>CM060369.1:7882230-9082230 GCA_030545235.1 Helianthus tuberosus
AAAGGGTACATGCACTAATCGGTCTTTTGTCCCCGATTGCTGAGTGTTATGTGCCTTATGTCCAAGGCTTGATGCAAAAACTACTATCGAGTCGGGGGGTCTCACTGGAATCAGTCTATTTATTCCTACGGGATAGAGGTAAGGCCTGTCCTACATCTTACCCTCCTCAGACCCTATCTTTGCTTTTGTTTATTGGTGGAATTTACTGAGTATGACGATGATGATGTCCTCAACAGGTCAGATGTTTGTGGACAAATCACCATAGGCTGTTAAAAGTTTTTTCTCTAAAATTAGCAATTTCCATTTATCTCATTTTAAACTCTAAAAAAGCAATTTTATTTCAATCCTAGCCTGTCAGCTTCGAATTGAAAAAGCCAAACATGCCCAAAAAATAGATTTTTCCCTACGAAAAGACACATGATTTAATAGTTTAAGGCATTTAATAACATTCCAATTTTTCCTCTCAAAAAAGTTAATCTTTATCTTTTTGTTATTCCGCTCTGCAATCATTTACCGAATTCAACAATAATCAAGAAAGTATAAAAGCTCAAACCTTTCTCGTAGCACACATGTTCTTGAAAGGAAGGAGTTTTTTCGTACGTCCTCGCATTCGACTTCCTTCTTGTAAGCAATCACCAAATCCTCTCGCACTTTTGAAAACCGGAACCAAACCCACTGCAAAAAAAAAAAAAAAAAAAAAAAAGCTGAATTTTTCCATCTAACATAGAAACTTAATATCATATGAAACAATAACCAACCTTTATTAGGGAAAACTCACTTGGGTGTAGGAATTCTTGGTGATTTTTCGGTCCGAATGAAGAAACAATCTGAACAGAAGCATACCCTCTGGAACAAACTTATCCAATGCCCCATTTAACAACATATTTGTTTTTCTTACTTCCATTGACCGCTAAAGCGACGACTAAATACGAAGGCGTCCGCTAAATTATCTAACCCTGTAATCTTTCCATCCTCCATGTTTGATCTTTCTGCAAAAATTGCAGATAAAAATTGTGTCAAAAATTCAAAACCATAAAAAAACACAAAATCATAAACTTCATAACCATGATTTTATAACAATCACAAAATTAGTGAAACAGAGCAATACATTAAAACCCATTAAAAACCCAAATTTACTGATTCAAAAAACCCAGAAAAAAAGATGAATTTAAAGCAAAAAATGTTATGAAAAAATCCATATATAAAAAACACAAAATTGAACAAAATCATAAACTTGATAGCCCATGATTTAAATCCTAAAATTTAGAACAAAAATCACAAAATTCTGAAAACAGAGCAAATAAATTAAACCCTTTAAACCCAAAATAAATTGATTCAAAAAACTCACAAAAATTAAACAAAAATCTTTAACTTCACAACCATGATTTTATACCCCAAAAATTTAGAAACTCAACAAAATCACAAAATTTCATGAAAACAGAGCAAATAAATTAAAACCCATAAAACCCCATAAAACAAAAATCATAACCATAAAAAAAAAAGATGAATTTAAAGGTAAAAACAAAGCTTAAAACCCATACCAAAACCATTTGAAGCTTTTAAAAATCAGATTGAATAACTTGAATAACTCATTTTGATCACAGGTTTTTTCTACTTTTCTTCTGTTTGAAAATCATTGAAGAATCGTAACAAACTTAGAAACAAATTTAGGGTGTTTAGGTGGGTGCCCAAAAAAAATCTGATAAAGACTTTGGATTTAAATGCAGAACAAACCGTGCCGTAATTACATATCCCCCATATTGATGTTTTATTTTTTATTTATTTATTTTTTAATTTTGTTTTTTTTATGGTCGACCGAAAAAGTATACATAGTTGGTTCGAACCATGCCATATAATTTTATTGTTCAATGACAATGAAAAGAAAAGATGCTTTATTAAACAATTTCATATACAAAAACAAATATTTTTATTTGGGTTTGTTAAGATTTTTTTTTCTTCTAGTTGTCCCCATTTGACATGTAAAATTCTCAAAGACTTTACATGATTATGAGTTTATAATATATTTTTTTTTCTTAGGAAATGGTTGTTGCTTGTAACAGGGGCGGCTTCCCATATCTTACTAGCTAAGCTAGAGCTTGGGGCCTCATTTTAAAAAATTATATATGGTAAATACAGATATTTAAAAAAAAAAACAAATTATATGGTGATTATAGATTTGTAAAAAAAAAGCTTATACATCGACCAAAGCAAGAAAAAATAAATTTTATCTACACATGACACGAGATATAACTTTTGTTTTTTTTTTTCTTTTTTCACTCCGTCCACTATAAGGCTGGGAGGGTGTGGGGGCGCCACCCTTCCGCCACATCGACCACCATAGCGCCCCCCTCTGAATTCACCCCACACCGCCGGCGCCATAGCCGGGGCGCCATACATGCTCCGCCACCGCTTATGGCGAGCGGTAAACGCACAGGGGACCGAGGCATTTTTGATTTTTGTGGGGACCGTTGAACGGTCCAGAATTTAAAAAAAAAAAAAAAAAACTTTTTTACTTTATTTATAAAAATCACACTATAAATCACTCCTTCTACTTTCATTCCTTTCACTCTCTACCTCCTTTTTTATAAAAACTCTCTTCATTTTTTTTTAAAACTTCCAACAATGTTTTCCTAACAACCCAAACAAACCCATGGGATCCGACCAATCCGTATTGGCAAACTTTGCAAAAACAACGAGCAAGAGGGACCCCGCTATCGCCGAGGACCCCGCGTACGGGGGAGTTTGGATATTATCCCAATGCCACCAACTTCTCCTCATCCCACCACTCAACCGATGCCTCCTCCATATTTCGGGTATTATTCTCAACCCCCTTTTTTTTTCCGCCCAAAACATGTCCACCGCCAAAACATGTCACCACCAAACATACCCGCCCAAGACACAAGCGAACCGGAATACGTTCCCGAAACCCAAGTCGAATCCTCTTCTATCAAAAAAAAGAAGCCATAAAAAAGAAGGATGAGACTGAAAAAACGTGCGACAAAGAAGGTAGAATTTTGGTTTGCCTAAGGAAGAGTTCGAGTTTGGCAAAAGCTTGGGCTCAACGTGTCGGAGGACGAGATTGTTGGTAAATAAATTTTTTTATGCTTGTCTAAAATACTTTTTTTTTTGTGTAAATAATTTTTTTATGCTTGTCTAAATAATATTTTTTTATGCTTGTCTAAATAATAATTTTTTTTAGGAGACGACCAAGACATAAAGGCATTTTGGGGGTCGTATACGCGATAAGTTTTTTCGCCGCAATGGGTCGTGGGCGTGTATCGAACCCCCGACTCTTTTTCGGGAAAAGTGGGGGGGCTTTGAGGACGAAGGTTAGCAACTTCAATAGCATATACAATAACCTCGTCCAATAACACTCGAAGGAAAAAGTGGTGCGAATGATGTCGATATCATGGACCGAAGCCCACCACCCAGTATAGAAATGCAACATGGGCAATATGTTTAACCTAGTAACCACAATGGGAGCTTCTTCGCAAATCTCCAAAAGTGGCACCTTGTGCCACCGTTCGACCCAAACCCGCCCTAGATCCAAAACGGTCCCAAAATCGACATCCACCACCGAACCTTCTGGGTCAGATGCTCGTACAGTAATTAATCTAAACGAGGAAACTGACGAGTTTGAAGAACCCCAAGAGCTGCCTCGTCCAACTGGTAGGGGATAAAAGTAAAGCCAAGGCAAAGGCACGTGGGAAAGTCTACTAAAATCAGATGGGCCCGTCAAAGATTACCGAGTTTCCAGGCAGATCTGAAGCAAATAATCTCCATTCGGGAAAAAACAACAAGAAATGAAAAATGGAGAAAACAAATTGCGAGAGACATGGGACCTTTCTCGCAAGGGATCTGTCACATGTATCGGAGGAGGGACCGAGTCATTTTGGAGGCTCGTAAGGCACAAATTCGGGCCAAATATATGTAGTTTTTTTTAACTATGTTGCCTTTTTTTTTTATGACTTTGTTATATTTTTTTTCTACTATGTTTTCTAGTATGTAATTGTTTTTTTTTTTAAATGAAATTATGTTTTTTATTTTTTAATTTTGTAGTTATTAAAAATTGCCATTTAATTTAAAAACAAAATATTTAAATAAAAAAATAATTAGGTAATTCATGACACGGGGCTCCATCCACACCCTCCAAATTAAAGGGGGGCATGATAAAGCCCCCATGCTGACCATGGCGATTGACGTGGCTTCCTAGTTGGCACCTATAAAAGCCCCATGGGGGCTCCCATCCACACCCCATAGCCTAAGGTTGGAGGGTGTGGTATAAAGGCCCTGAGAGTTTTTATCACGCCACGTCAGATTCACCTAGGCGCCACGTTATATGAGGGGCTTTTAAAGTCCCTCCCTTTAAATTTCATGGTGTGGTATAGAGCCCTCCCTATTAAATAAAATTAAAAAAAAAAGATTTTTATTGGTTGAAAAGCGGTGGGGGCCCCACCTGCACACCCCTTTTTTGCTCGTTATCACGGTGGCGGACAAGGGTTGGCGCCCCCCTTTTAACAACATGGGGGTGGTCCGATGGCGGGACCAAGGGGCGCCATAAATGGCCAATGTGACGGGTGGCGCTAAACCCACACCGCAGAGGCCTAAAACATTTTAGGTTATTATTGTCGGCTCGAAGCCTAACATAGGAGGATGGTTTTATATCAAAGAGTTTTTTTATTTAAGAAAGGGGCCCCAACGTTTTAGTTTCGCTTTCAGCCTACGAAAACATTGAGCTACCCCCTGGCTTGTGTGTTAAGTGTATAGTTAAGGCTTAAAAATGTGGGATGTTACGTTTTTATAAAATGGTAATATTTTTTAATTTTTTTTAATTCGTGTAAGAAAAATGTAATGTTTGTCAGTTTTTAGTTATCCTAAAAAATGTGATATTGTTTTTGAATGAGTCTTCCGACTTTATTTATTGTTCTGTCCACTAGATAAATTATGACTTTTAAAAGTAGATTAAATGTAAAACTAGGTTTTATCATGGTCGCCCGCGTTGCGGCGTACTTCTTTTGTGATTTAGTCTGTGTTTATATGTATTTTGAAATCACTGCGAGAGCCTTGCGCATGGAACCACTGACAAAAATTAAAAAAAATGTAAAAAAAAAAACACTAAAAGAGAACCTGAAGAAAAATCAACCAAAAAAAGTTATATGGTAATGATGTTCGTATGAAAACTCATGGTCAGATATGAGCCAATGGTATTGGGTATCGGTACCGAATTTCCCGAAATATATTAAGTAAACAATTCGGTACCGACGTTTTGGCGTTCATGGTACCGGTTCGCCACCGGTTTTACCTACATAAACCGGTACCGTAAACCAGCATTTTTGGTACAAGTACCGATTCGGATTCGGTATCGGTTGGCACCGTACTCATCCCTACCCCTGAAAACTAAAATAAATAAATCATTAAAAGTTAAAGAAAAACCAACAAAAAAGTTGTGCGATTAGCGTTATTGTTCGTACAATCGTACGGTACCTCGTGATTAACGATGAAAACAACGATACCATGTAGCATTTAAAAACACTATTCATTAACTTTGTTTATATAGGTAATATATAGGTAATAGTTAATATGGGGATGGGATCATAAGAAAACTAGTTTTAAATGAGAAAAACCAAAAAAACTAACCAAAAAAAGCCTAAAAAAAAACCTAAAAAACATACCAAAAAATTTTTTTTATTTTTTTTTTTACAATTTTTTTTTTAAAAAATCGCTACTTTTTTATGTATGAAAAAAAAAAATTCAAAAAAAAAAATTTTTTTTTTTTTTTGTTGTACTGCACATGTGCACTAATACATAAAAGCTTAACCCACCCCCCCACCGACACCCCCCAAAAAACCTAAAACCCCCCCCACCCCCCAAAAAACCTAAATTCACCCTCCCACCAAAAAGCCTAACCACCCCCCCACCCTCCCCGAAAAACCTAAAAACTAAACCCCTAAAACATAAACCCGAAAAAAAACCTAAAACCCCCCCCACCCCCCACCCCCCAAAAAACCTAAAACCCCCCCTCCCCCCCCCCCCCCCCACCCAAAAAACCTAATCCAAATCCTAAAACCTCCAAAAAAAACTAACCCTAAAAGCTAAACTAGACTCAAAAAGCTAATTTTAAGCATGTAATGCAATAAAAAAAAACCTAAACCCCCCCACCCCCCAAAAAACCTAAAACCCCCCTCCCCCCCCACCACCCAAAAAACCTAATCCTAATCCTCTAAAAAAAACTAACCCTAAAAGCTAAACTAGACTAAAAAAAGCTAATTTTTAAGCATGTAATGCAATTTGTAGTACATGTTATATTGCACATGTGCACTACTATAATAATAGTATTGAAAACAAGACGACACCATAAATCTTTTTTTTATGTCATAAAAAAATATGCTCGAATATACTTGAATGAAAGATACAAAAAATTTGTGATCTTATGGTGCCATTTTTGTTTTAAAATGATAACGTATGGAGAAATGGGAAATGTTTTGAAAAGTTATATATTTTTTTTCCAATTTTACCCCTCCTTCATTAAAAAGTCCCCCCCCCCCCCCCCCCCCCCCCCCCTCCTTCATTAAAAGGTCTCCCCCCCTCCTTTTTAGTGCTTTTTTTGGTTAGTTTTTTTTGTTTTCTCATTTTATATCTAGTTTTCTCATGATCCTCTCCCTAGTTAATATAATAGATATAAAAAAAAATGTAAAAAGTGGGGACTTGAACACATCCCCTTTGCAAAACTAAAAACACCACACAAACCACTTTACCAAACATACAAATAGATCATGTTAAAGAAACCAAAAAGTATATAAAACAATAACATCAAAGGATGGAACTCCACTATAAAGAAGTCAACAAAGACAACCAACCAATAAGGAAAAATTTACTATTCGTTACTATTCATCATGATGTGACAACTAGTATTCATAAGCTTGGTTTATTAATATATAGGATAATGTAAGAGGATAATGTAAGAAGTTTACATGAATTAGCATACTATGTAACGATTTTAGACCATGTGTAGTGGGAGGCATCTTACCTTTCGGTGTTTTCCGTTATATGGCAGTCCACTCAGCAATGGGACATTATGGGGCGTTTTTTTTTAAAATGGATGTAGTGGGTATTTGGGCATTGTGGGGCATTATGTTAAAAAATGTGTAAAAAATTAAATAAAAAAACCACCAGAAAAAAATGTTATTGGACAAAGATTGGGAAGGTGTGTGGTGATTGGCCCAAAAAATTGAAAAAACGCCCCAGGGGGCGGTATATGGGGTGTTTGAGAGCGTGGTTGGGGCAAAAAAACGTTCAAATTCTTGTCCACTACGGATGGTATATGTTTAATGAAACAATATCATATTCACGAGGAAACCAATAACGCTTTGAACTTTTGTAGTACTTTTTTTGTTAGCCTTACATCCACATAAGTTGTCCATTAAGTTGTCCATCATATTTGTTAATTATTTTTGACTTTAAGTCATTATTATCAACTTCAAAATTTATCGTAGAGCAACCATAACCATGTATATAATCAAATAACAACTACCATCGCTTGAGCCACCTTAGCAATCACTGCCACCTCCTAGCTTACCTTAACTTTCTTCGACAAACCACCATCGTCTTCCCAACAGGGGCGGAGCTACCATATATTCGCTACCATTTGACACTCCGACGGTAATTTAAAAAAGATAAATTTGAGATTTTTTTTATTTTACTACCCCTATAGAAATTTCTTTTGAACTGTTGCTCCTATAATTATTTTTTAGATCCGCCACTACTTCCCAAATCCAACAACAACAAGAACCCTTGTCTAAACCCTGAGATCATTTAATGAACCCTACACTAGAAAGGAAAACATTAACGATAAACCATGTGTAAAAAAATGACTGCAAATCAGTGTCATCTTCTTCTTCCAAACAACGACAACCAAAAAAGAATTAAAAAAAACTACTTTAAATTTCTGTATTTAGATTGAAAAATATACAAGTGTTTCAAAAATTTACCTCAGATTAACTTTTATTATAATGGTAACTCACACACTCTCTAATTCAACATTTGAAAATTCAAAGCCCTATACAAACACATTGGTATGCTACAACAAATGTCTTTGACACTAAGGCCGGATGATGTGGTTTAGCGTCATCCACCAGCTCAGCATATCCCCCCCCCCCGCCAAACATCACCCCTCCATCGCCAAAGGAGGGCGTTGTGATGGCATCGGCATAGCCTTGGCCAGCGTTAAGGCTCAGATGTGTGGGGATCACTTTTCAAGAGCCAATAACATTTTTTTCTCTTTTTTCTTAGACAAAATTGGAGTACATGTCCTTTACGTTTAAATTAAATTTCACTGTGTGTCCTTATGTTTAAAAGTTTCGGTACACATCGTTTACGTTTATTTTTTGTTGTAGTGCACGTCTTTTCCCACAAACCTAGTTAGTTTCCTTAGTTAATTTAATCGCATGCCTAACACATAATGGAAAAAAAAAATAGTCATTTTAATCCTCTAACTTGTATAGTCGCTCTTTCAAAACCCATATGGTACATCACAATTTATATGAACGTCTATAAGCATATTCTCTCAATTAATATATGGAATGCATGTTTATCAAACATGTTGAAAATGTAAACATGTTTTGCAGGCATTTTTGCATACAATATCTATTAGGCATAATCATGTTAAAAATGCAAAAAAAAAAAAAATAAATAAATAAATAAAAAAAAAACCATTCACTTCGTCTACAAACAAAATAAATTGATCAAATAAACATGTAAATTGACCAAACAAATTGACTAAATAAACATGTACACCAAAACAAATAAATTCACCCTATCAAACCTTTAAATTCACCAAATAAAATGACCAAACAAGCAACAAATATTTTTCTGTAATAAACTAAGGGTATACGGAGTGGTCGGCAAAGTTGAGCGGCAAAGGGTGTTTGCCGCTCGGGAACACCGCCGCCGACCCCTTTGTCGCGCAGTGAAGGGAGGTTAATCGGGGAGGGGTTGTCGCAGCGGTAAAGGGAGGAAGGAGAGAGAGGAGGTGTGTGGTGGGGTCCATGCCATCTCAACAATCACACATTTTTCCTTTTTTTTAAAAAAAAAAGTTTACCACTTCATCAAGTGTCTAACCATTGCCAACACTTTTCAGCATAGTTTAAACACTTTTCACTGATTGACGTGGCACACTCTGATTAGTTGATTTTTTAGTTTGTCACTCTCAAGTGTCTAACCACTCCTTATACCCTAACCATAGTAAAAACATTCCATTGTCAAACATAGCTAAAACATTCTATTGCCATAAGGAGAAAAACTAGCATCATTTCTTCTTGCTTTGCCCTCGAAGGTAAATTTGGAATCTAATTCAATAACTTTTGAATCTAATTCGATACAAGATACTAATTCGATATCATAATCAGGGGCGGTTCTTAGAAGGCCTATGGCAGGGCCACGGCCCGGGCAAGTTTTTCGGCCGTAGTGCTAATTTTCCGCATTTCGATCGAAATTTTTTATATATACTATGTTTGGCCCGAGCTTGCCCGGGTTTTTTTTAGTGCCCGTGTCTTTCGGCCCTGGCACGTTCAACGGGCAAGATCCGCCAATGATCATAATCATCATCATCATCGAGCGTAACTTGGGTGCGTTGTTGCATTAAAAAACCATAGCAGAAATTAAAAAGCTTGAATCTTACTTTATACTAACTCAATATCATAATCATTAAATTCGAGAATAGCCGAACCAAGCTGAGCCAGCTCGGTTAAAACCAAGCCAATCTAGAGCTATGATTTTCAGCTCGGCTCGGATTTGAAACCGAACTGAAAATCATAGCTTGAGTTTGGCTTGGTTTTTAACGGAGCTGGCTTGGTTCGGTTCAGCTATGCTCGAATTTAAAAAGATATTTTAATACATTGCTTTCAAAATTCAATAGTCTAAAATATCATTCAATAGTTCGAATTACAAAATGTCAAAATATATCCATAAAAACTTCAACCTACTACATACTAGCCAAAATCAAGTTTAACCAAATACAAAATAATTTTTAAATTTCATTGGAATACAATATAATTTCATTAGCACCCTAATCAACCCCTATATATGCCATATATATCTAACTACACTCCTAATTACCTACAACAAATAACCAATTTTATATAAGATATTATACGTATAATAAAATAAAATATATTAAAAGTAAAATAATTCGAACTAAAACGAGTCGAGCAAACAAGCGAACCAAACCAAGCCAATCTGACTCGTTACGAACCGAGCCTAGCTAGGCTCGCTTTTTCCTAGCTAAATCCGAACGAGTTATGAGCCACGAGCTTTTTGGACATCTCTCTGTCTACGTGGCGCTGATGTGTCGGGATAAAGCCCGGTAAAGCCCTAGGGACTTTAACCCACACCATATAGCCTAGAAGAGTTAATGTCACCTCATCCAATGGTGGAGGTTACTTGTGGCCCGGGGGTGCCCCAACCCCACTTATTTTTCGTTCGTAGTGTTAATTTTACCGAATTTTTTAATGTAAATATTGGATTTTTAAGAGTTCGGCCCCCACTGATTTGGATTTTAAAAGCATGACCTCCATCGATTTTTCATTCAAACTCTACTACTGACCTTGTCTAATTATGAATTAAAAAAGTTAGTTACATGTTAAAGAAGACGAGTTTTTAGGACCCGCACGTTGCGGCGGGACCATTAAACCGAACAAAAAATAAACGATAAAACGTTTAGCCACACATGCACGTCGCAAACAGTTACGTAAATGAAACGATAACATTGGTTTGTTATGATACTGGCATTCGCCACAACAGCTAGAGAGAAAACCAAATGCCAAAAAGATTTACATCCCATAAAGATGAATGACACAAATTATAAGCGATATTTTAAATAACATATTCAAATTCGTGATTCAACTATTTGAATTTTGGGTTAAGTTATTCTACAAAGGCTCCTAAAAATAATAAGTGTAAGAAGACATTACAGAGACAGGTGTCCAAGAACCTAAAACCTAAACCCACTGCACTACCACCCAAAACCTAAACACCCACTCCCACCCTCACCACCATCCAAAAACCTAAACCCCCCACCTAAATTAAATGTTTTTTTTTTTTTAATTTTTTTAAAAATAGGAGAATTAACATATTAACATATAAAATGACCGAATTGCCCTTCTCGATGATAGAAAAAATGAATGAAATTAACCCAATGGACTAAAATGGCAACAGTGAAACCTTTTTGGATCCACAGGCGAAAAATGAAACCTTTGAATTAAACTGACAAAATGACCCAAAACACATAAACTAAAATTGTATTTAAATGAAACTATTTTTATATATATATTTTACTACCCTCAAAGCAACCACAATAATAGCCAGCAGCTATTTCTTTTTCCTGTTAACAACAGCTAAATGGGGATATCACAGACCACCTTAGAGAAAAAACACATTTTCATACCATCATAAAAGATTCTCTTCAATTGCAACATCACTGTAATTTTAACTCTCTCTCTAGATCTGTCTCAATTTATTCCTCTAGACCAGTGTCTGCCACCATCTCCGGCGAGGAGCGGCCATCTCCTCCGTCAACAAACACCACCATCGACAACATCACCACCCATCGCCACCAATCAGCAAATGACCACCACCTTCGGCTCCTCTCCACCATCTCACCTCAACCATGAACTTCGCCACCACCACATCCTCTCTCTACCTACTTTGTCTACCTCTCTCTCCTACTCTTTGAAAGAATAGATCACAGGCCGCGTACTTCTCCTTTTTCCGACAATGAAGACAGCGGTGGCGTATGGAACCGTTGTGTAGGAAGAGAATGTTAGGCAAAGGAGATGAGATAAAGGAGGGTGAAGAGGTAGAGGCGGTGATGGTAGTGAGGTCCGGCGACAGTGGTGGTAGTCAGAAGAGGTGGTTTGTGGAAGACTATGAAGTTGATGGTTGCTTTCATTGAGTGGGTATGCTTGACTTAGTTGTACACCCTGCTAAAATGAGTTGTATAAAATTGAACAGTGAATTCAAGACACATCAGTATTTTGCTAAATTAAAGAGGGAAAATTAGTTAATTTTTTTTATAATGGAACAAGTCCAATGCTATATATATGATGAGCTAATAACTTTCATAAATTTTAATCTATACTGTATATAATGTATAAGACAAGGTCATTTTAAGATACCTAAAAGTTAAGAATTTTTTTATGCTTCGATGCATAAGTTATAACCTAAAATGCAATTAATTTAGTCTTTAAACAATAATTACATTTTAGTCCCCTCATTTTAATTACACTTTAATTCTCTCATCTTTAACAAAATTATAGTCGGTAGTTACACTTATTTCCTTATAAAAAAACTAACTACCATCACAATTTTTAAACGGTCATAACTTTTTTAATCCTCTAATATTTTTTTTAAATACACTTTAAAAACGAGTATTTTATTCTCTTTAATTTGAGTGTAGTATTGCTATATTTTTTAACTAGTATTAACCCCCTGCGTTGCAACGGTTGTCATAAAACGGTATTAAGTAGGGCTGTTCACGAGCCGAGCCGAACCGAGCGGATCTTTGCTCGTGCTTGGCTCGTTTACAAACCGAACCGAGCGGAGCGGCTCATTTAAAACCGAGCATCACATCAAGCGAGCATTTTTCGAGCAGTAAAAATTTCGAGCGAGCGTCGAGCGAAGTTCGAGCGATTTGGACAACCGTGTCACCCAATTTAAATTTGCTGAGAGAGATAGTGACAATGTTGGGTCTCAAGTTTATATGTCTTTTAAAAACATGCACATTTCATGGCATGATATTTTTCTTGTGAATAACAATGTTGTGGCTGACGAGGCGATGATCATATTGCACGAACAATTACGTTGAGAGCAGGAGACGATCGACTTAGGGTAACGGACATGAAACATTGAGGCGATGAACAGACTGTCGTTTATTGGTTTAGGGTTTAACTTATAGTTTTGATTTTAATTTTTTATTGGCGTGATTGGGCTAGTACGTATAGATATAGTTGTAAATTTGTATATACTTGACCAAAATCTAATAGATTGGTACATATAAAACTATAAATTTAATTTATATTTAAGTATATATGTAAGTATAAGTGTGTGTATATATATGTATAATTTATATTTGTGTATATATGTGTATATACATGTTTATAGATGTATGTGTATATGTATATGTATATATATATACTAATTAAAATAATAATTCGAGCCGAACCGAGCCGAGCGGACCTTTGCTCATGCTTGGCTCGTTTACAAACCGGACCGAGCAGAGCGGCTCGTTTACAACCGAGCGTAAAATCGAACGAGCATTTTCCGAGCAATTTCCGAACGAGTGCCGAGCGAGCGACGAGCGGCGAGCGATTTGAACGGCCCTAGTATTAAGTAATAGCAATACTATACTGTAACGCCCTAACACGTTATAATCGAAAGTCGCAGCGGAAATACGAACTTTAAAAATTTTCTTTCATTATATTCATTCCTTCACTTAAATACATTAATCCATTTTTATAAATTAATTAAAAACTAACATACTTATATAAAATTAAGTGACCACATTCCCACCCACGTACAATCCATGCGTTGACTCGATCTTCAACCGCGTACACTTCTTTATGAAACATCCATAAACCTGTACAACCTGCAGTCACCACATTCAATCACATAATTAGCAACCGGTTTCATCATATAAATAATATTTAAACATGCATAACTAGGCGTCAACATATCATGCTTTCGCTTAAATTAGTCCATTCATCCATCCATTCAAACCACCTGCATTGGATTTCGGTGTCTACCTTCAACTTCCATCACTAGTATACCTGCATTCCCATTTCATTCTCAATAGGAAAACGGTTAGCATCATTAGATTTTATTCATACGAACATATCCATGTATACACATAACAAGTCTCATTCATTTGCACATATAACTAAATTCCAATTCATGCATACATACCCTTTCTATTTGTACATGTACTTACAACTTACATTCTACATAATATTACTTACAAGTCCTTATCACACACGTCTATACATGTAAATCGTATACACATAATTCTCCATACTTAATCGTTTATAGTCATACTCTCCTATGAGTCCCAATTACTTACTTACAAACTAACCCATACCTAAGCGTATAACTACTTATTTCATCTTTATGCATAATACCATCATGTAACATTCTTTCTCACCTATACTTAATAGAAACTATTTCTAAACCACATTTCGACTCATTTACCGTAAACTTACCTTATTACTTCCATTGTTTCATACTGTCTCACGTGATTCACAATAATCATTATACTACAATACATTTTACATCTAAAGTGTAAGTCCGTGATTCACTTACCTCGTGCACCCGAGTTCAAGCATAGCTTCCGTGTTTATCCTTGGCATGTTGCCCTTCCATGCTCGTATCCATGTTAATATGACTCCTATCCGTACATGTCATCACATTCATCATAACATGATTAGCATATATGAGCATACATACTTTTTTTAATGAAGGTTTCTTGCCATATCATCTTATCAAACTAATTTCCCACTTGTAATCCATTCAAAACACATTCCTTATACAAATCTGTTATCTAATACATCATCATCACATTCTATATACCTTTATTTATTATTAGCATACAATCTCACTTATCGTTTTCTCCTAAGCATTTCATCAAACACTTGGTGTGCGTATCATTAACAAAGCATAAGGTACAAGTGTTTTATTCATATCTTCCCTAGTAGCCTTCACAACTCTTTTTATCAATCCAAATCACATCATAAAATCACCCTATAACCTGGTAATTCATCCATTATCTTTATACTCAAACTTTCATCTATCACAACTACTCAATTTATAGAATTGCAAGAACACCACATCACTAGGTTAAATGGGTTTTACTTCAAACTTTCAATACAAACGAATTCAGGCATAGAGCATCCTCTAAATGATAATTCTAAAGCATATACAAGCTTAATTTCATACAATTTCACGGATTGATCAAAACCCATAATCACTAAATAGCATCAATTCACAAAATCTGACTTACCCTATGTAGGAAACTCTTAGATAGTTGAGAATTCGCTCACATGCATTCGAATTAGGGCCAGAAACTCGTTCAATTGCTTGTGATTTGAGGAGCTAGGGCAAGAAGAAGGGTTTTCCCCTCCTGGTCGTTCCCCTGCGTCGCCCCCACCATTCCACCACATAAAAATCCTTTAATTTCTTATTTATTTGCTAATTTTACACATTCAGTCCCTTGGGATTAATCATGTTATAATTCTAGTACAATTTTACCAACATTCTAAACTTCCTTATTTATTATAACCTAATAAATTTTATTTAAAACCTTTAAACATTCAAATAGTCTAATATTATATTTTGGGGTGTTACATATACCATTGTCAGCGACCACCGACACCGGAAAAACTCGTAAAAACAAAATAAATAAAAACGGGAAAAAATAATGCCTAGCGAAAAGCAGACATAAAATCTTTGAATCACGCACCATCGTTGCTGAGAAATTAAACTGAAACGTAAAACATAGAAAAAAATAACCAAGTCCATCCAGGACCCGCGTGTTGGACGAACTTGTCAAACGCAGAAAAATAGATGTGACGCGACGGACCAGTCAAATGAGAAAAAATATACGAAAAAATGTTGAACCTCACACGCACATTGCGGTGCGTTAACTTACAAAATTTAGAACGAAACGAAAAACTTGGGAAAGATGAAAAGTATGGTGAACCAAAATTGAAAATAAAAAAGAGTTGGGATTAAATTGAAGAGATGAAAAACTTTAGGTTAAAAGTAAAAAAACAAAGGGTCTAAATTGCAAAACTAAAGTTATTAATTAATTTTAGATAAAGATAAGGGTAAAAATAAGTGATATCTATATATTGGTTATTAATTAATATTAATATTAAAAGAAATTTATTAAACAATATAAATAAAATTTATGAGGTTAAAGGAGAGAATGACATGTGGCATTATTTGTAGTCTTTTATTATAAGTTAGATTAACAAAAGAGAAAATTACCAATCTAGCCAAGACTTTAATCAAATTACCAATCTAGCCACCTCATGCCTCCTTGGAAGGCCACTCACATGTATGGGATGAGTCTTTGCATGGGATGAGTCCTTGGGGAGAAACCGAATAAAAAATAGACACGTGGCCACAGACGCATGGGATGAGTCTGCGGACGCATGGGATGAGTCTGCGGACGCATGGCCGCGGACGCATGGGACGAGTCTTTCAAACATGGGATGAGTCTTTCAAGAATGGGATGAGTCCGCGGACGCATGGGATGAGTCCGCGGACGCATGGGATGAGTCTTTCATGTGTGGGATGGGATGAGTCTTTCCACGTGTCAGTTGGGGATTGGCGGACGCAATACTTGGCCATGCAGACGCATCAGAAGACTTGGGATCTGTGAGTGGCCTTCCAAGGACGCATGAGGTGGCTAGATTGGTAATTTGACTTTTTTCTTGGCAAGTTTTGTAATTTTCTCTTAACAAAATTGATAGGTTACATGACTAAAAGTGTTTAAGGGTGAGTAGTAACTGAATCATTAACCGAAACCGAATCGAATTGAACCATAAAGAGACGAAACCGAACCAAAATCAATCAAAAACTGAATTTAGCTGAAAACCGATTACCCAAAACTCAAATTAACCAAAATTGGTTATCGTTTTTTTTTATCCTCATTTAACCAAAATAAATAGAACCGAACAATTCGTACTTTATAGATTTCTAGCTTTTATACCTTAGTTCATATTATTTTTTTATACCTCAATTTTATGCATTTATACTTTCAATTCATCTATTTACACATTCATTTCATGTATTTTATACCTAAATTTAATGTATTTCTCAGCAAAAGTTTTAGCTCAAGTTTACTTTTGGCTATTAACCGAAATTAAATGAATCGAAATCAAACGAATGGAACAAAATACCGTCAATCTAACCAAATAAACAAAACTATTAACCGAAAACAGATATATTAGTGAAATAGACTAACTGGATGATTTCGGTTTCAGCTTCGATTGAGGATAAACACTCTAGCAAGTTCTTTTATTAGAAAGTGCCAAAGGTTGGTGTTTTTTTGGAATAAGCGTGGGGGTTGTTTGACGTTTGGAAATGATAAGATTATTTCACAAAAGGGGGACCAAGGTTGAAAGTTGAAACAATAATGATATGGAAATATGCTTTGACTAAACCGAATATATGTGTCAGAAAAACCTTAACAGCCACTTGCATGTAGACTTTGTCTTCGTCAAAAGTCATCTTTATTCTTTTATCTATGCTTATTTTTGTAAAAGAAGCTTACATATTTGATGATACACGAGTGATTATTACATAATTTTACCTTGTAATAGAATCCATCACCGGTTCCAACATTAAGTTGTAATACTAAAAATGTACGATGGTCGATAGAGGTACCTTCCTCTGGCCTTTCCACTTTAGGACCTATGAGGAAATTATGTACGAGCGCTCTAGACTTCAATGTACATGCCAATGTGATCGATCCATACAAAGAAATAAGAGGTTCGGAGTTATAGACAATCAAAGCATACATTAAATTAGTTGATATCGTATGACAATTGACGGACCATATGGTACTCGTCGTCACAACAAAGACATTAGTTAGTAAACAGTACCAGAAATGTGTCAAACATAAGAAAATAAAAAATAAAAAAAAAAGAAATTTTCACTGATGAAATGTTTCCTTTTTTTTATATATGATTTGAAACCTTCAACGAAAAGAAATTTTCTAAGTTAAAATCACCAATATATAACTTATCTTTCTACAACATGTCAACATTATACAAGATGGACTTAACTCGTTGAACATGACTTAATATAATAAAAGCTCACATACAACCTTAACAGACAAATAAATATAAAAAAACCTGGCTATAATTTGATTAATCAACAATCTCGATGATCAAGAATTCAAGTGTCAATTGGTCAAGTCAAAATACATTCAAATGACAGTTAATATATTAGTGGTCTTATGATATTCGCTTTCATGTATCGGGTCTTCAGCACTTACTTGCACTAGCTTGAACACAACGGGGACCCTTTGCCATTTAATACTACTCGACTTGATCCTACGTTCATCAATGCACGCACATGCTATGTGTTCTCAATGAATTTAATTATATACTAGTTTTCTATATCGCGCGTTGCGGCGAAACCGAGCAAATAATAATGTAAAACAAACGTGATTTGAAAATAAAGCATGTTGTTTAAAAAGTCAAACCATTAGAACGATTTAGTTTATCATCGTACCGTTTTATGATACCAAATAAATACTTTATTTTGAGTATAACCTCGTTTTAACAAAACTTATAACGGAATGTCAGGGAAGGAAATCAAGCACAACTACGTACTTAAGTTTTAGAAAAAAATGATAAACGTAACTTATTAAAGAAGTATCAAATTAATCGATAAATTAATATATGTTATAATAATAAACTATTATAATATATTAAATAATAAAATAATAAAATAATAAAAAACTATATATTATTATAAAAATAAAGATACTATTTATCGTCTCTCGAAATCAATATATATATAATATTGATATAATATATACTTTGTACCATTTTAAAACAAACTAGGTGTATTCGACTTTGCGCGGCGTTTCAGTTTAGCTTTATTAAGGGATGGTTGCAAGGGAAGCGTCCGAAATTCAGTTGGTATCGGTTCGTGTGTTTCAGTACCATCAAACAATATAGTAAGCGTAAGAGATTAACCAAAAATATTACTAAGTGGAGTCTTTTAAAAATACCAAAAAAAAAAAATCTTATAAAAATACCCAAAAAAACGTCAGGAAAAAAGTTATATACACACAGGAGCATAATTATTGGTTACCTAATTTTCCATGGACAACCAAGCAGAGATTTAGATATAGACTATAAATACTTACAACAACACAACAAATTTGATTATCAATTGTTTTGGAAACAATCCTTTCATCGTCGCACCATCATCTGATCGATGTATCACCACCAATTTTGATAAGTCGGGAAACCAACGCAACAACTCCACGAAAGAACCTATATTTAAATTACATAATATTGTCAGAATATTTACCACCACTTGATTTCAACATGTCTAATGGTCAAGTGTGCGATTATACCTTCATTCGCGGCTATTTCGTAACTGAATCGAATCGTACTCCTCGGTAAGCGTACTGAGTATTTTGACTTCTGTCGACCCCCTTTTAAGTTTGACCACATGTACCCAACGGCTCGCAACACTAAACTCAAACGTATATTAATTTAAAAATTACAAAGCATCATTTTTAATCGGTTAATAAAAGAACTGATTGCTACACATATCTAAATAATATGGTATCTAATGAACATACATGATGAGATCGGCCAAATAAAGTGGAAAACAATTCATTGGATCAATTTAACTAACTGGAGTAGCTTAACAACTAAACATTATATGATTTAGGTGGAAGTGTGAACCTTGTAGAAACTAAAGATGCAAAATGATTCTAATCTTTATATATGCGTATCAATATCTATATTCTATTCTATATCTGTATCTACTCTTAATCGGTGCCGCAACGTATATGAAGCTACAAATCTGAATTCTAATAAATATCGCCCTACCCGCATATAGTTCGTCTATTTTATGAAATTAATTAAAGTATACCTCTTAAAACGTTCACCAAATAATCAAAATCATAACCAGAACAACAAAAATCTAGTACATAATGTCATTCAAAATATCCTTAAAGGCTTATGAGCCCATAACATTTTCCTTGTTTTTCTAACAACCTTACTATCCACCAGTCCATAACTCAAGCAAATTGTTTGCATAAACTTCGTCTTTCACATCTAATTCTAGAAAGTTCAATGGACCATCACTACAGCATGTTATATAGCATGGACACCTTTAATACCATGGAGTGAGAATTTTATAACTTCTATTAGCGGCTCCAACAATAGTAATTGCTTGATTTCAAGATTTAAATAACATTTACCAATTTTGTTCTTATATTTGAGCTACATTTCTCTTCAACATTGAAACTCCACACTTTCTGTTAAACAACTAAATCATAGCATTACTAAATCCATAGCATTACATGGATGCTGTCCTACTACACAGTTCAGATGTATCATAACTTACAAACTAAATCCATAGCCATTATCATACCACCTAAATCATGACCCCTTTAGAACACCTAACAACAGATGAATTACTATATGGCCCAATACGTACTGAAAAAATGGATTTATGCCTAAGTTAATTCACAAATTATACCTCAGTTTCTAGATTTAAGTGGTTGAACATGTCATGTGACACAACTTATATTTGAAACTACACAATCCACACTTTCAAATAAGTCGCAAAGTGTCTGAACTATTAAATCATAGCACTTTTATAAGAGTCATGATAACTTAAACAGGTATCGTGAACATCAAACCCCGTTGTAAAACCTAGGTGAAGAGGATTGAGAAAACCCCTTTGTTATCATCAACGAAACCCAGTCACCAATGAACTACGGTCACCCTATCAAGCATCTAGCGAATGTAGAATGGATAGTGAATTTGTGCTTACCAAAACATCGCCGGAACTTGACTGGAGTTGTTGTCGGAGTCAAAGTTGTTACTGGAAAAGAACCAACATGAACAAAACTCCAACTCATCATCTTCGTTCATCTCAAAACGCTCATACCAACCAACCTTCCGCCATCCATCTCTAGCACCGCCAAATCCGGCAACCGGACTCTTCTCCACGCTTCTTTAACCCTCTCCCCCACAATAATAGCCGCCAGATCCATCGGATTATCCCCGTGTAACCGGCCAAACACCATGGAGAAGCTACAACCGGCGACCACTTGACAGATCAGGACTCTAGAACTCGCCGCTGTCATCTCAAACGTTTGGTTTCCTCGACGGCGGTTGGCGCCGGTTACTCCATCATTGTCGCTCCGTTCTGTCGACCTCGTCTCTCTCACTCCTCTCTCTATCTCCCTCCTGTTGTGTCTTGATATAGCAAAAGAAAAGGGATTGAAAGCTGTGAAGGGCTAAGGAGCCTCTCACGTGTCTGATGTTAAAGGCCAGAACTACCCTTCAACACTGTTCATTCAGTTTGTCTATTAATATAAGGATAATGTAATATATTAAAAGGTGTTAAATTGTACATAATTAATAATCTTTTTTAGTAGACAACATGTAGGGGAATCATGATTTTTTAGGTGATTAAGAGAAGTTTCCATGGTTTCAAGTCAATTTCTAGAACTTGTTTTGTTTATAGATGATGCGGTAGTTGAACTAGCGGATGTGAATAGTGTTTATTAGGATCCGCTAGTTGAATTAGCGAATGTGCAACAGTGTGCAACAAAGCATGTTATATACCAAGTAAAATAAACATTTGACCTTGGTACGTTGATAGTGGTTATTCCAGGCACATGACAGGAGATATTAGATTTTGAGCTTGAACAATGAAGATTTCTTGTTCTTAATGATGTAACAAGTACGAAATCCAAGTTACACTACAAACCAAGCAATATGATAATCAATAACACACAAAGATACTCAATAACATTCCATATTATGATTTGACGGAGATTTGTTATAGTGTACACACTCGAAGCTCCCAATACTTTGTCTAAGAAATTTGAAATGACAACTTTTGTATTTATAAACAAATACAGCATGCCAAACGACATGGTCTAAGACACAAACAACAAGGCATATCGTTTGAGTCCAATACTAAACGACAACCTAAGTCATTTGATGACAAGAGGATGTCGTTTGACTTTGGTCAACTTACACAAAGTCAAACAAAAATACAACTTTAACGTTTAAACGAAGACCTAATGTTATACAACAAGATAAATTACAAATTACAGACAAAGATGCATGAACAAACTCCCCCTTAGATGCAGCTTGTGATTCTTCCGTCTTCATATCTTTGGGTCTTCTAAGTATTGTTGATGAGCAAATGTCCACTTGCTCCTTGAATTGATCTCGTAATAGTGGCATATTCGAACAACCTTCTGAAACTTCAATGCTTGAACTACGCCATCGTCTTCATAAAAGATCTGGTTATTGAACAGCGTCTGGATGTCCTTCCTCGACATATTTACGATCCACATACGGTGTATCATCACAAAAAACAATCACCGCTTCGCTCATCTCAGAATCATAACACCACAGCTTCATGTACCTGCAAAATTCACCCCAAATCATTTGAACGGTTGATGACTCTGATTCTCACAAGGGCAGATATGTCATAATGTGGTAGTGAGAGAATGCTTAGCAAATAGTTGAAGTTTTTATTTTGTGTTCTTGTTTGATTGCCACCCATCTCAAATCCTTCACATACATCCAACTCTATGTATCGCCCTTCGATCTATCTTTCTCTAACTCCATATACATAGCCTGTTTGGGAGGAGGGGGTGGTTTAGGATGACTTTTGACAAATGCCGCCATCCACTCTTTATGCTTCTTTTCCCTTTTGGCATGAGTTAGAGAATCATTTTTGGACGTATCTTGTTCCTTGAGTTTTTCAAGTAGATCTCGTTCCCCCAAATCTGACATTGCATTATCGAAAGGATCTATTTCTTCACCATCGTCCCTAACGTACTTCTCAGGGCTATATCCAGGTGCATCCTCAAACTCAATTTCTTTAACATTATCCAAATCTGACACATCACTTTCCACAGGAGCGGACTGGACATCTACCTCAACAACATCATTCATTTTATACAACTCAACAACTATGTAGTATGGTGGGTAGCGGGGAAAACACATTTTTCTCAATAGACACATGGTTGGAAGGGGGCACGTTCAAAGATAAATTGCCGAACATTTTCAGTTGGCGAAAAAACAAAAAGGAAACAGTGAAGGACTATTATAGAGACTGTAATGGTGGAGTATTATGGTCTTGGGAATGATTCGGACACCAGAAATAAATGTAGAAAAGGAAGAAATGAAGAGTTCAAATGTAATTCTTGCCTAACAAAAGATACAAGATGAACCTGATAGTTGGATTTTTAAAGGCATCAAGGATCTAGAAATCTCAGTCAAAGAAGTAAGATTATCAGTAGCATCCAAACTCGATTTAAACAATCCGATATGTGGTTTTTGGTACGGCCCAAGATAAACATGTTTTTTGAAGAGCGCGTGATGGTAAAATACCTTTTGCGAAGGCTTTGGAAGACAATGGAGTAAATATACAACAAACTTTTGATATTTAAACTAAATATAGGGGCCGTTCTGTAATTAGTAGATAGTTAGTTTATGTTATAACTAGATTAGTTAGTAAGTGCGAGGACCGTAAGCGACAAGATGAAAGTTTGTAACCTACAAACTTATTGAAAGGGCGTCTCCAGGAGGCGTGCTTGTTCACAAGCGACGCCAACAACACAGGAAGCAAAAGATGTGGCATTTCAAGCATCAGACACATCATCGATTCAAGAAGAGACGTAACTGTTCAATCGCACCTATTCGTTTAGTATATATAGGTTCATGTATGTCAATTGTAATAATCACTTTCATTCAATACAAGCAAGTTTATTGATCTTTTGATTCTCAATTCTTCATATTCAAAACCTGTGATTCGCATGTTCGATTACCAACACAAACAACATGTTCACTTTATGGGAATATGGTAGAAGATGCTACACTTTAATTGGATGTACCATGGGAAAAATAATTGGATGCATTACACAACGCACAAAAGTTGGGGGCGTACGGAGAATCGAAAGAAACTGTTACATGACATGTTTTCACAAACCATGTGGAGCATTTGGAACGCATGCAATGCAAAGGTTTTCAGCGGAAAAGAATGTAGTATATTCAAAGTTGTTGAGAAAATAAAAGAAAGAACGTTCGAGTGGGTAATGAATGGATCAAAAGTAACGGGTGTCTCATGGAACGATTGGAGAAATTTTAGTTTTTCAATATAGTTTGTATTTTGATTTGGTTCTTTGGTGAATGTATATTGTAATATGTCCTTCGCAGTGCTTGCTATGTGCAGGGTCGGACCCACATAGAGTGGGTCGTGGTTCCCGGACCCCAATGTTTTTAAAAAAATAGTAGATTCGGTATATTAAATTGTATAAGGAACCCATAAATACAATTAGGTGGACACCATAGAAAGAAAATGGAACCTGGTGTAGTGGTAAATCCCTCTCTTTACCAACAAGAGGTCATGGGTTAAATCCTTGCATATCTCGTTTTTCCTATTTTTTTAAATATAGTTCAAACCTTGCTATGACCTGACCCGAACAAGGACCGACCCGAAAATTTTAACGTTTTATTATGAAAATTTTGAACACCGAAAAAAATGGACCCCATTGAAAAAAAAAATCCTGGGTCTACCACCGGCTATGTGGGACGGTTTTGTCATTTGTTGTTTAATAAAAGAGAAAAATGATCGGATAGTCCCTGTGGTTTGCTCTTTTTTCACCTTTAGTCCCTAACTTTCTAAAATTATAGCTATAGTCCCCAACTTTTGCAATTTTGTTCCCGGATAGTCCCTGGCGCGGATGGAGGTTAGTTTTTGCTGTTAAGTATGTTTGAAATTACTAAAATGCCCCAACTTTTTCCTACCCCACCCCAACCCCTCTCCCCTTTCCCTCTTCCTCTTTGTCTGCAACAATCAAACCACCACCAACACCCTCTCTCCGGCCACCACCCACCCCACCTCAGCCTTCACCGCAATCATCCTGTCGCAACCCCCGGCCCCTACCCCGGGAGCGGGCGGCCGCGAGATCCAGATTAGTGGTATTGGTGTTTATTAATTTGGCAGTGAAAATTAACATCATGATCGTAGTTAGGAAATAGTTTATCAGAGTTAAAATACCACACTTTTATAAATAACAAATACATGAGAAAAACCCAAGTTTACATTATAATATGTTTATAGGGATAAACCCTAATTTATTGAAATAAAACTTCTTTCTTGTTTAGGTAACTTTTATAGCCATTTTTCCAAGCCTTTAGTGCTCTCCAGCTGGCTTCTGTTTGGCTTTCACATTTTGTTACCTGAAACGCGTTTTAAAAAGTTTTATCAGCAAGAAATACTGGCGAGTGCATCCCAGTTTAATCAAAACATGATTTTATATCTTTACAGTATTGAGAGTGATTACAATGTTTATATCTACCCAATTACCACCCACGGTACTGTCAATCCTGACTTGTGGTCATGCTACTACTCACAGTGTAGTAACAAGTAATGTATACAAAACCCCAGCATACCGACAGTAATTGTAGAATCCATAGACTCAATCACTGTTAAATATACTTTAAAATAATTGAGGTTTTGTAAAAACAGTTTACAAAAATAAGATGTACTCACAAAAAGGGTTTACAGAAAGAGAATGTACTCACATTGTTGTTTTAGATAATACTACTACTTTCTGGTGACTTCCTGGTTATAATCTATTAAAATTAAACAATGAAAACGTGTTAGTAAGATAACCCAATTTACATTCGCTATACCCCCGAGACAGAACTCCAACGACTGAGTCAGGCAGAGCCTTGACATGCGTTACGGAGCTCTAGATCAATCGGGAAGAGTAACTAATACGTAACCGGGGGTTATAATACTTACAACGAGGCAGAGCTTCGCTTTTTAGGGGTATTATATCGAGCAACACTATTGCTATTATAGGGGCTTTGAGAGAGAAAAGAATTGAACGAATTCAACTGAGGTCGAAGCCTCCTTTTATAGGCTGGAAACATGGCGGCTCGTGGCCCGCGAGCACCTGCTCTAAGTCTTACGCGGCCCGCGAGAGACCTAGGGTAGGCCCTAGCTATGGTGAATCAACGGTCTAGACTTCACACGCAGGGGGACATGTGGCAGACCAGGATGTCGGCTGGTGTCAACGGGTCGCGGCCGCGACAGTCTTGCCTTGACTGGGTCGCGCCCCGCGAGAGCCCTAAAATTTTGTTTTATTTGATTTTTATAATTATAAAGGTATTTTAGGGTTATTTTTCGTATACAGGGTGTATTTTAGGACGTATAGGAGTATTTTAATGGTTTTGGGAGAGTTGTTATACATCCACCCTCTCTCCGGCCACCACCCGCATGTTTTCCATTCAAGAACTAATTTCCTCTGCTAAATTTAAACATTCAAGTAAGTTTTACACCTTTTGTAAAGTTGAGTTGTAGTAATCTTACTTTACAAACAAAGAAAGAATCGAAATGAGAAGACCAGAGTAATTTGTAATATCGAGTAAAAAGAATCAGGGTAATGTATACAGTGGTAGAATGTTTAATCTCACCCGTTTAAGGTGTGCTTACCGGGTTCAGTGTAGGATTTTTCTAACTGCTCCATCTTGTTTATTTTGAAACCTCTGATTCTTACTTCCTCAGCCACCCGTTATTTTGCACTAAACCTCCCACTTTCACCTGAAAATAATATGTAATTACATAAAAAAGTCAAGCTTTTTCAGCAAAAAAGCTAAAAATTAGAGATGGTAAAATGGTCACGGTTTAATGGGTCGGGTATTACTGATGCATAACACTTAGGGCTGGCATATCGTGTATACCCGTACACGATAAGACACGACACGACACGATAAGACACGATACACGAAATCACATACACGAACACGACACGATAACTTATCGTGTCCTTTTTTTCAAACACGAACACGACACGATATACACGAAAATTACCTGTTAATACATGTTAACATGACTGTTCGACTGTTATACACGAAAATTAACTGTTAATACCTGTTAACACAAACAAAAACACGAACACAACATGTTATCTGAGAGTTACAGAGGGAGTTTAGGGTTTTATTTTTTTTGAATTGAATGAGGAATGAAAATATAAAGGAATTAAGGAACCCACACGCACATGGCTGATGAGTTTTATTTAATTTAATTTCTTATCGTGTACTAACATGTATTAACAGGTAAACAGGTATTTAACCTGTTTATACATGAAAATTAACAGGTAATCTCGTGTCTACCTGTTTGGTACACGATACCTGTTAAGCCCATACACGATACCTGTTAACTTCGTGTAGGTTCTTGTCGTGTATTCGTGTAAAATTGCCAGCCCTAATTACACTCCTCGGAAAATTTTCCGTCTTTCTTATAATGTAAGCGTCTAAACATGTTTACAACAATAATACCATTCAGTAATATAATCTAAAGTAAGTTTTAAACATTCAACTTTACAAAAGGTGTAAAACTTACTTGAATGTTTAAATTTAGCAGAGGAAATTAGTTCTTGAATGGAAAAACATGCGGGTGGTGGCCGGAGAGAGGGTGTTGGTGGTGGTTTGATTGTTGCAGACAAAGAGGAAGAGAGACAAAGAGGAAGAGAGAAAGGGGAGAGGGGTTGGGGTGAGGTAGGAAAAAGGGGGGTCATTTTAGTAATTTCAAACATACTTAACACCAAACTAACCTCCATCCTCGCTAGGGACTATCCGGGAACGAAATTGCAAAAGTTGGGAACTATAACTGTAATTTTAGAAAGTTAGGGACTAAAGATGAAAAATGACACATCAAAAGGACTATCCGAGCATTTTTCTCTTAATAAAAAGAAGTGCTACGTTTGCCTGTCAAAAAAGAAAAAAAGTTTGACTACGATAGCCAAAGCCCAACACCATGTCACCATTACTAATTTCTTTATTGAAGCCCACGACTTTAGTTATGAAGTCCTGATTCTCGAATACAGAATACACCTGCACAAATGTCAACCTGAGTTATCATTTAATTTACATGATAAAAGCTCCACTATATATATTACGTATACATGTATTAATTAATAAATATACATCTAATTTGATAGTTTTAGCTTGTTATCTTTTGAAACCTTTAAAATCTAAATACGAACCAGAAACGAGTAGAAGTTAATAAAAACAATCCCAATTCTACTTAAAAGCGTAGGAAATAATTATTGAAAAATACGTATAATTTAGACTACATCAGGAACCAATTTTGATTAAGGTTTTGGGATCTGTAAATGGCAATGAAGGTGGGGATTGGTGTTGAGATGAAGAAGAAAGGATTTGGTCATTTAACATAGACTTAACTCAAAATTTTAACAACGTTATCCGGTAAGGACCATCAAAGTTACAATATTCATACCACAAGGATCATCGAGTAATAAGTTTACAACTATCGGAATCAACTTTGGACCAACTATGTAAAATTTGCAAACCTCAACGACTAACCAGACATTTAACTCTATCCTTAACATAACATCTAGACAATTATACCTAATGCACTAGATGATAAGATTTGTCACATAAACATATATTAATTCCTTACTACAATTTTAAATATCAAGTGACAAGTTTATAAATGTTTTGCTTTACCAATACATGCTAAGACCATCCAAATGGTTTTGAGGGTGAGTAGAGATGGGGGGGGGGGGGGGGGAATCTATCTAAAAGCCGACTTTATGAGGGAGAGGGTTATGACATTGTAAGGGGAGTAGAGGTGGTCATCACTCATCACTCATCGCTCACTCTCACTCATCACTCACAACATCCAATCAAGTTCAGCCATGTCATCAACCATTATTCCATCATTCACAACCTTTTTTAGTGGCTGTGGTCATCACTAGTGATAGAATTCCATCACTCACAACTTTTTTTAATTTTTTTTAAATTAGAAATTAACAATAAAACATTAAAATTATAAATTTCATTAAAATTAAAAGATACTAGTTCAATTAAACATACCAAAAATATTTTAGACTACAATTTAAAAAAAATAATAATAAAGAAACTCTACTCCTCGTCCGACTCATGAAACTCCAAACCTAAAGAACCTACTAGTTCGATTAAATCGTATCTCAACTGAAAGTGAGTTTCTTCATCACGCAAGTCTTGTTGGATAATTTCTGGAACGTGAACTTGTGTAGGAGGATCCAGCACCCAATCCGGAGATATTGCACGTCCGTGTTCTTTGATTAGCATATTGTGTAATATGATACATGCATATACTATGCTATGTCTTGATTTCTTGTTCATCGCACGAACCGACCGGCTTAGTATGCCCCATCTACCCTTTAAAACACCAAAAGCCCTCTCAACATCTTTTATTGCCGATTCTTGCAACTTTTTGAACACGATTTCTTTAGCCTCGACAGGAAATGAAGGAGCTTTTACAAAAACAGACCAAGATGGGTAGATACCATCCACAAGAAGAAAGCCTCGTCTGTAATATCGTCCGTTAACATAGAATGGACAGAAGGGTGCGATTCAATCCGTCACGGTTTGGAACAACGGCGACGTGTGCAAAACATTGATGTCGTTGGTTGAACCTGGAACACCGAAATATGAATGCCAAAACCATAAATCATTCGACGTCACCGCTTGAAGTATGATGGTTGGTCTTTTGATGTCACCCCTAACATACGCCCCTCGCAACTCTCTTGGACAATTTTTCCACTCGATATGTGTACAATCGATGCTACCGAACATCCCTGGAAAATGCCATCTAGCCACATGTGCGACGTAAATACGTGAGATGTCGTGTCTCGTCGGTTTACGTAAAAACTCTTTACCATAAAATTTAATGACCGCGTTGCAAAAAAATTGCAGACATTCACGGGAAGTTCTAGCCGCCATAGCTAGGTATTCATCAAATTGATCGGGAGGGTTACCTGTCGCTAGTTGGCGAATGGCGGACTTGCATTTTTGTATCGCCGTGAAACTTGGTTTGCCCCTCGCATCGTAACCTTCTTGAAACCATTCTTCGGTTGCTTCGATGTCTCCAACAATCTATAAAGATATTTTTTTTGGTAAACGAAACCGATCTCTAAACGTTTCGGCATTGTAGACCGGATTCTCCACAAAATAATCGTTCATTAACACTTCGTTGGCATGTATACGATCACGATCTACCATCTTCTTCTTTGGGCGGGACGAACTTGATTCAAGTTCGTTATACACCGACACAAAATATTTAAGCGTCTCATTGTCAGAAGACGACTGGGTATCGCTATCGCTGTCCATCGGAAACGTCGAATCCGTAGGAAAATCCATTTGAGAAATATGTAGAATGTGTGATATGTGTTTGTGTTTTGGCGTGAGTGAAATGGTTAAAAATTGAGAAGTATATATAAAAGGTTTAAAGGTTTTTTTTATTATTAAAAGCTACCGTTTTTTAACGGTCCAAAAAGCCAAACGTTCAAATTTCGAACAAATACAACGCGTGAAGTTTTCCACGCGTTTTAATTTCAACACGTTATATTTGTTGGTGGCGGCAGTGTGCATTTTGCCATCACGCGTGATGGTGGTCCATCACGGATCCACCCCGCCTCCCCTAAGGGAGTGGGTTGGTTTTAGAGTTGGAGAAAGAGTTGTGAGTGGGGCCAATGGGGCAATTCTTGGAAAAAAGAGAGAGTATACTACATATGTAACCTTTTTAGCACGCCCAAAGTGAACTTACTAGGAAAGCGTTAAGCGTTCATCAGGAAAAATGTTTTACTAAAATATACGAGGTTAAGTTAGGGTGGTCAACAACTAAATAGGACACCGAGAAAATACAAAATTCAAACAAAACCAAATTCAAGTTTAGTTTTTCAATTCGGATTTGAAACCGATGTAAATTTACGAATTCGGTTTCGAGTCATGAAAATATGATCTAAATTTAAATTGTATATTATATTATATAGTAAATTACAAGTTTTGTCCTTTATGTTTGTCCCAAATTTCAGGCGATGTCCTTTACCTTTAAAATTGATGAGTTTTGTCCTTAATGTTTCCAAATCGTGCACGTTATGTTCTTTAGGGCAAACCCAGTTAATTTTTTTTGTTAAATCTGGTCACCCAGGGGTATTTTAGTCTTTTTACACTGTTTACTTAGTATTATTAAAAAATAAAACAAAATAATTTTAGTTTTATTATTATTATTATTATTATTATTATTATTATAAGTATATATATATATACCACAACCCTTCACCGCCATCTCCACCACCCTCCACCGTCACCGTCACCGTCACCACCACCCTCCACCGTCACAGTCACTGTCACCACCACCCTCCACCGTCACCGTCACCACCACCCTCCACCAAACACCCTTGTCAAAACCCCTCCAATCCTCTGCCTTCTTTCTCTCACCTGCCACCACCACCCACCACCTCCAACATACCACCACCACAACCACCTTCACCCACCGCCACCACAACTACTTTCTCTCTACCACACTACCACCACCGTCTCCACCATCACCACCCCCACTGAAACCCTAACCCCAACCTGCAACAAACACCATTAAACCCACCACCCCCACTGAAACCCTAACCCCAAGAACCTACAAACCACCCAAATCAGCAACCACCACCATAAACTCACCACCCATCCACAACCGCTGATAGATCAAAGAAATTTGGGCAGAATTAGAGCGATTTACCGTTGAATTGAGGACCTTCGGTATGTGATGTCGCCGGAGAAGACGGAGGACCTTCGGTATGTGATGTCGCCGGAGAAGACGGAGGATTTACCCTGTACCTAACCCACCACCACCGCCGTGCCTTCACCACCGCACCTAACCCACCACCACCGCCGTGCCTTCACCACCGCCGTGCCTTCACCACCTCAACCACCTGCATCTGTTGTTTGAGAGAGAGAGAAGAGATGAAATAGGGTTTGAGATTAGAGATTAGAGAGAGAGAGAGTTTGTTTATATAATGTTTTGTTTTTAAGTTGTACAAAATGACCCTTTAATAAAAGTTATTTACAAACTAGCCATTGGAAAGGTCAAATGACAAGAATGCCCTCATGTGCCTTGCACATGATCAGATTTAACAAAAAAAAAATTAACTGGGTTTGCCCTAAAGGACATAACGTGCACGATTTGGAAACATTAATGACAAAACTCATCAATTTTAAAGGTAAAGGACAGCGCCTGAAATTTGGGACAAACATAAAGGACAAAACTTGCAATTTACTCTATATTATATGTAAAACGTTTTATTTGAATAAACAAAATTACGATTTTCTTGTAATTCAGTTTATAAATTCAGAATTCGGTTTAGAGTCATGATATGAATTTAAAGTATATATTATATTACATGTAGTGTTTTATTTCAATAACCCTGAATTGAGTTGTTATTTTAAAAAGGATAGATAGATTGGTAATTTTATGATCAAAAAGCCAAAATCATTTAACAGGCCGAATTTTGCGGCTTTTGAAAAACAACTTTTTACTTATTTTTTAAAAGCCAAAATAAAAAAAAAAAACATTTTTAGCATTGCAAAACACTTTTTTTAAATTATTGGCTTTTTCAAAAAACCAATAAGTCAATAAGTTATTTCCAAACTCAATCCCAAACACCCTCTAAATTGTATATTATATTATATGTAAAACATTTTATTTGAATAAACAAAATTACGATTTTCTTGTAATTCAGTTTATAAATTCAGAATTCGGTTTAGACTCATGAATCTATGATATGAATTTGAATTATATATTTTATATCACATATAGCGTTTTATTTCAATAAACCCGGAATGAGTTACAAGTTTACCTTTTTCTATTAACTCAGTTTGTCCGAATCAAACCGACTTCTAATTAGTGTTTATAACCCAAACTCGCTTTATAAAAGACCCAATTCAAGAAAAAAAACTTAATGGAGCAACCCAAATTACTCAAAACTGATTCGATTCGATGAATACTCATATAAAACTACATTTCAAATTCCAAATTCCAAATATCAATATATAAAAATCAAGGTATCTTAAACCTTAAGGATTATACTAATTATTATATTCTCAAAACATTAATGATAATAATAATCAAACAATTAATTACTTCAAACACATTTCCAAACAGTCAAACACACCCTTTATTCAAGTACAAGACTTTTTTGTGAGCAATGCAATGTTCAATGTAACAACACTTCATCTCACTTGTAAAAAAAAAAAAACCTTTTTAGTTTTTTCACCCTATTTCTTCCTCAGCCAAACACCCAATCAACCGAACCGATAATAACTCACCGTCGATCCCTCACATGTCACCGGCACGTGACTCCACCACCATCAACCACCAGAAGCACGTGACACCATGAAAACAAACATCAACCAGTATCTCAAATCCAAAAAACCCACCTCCGATGATGACACCAACGATCAAACATCTTTATCATTATCATCAACCGATTTAGCCTCGCACGACGACGTTTTGACCGAGATATTACTCCGGTTACCCATCCGATCACTCCTCCGATCCAAATGCGTATCCAAACATTGGAAATTATTGATTTCCGATTCCCGTTTTGCCCTTGCTCGAAACCCTAACCCTAATCCCCCTTCTGGGTTGTTTCTGCAACGATTTGGTAATGTTTCTTGTCCTGAGTATGAGTTTGTGTGTTTTGATCGTGACAAGATTGTTAAACCCCCGTTTAAAAGGTTGAATTATGATGGGTATTTGTCGAATTTATCGAATTCGTCGAGTTCGAAGAATTCGACACATTCGGGTGTGATTGTGCTGCAATCTTGCAATGGGTTGATGCTTTGTTATAGTTTGAATGAGTACTTTTGTAATGTTACAAAGGATATTGAGTATAATGCTAGTTATTATGTGTACAATCCAACGATTAACCAAGTCGTTAAGCTCCCGAATCTTCACGGGTGTGATTGGATTCGAAGGCGACCGCGTGGGATGACGTTGGTTTTCGATCCGGTAAAGTCGGGCTGTTATAAGGTAGTGTGTGTTAGAGCGCATTTGTGGAGTGATCATGTTTATACGATCGAGGTTTACTCGTCGGAAACGGGGAGGTGGAGGATGTTTGGGACGCCGTGTGGGAATCAGGTTGATACCGAGTTTATGGGTGGGGTGTATTGGAACGGTGCGGTTCATTGGGTTAATAAGAAAGGGTATGTTTTATATTTGAAGATTGATGAGGATCGCGTTGATAGAGTTGCTACGCCTGTTGTGCATGATGGGTGGAATGTTAAGAAGCATTGTTATCCGATAGTTGAGTCGAACGATTGCTTGTTGTTTATTGACATATTTCCGGCATCAAGTTTGAAGCTTGATATTCATGAACTGAATAGGGACTATTCGGGGTGGTCGGTTAAGTACCATGTTGATCTTAATCGAGTGATGAGTAGATTCCCTGAAACGGATGTGATTATTCGGGCTTTGCGTTCACTCATGTCGTCACAGCCGTTTGTGATACATTGTTTTGTTGAGGGAGAAGGGGAAGAGGAATCGTTTTTGGTGTTGGAAATGCCTGGGAAGGCTGTTAGATACAATATTTTTTCGAAGACTTATCAGGAGCTTTGTGATCTTGAGGTATCTAAACCGTCAAGGTTGTCTGTTGCGGATGATGGATTTTCGAAACTGGGTCGATGGCCAGGTGCTTTTTTGTTCTTCGAGTCGCTTTCTAATGTCTAGTGGAAATGTTGTACTTACCTTTTTCTTTTTGTGGGATACCTGTCTGTTATGTGTCTGGTTAAAGTTTCAAACTTAAACATATAGGTTTTCAACTTTTCGTTCTAGCTTATTCGCCCTTTATATCATATGTTGTTTCGCTTTTGAGTTTCAAACTTTGGTATGTAAGTTTATCTATAGATAGTTAATGGTTCAAGTTTATCATGGAATCTTGGTATGTGTGTATGTTTGATGTGATACTAATGTATTTAAAGAGGAACAGAGTTCGATTGGCGCATAGTTATTAAAGGCGGGAGGCGCACTCAGGGCGATTTGTTGGGCCCGGGGCTTTATTTGCGCCTAGGCGAGCCTGGGCGCTCGCTTTAATAACTATGCAGAAGATTATGAACTAACCTGAAGATTAAATGCGCGAGACGCACTCGGGGCGATTTGTTGGGCTCGGGGCTTTATTTGCGCCTAGGCGCACCTGGGCGCTCGCTTTAATAACTATGGATTGGCGCTTAAATAGCGTTGTTAGTTTGTTACAATGCAAGATTTGAATGCTGATTGAGAATATGCCAAATCATATAAAGTTTAGTTGATCTTCAATTATAGCTTTGACATTCTATATAATCAGGCAACTATACATGTCTTCATATCTTGAAAGTTATTTGTTGAAATTCTCCATTCCCATGTGTTTTAAAAGTATTATATAAGAATGTGAAGGATATTCTCCTATTTGATATGACTGTTTAAATTCGTATTTGGTTTGTATATTTAGGGACTAGGGATGTCAATGGGTCAGATATAATATTTCATGTCTTGTACTTGAGTGTAGGGGTGTGTATGGGTCGGTTTGGGTCGGTTTTGACCTAAAACCATAACCATAACCACGATGTCGGTTAATGGATAACCATAACCATAACCGATCGGTTATGGTGGTTATTGGTTATTTGGTTTTGATGGTTATAGTGGGTCGGTTATGGGTGGTTAACCGTGTATTTAGCTTAGCTAAAAATAGCTTAATTTTTTTTAACATGGAATAAATTGTTATTGCATATTTGTATATATTAGTATATTACATAGTATTAAAATATACATATAATCTATAATATTAATACCATTTATTATCGAATATTGAAATAAAGTGATATGATACATTTCATAAATTCAAATAAAAATCCAACCAAAACCACAAAACGATATGAAAAACCTATAAATACTAAAAATCTTTAAGAAACATCAAATGTTAAAATATGGTGAAAAATCCTAAATCCTACAAAAAATTATTACATGTCGGTTCGGTTCGGTTATGGTAGGTATGGAGAAAATGATAACCATAACCGACCTGCTACTTTCGGTTTTCAAAAAAACAATTAACCGACCCACCGGTTTTATATTTGGTTCGGTTTTTTGGTTCGTTTTTTCGGTTAATTCGGTTTTCTGCACACCCCTACTTGAGTGTACAACTTTAACCCGTACTAAGACTCATTCTTGTGGGGTACGATAATACTCACTAACCATTGGGTTTGCGAGTTTCCTCGCATGTATCAGGGTTTTTCATTTATGATAAATTTACTCTTTTGGTACCCATGACCTGAAACCAAATCTTAAACTCATTCCAAAAACCGATATAAAATGGGAGTTAATTTTCACACATCGCTCCCTTCTGTCTCTCTCTATACATACATAGATATATATAGAGAGAGATAGAGTGAAAAAAGATGTGAAAATAAGATTTAGGGGTATGAGAATAGTAGAAGCCTATAAAATATCAAACAAAAACCATATCCAGTAATGTCCCACTAGTAGAATTAAAATATCAAATACTATTGTTTAATGATTATCATTAGAACCTCCCTTAACCATTCTATAATATAAATATAATCAACAACCATCAAATAAATTGTCAACAAAAATCACTCATATTCTACATGCAATAATTTTTAGCATATTAAGTCATATTATAGTCATATTCTCCAATCTCCATCACCTAGCAGACAGCAAAATATTTAGAGAAAATGACCTGGATTTCCTCATAGTGTTATGTGTGTGAGAGAGAAAAGATTATATTTAATGGAATACTTGATTTGTCATATATAACAGCTGTATAGAATCTAGAAAACAGTTATATCTCTTTGCATGTTCTCAATAATTGGCAATTTTGATGTTCTTGCTTTTCTTGTTCAACAAAGAACTGCAACACCAATCAATGAATGGGTCAACCAATAAAGGCCCTGACTTTGACCATTCAAGAACATGTTTGACCCATATCAAAAATACCCTTTTCAATACAACTGTATTTGATCACCATGCTAAATCAGTGAGTAAAACTATGGACAATGCTACAGTACAACCTCTACTGCATCTGAGTACAACTTTCAAAGCACTACAGCAGACAGAACCCTCATCTCATTGTTTCCAAAATTTTGACCATTTTTGTCTCCAACATGACAAATTTTCAAGATTTTGGTCCAATTTCTTCAAGCTTCTTACAAATCTGCTTTATGCCGGGCCGAAGAGAAGGCGAAGGCGAACAACAAGCCAACGCGAGCTGCACAAATTTGATAATAATATCTTCGTTAACACGACTCGACGCACTGTTATCATCTTTAAGAACATCCGGATGGTATAAATCTGACATCCGGTGACCCAACATTGCGTTTCTAATCGCGGTTGGCAGATATAGATCTTGATCAGGACTTGCTTTACCGTTAATCGGTTCCTTACCGGTTACTAGTTCAAGTAAAATGACCCCGAGATTGTAGATATCAGTTTCGGTACTTGAATCTTTCATTTTAGTCAACTCAGGTGCTTTGTAACCTTCTGCCGCAGTATCTTCTAGCATTTCTTGTGACGCTGCTGAATTCATGAGAAGATGCAGGCCAAAATCGGATACAAACGGGTGATAATTTCGGCCCAGAAGTATGTTTTTTGACTTGAGGTTTCCGTGGATAATCGGTCTTTGAAGGCTTGTATGAAGATGAGCTAATCCTCTAACAATGCCTGTTGATATCCTATGAATGATTTCCCATTTGTGCGAGTCGCCGTTCTCATCTGCTCAGTTAAATCAAAGAAACATAAGCTACCGATTGAATATACATTGCAACTCGTTAAAAGAACGTTTGGATTTGCGTTTTCAAACCTTTGGACTAAACTGGCAAAATGGCCCAAACCACAGGGACTAAAATGGCATTTAACTCTATAAAATAAAAGAGAAAAGCATGAAAGTGGCCATATCAATAGCCATCACTTATGCGACACAAATGCCATGTAACTACTTTTGCTCACGTATCAGACTTTATGTTATTGGCTATAGACATGATTCTTGCGCGCCGCGACAAGCAAAATGGTTGTTTTCGTGATTTTCTCTAAAATAAAATTATAGTCTACAATAATAGAAGTGATACTTGTTTCTTACAGTTAAAAAAAGTTAACTGACTTGACTTTTTAAAGGAAAATGTTGGCCCCAATTTGATACACTTGGATGTATTATAATAAACAGCATGTGAAGGAAATTAAATGCAAGTAGAAAATCAAATAAAAACAAAGATCCAAATTGATGACTAAAATGACCCAGCAGACCTCCCCACATGCATATATCATATCCAATCAAAACACCCTTTAAAACTAGAATAAATCCATTTTCTATATGAAGAAGACTGCCAGGCAATAATAAACTAATAATTAAGATGAATAATTTAATTATTATCTGAGTAAAGACATAATTGTATTATTGTAACCACTCTCTATTAGTAGAGCCAAAATTTGACTTTTCAATGACAAAAAACTCATTCTAGAGTATGAAATTGCTAGTCACAAAATTGGCAACAAATAGCTACCCATCAAACAGTCCTAATCTTCAAGATATCTTGTTTAACTTTTTAGCATATATTAGTAACTGATGATAAAAATAAGGAAAAATTACAAGTTTTGTACTTTATCTTAATACCACTTATCAGGCGGTGTCCTTTTTAACGAATTTTGACAAGTTTTGCCCTTTACAAGGAATTTTGTTGCACGTTTTGTCCTTTAGGCTTAACCCAGTTAGATTTTCTTGTTAAATCTTGTCACCCAAGGGTATTTTAGTCTTTTTACCCGTTTATTTCAAGAGTCAACCTTAAAATATTTTGTTTTATTCTTTTAAATAATATTAAATAAATGGCTAAAAAAGACTAAAATAGCCTTGGGTGATAAGATTTAACAAGAAAATCTAACTGGGTTAAGCCTAAAGGACAAAACGTGCAACAAAATTCCTTGTAAAGGGCAAAACTTGTCAAAATTCGTTAAAAAGGACACCGCCTGATAAGTGGTATTAAGATAAACGACAAAACTTGTAATTTTTCCTAAAAATAATGTTTTAAAATGTGCAGAAAGAAATACGAATATAAAGATTCATGTAAACTGTGAAGCACAGAGGTAAAAAAGGTAAAAAAACATGTACAAGAAAGTCATAAAAGGTTAAATCTTTACCAAAGTAAATAAAGTTTTAACCCTCTTGACATGGGTAATGTACTACAAGAAAAAACATATTGCATCAAATTGTGTTACAGTACAATCACTTGTTACATTTTACATGCATAAACTGCACCAAAGGTACCCTACTGACATAAGTAACTAGTGCTTGCACACACTATTTTCATCTATTTTTTTTTCATGAATTATTCAACTTTCTTTTTTTTTTCAAAAATTATCATTGCCTAAAAAAGGACTATTTCATTGAGAATCTTTAAAGAAAACCCAAAAGTAAAAAATCAAATCTTTATTCATCATAGCCCAACAAGAACATTATTTCATTAAAAAAATCTTTAAAAAAAGAGTAAAAGTCAATTTTTTATATTTTAATCATACAAATCAACAAATTAAAGATAAATCCCGACTAGGTGCCGATTAATCCCCGACTAGTCCTCACCCCACCGCCCGACAAACGACTAGTGATTACTACAACACTGCCCAAAAGTAAAAATCAAATCTTTATTTATCATTACCCAACAAGAACATTATTTCATTAAAAAAAATCTTTAAGAAAACCAAAAAAAAAAAGACTTAAAAGTCATTTTTTTTATTGTAATCATACAAATCAACAAATTAAAAATAAATAAAATTATGTAAAGAAAATAAGAAATCACCTCTAATAAACTGAGCCAAATTTCCTCTCCTGTAAAAAGGATGAACAAGAAGCTTTTCACCTCTAGGCCCAGAATAGAACCCACAAAGAGGCACCAAATTAGGATGCTTAATAGACCCCAAAAGTTGTACAACATGCATCATATCTTGTACCTTCCCAGTAGTACAACTACAACAAGCTGGCCTCAAGAATCTCAACAACAAAACAGAATCACCCAACAAATTAGCTCTATACAAAGTCCCATAACTTGACTTCCCAATCACTTCACCAGGAGCATCCAATATGTCAAAACATGTTAGATCTTCACCACCTTCAAACTTAATAAAATCCCCTTTCATCTCTACTACTTCTTCTTCCACACCACTTTCTTTAAACTCAGTGTTTGCTTCTTTATCCCATGACCCATTTGTTTCAGACCCTTTTCTTCTACACACACAAATCAAGAAAAGAATAACAAGTAAAACAAAAGATGAACATAATGTCACAATCAATATAATAATGTGTCTTTTCTCCATTTGGGCTGGATTCTAATGGAGCTACAGGATCTGGGTTGGGTTCAAATATTCAAACTGACCCCATTTGGTGAAAAGAAAATATGTGTGTGTGTGTGTGTGGGGGGGGGGGGGGGGGGGTCTGGGCTGGAAGTTTGAAACTTGTTTGGTGTTATAAGAATATTATTGTTGGATTGTATGAGAGAAGAAGGTTTCTTTCTGTTCTGTTTCAAGAGTAGACAGAGAAGAGAATGGATGTGGGGCATTGTCTTATTGGAATCAATATCATTTTTTTCAAGGTGCATTAAAGAAACCATTAAATAATGCTTTTTTATAACATTGGAAGGTGCTAATTAATTTTATAGATGTTTATTTTTTTAACAAGAAATTTAGATTAATGACGGATTACTGGAGTATTATCGTGTCACCAGCGAAACCACCCAATCATATCCATCTCCACTAGGCAATAATGTCTCTAAACCAATTCAGAATAAAACCTAATAAATCTGAGAAAAACCACCTTGTTGGAATCAAACCCACAACCTAATGGTCATGAGTCTTATCCCACCCATACGATACTACTAGAATACAATGCCATGGGTAGTTGTTTATTTACAGGTTTTATAAAATATTTGTTGTCGGTTGTTCAATATTATAACTTATATGGATACATTCTGATTTTAAATTAGTTTTATTAGTTATTTTGACATATATAAAAATAGATTGGTTTTGGTTAGGGGTGCAAATGAGCCGAGCCGGCTCGCGAGCTACTCGAGATCGGCTCGAGAAAAAGCTCGAAACGAGCCGAGCTTTATCGAGCCCGAGCCGAGCTTGAGCCTCAAAACAAAGCTCGTTTTTTTATCGAGCCCGAGCTCGAGCCTTGCATGTGAAGCTCGTTAGGCTCGTCGAGCCTTATCGAGCTTTAGTGTAAACGAGCCGAGTCGAGCCGAGCTTATTTAAACTTGTTTACAAGCCGACCTCGAACCTAAAAATAAGCTTATTTAGTAAACGAGCCCGAGCCCGAGCTTCACTTATCGAGCTCACGAGCCTAAAAAGTCTATTATTTATATTATTTTTATTTAATATACAAATTAATAGATAATAAACGAGCCGAGCCCGAGCCGAGCTCGAGCTTGAGAAAATACAAACGAGCCGAGCTCGAGCCTTGAAAACAAAGCTCGAATCGAGCTCGAGCTCGAGCCCGAGCTCACATAAAGTTAATCGAGCTCGAGTCGAGCCTGGTCAAGCTCGGGCTCGGCTCGGCTCGTTTGCACCCCTAGTTTTGGTTTTCGGCCTTTTTTTAAACTCTTTTAAAGGCTACATGTTCAAGCTCGACTTGAATTATGGGTTATTGATTGGGTCAATAAATTTTTTAATATAGTGTTTCAGGGTTAGAGTTTTAAACGAGTTGAACCAGGGTGAGATCGGACTTTGTTGTTTACAAACTGAGCTGAATCAGCTTGACTCATTTATTTTAACGAGCTGAAATGTTGAAATTGGAGTTCAACTCGTCAAAAGCTCGAGTCAGCTCATTTATTTATTTTTTATATTTTTTATATTTTTTATTAGTTTTTAAACACACACACATATAAATAGATATAATAATTTTAACACACACATCTATACTATATAACAAAAGAAACCAACTTTAGGACACGTGTCACTCATTGAAGGCGTCTACATTTTAATTTCCTGCATTTTTATACTTATCTTATATCAATTAATTAAATAATAAATAATCAATTAATATTAAATCTTATCTTACTTTGAATGTCGGATAGAATCATTCTATTTAATCTAATAATATATTATCTTCAAATTTAAATTATAAATAAATTAAATATTTTTTAAATAATAGCACAAAACAATAATCTTAAACTTAAAAAAACAATAATACGCTCATATAAAAATTTAAAGTATAAACAAAATATACAAAATAACTTATTAGACATTAGATCAAACTTTAAATAACACTAATTTGAAAGAGAAGCTTATAATATAATTCTGTTTTTGATTTTTCAAATTAGGGTTCTAATCAATTCGAATTAAACTTAACCAAGTTTATGACTTGATTCGAATTAAACCGAACCAAATTTATGTTTTTTTAAACGAATCCAATAGCATATTATTTACTATACAAAATTACATTTATTTAACCCGTGTAATACATGGTGTTTTTAAAGATATAACTTTTTTTTATTATTTAGTATATATTCGTCTCGCTTGCTGTATACGTATATAATGTATATATGTGTGGACGCTCGGAGGGCAAAAGTGAAATTGCACTAATTTTAACATTATTTTACTAAGTTCGTTAAAATAACGTTAAAAGCGGAGGACCGTTAATCATGCATCATCATCATGTGGTGGCGTTGATAGTAGAAAGACAAAAGGGAACATGCACTAATCGGTCTTTCTCCCGATTGTTGAGTGTTGTGTGCCTTATATCCAAGGCTTGATGCAAAACTACTATCGAGCCGGAGCTCTCACTGAAAGCAGTCTCTCTATTCCTACGGGGTAGAGGTAAGGCTATCTACATCTTACCATTCTCAGACCCTACCTTAGCTTTGCTATTGGTGGGATTTACTGAGTATGATGATGATGATAATGATTTAGTATATATAATTGGATTTATTGAACCTGTATAATACACGGGGTTTATAAAGATATAACTGTTTTATTATTTAGTTTATAAAATTACATTTATCCAACCGGTGTAATATACAAGGTTACAAAATTACATTTATTTAACACATGTACTACACAAGGTTTTTAAAAAATATAACGTTTTTTTATTATGTAGTATATATAATTAGATTTATTCAACCCGTACAATACACGGGTTTTTATTATTTGGTATATAAAATTACATTTATTCAGTACAATACATGGGGTTTTTAGAGATATAATTTTTTATTATTTAATATATAAAATTACATTTGTTCAACCCGTGTAATAAACGAGATTTTTAAAGAATAATTGTTTTAGTTTAGTGTATAAAATTACATTTATTCAACCCGTGTAATACACGGGGTTATAACCTAGTAACATATAATTTATAAACCACATAATTTTTAATTTATACACACACGTATATTAAAAGATTAGGCTTTAATTGAAAGGAATGACCATGTCTTGGCTAGGCCTTGACTCGATAGTCGATTATAAATGAACTCATTTCGAGCAAGGTTTTTTCAAATTTTTTGAGGGGGCTTTGAGCAAGTCTTAAGTCGTGTGCTTTTTTATCAGCCCAACCCAAAACTAGCAAAAGTAAAATATAGCCATCATGGCTACTATTTTCTTTCTCATTAGTCATCCCATATGGGAATATGTATTTCTTAAATAGATTTTAGAATAACCTGTAATTTTGGTTCCCCAGGTTTGGTCACTTTTGCCACTTTAGTCCAAAACTCAAACATTTTGCATCTGGGTCCCTGTGGTTTCAATTTTATTATCATTTTAGTCCAAAAGTAAAGTCAGCTCAGATTTCTAAAAAAAATCCTATTTTTGTCATTTTTATCATGGGTAAAATGGTCATTTTTAACATTAATATATAGAAATAAAATTTTAAAAAAAGGGTAAATTACTTTGGTCTAAACACCACTCTCTCATCTCTTCTCTCTCTTAAATTATCAGAGATCCACCCAAACCCTCTTAAATTAACACAGATCCACCACACCACGATCACCCTCCTCCTCCCTCTCACTCTCGTCTTCTCGGCGAGGTTCTTCGCCAACACCACACCTTCACCTCCACCTTCACACTTAGCAAATCGGAGAGAGAGAAAGGGAGTTAGGGAGAGAGGGAGTTAGTGAGAGAGAGAGAGACGAGGAATTCCGGCGACTGGAAACGACCCAATTCCACTTCGCGAAAAGAAAGCAACGGGTTTGGTACTCCCGGAACCCTAACCGTTCAAGTAAAACAGTCGTGTTGTGTTCCTGGGCTCGGAATGAACAGTAGCAAATTGGGAGCGGGCTCCACGAAATCTTTACGGTCGTTATCTTTTGGCCCGTCTGCTCCCTCTTTAAGTTCCAGTCTTTTTAATTAGGAAACGGGGATAAGTTTAATTGATGAGGGTACAGGTCGGCCGATAGATACAATTTTCAAATTTCATAAAGCAATTCGGAAAGATTTGGAGTTCTTAGACGTTGAATCGGGAAAACTAAACGACTCAAATGAGAGTTTTTACATCAATTTAATGGTAGATTTCGGTTGTTAATTGTGGCTTGATTGTTGTTAATTTTGATGGTTCGTTTATGAAATCAGGGTGAAGGGGAGTTTCGGGGGTGGAGATAGATGGTGGAGGTGGAGATTGATGGTGGTGGAGGTGGTGATGGATGGTTTTTTTTTTTTTTTTTTTACAGAAGAGATCCAGAGAGAAAGATGTAGAAGAAGAAGAAGTAGTGTATTTATTTCTTTTAAATAAAATAAAAAATAAAAAAATAACCATTTTACTCCTGAGGAAAAAGACAAAAATCAGGATTTTTTTAGAGAAATCTGAGCTGACTTTACTTTTGGACTAAAATGGTAATAAAAAGTAACCACAGGAACCCAAATACAAAAGATTTAAGTTTTGGACTAAAGTGTTAAAAGTGAACAAACCTTAGGAACCAAAATGACAGTTTAGACAGTTTACTCCTGATTTTAAAAATCATGTTTAAGCCTATATATTGTTTTCCATTTTTTAATAATGTGAATGGACATAGTGGAGTCTTTTATTTCACAAGCTTTTTGCAAAGTCATCCTAGTCATCTAGCTTCATTGTGAAAGATTTGCTCTTTATGTTTTGAATTTTGGGAATCCCTTGGAGCATAGTGAGTGGGAGTTATAGAGCATGTTATTGGTAGGGTCAGCAAGCTATATGCACTCGGTTGATTTTCAAATCCAGATCTGACATGTGGTTTTGATGTTGAAATTGAAATAGCCAGAAAGTGGTCCTCAAGCCCAATTTTGATATCAAGTTCAAAACACCTTACTTTTGGACCATTTTAGTTTTTATAAATATTTATACATTCTAACATTTAAACTTTATACATAGTTGATGTATATTTGTAAAAGAAAAGGCAAGTAAAACTAGATAATTTACGGCTTATCTTTGATTTCCTCATTGTTGTAGGCATGTCACATTAGTGGTGTTGTTTATACCCGAACCCGAATAATTAGATGGAATCCCGTTAACTTGAGCCTATTTAAGGTTTAACCCGGACACAACAATTGGTATTTGAATCGAGAAATGATTATGGAAAAGGTTAATTGGTTGGGGAAAGTTATCTTACAAAGTCTCCTAAATCTAAGAAAGGAACAAATACACAATAGATTGCAAAATATAACACAATAGATCAAAAAATCTAGCACAATGGATAAAAAATATAGCATAGCACAATGTTAAGGAAAAAAAGACACAATGACGAAAAAAACACAATGCCAAATAAAAACACAAGGATCTAAACAAAAATTCTTAAATGTACAAGCTAAAAACAAAAATACATAGTAGTTTTAGTGGCTTTGGCGCAGTGTGGAGCTTTAATGACGCACTCTGCACGCTTACATCATCGCGAGGGAACCACCTTTGTATATTTGACCTCGTGTGTGTGGTCCATGACATGGGTCGCGTGAGTCATGGTGGGTCTAGAGATAGGGCGTGTGACCTAGGTTGACTGCATCTGGCGCGAGCTAGACCTACTGCGGAGGCACACTTACGGTATAGTTTTATTTTCAAATCACGTTGCATTATTGATTCATACATTATATTATATTATAATATATATATATATATACACACACATCACACTAAATACAGTTAAGTTTTGTATTTTTATAATTTGGCCATACACTTTTACCTACTTTTCTTTTTAAGGGTGGAGAGAGTGGTCAATCACTATTAGGGTGTTTGAGTTATTCTCTAGTCAATAATGTCATGCCATGTCAAGTCCCCACTCCACTTCCCATTTTGCACTCAATCACTAGCAATGGTCAAACACATGGAGAGTGGTAAACAATTTTTTTTTTAAAAAGAAGATAAATTTGTGATTTTTTTTTTAACGACAAAATTGGATCACTGATGGACCACTGGAGTATCATCGTGCCACCAGCGGAACCACCCGATCATATCCACCTCCACTAGGCATAATGCCTATACACCAATTGTAACGCCCTGCGTCCCTAAACTTTTGGCTTTTGTCAATATTGGCCCCTATACTATGTAAACTTGACACTTAAGATACTTTGTGAATCTTGATGCTATGAATCTTGAATCTTGGTGATACTTGATTCTTGAAACTTGATTCTTAATACTAGATTCTTGATACTTGATTCTTGAGACTTGATTCTTAATACTAGATTCTTGATACTTGATTCTTAAGACTTGATTCTTAATACTAGATTCTTGATACTTGATTCTTGAGACTTGACTCTTGATACTTGCTGCTCGATGCTTGATTCTTGATACTTGGCTCTTGATACTTGGTTCTTGACTCTTGAGACTCGTGAAACTTGAGACTTGGTTAAACGAGAGACTAGAAACTTGAGGCTTATGTAAACTTGGAAACTTTTGTGTTAAATAAATAATCTGGTTATGTAACAATACCACACAATAATACGCAACGCAACGCTTAATCTAACTCGCAAAACGAACCAAAGACGGAAAAGTTACAAAACAGATTGGATTGTCCGAATGGGCATCCGATCGGATGACCATCCGATCGGAGGGCCATTCGACAGAACAGCCATCTGATCCAACTGCTGCACCGCCTTACTTCTCCTCTAACACTATAAATAGGACCTGTCACATCATTCTTCACTGATATGACAGAGCCCTCCGATCCAGACGCACGCACTACATTTTTCTTCTGTTCTAGGCCGATTCTTGTAAGTTTTCTCTTAGATTCTTGTACAACCTTAATCACTACACAATTCTTCATCTAAATCTCGGCCGAATCACTGATTTCCACCATGAAATCCTCAAGATCTGGACTCTTTGGAGGTGATGTCATCTCGGTTTAGTGAGTATGACGTCATTCCATCAAAGTCAGTCCAAATCCGAAGGATTTCACTAGATTCTTACACGTTTTCTGCAATCTAATCATAAACTAAACACTTTTGGTTGATTTCATACGATTCCTTCAAGTTTTCTTAATTTTTACTCAAAAACGATGGAATCTAGATCCAAAACAGGCTTGGGACTTGTTCCTTAGTCTGGAGTCGGCTCGATGATGGATTCCCACCAAAGAAAATGACTGGAGACACGGGTCAGACATGAAAATTAGTCAAGAACAGCCATCCGATCGAACGGGGTGATTCCTATCCGATCAGACAGGTTGAGCCTTGGTGAGTTTCCGTTGTCTTGACACGTTACCACGTCGTCTCTGTTAAACCCAACTGTGACAACCCTCATAATTCCATGTATCCGTACAATTTATTAATGATAATTAAAGTGCTAGATGATTGTGCTGAATCACTTAACTGCTTTCTGATTACTGTGCTATATTTACATGTGCTTGTTAACATACTAGTGGTGTACGGAAAAGTTACTAAATAGTCAGGTATGCTTTCCTGAGTATTGAAAATTAAAAATGTTACAAATATATATATATATATATATATAGGACACATTACGGATTAATTAAGCACTTTAGCGGAACAACACCCAACCGAACAACCGGACTTTACCCGGAACACAAAAATATTGTTAAACACATTGTTTTATTTTTCTAAACTAGTTATGGGTCCCGAACACCCTAACACACTATATATTACATAACACACTTAATCCACCAACTAAATCACCTAAATTCTAACTAGTTAAACTAATTACCATTGCATCCCAACTAAACCAAACCCCTTTCCCCCAAATCGGTTAGGAGACAAGAAGGACACCCCCATGATTTTAGTTAATTGTTTATTAGATGTGTTAGGTACTTAAGAAACACAAGGACTAATGGTTAATAAGGTGATGGAGGATTATAAGTGTGACCAAGAGACTTGAACCACCTTCACCAACACCTTCAAACTCTCTCTCCCTCCTCCCTTGTCACGGCCGTGAGCCACCACCACCCTCACCATCATCACTTGATCATCTTCAACCGATCTAAGGGCATACATAGGTGTTGGAGATCATACAACGAAGCTCGGTGTGTTCGGAAGTTGAAGGACCACTCTCATCTTCTTTTATCCACCACATTTCTTCACTTGAACTTCCCTAGTCTTGAACTAGTGGTAAGAACTTAGATCCATTCATTATTCATGTTATTTAAGTGGTTAATGTTGTGTAATGATCAAAATGTTAAGAACCCTAATGAATCTTATGAAAAAGTCTTGAACATAGAGCTAACTTAATGATGAAATATTATTGAAATGTGATGAAATGTGGTAGTAGGATGTTGTAGTGAACATGTTGCTGATTACTTGTTGATTTACTTGTTAATAGTGATGTTAAAGGTCGTTGTTGATCACTAGACATGTTAACGGAACAAATAGAACATGCGTTAGAACACAATAAGCTGAAAACAGCTTCTGTCCAAGTATTTACAGCCAACTTCAGTTGGCTGTAACCAGATCATAACTTAACAAAAACTTGACTTTCTTGAGTCTACAACGTGTTATTATGAAATACGGTTCTAATGGCACTGGAATCATAATTTTTGGACTTCGATTACTATTTTTAAAGGGTGGTTTTGTAACAGCAGCTAAAGCTGCATTTTTACTGCTGAAAATATGTGTTACGTTCTTCATCATAACTTGAAATCTGTATAGAATCAGGTCACGAAATTTGTACTGTAGATGGAAACTGATGTTGTAGTAATTCTCTCACTGGAATTTCATCAATCGGACTCACAATGAATTTTTAATAAATTATTCCGTGGACTGCAGTCAGAAAAAGATGAATCTGATTGCAGTCCGGAAAATGATTTTTTTTTATAAAATATTGGTGGTGAATTGGATCCCGAGATTTTTACACAATAATATTTGGATAGTTTAAGATATTCTGTAAAAATTTGGGAATTTTTGGTATAAGTTAACTATTTTATTAAAATGCCCGAAAACAGCCCAGTTTTGGATATTTAAGTTGAAATGACGTAAGTAGTAATTTGCGTGTCTAAATGTCGAGTATGTTATCTGAGGATGATCTAACATGTTATATGTCAATGAAAGTAATATGTGCAATATCGTATGCTTGTTCTTGAGTAGCTATAGGTGGAATGTTTATATGAGCGTGAACTATTAAAGTAAATGCATGTTATGTAGTAGATACGTGTAGGAACTTTGTGCTCTATTTGAAACCACTAAATGACTAACTGGTAATAATATTAGGACGTGATTGACCGACCTTGACTGTTAGCTATATTTGAGAATCTAACCGAGCAGACCGAGGTGAGTTCACACTTTTCTACAAAGCATGGTAATTCCCGGTGGGAATATGAATGGGTTCAGGAATAGGGATTCCTCGTCCTTGGGACGTGTTCAGGAATGAGAATTCCTCGTCCTGTTGGGACGAAATTAGACTTACTGGACTAGAACTCTACCAGCGAAGTCCCTCCCTTTTATATCGACTTAATCGCCGAGGCGATGGCGAGCGGGTCATTAGTTAATAGCGCTATTAGGTTTAACAAACCTCACACCGTGCCAGTCGGACGAGCGTGTACTAATGGACTATGGCACGTCGGTGATGATAGACACCGACGCTAGGGCACAAGTAATATTCGTTAGTAGTCGATATGATAAACGAGTCTGGTGGTTTAAATAATGGGGTAGCCCCCACGGCCGAAGTGCCGGGCTGTATAGCCAGGGAAGGTGGACATGGGATGGTTAACTGATAAACGTTTTCGAACTATGGGGTAACCCCCACGGCTGGATAGCTGATTAAGATTAGACTACGTTTTTGGGAAACAATTCTAAAATGGACAACCAACCGTGAACTCACTCAACTTTGTTGTTGACTCGTTGTTACATGCTTTGCAGGTCGCTAGATTCTATGGGGCTTCTACATGGAGGTGGTCGTTGTGGGATGCGAACCGTTATGTCCCGTACTAAATAAATAAACTTTATGAACTTATGAAACTTATGTTTTGGGTCTTTAAACTTATGAACTACGAACTTATGTTTTGGTTTAACGTCATATGCTTCCACTGTTTAAATTGAACTTGGTTAACTTCCTTTTGGTCACCAATTGTATTGTGGTTGGTTTTATTTACTTAAATACGTTGTTCAATATGATTGGTGGCTCGATCCTGGTCATGTCACGCCTCCAAGCGGTGATACTCCGCATGGTGGATTTTGGGGGTGTGACAGATTTGTATCAGAGCCATTGGTTATAGTGAACTTGGTTTTAAAAAGGGAAAAGCTTTTTTATAAAACCAGACTATAACCTGTACAGTGCTCAACGATCCACAACGACGCTTCACTCCACGTGCAAGACTCGACACAATAGGTGGTATGATTTATGTTATATTGTCGGTTAGATAGTTCACACTGTGCATTAGTTAACATGATAATTGCTATTTGAACCTTGTGTGCTTACTCTCTGCTGTCGTCCCACACTTACGCACTTTCGCGACACTTTTCTCACTTACGTTGCTTCGTTATGAAGATCATGAACGGACGTGGAGGACGTATCAACCTCACTCAAGCCCAGTTGACGGCCTTGATCAATGAACGAGTTGCTGAGGCACTCGCAGTTGTCCCTGCAGGAGGTAACCTGCCATATCAGCCCATCTTAGGACGTTTAGATCCTACCTTCGCGAACCCACTCTTGTGCTTAACCTTGTCTTTTATTCTCGTGCGACAGGTCAGCATGCTCAGCCTCCTGTGTGCACGTTCAAAACATTCATGGATTGCCGAGCTAGTACTTTCAGCGGCACAGAAGGAGCTGTAGGTCTTCTTCACTGGTTCGAGAAGCTCGAGTCTGTTTTCGAGATGTGTGAATTCCCTGAAGATCGTAGGGTGAAATTTGCTACTGGAACGCTGGAAGGTGTTGCGTTAACCTGGTGGAAAACACAGGTTCAACTGCTTGGGTTGGCGGTTGCTAATGCCACCCCATGGAATGACTTCAAGGAAATGATCAAAGAGGAGTATTGTAGTCGTGACGACATCCACAAGCTGGAGGTGGAATTTTTCAATTTGAAGATGGCGGGGTCTGAGATCGAGGCATACACGAAGAGGTCAAACGAGCTGGCCATCTTGTGTCCTACAATGGTGGACCCTCCCATCAAACGTATTGACCTGTACCTCAAGGGTCTTGTACCAGAGATTCAGAGTCACGTAACCTCAGCTAATCTTGGCACCATTCAACAAATCATCAAGTTGGCTCACCGTCTCACCGATCAGGCAGTTGAGCAGAACAGGCTGCCCAAGCGTATTAGCGCTGCTATTACTGATACCCCCAATGATAACAAGAGAAAATGGGATGGAAATTCGGGCAAAGGCTCTACCTCTGTTCAATCTCAGTCTCAGCAACGAAGGACTGAGGACCATAGGAGCCCCAGTCAGCAGCCTTCTGGAAATCTAGGGCAGGGTGGATACAAAGGGAATCACCCCAAATGTAATCGCTGTAACTTGCACCACAACGGGCCATGTAGTAAAAGCAACTGTCATCGATGCAACAAGCCTGGTCATGTTGCAAGGGATTGCAGGAGTCAGCGTCCAGCGAATCAGAACCGGCAGCATCAGCAAGCCCCACCAAATCAACGCCAACAGCAGCAACAACAAGGTAACAACAAAGGGTGCTTTCAATGTGGTGCTGAGGGCCATTTCAAGAAAGTCTGCCCCCAGCTAAATCAGAACCAGAACCACAACAATCAGGGGAATGGAAACGGTAATGGGGGAAACAACAATGGTAATGGGTGATGTGCGATAAAGTGTCGTATATTTTAGGTGTATATTTTAAGCCCTTTTTAACACTTATTTTAGCCAAGTTTTAAATTTATAAAACACGATATTTCACTAACACTAAACACACATATGGGCAAGTGCACCCATCGTTGAGTGTAGTATAGCGTTGGTAAGATACCGAGGTCGTCCAAGGACACAAGAGCTTTTAATACCGGTTTATCCTCAACGTCTAACCAAAATAAAAGTTTAGAAAAATGTTTTAAAATAAGAAAAATAAAAACTAACTAAAATGCTGAAAATAAAAATAAAATAAAAAACAGATAGACAAGATGAATCACTTGGTTCCGACTCGTATCTAGTATAACCTTTGATTATTTCCGCACTTTTGCACATAATTAAGAGATTATCTTAGTTATTGTAGTAGGCCCCTCTTTTGAAGGCGACGTTACCCTCACCCCAGTAGTTTGAGTCAGCAGGGATACAATCCTAAAGGGGTGGATTATTGGAAGATAATGAATTAAGTTATTAATGCAGTATTGTGGTAGGCCCCGCTTTTGGCGGTGACGTTACCCTCGACTAAGTAGTCTGAGTCAGCAGGGATACAGTCCTAAATAGCCGGGTTATAGTATTAATAGTAGTTAACTTATGAGGGGATCAAAGAGTTTGGACCCCCGCCATCCAATACCGTGAAGTATTGAAGGAGGTCCTACTAAATTTGACCCAGGTCCATTGCAGGACCTCTAAACGCTGAACAATGGCAAGACCTTTACCAAACCGTTCCCTTAACCCCCTACCAGGTAGCCAACATACCTCCATATAGACCGTGGAGATATGAATGGTGAAAATCCTTTATTTTATATAGACAGTAAAATAATGCCAAGACACCACGGACAAACGATAAGGAAAGATCACCTTCAACATAAGTAACTAGTTATTAAAGTCATTAATACAAAACCAAATAAAAAGTGCAAAAGATTAGAAATAAAAAGTATTATACTAGACACTTTGTCTTCACCAAGTGATGTAAGAGACTTAGGCAAACATGGCCTTGATTGTCAAGAACTCTTACGATCAATCTTGGATCCCGAGACGACTCACACACTCTATGATGGACAATGGATGATGGTGGTGGATGATGGTGTTGTGATGGTGGTGGGTGGTGGATGAAGTGTGAGAGAGGTGGTGTGCCAAGGGATGAGATGAAATGAATCCAAGCACTCCTATTTATAGGCTGAACAGAGAGCTGGACACGGCCCCGTGCCCGTCTGACACTCTCTCTCCTCATTAATTGTAATTCGCAATTACAATAAATGCGCCTGCTGTACTTTCGACACGCCCCCGTGTCCGCTGAGCACGGCTCGTGGTGGGCAATAGAAGCTTCTATAGGTTTGTCTTTTCTGCTGCTTCTTGGGCACGGCCCCGTGCTGGCTGAGCACGGGGCGTGTTCAGCCTTCTGTTTTCTCTATTTTGCTTTGGAAGGTGCCGTTGAGGGTTCGGGCAATCCACCAATGTTCATTTTCTTGTATTTATGTTGGATTTAGCTGTCTTTTTGCTTCTTTTGCGTTTTTTAGCTCATTTAATCCTGAAAATACAAAAGGAAGACAAAAACACTCTTTTTCCAATATTAGTACTAAAAAAGGGTTAGTTTTATGCCTCATTTGATGTAATTTATATGTTGCATTTTACACACATCAATGGGGCAAGGGGTCGTGCATTCGTGATTGGTCAGGGTGATGCAAGGAACGATCCCAACGTTGTGATGGGTAAGTTTCTTCTGGATGATTTCTTTGTTACTGTTTTATTTGATTCGGGTGTCGATACTAGCTACGTGTCCTTAAAAGTTAGTCAGATGCTTAAGCGTACTCCAACGCTTCTAAACACCAAACACACGGTAGAGATAGCAAACGGTAAAAGTCTTGAAGCCACACACATAGTTAAGGGCTGTAACCTCGTCCTAGCTGGTCAGACCTTTTCTATCGACCTCATTCCTATCGTTCTGGGTAGTTTTGACGTTGTCATTGGGATGGATTGGTTATCTCAACACCAAGCGGAGATTATTTGCAAGGAGAAAATCGTCCGTATCCCTCGTTCTGGTAAAGAACCCCTCGTGATTCGTGGCGACAAGGGTGGTACTGTTGTAGGCATCATCTCCTTCCTTAAGGCCCAGAAGTGTTTGCGAAAGGGGCACACCGCTATCCTAGCACTCGTCTCCGATTCATCCGCAGAAGAAAGGACGATAGGAGACATACCTATTGTACGCGACTTTCCTGAGGTATTTCCTGAGGAATTACCTGGTCTTCCGCCTCATCGTCAAGTTGAGTTTCAAATCGAGCTAGCTCCTGGAGCAGCGCCCATAGCTCGAGCACCTTATCGTCTAGCTCCATCAGAACTTGAAGAACTATCCACGCAACTACAAGAACTCTTGGAAAAGGGTTTCATACGTCCTAGCTCTTCGCCTTGGGCATCTCCAGTGTTATTCGTGAAGAAGAAAGATGGTACCTTCAGAATGTGTATTGACTACCGCGGACTCAACCAGGTGACCGTGAAGAATCGTTATCCTCTCCCACGCATTGACGACTTATTCGACCAGTTGCAAGGGTCGAGTTTCTGTTCCAAAATTGACCTAAGGCCAGGTTACCATCAACTGAGAGTCCGAGAGGAGGATGTCCCTAAAACAACATTCAGGACTCGTTATGGGCATTACGCGTTTCTGGTTATGCCTTTCGGATTGACGAATGCACCTGCAGTCTTCATGGATATCATGAACAGAGTGTGCAAACCTTACCTGGATAAGTTTGTCATAGTTTTCATCGACGACATCCTGATCTATTCGAAGAGTCAGGAGGAACACGAGCAACATCTGAGGCTTATTCTGGAACTTCTTCGAAAAGAGCAGTTGTATGCCAAGTTTTCGAAATGTGACTTCTGGCTTCGCGAAGTCCACTTTCTAGGCCATGTAGTAAACAAGGATGGGATTCATGTTGATCCATCCAAGGTTGACTCGATCAAGAACTGGCCTACACCCCGTACACCAACAGAAATCCGCCAATTCTTGGGTTTGGCATGGTATTACAGAAGATTCATCAAGTATTTCTCAAAGATTGCGCAACCTCTCACTTCACTGACTCAGAAGGGTGTCACCTATCGTTGGGGTGATGCACAGGAGTCCGCATTTCAGCACTTGAAAGATAGACTTTGTAGCGCGCCTATCCTCTCATTGCCTGAAGGCACAGATGATTTTGTAGTTTATTGCGACGCTTCCATCCAAGGACTTGGTTGCGTGTTGATGCAACGTGACAAGGTCATTGCCTACGCATCACGCCAACTTAAAGTTCACGAAAGGAACTACACTACGCATGACTTGGAATTGGGAGCAGTTGTTTTCGCGCTTAAGATATGGAGACATTACCTGTACGGTACCAAGAGTACCATTTACACCAATCACAGGAGTCTCGAGCATATCTTCAAGCAAAAGGAATTAAACATGCGATAACGCCGATGGGTCGAGCTCTTGAACGATTATGAATGCGCTATCAAATAGCACCCGGGCAAGGCCAATGTTGTGGCCGACGTCCTCAGTCGAAAGGATACTATACCTAAGCGCGTACGTGCGTTACAGCTTACCATCCAATCTAACCTTCCCGCTCAGATTCGCGATGCTCAGGTTGAAGCATTGAAAGTAGGGAACGTCAGGGCTGAGTCCTTACGAGGATCGAGGCAGCGGCTAGAACAAAAGGAAAACGGCGCCTACTTTGTTAACGGACGCATCTGGGTTCCACTTTATGGAGACTACGCGAGCTTGTAATGGATGAAGCACATAAGTCTCGTTATTCGGTACATCCTGGTTCGGACAAGATGTACCACGACCTCAAGACTACGTATTGGTGGCCGGGTATGAAAGCCCACATAACAACCTACGTTAGCAAATGTTTGACCTGTGCGAGGGTCAAGACCGAATACCAAAAACCATCAGGCCTACTTCAACAACCAGAGATACCTAAATGGAAATGGGAGCAAATTTCCATGGATTTTGTCACTGGCCTGCCCAGATCTCAACGCGGAAACGATACTATTTGGGTGATCGTGGATCGACTGACCAAGTCTGCACATTTTCTGGCAATCAAGGAAACGGATAAGTTTTCTACTTTAGCAGACATCTATCTAAAGGAAGTAGTATCAAGACACGGAGTGCCAACCTCCATCATTTCTGATCGTGACCCACGTTTTACCTCTGAACTGTGGCAAGCTATGCACAAGTCTTTTGGCTCACGTTTAGATATGAGCACCGCTTATCACCCACATACGGATGGGCAATCTGAACGCACCATCCAAACCCTTGAAGACATGCTTAGGGCATGTGTAATCGACTTCGGTAATGGCTGGGAAAAACACCTCCCGTTAGTGGAGTTTTCCTATAACAATAGTTACCACACCAGCATCCAGGCCGCTCCGTTCGAGGCATTGTACGGACGAAAGTGCCGATCACCTCTTTGTTGGGCAGAGGTTGGCGACAATCAAATCACAGGCCCAGAACTTGTAGTAGATACAACCGAAAGGATTGCTCAGATACGACAGCGAATGGCGGCAGCTCGTGACCGTCAGAAAAGCTATGCTGATAAGCGCAGGAAACCACTCGAGTTCCAGGTTGGGGATCTAGTGCTACTCAAAGTCTCACCTTGGAAATGTGTAGTTCGTTTTGGCAAACGAGGCAAAATCAATCCGCGCTATGTCAGACCGTTCGAAATCATTGAGAAAATTGGCAAGGTCGCCTACAAGTTGAATCTACCTGAAGAACTCAGTGGAGTTCACAATGTTTTCCACGTGTCAAATCTGAAGAAGTGTCTGTCAGACGAGACCCTCATAGTTCCTCTCAAGGAGCTCACTATCGACGACCAGCTGCGATTCGTCGAGGAACCAGTAGAGATTACTGATCGAGATGTTAAAATTCTCAAGCGTACCAGAATACCTCTTGTTCGAGTCCGTTGGGATTCCCGTCGTGGTCCAGAGTATACCTGGGAACGAGAAGACCAAATGAAACTCAAGTATCCCCAGCTATGTAAGAAAAGTTCAACCACTACTGAGGCTGAAGCTACTGCAGAATTTCGGGACGAAATTCCAAACCAACGGGGGGATGATGTGACACCCCAGGAAAACCAGTAAACCAACGCAACTTAACTAGCTTCCTCAGTAACCATGAGCTAAATTTCAGGACAAAATTTTCTTAAAAGGGAGAGAATGTGACAACCCTCATAATTCCATGTATCCGTACAATTTATTAATGATAACTAAAGTGCTAGATGACTGTGCTGAATCACTTAACTGCTTTCTGATTACTGTGCTATATTTACATGTGCTTGTTAACATACTAGTGGTGTACGGAAAAGTTACTAAATAGTCCGGTATGCTTTCCTGAGTATTGAAAATTAAAAATGTTACAAAAATATATATATATAGGACACATTACGGATTAATTAAGTACTTTAGCGGAACAACACCCAACCGAACAACCGGACTTTACCCGGAACACAAAAATATTGTTAAACACATTGTTTTATTTTTCTAAACTAGTTATGGGTCCCGAACACCCTAACACACTATATATTACATAACACACTTAATCCACCAACTAAATCACCTAAACTTCTAACTAGTTAAACCAATTACCATTGCATCCCAACTAAACCAAACCCCTTTCCCCCAAATCGGTTAGGAGATAAGAAGGACACCCCCATTATTTTAGTTAATTGTTTATTAGATGTGTTAGGTACTTAAGAAACACATGGACTAATGGTTAATAAGGTGATGGAGGATTATAAGTGTGACCAAGAGACTTGAACCACCTTCACCAACACCTTCAAACTCTCTCTCCCTCCTCCCTTGTCACGGCCGTGAGCCACCACCACCCTCACCATCATCACTTGATCATCTTCAACCAATCTAAGGGCATACATAGGTGTTGGAGATCATACAACGAAGCTCGGTGTGTTCGGAAGTTGAAGGACCACTCTCATCTTCTTTTATCCACCACATTTCTTCACTTGAACTTCCCTAGTCTTGAACTAGTGGTAAGAACTTAGATCCATTCATTATTCATGTTATTTAAGTGGTTAATGTTTCTGTAATGATCAAAATGTTAAGAACCCTAATGAATCTTATGAAAAAGTCTTGAACATAGAGCTAACTTAATGATGAAATATTGTTGAAATGTGATGAAATGTGGTAGTAGGATGTTGTAGTGAACATGTTGCTGATTACTTGATGATTTACTTGTTAATAGTGATGTTAAAGGTCGTTGTTGATCACTAGACATGTTAACGGAACAAATAGAACATGCGTTAGAACACAATAAGCTGAAAACAGCTTCTGTCCAAGTATTTACAGCCAACTTTAGTTTGCTGTAACCAGATCATAACTTAACAAAAACTTGACTTTCTTGAGTCTACAACGTGTTATTATGAAATACGGTTCTAATGGCACTGGAATCATAATTTTTGGACTTCGTTTACTATTTTTAAAGGGTCGTTTTGTAACAGCAGCTAAAGCTGCATTTTTACTGCTGAAAATATGTGTTACTTTCTTCATCATAACTTGAAATCTGTATAGAATCAGGTCACGAAATTTGTACTGTAGATGGAAACTGATGTTGTAGTAATTCTCCCACTGGAATTTCATCAATTGGACTCAAGATGAATTTTTAATAAATTATTCCGTGGACTGCATTCAGAAAAAGATGAATCTGATTGCAGTCCGGAAAATGATTTTTTATAAAATATTGGTGATGAATTGGATCCCGATATTTTTACACAATAATATTTGGATCGTTTAAGATGTTCTGTAAAAATTTGGGAATTTTTGTAATAAGTTAACTATTTTATTAAAATGCCCGAAAACAGCCCAGTTTTGGATATTTAAGTTGAAATGACGTAAGTAGTAATTTGCGTGTCTAAATGCCGAGTATGTTATCTGAGGATGATCTAACATGTTATATGTCAATGAAAGTAATATGTGCAATATCGTATGCTTGTTCTTGAATAGCTATAGGTGGAATGTTTATATGAGCGTGAACTATTAAAGTAAATGCATGTTATGTAGTAGATACGTGTAGGAACTTTGTGCTCTATTTGAAACCACTAAATGACTAACTGGTAATCATATTAGGACGTGATTGACCGACCTTGACTGTTAGCTATATTTGAGAATCTAACCGAGCAAACCGAGGTGAGTTCACACTTTTCTACAAAGCATGGTAATTCCCGGTGGGATTGGGAATGGGTTCAGTAATAGGGATTCCTCGTCCTGTTGGGACGGAATTAGACTTACTGGACTAGAACTCTATCAGCAAAGTCCTTCCCTTTTATATCGACTTAATCGCCGAGGCTATGGCGAGCGGGTCATTAGTTAATAGCGTTATTAGGTTTAACAAACCTTACACCGTGCCAGTCGGACGGGCGTGTACTAATGGACTATGGCACGTAGGTATTGATAGACACCGACACTAGGGCATAAGTAATATTCGTTAGTAGTCGATATGATAAACGAGTCTGGTGGTTTAAATAATGGGGTAGCCCCCACGGCCGAAGTGCCGGGCTGTATAGCCAGGGAAGGTGGACATGGGATTGTTAACTGATAAACGTTTTCGAACTATGGGGTAACCCCCACGACTGGATAGCTGATTAAGATTAAACTACGTTTTTGGGAAACAACTCTAAAATGGACAACCAACCGTGAACTCACTCAACTTTGTTGTTGACTCGTTGTTACATGCTTTGCAGGTCGCTAGATGCTATGGGGCTTGCACATGGAGGTGGTCGTTGTGGGATGCGAACCGTTATGTCCCATACTAAATAAATAAACTTTATGAACTTATGAAACTTATGTTTTGGGTCTTTAAACTTATGAACTACGAACTTATGTTTTGGTTTAACGTCATATGCTTCCGCTGTTTAAATTGAACTTGGTTAACTTCCTTTTGGTCACCAATTGTATTGTGGTTGGTTTTATTTACTTAAATACGTTGTTCAATATGATTGGTGGCTCGATCCTGGTCATGTCACGCCTCCAAGCGGTGATACTCCGCATGGTGTATTTTGGGGGTGTGACAGACATGAAACTTAGTCAAGAACATCCATCCGATCGAACGGGGTGATTCCTATCCGATCAGACAGGTTGAGCCTTGGTGAGTTTCCGTTGTCTTGACACGTTACCATGTCGTCTCTGTTAAACCCAACTTAGAAATTTTTACAGCGATTCAGAGAGACAAGAACACCAGGGACGAACGACCATCCGATCGGACGGCCGTCCGATCGAATGACCGTCTGACCAGGTGGATTACTTCGGTAAACTTCGAACACTTAAACTATTTTGAATCAGACCTTTGAACTTTGAAACTTACACTCGAATAGTCATTCGACCGAACGGTCATCCGATCGAACGACTTGTATTTATGCTACAATGAAAACTTCAAAAGTTAAACATTTTGGAAACTTACTTTTGGATCGAATGACCATTCGATCGAATGGACATCCGATCGGATGGTGGTCCGTTTGAACCTAATGGGTCATCCGACCGGATGACCATCCGTCCGGATGGCCATCCAATCAGAAGACTAATCCGACACTTTATACGATTCTCGTTATTCTGCCGACGCTTATCTGTTAATCTATAATCAGGCTAATCTTAGAGCTCCCTTTAATCCAAGTAGTAGGTGTCGATACTTAGCACCCGCTGTGAGTATACTCGATCCCTTTTCGATTTAAACTAATGGGATGTAACATGTATTTTATGAAACTTGAAACTATTTGAAATCTAACTCTATCCTCTGTAAATGTGAAACTTGATACTTTTGGACTCTTGATTTTTGATTCTTTATGCTATGTGAACGTTTAATCCTTGTGTGTAGTTCCGCCTTAACAATAGTAGCGCTATAGGAAGATGCACCTCCCGATTATTCTCGGGGGTATTGTTAGGAGGATTCTATTTGCTTTCCTTGAGTCTTGGGAAAGTGTTAAATGCATCGGGGCACTTGGGCTATCACTTGGACTGCGTAAACTAGCATGGATGAAACTATTTTTACTGTTTACATGATGGATATGAGTCTTTTAAACTACTATGCTATATAATCAAACTTGTATACCCGCCAGTACATTATTGTATTGACTTTATTTTAATACATGTTGCAGTCTGATAGGATGCTGTTTTTCAAGAAACTTGCTAGGACGCTGCTAGAAACTCACCCTAGTTAGTCTTAGAAACTTTGAAACAATATTTGATGGTTTGTAATTTGATATTGTGTGATTGATGTTTTAAACAATCATTATGAAATGGATTAATCTACATTGAAATATCTAGTGTTATGGAAACTCATGAGCAATCTGAACGCTTAGTGCCGCGCCCCGATGTTTCCGCCATCGGTTGGGGTGTGACACCAATTCAGGAGGAAACCCAATAAATGTAGGAAAACCCCATTGTGGGAATCGAACCCAGGACCTATTGATCCCAAAGGCTTATCCCACCCCCAACATGCCCAAGATATATTTGTGATTAGTTGGAAGGGGTTGGGACCCACCATTAATTCCCTCACCCTCCCACCTCTCTCCTCTTCAAACTTCAGTGAATACTAACCGAACAAGTCCTTCACCATTCACCGAAGAGACGTCACCGAAGGGGTGGCAATGGTTCCTCGTGCAGCAACCCAAGTCCCCGATTCCCCTTCCCGCTATGACTCCGTCCCCCTAACCACCTAAGGAATGACTTTCCATACATATGGTCAAATAATTAAAATAGTCAAAAGTAATTTTCTCTTAGAAATTATATTATAGTACTTGGTGTTAAAACAAACATGTTTAATAGTTTTTTATTTAACTTTAAATTAATTTTGTTTATTTATTTTAGAGTAAAATGCAATTTGCGTCCCTGTGGTATGTCCCAAACATCAGGTTGAGCCCCTAAAAACAATTTTTTGCATTCTGAGTCCCTGTGGTATTCATTTCATAACACTATGAGTCCTTCTGTCAAGCTGCCGTCTGTTTGACCGTTTGAGCCAGGGGTAAGACCGTCTTTTTGATTTAATTCCTTTCTAAAACCCCAAAAATCACTATTATGCCCTAATTTCCTCCCGCCAAAAGACGAAGACAGTTGAGCAAGAAAGAAACCCAAATCGATGGAGTTCACATGGCGAATTCGTCCTGAAGGTGAATACTACGACCCTGAAGATGTATATGGTACGTTGATTGTGTCTTCTTCCTCAGGGGTATAGTTTGTTTTGGGTAAGTTGAATATTATGTGATGTGTTGAACATTTGTGTTAACAGGGAATGAACCCAGACTATTTTCTCTAAAGATTAACCATGGAGGTGAGTTTACTGATTATCCAGGAAGGGAGTATGTCAACGGTAAGGTTAGTTACATTGACTGGGTTGATTTTGAAAACTTAAGTGTTGATGTTCTTCGTGAAACGCTGATAGATATGGGTTACATAACAGATGATGTGTTCAATTATTTTGTTAAAGATCCTAATGTGTGTTTGGATTTTGGTCTTAGACACATTAGTGATGATGATGAGTTAGATTATGTGTATGACCAAGTTAGAAAGGGATGCAAGTTAGTAGATTTGTATGTTGAAATAGGAGAGTCTAGAATCAAGGATTCAACTGCATTGAGCCTAGCTTTACTAGATAATGTGGGTGAAGATAATGTGGTTGAGGTGTAACACCCCAAAAATCCGAATGTTTATATTGTCGTATGTTCCTATAGGACATATCAGGAAATAAATAACTAGGCTATTTAACCTAGTTAAAAGGAGTAGCTAGAAATAATAAAGGAATGAATCCTTAGGGGGTAAACATGTTAAAATTGGAACTTGAATGGTTAATTAGGGTTAAAACACAAACACACACACATTCAGGTGTGTGTGTCGTGTGGAGCAGGAAGGAAAAAAGGGGAAAACCCCTAATTATCATAAATTTAGCAAATTCAAGCCCTAGATGTGATCTTGAGTCCATGCATGTCTCGATTCTGGATCATCTATGCATTCTTGAACACAAGGTAAGTAGAATTTTGGTGTTTGATGACTTTGAATGTGATGGGTTATGTTGTAAATCGTGAATTGGTATGAAATTGAGTATGAGTAGGTGTTAATGTCATGATATAGAACCAAGATTATACATGGTTTGGGCTAATTTGATGATTAGAGGTGAAACCCATTTGTGTTGATAAGAATGATGACTTGAATGATCATCCATGTTTAATTAATCATGATTGTTGATATGTTTGATGTTTATGTGTTAATGATACTTGTTATTTAGTAAGAATATTTGATGAAATATGAATGAACTTGGAAGATTATGCATAAACTAGTTGTACATGGTGCCTAGGAAGTAGTACGCACACCACGTGTTTGATAAAATGTCTAAATGACAAAAATATGTGAAGGTTATGTTATGATGATGTTGAGTATGCTATATGCTAGTTTGAATCGACTAATGAAATGCATATGTGAGATATGAACTTGATATGATCGTTTATAAGAATAATCATGTATGCTAATAAGGATGTAAATGTGATGACATGAAAGTGTAGGAATCATGTCAAGATGGATGGGAGCGTGGAAGGCTAACGGGCCAAGAAGTCTCAAGTAAGCAATTGCAATTATGGACGCATAAGGTAAGTGATTCACGGACTTACTCTTTAGATGTAAAATGTGTTGTAGTATAATGAATATTGTGAATCATGTGAGACAGTATGAAACAATGGAAGTAATAAGGTAAGTTACGGTAAATGGGTCGAAATGTTGTTTAGAAATAGTTTCTATTAAGTATAGGTGAGAAAGAAGCTTACATGATATTATTATGCATAAAGATGGAATAAGTAGTTATACGCGTAGGTATGGATTAGTGTGTAAGTAAGTAATTGGGATTCATGGGAGAATATGACTATAAACGATTAAGTATGGAGAATTATGTGTATACGGTTTATATGCATAGACGTGTGTGATAAAGACTTGTAAGTAATATTATGTAGAATGTAAGTTGTAAGTATTTGTACAAATAGAAAGGGTATGTAGACATGAATTGGAATTTAGTTATATGTGTAAATGAATGAGACTTGTTATGTGTATACATGGATATGTTTGTATGAGTAGAATTTAATGATGCTAACCGTTTTCCTATGGAGAATGAAATAGGAATGCAGGTATACTAGTGATGGGAGTTGAAGGTAGACACCGAAATCCAATGCTGGTGGTTTGAATGGATGGACGAATGGGCTAACTTAAGCGAAAGCATGATATGTTGACGCCTAGTTTTGCATATTTAAATATTATTTATATGATGAAACCGGTTGCTAATTATGTGATTGAATGTGGTGACTGCAGGGTGTACAGGATTATGGATATCTCATAAAGAAGTGTACGCGGTTGAAGATCGAGTCAACGCATGGATTGTACGTGGGTGGGAATGTGGTCACTTAATTTTATATAAGTATGTTAGTTTTTAATTAATCTTTTTAAAGGGATTAATGTATTTAAGTGAAGGAATGAATATAATGTAAGAAAATTTTAAAGTTCGTATTTCCGCTGCAACTTTCGATTATAGCGTGTTAGGGCGTTACATGAGGGTGAGTCAGAGAGTAGCGAGGCAGTTTCTGAGGGTGAGGCTGAAAGAAGTGATAAAGAGAACAGTGATGAAGAAGATCCAGATTACACATTAGATCAGGAACCAGGTAATCCAGTGTTTGATTATGAAGTAGATATGAGTCAGTTCATAGCATGTGTTGACTTTGATCTTCATGAGGTCAGTGAGACAATTAAGGATGCTAGAACTGAGAATACTGAAGAAGAACTTAGGCAGGAAGATATAACTTGTGATCATGAGGACAATAGTGATAAAGATGATAACTGTACACTGCTGGAGAAGGTTGCCAAGAAGGTAAGGAAGAAGAGAAAAAATACAGGTAATGTTAGTGACTCATACCTCCCATTTTCAATTGGTCAATTAATACCAGATAAAAAGGAATTGAATGACATGGTTAAGACATATGCTATTAAGAGTAGAAGGCAGATTTATATATTAAAAAATGATAAGTTGAGGTTCAGAGTTATTTGTCTTGGGACTAATCCAAGTTTGGGTTCTGGTGAGGGGCAGAATAGTAAATTTAGAGGGCTAGGGTTAAAACAAGATAAAAGGCACTTGAAGCCCACTTGTCCTTGGGCGGTTCAGATCTCCAGGAGAAATGAAAAGGAATCTTGGTGTGTGAAAACCATTACCTCACAACATCATTGCCTCCAAACAAGAGAAGTGGGCCTGTACACCATGTCTGAGATAGCTAATGAGATCCAACCCATGATCGAGTCAAACCCTGGCATGCCTTTGCCAGCCATACAGGATATGCTTGTGAAGAACCATCAGTTGAATGTTTCAATCCAAAAAGTCTTTAGGGCTAAAAGAATTGCTACAACAAGGATCTTTGGAGATTATAGAGAGCAGTATGATATCCTAAGGTCTTACTGTGAAGCACTGTTGAGGGCAAATCCAGGTAGCACAATTAGAATAGATTGTGAACCCTGTGCTAACCCTTGTCTTCCTACTAGGCAATTCAAGAGATGTTATCTTTGTTTTGCTTCGATTATGAGAGGGTTCAAGATGTGTGGTAGAGAAATATTGGGACTAGATGGATGTTTTATGAAAGGTCCATATCCTGGACAGATTCTTACTGCAGTTGGTGTAGACGGCAACAACGGTATATATCCTTATAAATCCACAATCTTTCTTCTGTAAAAACACATCAATCAGGAAATGTTGCAATATAATTAACTTCAATCTTTCTTATAGAATTTTAACTTACACAGCATAAGAAACGTCGATTTGGGTTAGCTTCCGTCTTTGATACCTTGTACCAAGTTGGTGCACCACAAGAACACATGAATTGAGAAGCTTCCCCGCCAGCTGATTTCTTGTTGGAGCTTGAAGCTGATTTTTGAGACATCTTCACAATCGTTTAACACTGGATCGATCAATTTGGGAATTGGGGTTAGGGTTCTTATGAATCAGTTTGACAACTACAGGTAAGGGATTATATGTATAAGGTCATTAAGGGTATATTGGACATTTAGCAATAGTCAAACGGTCAAACAGACGGAATCTTGACAGAAGGACTCATAGTGTTATGAAATGAATACCACAGGGACTCAGAATGCAAAAAATTGTTTTTAAGGGCTCAACCTGATGTTTGGGACATACCACAGGGACGCAAATTGCATTTTACTCTTTATTTTATCATTCATATATATATAACAATTCTCGAAACCAAAATCACTATAGCGAAGTGATTTGCGTTTTTTATTTCATTTTTTTGTTTTTGGTTTTTTTCTTTGTTTTGTTTTTTTTTTCTTTTTAAGTATGTGTCGGTATAGATCCAAGTTGGTTTACGTTCTTACGTAAATGGTCTACGTTTTGTCATAAATTTTATTCGAAAGCGAGTCGGGTCAAATATAATATGTTTTCACTAGGCAGTATATAAGTTCGAGTTACTTTACGTTTCAAACGCTGTTGTAACGCACAATATTATTCTTTAACTTAAAAAACACTATTTTCTTTCGTGCTTTTTTTAAATATATTTCGGTATAAATAAAAGTTGGTTTATTTTTTGACTATTTTTTTCTCGGCAATGAATCAAGTCAAATATAATACGTTTTCGTACTTATTTTATGTATGTTTTAGTTGGTCTACGTTTTGACTTAAGTTTTGTTTGAAAATGTGTCAGATCAGATATTTGACGGTACAAATTCGATTTATTTTTAGTTTCGACCCTGCCGTAACGCGCGACGAGTCAAAATTCTAGTTATAAATTCTTGGTTTTGATCTCCTTTTAAGAGACCTCACATGTGGTTTGGATCTTTCTCCATTTTGGTAAAAGATTATTTATAAAGATTTCTTTTGTTTTTTCAGAAATAATAGTAGTGCCTAATAGTACCCCTTTAAAGAAACCAAGAAAGGTCCACTGTGGCCCACAAGAAAACATCGGAAGTGATAGATGATTACTCTATTGGGCCATTGAAAGCACGACACTTGGCCCACTACTATTAATATCCAAGTATTGGTACAATCTCCGAATTTATAACCTTATTGTGTAAAAATTATAATATTTGCTATTACTAAAACGATAAAAATAAAAAGAGATTTATATTTTTTAATATGTCAAACCAACTTAGACTCCTTGATCACTATCGAGTATTAACCAAGTTAATAACATTGACGATAATAAATGTGACTTTGTTAAATTTTGAGCATTTGGGTACTAGATAATTAACATTGTAACTTATGATTTTGTATAGACATCTTATCTAATCATGGAAAAAACTGTATGCATTTAATCTCGTGTGATGCGACGAAGAACGCAGACATTGCCAAGGGTGTGCATGATTTGATCCGGTTCGGTTATTAGCCTCAACCGAAATCGAAACGAAAGTCATCGGTTAATCTATTTTAGTAAGTGTTTTCAGTTAGTTGGTTTGGTTTATTCGGTTAGATTGTTGGTTTTCGGTTCGGTTCAGTTAATAACCAAACCAAACTTGGGTTAAATTTTTCCTTAAAAATACATGAAATGGATGTATAAATACATGAAATCAGTGGACACCCAGGTTTTTTTTGTTTTTTTTTTTTTTTGGGGGGGGGGGGGGGGGATTTTTAGGACTCGTTTTTCTATCGTCATATAATAATATTTTTCTGTCCTGTTCGCCGGTTCGGGTTAGATCATATAAAAAAAGATAATCAAACTATTTTTTTAGACAATCAACAATGTCAAATGCATAATTGGAAATCTAATATATATAAAGTTGTTCTCTACATTTAAAAAAAGTTGTTCTGTACAAGTTTTTAATTTTTTTGAAACATTGCCATAACCAATGCTAAAAAGGGGCAAAAGTGTAACTACAAATCAATTAGCGAAAATTTGGTTTACGATGAGAGATTAAAATGTAACTAGTGTTTGAAAGGTGGCACGATGATACTCTAATGGTCCGTCAATAATCCAAATTTGCCGTTAAAAAAAAAACTAGTGTTTGAAAAACTAATTTACTCTCATTTTAGCATTGCTCTTATACATTAAATTCACAAAAACTATTAACTTTTGGGTAACTTTTGGACTTTTAGCGGCGATATAAGACGCCGCTATTGGGTAGATGCTGATGTGGCACACATGGCTCTAGCGACCACAATTGTCCTCGCTAAAACCAAAAAAGTCACCGCTAGCGGCTTTAGTGTCAACTTTAGAGGCTTTTAAGTCGTCGCTATTGCGTGGATTCCCTGTAGTGTGTATAGATATGTACATAATTTTTACAGAATTGGATTGTTAGTTATTATTTTTGTTTGCTTTAAAAATGTAATGGAAAAGTCGACATTTTTCGCCTGCTTGCATGCGGCCCATCTTCCAGCCCAGCAACAAGTATTGATACAAAATAAGCCCAGTATCCAACGAGCCCAATAGCTCATAACAAAACAATAATAATACATTAAAAACAATAAAACCAAATATAAAAAATAAAATAAAACTGGTATTCCATATATCCTTTCAACACTCAAACCTCACATTGTTTACAAGGTGAACAAATTCATAAAACATACATATGGTGTTGTGATTTTATTTCTCTTTAGAACATAAAAATGTTCCTGTTAGCATGTGAATCAATAGTTTACTAAGCATATATAATGCTATTTTGGATGTTCTAAACAAAATGGTGCAAACCAAGCGGCGCAATCGTTCGGATTTTGTACAGAATACGAATAGTCATGATGGTTCAATGGTTTGAAAAAGAGCCTCTTGAATACACAATGGTTCAAACAAAAATTCAACAATCCTCTCCATTTTTGTTAGAAAAAAATCAGACAAAATAAAGCATAGAAATAACCTAATGTTGCATTGTTAGAACTTAAAGACGGCTTCCAAATGTTGACTGAATGGGCTTTCAATTGGGCCTGTCGCAGGCGTGAATATAGTGGGCTGGAGCTGGAGCAAATGCCTGAGCTAGAAGCTCTTACCGATGGTTCGGGTTTAAAGGACAGATTGTTAGGTATCAAGTGGCGCAACGGAATCACGTCTCACAACGAACATGCAATAAACAAGAAAATATAAAACACGACACACGAACACGAGAATTTTACGTGGTTCGGTTCTAATAGGGAACCTACGTCCACGGGCTGCAACTAGGGATATTTTATTAGCTCTGACAAATTTTACAATTACATAGACAAGATGTATATACAGACTATCTAGGGTTTTAGGCTTGGTGAACAAGTAAACCAAACGGGCTTTCTAAACACCCAATAAACAATCCCAATAGCAAATAACTAGCTCAAGGAACTAACAAATCAAAGTATAGATAAAAGATTATCATAAAACTAAAAATTTATTGAACTGATACAAAAATTGCACACTCATGATGGAGGTATTCTAAAGGAATTCTTATGACAAGCAAGACATATCTTAAGCCACAGACTATAAAGAAAATTAAAGTAAGAACTTCTCCATACTTTGCTAGCAATCAGAGGAGCAACCACAGCCCAGAAGCCAATTATAAATCCAAGCACAATGCTGATGATAAATCCCCAGTTCCGTTCATCTGACTCATCATCAGTTTGTTCTCCTGCTCCACTTCCCGCGCCTGCATCAGGTGGGACCCCTTTCTTGTTGCATACTGCTGCAAGTGGAGGCCCACAAAGCGTGTTCGACATGAAACTTGTCTCATTGAAGCTCTGCAACTGAGTACTTGTTGGGATTTCTCCGGTTAATTTGTTGGAAGACAGATTCAACCAATTTAAGGTTGTCAACCTCGACATGCTCCAAGGAATCTTCCCCTCAAGCTGATTTAGAGACAAGTCAAGAGATTCAAGTGATGTCATTTTACCGATCTCTTCTGGAATTCTTCCAGTTAAATGATTTCCGGATAAGTTTAGCCAGCGCAAGCCTGCGAGGCCCATAAGTTCCTTCGGAATGGGGCCAGAGAATTTGTTACTTGAAAGATCCAAGGTTGTGACTAGACCCAAAATTGATCTATATTCGAACTCTCTTCCTTTAGTCACCAACAATGCACTGCCAAGAATTTGCACCTGAAATAGCACATCATATAGCACAAATGCATTTGATGGTTGCCTTCCAGATATTATGCTGAAGTTGTAGAAGCATGTTGGCAGGGTTCCAGAAAGATTGTTATAAGCAAGATCCAAGATTTGGATGGATGTAAGACGGCAGAATTCTTCTGGGATTACACCCGCCAACATGTTTGATCTGAGGCTGAGTAGTTTCAACTTTGTTTTTTCTCCATCTATCAACAAAGGTATGCTACCAGTGAGTTTATTCTCAGCAAGCTCAATAATTTCTAAGCTTTTTGAATTTAAAAGAAATGCAGGTAGCTTTCCAGAGAGATTGTTGTTGCGGATGTTGAATGATTGGATGGAAGATAAGGTCTCTGCAGATTGTGGAATTTCACCAGAAAGATTATTATTCTCAAAGTTTATGACTGCTAAAGCTTGCCAATTCATCCAACAATCTGGAATAACGCCTGACAGGTTGTTATTGGCCAGATCAAGAAATATTAGCGGCCTATCTCTTTCTAAACGAGGACATAGGAATTTCTCAAGAGATCCAGAAAGATGATTGTTTGATACATCTAGAAGAACAAAGTCAGCATCATTGAATTTTCCAGGTAACGGACCTTCGAAACGGTTGTTACTTAGATCTACGACTGCATTTGGGGCAAGGATACTAAGTTCTTCTACCAACGTCCCCCAGATACTATTGTGAGATATATTCAAGAAAATAACATCTGAATACGAGCTCCAAAACCAACTAGGCATGATGTCAGAAATCCCTGTGTTGCTTATGTCTAACTCTGTCAGTTTTCCTTGTGACTGGATCCATGAAGGAAACTGAGGGCCTAAATTCCAAGAACCAATTCTGAGGACGTCAAGTTTGAAAGGCGGGGTCCAGCTTTTAACGCTTAGATTTAGAGTTAGCCCGTTTGCCTCTGCCCGTATTGAGGTCAATGCCGTTAGATTGGCAAAGTGATCTTCTGTGACATCTCCAGTCAACAAATTATGATGCACACTCATATAATTTAAGTTCCTTAGCTTTCCAAAACTTACTGGCAGGCTTCCACTGAGCTTGTTGAAAGAAATCTCCAACTTTTCCAATGATGTTAAGTTCCCTATTGTATCAGGTAGCTTACCAGAAATAAGGTTAACATTAAGCATCAACTCTTTTAAGGATGACAATTTTCCTAGAGAATTTGGAATGGTACCAGAAATGCTATTGAACGCGAGATCAAAAGTGACTAGATTTCGAAGTTGTCCTATTTTATCTGGTATACGACCCCAAAGGAGGCTGTTGGCACTAAACGCCAAATAATCCAACTTAGGTGAATTACATTCACAGAAGTTATTCAGAAGCTCTGATACACTTCCAGTAAAATTGTTAGATCGAAGATCTAAATGTCTTAAGTTGCAAAGGTTCCCAACTGAGTTTGGCAGCGTCTCGTTGATAAAATTTTGTGACAAGTCGATACTAACGAGAGAAGTCATGTTCTGAAGACCACCAAGAATTGGAGTTGAAATACTACAAGTACTAATGTCTAGGGACACAAGACTAGTGACGCTCAACAATCCACTCAAGACGGATGTGGAATTCATAAAATCATTTTCAGAAACATGAACAACTTTTAAACTTGTCATGTTTTGGAAACCACCGACCCTACTGGGAACTGGACCATGGAAAAGGCATCTAGTCAAATCCAATGAAACTAGCTTACCCAAACTAAAAATCCACCAAGGCATCATGGTGTCAAAAATGTTATATGAAAGATCAAGGACAGTTAGTGAAGTAAAATTAACTTTGGATAGCTGATTAGGAATTTGAGTAAGATTGCTTGAAGGCAAGTGCAATTCTACCAGAGATGGAAGGTTACTCACAACTTGAAACCAGTCAGACGCACTGTTAAGATCATAGCCAGACAAATCCAGGAATTTCAACAAACGGAGACTCGACAGCCAATGCATACTGTTCATAGGAACGTTACTTAGCCACGGCCCGTTTCCTAGATCAAGGACAACCAACATGGACAGATTCCCTAGCTGGTGAGGAACTTCGCCAAAGAATTGAGACATTGAGAGATTAAGATATCTCAAGTTCCGAAGAGAGCCTATGAAGCTAGGAATTTGTGTAACACCAAAATCGTTGCAGCTCAAGTCTAGGTACTTAAGTTGCTTCAACAACAAAAGAGAACGATTAATATTTCCTCTGAGCATCTGAGTTGACGCGTCTTCACGTTCCGGATCAGGTCCTCGAAGGTGAAGCTCTTGAACATGACCGGTAAAGTTATCACAAACGATTCCATCCCATGTGCAACAGTCGATGTTCGCACTGCTCCAAGAAGAGAGCCTGTTGGCATCATCTATGAGATCATGTTTAAACCGAAGAAGTGCCACTCTCTCATCATCAATGCACAAACCCCGTCCCGGATTGTCGTCACACAAACAACTCACACACAAACTTGAAGCAACAATTAGAAGCCATAAATGCTTAAAAGATTTCATAAATATATGTGTGAGGATTACAGCAAATTTGAAAACTATGGTTATAAAGTATGTTTGCAGGTTCCAAATCTGTTTGGACATATATAGACACATACACATCATGTGTGTACCCACTTGCATTCACACACTCACAAATGCGGACATAATTGTCCAGAAACATCGAACACGAGGGCTGAAATCAAATACTTATGATGGTGCAAGAGTCGCCCAATGTTGACCATAATATAAAACTAGTTTCATTTAACTTGGATCTATTTGCGTTAAATCATTTGAACCTATACTTACTGATCAACATTAGAAAAATTAAAATAAAATAAAACAAGTAGCAGGCACCATTATTGTCTAGATGCCAAAGTTCCACTGTAGAAAGTGATAAAAAGTTAGGGACTTGAGTCATGTTTTCTAACTTAAAGTGGGACGAAAAAGAAGTTGAAAAAATATAATAATGTCATTTTTGCATAAAGGAAACATCCTTTAACGACTAGCGACTTCATCATCTAGAAACGTTTTCACATACACTGAATCACTGAATTTCAAAAAGGTGTTCTGGTGCTCCCACCAAACGCCACAATTTGACCTTTGGAAAGACTTAAAAAACACACATATAATTTCATTAGTGTTATGAATGATTGAATAAAACCAAACATATATCACATGCTCAATAGTTATTCATTTTGTATATATATGCAATGTTGTAGAAGGCGCCAGGCGCTAGTCGGGCGGTGAGGTACAGCCTAGGGATTAATCGGGATTAATAGGGATTAATCGGGATTAATAGGGATTAATCGGGATTAATAGGGATTAATCGGGATTAATCGGAATGAGATTTTTATATGTATTTTTTCAAAATTATATATATATACCCAATAATATAAAAATAATACTTCAAAATTCACATAAATACTTCAAGTTTCAGATAGTATGGTTCGATTTTGACTGATTTTGACCAATTCTGACCGCCTAGGACCGATTTTATCCGATTTTTTCCGATTTTGGCCGATTAATATAGGCCGATTAATCCGATTTTTGACCGCCTAGGACCGATTTTCACCGATTACGACCGCCTACGACCGACTTTGACCGATTACCGATTAATTGGACCGACTAGGTTAAAATTAATCAGTGGACTACCGACTAGCGCCTAGGCGGCGATTAATCGGCCGCCTAGGCCGATTTCTACAACACTGTATATATGTATGCATTATGAATCGATAATTGTCAGATGAAAATAAGGAAGAAAAATTCTTTGCAAAATATATTAGCCTTTTTGTTTGATCAGTTGTACACCAGAATAGACGAGAATAGTTCTATTTTTACAGTGATTTATAACACGTTATCAGCACGAAGCTCTAGACAAGCACGAGGTTCTAGCCAAGCACGAGGTTCTAGCCAAGGAAACGTTCAAGCAATTATAATCAAAGTAAGTGTTTGATTAATTTATATAAACTATAATTGTTATGATAAACGTAATATTTCTTTTATACCGTGGGATTGTTTTCCTTTAGGAGACTCAGTTATCCAGACACTCCTATCATAAAAACATCTAAATCTCATACTTAGTAATAAAAATGAGTACGAGATACCTATTGCCATGGGAATATATTAACTTGGGACTACTAACAATCTAAATTTCTTTTATGCACCTAACATTTACATTTATGTTATCTAACATTTATTTATGCACCTAATATTTATATTTATGTTATCCAACATTTATTTCTAATGTTTAATAACGTTTATTTATGTTATAAAACTGGCCTAAAAGCATTTTGTGTGATGGAGACTTAGGCTCCTTTTGAGCTCCTTTATTGCAGTTTCTTTAAGGGAAAAGAAATAAAATAAAACTGGTGGGGCCTATATCATAATAATCCGTTCGAATTATTTCATTTACTGTGCGCTTTTACTGTGCGCGTCGTTGTCATCCACTATTCATAATAATTTATTTATTATTGTTCATACTAATTATATATATATATATATATATATATATATATATATTATATATATATATATATATATATCCGTAAAAAATGGCTATGAATATTTTACTATAAAATTACCAATTATTAATATCATCACTGTTGTTATCGGAACCATTTAGAAGTGATACTCAGCACGTTACCCACGATACCTACCGAATCTAATATTAGTTTAAACATTTTGTTTGTTACCGAAATTTTCAAACCTAATACAGTAAAACTATTTTCAAGGTGTATCATGGAAGCCTTAACCAAGCGTATTGTGTAAGCTTAATTTTTATCTATATAAGTAACCCACCACTCATGTAAATCCTCAAACCAACTGAACTTCTGATATAGTTCGACACATACCCAAAACAACTCATACTCAAATTCTATTTTTTTAGAACTCAAACAAAGCCCAATATTACTATCATGAGTCTTCAGTTTTCTACTCGTGCACACGCTGAATCTTCAAACGCAGCAGAAATTCGTGCCCAGATCGAAGTCCATAAATTTCTTCAGTTTAGGGATGCACGCACCCATACGAAATGTCTAACCCTCAGGAGGCTTAAAGTTAATACTATTAATAGTATCGACTGGAACATAACGGGGATTCTAGACAAAGATGATCGACTGACGAGGTTACTACCAATTGGTTCACCATGGCGTCGTTTTTTTTATATCTTAGAACCCTCATACGATGAATTTGTATATGAGTTCTGGTCTACTTTTCATTTCACACGAAATAAAGACCTATCTGATCCCTCTATCGATTTTAGACTCGGTGGAAAAACTTTTAATTTGTCATTATCTGAGTTCGCAGTATATTTAGGTATTTATACAGAAGAAGAGGTTAGATCACCTATATTTATAAACGCATTAACCGAATATCCTGATCGCATACAAGATTATTGGTCTACACTTACACCAGCAGTGTGGAGTAGAAATAATAATTCAAGAACATTTAGAGATCCTCTTTATCAATATATGCACCGTGTTCTAGCCAACACGATCAGGGGGCGCACGTCTAATCTACACAGGGTTAGTGGTACCGATCTTTTCCACTTATACAGTATTTTTGAGTCAGTCCATTGTAATATTGCTTACTCTCTTGCTATGTACTTTGAGCAATACCAAACACGTCTCCCGAAAAACCTTATGGGAGGATCATACATAACAAAAATAGCTAAATCTCTAGGTGTCATAAACGATCAGATTATTCAAGAATTATCCCCACCATGATTACCTGGAGTGGTAAGTTTTACCAATATTGATATAATACCTATTGATATTCCTACACAAACACGATCGTTTCAATCTGAGGCAGCACCGGTTATCCCAGAAAATACATCACAAAATATACAACAGCAACTGTCACAGTTTCCTCCACCATCTTTTTATCAGTTTGATTTGTTGTCTCAACAGCAGCCAATACCACCCGTGTTTGAACATATTTCAACTAACACATCTCAAACACAACATACTCAACCACAAACACCAGGCATCTACTAGGCACTTTCACCTTTAACTTTTGGGCAAGGAGAAATGATGCAACCATCCATATTTAATGATGCCATGACATTCCAAGAGTTGTTTGTACCAGAACAACTCATGTCACCACTATTACAGCAACAATCTTCACAACATCCGGAGCAACAACAACCGTCAATTGCTGAAGCCGGACCAAGTACGGTGCCTCTAATAAATCCACTTTTAGATCCAATGAAGGTTGCTAAACTAATAAAAAAGAACCGGAAAATGTCCAGACAAATAGAGTGGTTGACGAAAAAGAATGAGTGGCAGGAAGAAAGGCTAAGACAAGTAGCTAGTATTATCTCAAAACAATTTACTCCGCCACCTCCATCACCTCATGATTCTGATTCTGATTTTGATTAATTTCAATTGTATACACAGACAGAGGTCTGCAAACATAACAATATACTAGAATTATTTTACTACGATTCAATTAGTTTAATATATCTATTCAAGTATCTGGGAAATACATACAAACTAAAAGACTTACTTGCTATAGCTGAAACTAAACCATTCGTAAGTCTGTGAATAAGCATAAATTAAAGGCTACATATCTGGATAAGTAGCCATATGAATTGAAACATGTTTGCATACAACATTGATATGGAAGATTACACGAGCATTGTCATCCCAACAGCAACTCCCATCACCGTTAGATGGATCCCACCACCATATTAATAATTATGTGATTGAATTATTTTGCACTACGGAACGAATATATATTTGTATTCAAGTGTATGGATTCTTGTGATGAATCATCATAAAGAGTTGGCTATAACTATAAACTCTTTTTGGGAAGTTAGAGAACTGTCAGATTTATTTGATTCATAAAAAACAAGTTTATATTTACAAAATATATTAAATTGTAAAGACGAAGCACGATAAACATACAAGTTTGGGTTGTACATACATACACACATACAAACATATGTATATGAATAATGCCAATAACGGTTCTGCCTGGGACATTCAAAATTAATAGAAAGAATGGGAAAAGCTAATTACCTAATGGTACAAAGCTTTTAAATAGAGGACGCTCTATTTTTCTCAAAAATATGTGCCTCATGCACATGTGACAGTCATATAAGGATATGATGATATTAAACTTATGGTATGACAGATTAAGCCATCAAGGATATACTATGATGAAAAGGATTCATATATCATATAATGATCCTAAAAGGGATTAAAGGATACACATATCCCAGCATGATACCATTTAGTGTTTAAATCGATGCATCGTCTAAATGGTTATCAATTCGCAACTTGAAGTTTGCACATATGGCTTAGCTAATATAGCAAGAATATTATTTCAGACTGGAAAATTTATTTTTGATAAATTCTAAATTATCAATGATCATTGGAACAAGTATTATTATTGAAACATTTACTCCCCATTACAGTTATTTTAGAAACCAAATATTTATCATCTTTGGGAGTGCGATATATACTGAAATTGTTACAACACAACGCACAAAGATGAGATTTAAGGACATGTTGGGAATAAATAATTTATAGCCATAAATGGGAGATTTCTTATGGGCTTCATTTGCTGATTATAAATCCCAACATGAGGGGGATATAGAAAGCAACTGAAAATGAAATAAATTTTGAAGTTATCATCGTATTATCTGTATCCTTGAGTAAAATATTTAAAAGATATTTTAAGAAGTTTTCTAAAAGTGAAATAAATTTTGAAATTATCATTGAATTATCTGTATTCTCGAGTAAAATATCTAAAAGATATATTAAGAAGGAAATTCATCCAAAAAGTTTTGAATTGCTCTAGTTAAAATTAATGTCCAAGAAGGACAAAGACATATTGAAAATTTTATATACCAGATGTTAATGCTTTAGCTCGAGTTGATATTACAGATAAGCAAAGGGATAATAATATGGCTATTGAATCCCGTTTGAAACATGGGAGGCCAGTCGGTTCAAAGGATAAAACATCCTCGAAATAGAAAAGGCCCTGAAAAGGAAATTGGGTTCATAGGATAAAACATCCTCGAAATAGAAAAGGCACTAAAAGGGAAATTGACCATAAAAGAAAAAAAAATGGTAAATTCAATTCCCTCAGGAATGAGTAAATGATAAAACCTTCCCTTAGGAAGGAGTGAATGATAATACCTTCCCTCAGGAAGAAGTAAATGATTCCAACATAGAATTGTCGATCAATTATGGTCATAGACATATATTATGGAATCAAGATGAAATAGAAAGTTTGAAGCATAATAGACCATTTAATTTTTCAAACTTTAAATTTCTTGAAAAATAGGAAGTTATTGTACATGTGCTTATATTTAACCAAAAAACGGAAATTTCACAAACTAGGCACCTAGCTCGGTTGGCTAGGTGCGCGAAAGGGTGTGGCCTAGACCCGGGTTCAATCCAGGGGACGGCCAGTTTCACCATTTTTACCATACAAATTTAGAAATTTTTCATTAACATCATATATATATATAGGCATATTTTCTTCACTTCAAGCGCTATATAATATACACAATTCTATCATCGACATCGATATTCGATTTGATATATTTCTAGACATGATATAAATTAAAATGAAAAGTTATAAGGACCGGTAGTCCATACAACTAATTTTGTGAAATATGCTAAATGGGTCTTCTGATGCGAAACCATGATATGAAATTTTTTCAATGGCTCAAATGTTTTTCGCAAAGACCCAGAATTGATCATATACAATAAGAAAATAATGTAATAAGGTGAAACAAAATTTTTGATACACTTGAGGTATGTAAGGTATAATTTATATTTTTACTAACCAATCGAAACAAGTTTGGTTAGTTTTGTAAATGCAGGTAATGTAAGAAAACACAGTTGTGGATCTTATGATATTTGTTTCCAAAATGGAACCAGAAGTCTCATATGAAGATCATATAACACTGATCGGCAAAAGATTGCCTACATAAGGATCAAGCGAAAAAATTGTTGTCTATAAAGCTTTGATCAACTTTCAAGGAAGATAGAGACAAGTCACATAAATGATACATATTAAAATGAGGGGGAGTACTATACAAGTTGCACTCTTTTTCCCTTAACTAAGTTTTATCCCATTGGGTTTTCTTAGTAAGGTTTTTAATGAGGCAACATACATGATCCAGAAATATCAGGAGAAGACTATACACTGCACTCTTTTTCCCTTAGCTATGGTTTTATCCCACTGGGTTTTCCTAGCAAGGTTTTTAACGAGACAGTATTCCATAGTCAAACCCCAAATTTGAAAATTGGCATCCAACTTGGAACGTATGGATTATTGATCAAGTAAATGGTGATAATATGTCTGAGGGGGAGTGTTATGAATGATTGAATAAAACCAAACATATATCACATGCTCAATAGTTATTCATTTTGTATATATATGTATGCATTATGAATCGATAATTGTCAGATGAAAATAAGGAAGAAAAATTCTTTGCAAAATATATTAGCCTTTTTGTTTGATCAGTTGTACACCAGAATAGACGAGAATAGTTCTATTTTTACAGTGATTTATAACAATTAGAACAATTGGATGATATAATATGCAATTTAATGGAAGTGTTTCATAGTTAATTAGGTATTTAACACTTTAAAGGAAACTTCCTTTCACCTCATTTCCAACGACTTGCAAAGAGACTTTTTTGGTGGATTCTTATACACTGAATTTTAAAAAGGTGCAATTTCTATCCGCACCAACCATAGACCACTACAATACAACACAATTTTATTTAATAGGATTATCTAGAGGTGTAAAAAAAAACTGGTTTTAGAACCGAAACCCGAAAAAAAAAAACGAAACTGGTTTTTTTTTAACCGGTTTTTTTATAACCGTTTTGTTTACCGGTTTTTTTTAACCGCCGGTTTTTATACCGGTTACTATTCTTGACTTCAAAAACTGGTTATTAACCGAACCGGTAAAAAACCGAACCGGTTAAAACCGGTAAAAAACCGGTTTTTTTGGGAAAAACCGGTCCCAACCGGTTATACCCGTTATTGTTTTGGACCTCAAAAACCGGTTAGTAACCGGAACCGGTTATAAAAAAAAACCGGTTTTTATTTTGGGTGAAAAAACCGAAACCGGTTTTTGAAAAAAACCGATTTGTACACCTCTAGGATTATCTAGTTGATGAATACTTGATTGCTTCAACTTGTTAATTTAAGGATGCCATTTTATTATTCTTTCCAAAAAAAAAAAATCGCCGCTTTAGGCAGAGAGTTCTATAAGGATGTTCTAAATTTGGAAATAAACGGAGAGTTCTAATAAAAAAATTGATTAGAAACGGAATGACTAAAACACGATACAGGGAGCCCTTTTATAAGGATGTTCTAAATTTGGAAATACTTAAATTAAGGACCTATTTAGACAATTAAGTTGATCCAATTGAAGATTCATGTGTCTTAAGCTATAAACGCAAAGTATTAAATAACAACAAACTTGAGGGAAAATATTAGTTGACGAAATCAAAGCCTTAAATTATGGAGATTGGGTCTAAGAGCATTCTCATCCAATCCATCAAAACTTGTGAGGGTGAGTTTTTATATTGTAAAGGGTATAAAAAGTGGTTGTGAGTGGAGGAGAGAGAAAATGTTACTGTTTATCTGTATATTTGGGGGGACACTGTTCACCCAGTATAATTTTTTTAATATATATTGAAAGTGGTTGTGAGTGAAGGAAAGAGAAAAATGTGATGATAATATTATTTAATTGAAAAGGAGAGAGAAAAAGTATTTGTTTTTAGTGAAAATATATTGATATAGGAGTTGTTTTTAGTGGAATGTATGTATAATTTGATGGATTGGATGAGAATGCGCTCATAGGCCTCAAACTCCAATCATAGCCTGTTTTCCCTTGTCCAACTAGTTTAAATAAGAGTCTGCCAAGTCTTGCATCAACTTCTCATCACCCCTTGTCTTTCATCTTTACTATTGTATAAGCATGTCAAATAGTGTGGTGATATCAAGTGCAAAGTACACCATTAAAATGCCACATTATTGTTTGATATTTGAGAGAGAAAGAAGGAGAAGAGAAAGAAAAAATGATGATGTCACACTTTGGCAATATCCTATCGATGCCATTCGGGTCGAAAAAACCACAGGTAATAAATTTCACTACAAGGAAATACATCTGTGAAACCAATTTTTTTTTAACTTTTAGGGACGACATATCGTCTCTATAGGTCTTTTAAACCTATAGAGACGACATATGGTATCCACATCTATTGTTCCTATAGGCCTGTCCCTACAGGTTGTCAAGGTGGTCCCTATTGGTGGTTTAGTTTTGTTGAGTGTCGGCGACAGTCCTGGCGACACTCAGTGTCGCAAGGCTTCAAGATGTTTGTATAGGGAGTCTGTCTTCGGCACAAGTGTAAGCCCTAAGACGCCTTTGTCGCTCGCACCACTGACATGATGACAGTGTTGCTGAGCGGTATCACTTAAGAACAACACTATCGACAATCCCCCGGCAACACTAACACTGTCAAGGGTGTCCGTGGTGGTTCGCTTATTGATTACTAGCGACACTTAAGGAAGACACTCATCAAGTGTCACTCGACGGCATTGACGCCCTTGGCTGTTCAAGTGTTGATACTCTCTTGGGAACAAAGTCGAAGTTGACGTAGCCAAAGTCAACCCATAAGTCAACATTAGAAGATTGAGCGAAGGATTGTCGGGTGAATTCAAGATATGAAGGAACGTAACTTGTGGTTGAAGAAATATACTTTTCCTGGACAAAATATATTCAAACATGTAGTTTTCTTGTTTAAGTGATAGTTTTAGTGAGTTTTTATCTCTAGGGACTTAAAGTGTAATTAGCCTAATTATGTTTAGTTTATAAATAGTAAGAGAGATTAGGGTTTCAGGTAACACAAACGTTAGGAATTTTTGTGGGTTCATTGTAAACATCTTATGCAAAATCTATTTTGAAGATTTTATTCAATATTCTTTGTGTTCATATTTATCACATATTTTGGTGGTTTAATCATCAAACCAATTGATGTTTTAGATCAAAATCTTCATTGAAAACATCACTAGCATTCCTTCTTCACAAAAGGAATTGAACTCATGGAAATAAAATTCCCCTGCGCGATTAATACGTAAAGTCTTCAAAAACAACCCAGATTCAAGCTCAGCCCTTGCTTTGAAAACCTTAAACTTGCTAAAACCTTCAGTTTTTTATTAAGAAAGAAGATCCAACTCATACGTGTGAAATTATCCTTTAGCATAAAAAAATACTAATTACCTCCAAGCGATTGCATGGGCATTGGTCCACAAAAATCTGCTTGAACCAACTCTAGATCTTAAGAAGACCTCCATTCATGAAGAGGAAATGACCGCCTATGTTTCTTTCCATATATGCACCCTTAACATTGTAACACCCCGAAAACGGGTTTGGTAATCAAACCTCGTTAATACTAAAAGACGGATAAAGTACTGTTAGTGGTAAAAATTTACCTGGTGAGTAATTAGGATTTTTAAATAAATAAACCTAATATTTAACAAAAAGTTAAATAAAGGCCTATGGATAAATAAAGTTTATAAAAGGCCCGAATTAACGGGACCTAAAATAAACTCAGTCGTAAATTTCCCCGAACACACTAAATTAACTAGGAATATTTAACCTTGTTAATAAGTGAGAATAGTGTTAGAAATAGTTAGGTTGTGGTCTACTTAATAACTAACCAAACATGAGGGACCAAATTGGATATCTTGAAAATAGATTTATAAAAAAAAAAAAAGAAATCAAACACACACACATGGTGTGTGCGTACTTGAGAAGCCAGGAGAAGCTCCAAGGAGCCAAAACCCTAACTCAATCCAATTCAGCAAATTGAAGGTCGATTTCAGTCCTAAATCAATGCATGAACACGGATTAATGATCACCCGAGCTAGGGGATCATAAGGTATGTAAAAATTTGATGATTTGTGAAGTTGTAAAATTTGAGTAATCTTCATAATCGCGAATTATGTATGGATTAGAGAGGCTATGGCTAAATTAGTGTTGTATGATTGCTTAGAAACAAAACCCTAAGTGAAAAGTTTACATAGGTTGCTATGATTTGAAAAATTTGATGATTTGCTACACTTAGACAAGTGGGTTTCGATTATGTAGTGAAGATGATGATATACACATACTTAAAATCATCATATTGGATAGTAGAAGCAAAGTACTTGAACAAAATTGTAAGATTTAGTGTATGTTCATACAAGAATTGAAATGGGTTTTGTGGGAAGATGATGAACACTAGATTTATGATCATCAATTTGATGTTATTCGATTTCCATAAAGTAAGTCTAGGTGTGGTTATGCATGCTAGACATAAGAACTTGTGAATGATGTTAAAACTTGGGTAAATAACTAGTTATGAAAATTGATTGTTGATTTTATAGAATATGCCCACAAGGTGTTTGTTAAAATGCCAAAGTGAATGTTTATATGTTGAAATTACGAATGAAACGCGTAATTGCCTTGTTTGACTAATTACATGAAATATGGGTTAAAACGGGTTCTAATCATAATGTTGATTTAACTTAATTGTGCCTATTGTATGATTTAAGATAGTTGACTTTTAAAAGTCAAACTAACCAATGATAAAGTCGAATAGTAGTTTCGACATAGAAAATACGTAAGGTGGAATAGTCGTGAATTGAAATGACTAATCTAACCACCTTGTGAATGATGATAGTTTGTCGCCTAACGAGCTAGGTGGAGGCTTGGGAAAGAAGCGGTCAAACGAATCAAGCACGAGAAGAAAAGCGTATTCGGATGCGAGGTAAGTAGAGCTTACGCCCCTTTACATTATTTGCAAAATTACTTAATTCCAAGTATTGTATATGAATGCTACTAAGTGGTTGGTATACGATGTTCCGACACGATTCAATGAGAGTCGGAACAAGGGAAAATGGTAAGAAATCATGAATTATGGTAAAAGGGGTAAAAAGGTAAATTAGTCATGTAATGACGAACAAATAAAAACGGTTTTAAGTAAAACAAGTTTAAGGGAAAACCGGGATAGGTTTAAAGGGATGAAATGGTAACTAAATACCATCTCATATGGATAAATGGCCAATTAAACTAAATGGGTCAAATGGTGTTGTTAACACCATCTGACAATTACATTTGACAATCGCTTTTTGAGTTTTGTAATCACAGGAAATAACATAAGTATGTGTTGCTTTAACTAGAAAGATTTAAAGCAAAAGTTATGTAAACGGGTCAATACCTTGACCCGAGCCAGGTACGCATAAATAAGCTTTTAGTTAAACATACAAATCTTGGTAAAATATTTAGCGAAAGTCCATCGTCATAAAGTGAGGGACTAAAGTTGACCAAAACACCCTTGAAGGGTATAATGGAGCAAACGACACATAGGGGTTATTTTGGAACTTGCATTAAGATTATAGGATCATTAAATATGTATAAAAGTTATAGGAATACACATTTGCGGGTCAAATGCACAAAAATGGTCATTTGCGTAAAATGACCAACCGATGAGAAAATTTGGGATAATAGGTTAGTTATGTTAAATCCACCACAAAAATAATTGTGGTGGAACATAAGCAGACATTTAGATGTGACATTACGAAGTACTGAAAAGAAAAGAGCTAGTTTTAGACCAAAATGCAAAAAAGATCCCCTAAACGGGTCAAAATGAATTACGCGCGTAACTTGGGTGTTTGCCGCGTAATTCACAAAACTTATGAATCCAAGATAGATATTTTGAGTTAAATACCTTGGTCTAAGAATTATGATTAACTAGAAACAAGTTTGGAGGTCTTAAATACAAACGGGTCAACATGTGGATTTTTAATAATAAGCCGAATGCTTAAAAAATTAGGATTTTATTAGTTTGAATGTCGGATATAAACTCCATGAGATGGAGAATCAAATTACGATCATGTAGGAAGAAACGGGAGATCAAACGGATACGCGGATTGAAAGATACGAAAGTTTTCGTGTCAAAAACGGCAAAAAAAAAAGGAAAGCGACTGATACATGGGCCACCGTAACTTACGGTGCCCACCGTAAGTTACGGTGGGGCTGAAATTGTTACCGTAGTTGCCTACTGAGTTACGGTGGGGGAATTTTCATACAGGAGCCACCGTAACTTACGGTGCCCACCGTAAGTTACGGTGGAGGCCAGTTTGTAGACCTTGTTTTTGGATCAAGAAATTAACGTTTGGATTTCCTTCCATTATCAATATCTTGTCTTGTACCGTTATTTAAACTATCAATACTAACATTTAAGCTGGTATTGATCGTAGGTGAATGTCGAGATTCCCGGATGAAGATCAAGCGTCGAGCAAGAACCGAACACACGTTAAATGAAGCTTCCGCAAGTTGTTTCGTCGTTATTCTAAAACGATGAATTAAATTACACTATGTTGTTTTGCTTCAAGTTTAGAAAAGTTTTAATAAACCCGTATTTTAACATGAATGTTTAAATATAAATACTCAGAAATTTGTGATTATTTACGGAAATCGCTAAATTTATTTATGGTTGTTACAAGTTGGTATCAGAGCCTTGGTTTAAGAGATTCAAGTATGGTGGGGAAAACCATGCTTGGACTTAAACCTTATGCTCTTGATAAAGATTGGTGTTCGGTTCGAGGCTTGATCGCAAATCCGGTAAGTGCATGTATGTTAATGGTTTAGCGTATTAAAGTGTTGTAAACAACACATAGGGTTATCGTGTAATACACGTTACCCCAATTAAATGATAGATATAGCTAACAAAATTATGTGCATTGACACATATAGTAGAAAAGCCTTGTATTATGATGCGGGCGTTTAGTAAAGTTGACATTACTAACTTTTGTGAATGTCTTAATTGAAGGATACTTGCATTTAAGGATGACAAGGGTTAAACAAATTACGGATATGATAGAAGAACGGTCCGAAGTATGACAAGGGGAGCATGGTCACCAAGGACTAAATCGCGTAACGACCGCGAACAAGGTTAATGGCAAGAAACGCCCGTCGGGGCAAGCATTACCAGGTGCGTGCTTTTAAATATAATCGCATAAATAACAATATGCAACAAACATGAAGAGAATGATTGTTGCATATGTAAATTAGAAACTTGGGAAACATGAATAGAATACCTATCCAGGATACTATTTCCAAGAAAACTAAATAGAGGTGTTACTTACATAGGGCGTGATGTGAAAACTATAAAAAGGTCATGTGTGTCATGTGTTAATCGCTTACTCTGGCCAAGTAAGCAGTGGCATATGATACCATGAACTTCTTATGACGGACACATCTACATCCGATGTAGTAAGGACGTGATGAATGGGACGAATCGAAAAGGTACCCAAAACGGATCAGATAAGTAAAATATTTGATTATAAACGTAAACACAAGCCTGAAGACGGAAGCGTAATATGTTAGTATAACTAGCCCAAGGGAAGGGACAATAATCAAGTAAATGAAAATACAAACCGACCACTAAGAATGCTAAGGCATAGAGGATAAAGTTGACTACCAAAAGTGGTGAAACTCACACGAACAAGTTAAACCGGTTAGATAAAACGTAATATTGGAAAGGATAATGAGCCCAGTAATGGGACGAGATTGAATACAAATATAGGCGCAAACCGAATAAAGGAAAGCGCGAGATATTAATGAACCCATGTAATGGGTCGGAATTAATTATGAAATGATTGCAGTCACGAATCACAGTCGGAGTGAACGAAATTTTGATGCGAAAACAAATGATTTTCGAACAGAAAAAGGACGATCTACGGGATCATTATAACCTTCGGGTTATAAACAGTGTAAAGGTCTACAGGACTAAACTGACCCACGGGTCATGAATAAAAAGGAAAAGAATCATAAAGGCAACGCCCTAAAGAGGTGAAAGCCTAAAGAAATAACCTACGAGGATAAGTGAAAGAATCCACGGGTTACTTAGACAAGCGAGGGAACCAGTAGAGAATCCCCACATAAAACTAAGACTGTAAAAGAATAAATTACGGACTGTCAATATCCTGGTACGGATAATTGACAAAAGATAAAGAGAAGATCCTAAACTAAATCTTCGATTTTAGTAAGAAATAACGTTTTTACAAATATAAATTCTGATAGGAATTCAAATAGTAAACATGAAAGATACAAGTCTTGACACTGATAAGCGCAAGGCGATATATTCGAAAAGTGATATTTTCGAAAATGAAAGGTTGATATAAATTAAACATGATGTGACACGATCACAATCAAGAAATGCAATGTGAAGTAAACTCACATTACAACCAAGCGAGCGGGCGGTAAAAAGTAACTGGACTAATAAGTCTAGTTAGTGAGACCGGTTAAGGTCAATTAAATGAATTTGAAAACAAAAGAAATTGTTGTTAAAAGTGAAGGATTTTACAAAAGACCTTTAAACGGGTCAAAGTAACGGATTCATAAAGAATTTGATAGTATATGAAAGCGATGGATATCGCTAAGTTAACTAAACTAGTGGAAATAACGAGATTACGTTATTTCACGTTGCACTATGTCGCATGAGATACGAAGACAATTAGTAACCAAAAAGATGTTACCATACTTTTCTGGTAGTACTAACAATTGGTTAAAAGTATAAGTAATGTTCAAAAGATTTCTCGGAACAAATGCATTGAGTTTAAACTCGATGAATTATATAAGAAAAGGTTTCAGGGACGAAACCTCTTTAAGGGGGGTAGACTTGTAACACCCCGAAAACGGATTTGGTAATCAAACCCCGTTAATACTAAAAGACGGGTAAAGTACCGTTAGTGGTAAAAATTTACCCGGTGAGTAATTAGGATTTTTAAATAAATAAACCTAATATTTAACAAAAAGTTAAATAAAGGCCTATGGATAAATAAAGTTTATAAAAGGCCCGAATTAACGGGACCTAAAATAAACTCAGTCGTAAATTTCCCCGAACCCACTAAATTAACTAGGAATATTTAACCTAGTTAATAAGTGAGAATAGTGTTAGAAATAGTTAGGTTGTGGTCTACTTAATAACTAACCAAACATGAGGGACCAAATTGGATATCTTGAAAATAGATTTATAAAAAGAAATCAAACACACACACATGGTGTGGGCGTACGTGAGAAGCCAGGAGAAGCTCCAAGGAGCCAAAACCCTAACTCAATCCAATTCAGCAAATTGAAGGTCGATTTCAGTCCTAAATCAATGCATGAACGCGGATTAATGATCACCCAAGCTAGGGGATCATAAGGTATGTAAAAATTTGATGATTTGTGAAGTTGTAAAATTTGAGTAATCTTCATAATCGTGAATTATGTATAGATTAGAGAGGCTATGGCTAAATTATGTTGTATGATTGCTTAGAAACAAAACCCTAAGTGAAAAGTTTACATAGGTTGCTATGATTTGAATAATTTGATGATTTGCTACACTTAGACAAGTGGGTTTCGATTATGTAGTGAAGATGATGATATACACATACTTAAAATCATCATATTGGATAGTAGAAGCAAAGTACTTGAACAAAATTGTAAGATTTAGTATATGTTCATACAAGAATTGAAATGGGTTTTGTGGGAAAATGATAAACACTAGATTTATGATCATCAATTTGATGTTATTCGATTTCCATAAAGTAAGTCTAGGTGTGGTTATGCATGCTAGACATAAGAACTTGTGAATGATGTTAAAACTTGGGTAAATAACTAGTTATGAAAATTGATTGTTGATTTTATAGAATATGCCCACAAGGTGTTTGTTAAAATGCCAAAGTGAATGTTTATATGTTGAAATTACGAATGAAACGCGTAATTGCCTTGTTTGACTAATTACATGAAATATGGGTTAAAAAGGGTTCTAATCATAATGTTGATTTAACTTAATTGTGCCTATTGTATGATTTAAGATAGTTGTCTTTTAAAAGTCAAACTAACCAATGATAAAGTCGAATAGTAGTTTCGACATAGAAAATACGTAAGGTGGAATAGTCGTGAATTGAAATGAATTATCTAACCACCTTGTGAATGATGATAGTTTGTCGCCTAACGAGCTTGGTGGAGGCTTGGGAAAGAAGCGGTCAAACGAATCAAGCACGAGAAGAAAAGCGTATTCGGATGCGTGGTAAGTAGAGCTTACGCCCCTTTACATTATTTGCAAAATTACTTAATTCCAAGTATTGTGTATGAATGCTACTAAGTGGTTGGTATACGATGTTTCGACAGGATTCAATGAGAGTCGGAACAAGGGAAAATGGTAAGAAATCATGAATTATGGTAAAAGGGGTAAAAAGGTAAATTAGTCATGTAATGACGAACAAATAAAAACGGTTTTAAGTAAAACAAGTTTAAGGGAAAACCGGATTAGGTTTAAAGGGATGAAATGGTAACTAAATACCATCTCATATGGATAAATGGCCAATCAGACTAAATGGATCAAATGGTGTTGTTAACACCATTTGACAATCGCTTGTTGAGTTTTGTAATCACAGGAAATAACATAAGTATGTGTTACTTTAACTAGAAAGATTTAAAGCAAAAGTTATGTAAACGGGTCAATACCTTGACCTGAGCCAGGTACGCGTAAATAAGCTTTCAGTTAAACATACAAATCTTGGTCAAATATTTAGCGAAAGTCCTTCGTCATAAAGTGAGGGACTAAAGTTGACCAAAACACCCTTGAAGGGTATAATGGGGCAAACGACACATAGGGGTTATTTTGGAACTTGCATTAAGATTATAGAATCATTAAATATGAATAAAAGTTATAGGAATACACATTTGCGGGTCAAATGCACAAAAATGGTCATTTGCGTAAAATGACCAACCGATGAGAAAATTTGGGATAATAGGTTAGTTATGTTAAATCCACCACAAAAATAATTGTGGTGGAACATAAGCAGACATTTAGATGTGACATTACGAAGAATTGAAAAGAAAAGAGCTAGTTTTAGACCAAAATGCATAAAAGATCTCCTAAACGGGTGAAAATGAATTACGCGCGTAACTTGGGTGTTTGCCGCGTAATTCACAAAACTTATGAATCCAAGATAGATATTTTGAGTTAAATACCTTGGTCTAAGAATTATGATTAACTAGAAACAAGTTTGGAGGTCTTAAATATAAACGAGTCAAAATGTGGATTTTTAATAATAAGCTGAATGCTTAAAAATTTAGAATTTTATTAGTTTGAATGTCGGATATAAACTCCATGAGATGGAGAATCAAATTATGATCATTTAGGAAGAAACGGGAGATCAAACGGATACGCGGATTGAAAGATACGAAAGTTTTCGTGTCAAAAACGGCAAAAAAAAAAAGAAAAGAGACTGATACATGGGCCACCGTAACTTACGGTGCCCACTGTAAGTTACGGTGGGGCTGAAATTGTTACCGTAGTTGCCTACTGAGTTACGGTGGGGGAATTTTCATACAGGAGCCACCGTAACTTACGGTGCCCACCGTAAGTTATGGTGGAGGCCAGTTTGTCGACCTTGTTTTTGGATCAAGAAATTAACGTTTGGATTTCCTTCCGTTATCAATATCTTGTCTTGTACCGTTATTTAAACTATCAATACTAACATTTAAGCTGGTATTGATCGTAGGTGAATGTTGAGAGTCCCGGATGAAGATCAAGCGTCGAGCAAGAACCGAACACACGTTAAATGAAGCTTCCGCAAGTTGTTTTGCTTCAAGTTTAGAAAAGTTTTAACAAACCCGTATTTTAACATGAATGTTTAAATATAAATACTCAGAAATTTGTGATTATTTACGGAAATCGCTAAATTTATTTATGGTTGTTACAAGTTGGTATCAGAGCCTTGGTTTAAGAGATTCAAGTATGGTGGGGAAAACCATGCTTGGACTTAAACCTTATGCTCTTGATAAAGATTGGTGTTCGGTTCGAGGCTTGATCGCAAATCCGGTAAGTGCATGTATGTTAATGGTTTAGCGTATTAAAGTGTTGTAAACAACACATAAGGTTATCGTGTAATACACGTTACCCCAATTAAATGATAGATATAGCTAACAGAATTATGTGCATTGACACATATAGTAGAAAAGCCTTGTATTATGATGCGGGCGTTTAGTAAAGTTGACATTACTAACTTTTGTGAATGTCTTAATTGAAGGACATTTGCATTTAAGGATGACAAGGGTTAAACAAATTACGGATATGATAGAAGAACGGTCCGAAGTATGACAAGAGGAGCATGCTCACCAAGGACTAAATCGCGTAACGACCGCGAACAAGGTTAATGGCAAGAAACGCCTGTCGGGGCAAGCATTACCAGGTGCGTGCTTTTAAATATAATCGCACAAATAACAATATGCAACAAACATGAAGAGAATGATTGTTGCATATGTAAATTAGAAACTTGGGAAACCTGAATAGAATACCTATCTAGGATACTATTTCCAAGAAAACTAAATAGAGGTGTTACTTACATAGGGCGTGATGTGAAAACTATAAAAAGGTCATGTGTGTCATGTGTTAATCACTTACTCTGGCCAAGTAAGCAGCGGCATATGATACCATGAACTTCTTATGACGGACACATCTACATCCGATGTAGTAAGGACGTGATGAATGGGCAACATCTACTTTAATAGTGGTCTGACCTTCAATGTGAATGCTCTTTCCATTCCATTCCATATCATCACATTAGCTTTATTTGTATCATCAAAAACTTGAAACAGTGCATGTTGCCTCGTCATGTGGTTTGAACAACCACTATCTAAGAACCATACTTTCATCATCATCATCATCATCATCATCATCATCATACTCAGTAAATCCCAGCAATAGCAAAGCTAAGGTAGGGTCTGAGGAAGGTAAGATGTAGACAATCTTACCTGTACCCCGTACGAATAGAGATGCTGCTTCCAGTGAGACCCCCGGCTCGATGGTAGTTTTGCATCAAACCTTGGACATAAGGCACATAACACTCGGCAATTAAGACAAAGGCCAATTAGTGCATGTACTCCCTTGTCTTTCGGCTATCAACGCCACCACATGAAGCATGATTAACCACCCCCCTGTTTTAACATTATTTTCACAAAATTAGTAAAATAACGTTAAAATTTGTGCACTTTCACTTTTGCCCCCGAGTGCCCACACATATCTACATTATATGCGTATACCGCAAGCGGGGCGTATAAGAACCATACTTTTCTTCCACCCATTTTCACTATGAGCCATGCATGCACAACTGATTAGCCACATCTTTCAAACCATCTTTAAACTCATCCTTACCTATGGTCATGAACAACTGGCCATATTCTTCCCTAGGATTGTTGTCATTTAGAGCTGCACCTGCTTGTGGTTCAGCCCAACAATCTGTCCTAACATGTCCATACTTGTTGGAATTGTAGCATTGTATGCTACTTCGTCCTCTGCCACCAAAACGATCGTGCCCACAACGTCGTCCTAGAATAAGAGCACTTCCTCTAACACAAGCAGGTAAATGGTATTCTTCAACTTCTGCTGGAAACACTTGTTCTTCTTTATTAACATCCATGACTTGATTGACCCATGGCTCATGGGATTGTAAATTACCCATGAGCTGATCAAAAGACTGTTTTGTCAAATCTTTGGATTCTTCAACTATTATGATCACATGATCCTATTTGGGCGACAAGCTTCGTAATACCTTCTCCAAAACCAATTGATCAAACACTTCCTCCCCATAGGCACGTTTTTTATTCACAACCATCATTACTTTGGACAAAAGCTTAGTGATGGTTTCATTCTCTTTCATCTAAATGGTTTTGAATTCCCTTCGCAGCCTCTGTAACTTAAGAGTAGGGATGGCAAAACTACCGAACCCAATAGGTAAACCCGAAACCCGAAGCATTTGGGACGGGTAGACCTGATACCCGACAGGTATTGGGTCGGGTATGGTATTGGTAAAAAAAAATATTCCGTGGGTGTGGGACGAGTTTGGGATTAGATGATAGCCGACCTAATTACCCAAAACTATATACTCGAAAACTTTTAAGTATTTTCCTTTAACTATTGTTTAGTAATGTCTCATTCTAGTAGCTTTATTATTTAAAAAATAAACTTTTCTTTTGTAATATATACTTTGATGGCATTATTTATATTTATATGCTATGAAATACAATGTTTTTAAGATTACTATTATAATATATTTACATTTTCAAATATATCAAATATCATTACGGTGATGATGATATGTATGTGATTTATCACAATTTAATATATATTATATATATATATATATAGGGTGGGGTTCTAGAGTGAACACCAGTGTATTTGCGAACTAAGCGAACAAATCTTGGCAATTGATTTACACACATGTATGGCTAGGATTTCATCATCAAATCGTAAAATACACTAGTGTATTTCATCATCAAATTCTGGCCATTGATTTACACACATGTATGGCCAGCATTAGTTCACTCAGTTCGCAAGATACACTAGTGTTCACTCTTGAACCTAATCCTATATATATATATATATATATATACACTCACATGAAAATCCTAACGGCTAAACTCGATATACCCGTGGGTATGCCTGATACCCGACGGTTAATGGGCCGGGTATGTGACAAGATTTTACAACCGGGTATGGGTATGGGATTAGCCATACCCGACCCATTACCATCCCTACTTAATAGTTAGTACCTTCGAATCACCTTGAAACTCGGTTTGAAGGACCGTCCAAGCTTGCTTCGAGGTCAATGCGAGAGAATACACTGTCGTGCACACCCTGTTGAATCAACACCAACGCTCTTGCTAGAGGTTCACAAATCGGTTAATTTCCCTAACCGGTTCACCTAAGTAGTTTAGGCTGTTAATGTCAGACCCTCAAAATCCACTAGTGGAGTACTACCGCGAGGCGTGCGACTGACCAGGATCCAGCCACTAATCATACTGAACAGTAATAATAGTAAAGTCCACCAACCATAAAGGTTAGTGATAACCATAGTTAAAATCCAAAAGTTTTTAAGTTCAAATAGCAATTTAAATAAGTAGCGGAAGCATAGTAGAATAGTTCAACAAAAGTTCAAGTTTCTAAATTATTTAAGAAACCCAACACACGGGTTTAGACGACCACTACACATCCCTAAGCTGCAAGCCCCTGAGTCACTGTGTACCTGCAAAGCATGCAGTAGGGTATCAACATAATCTTGGCGAGTTCACGAGTTGTCCAGTTTTAACTTTTGAAAACGTAAGTTGGTTAGATAAAGCAATTATAATCACGTTATGGGGAGCTACCCCATCTGTAAGTTCACTAAACTGGCGATACCGAAACTGTTGACGTAAAGTTGTTGTGCCCCGAGTCAATGTCTATCATCATTGACCAAGTTGCAAGGTCTACTAGTTCACGCCCGATTCCCCCGGTCACGGTGTGAGGTTATCAAACCTAATAGCGCTATCAACTAATAACCCGTTCGCCCCCGGCGATTAATCGGTATTGTAAGCAGGGACTTTTCATGATAGAGATTCGTTTAGTTTTGCTAGTTTTGATTTATAAATAATATCCAAACGTATCCCTCCCCCAGAGATAGTAATTTAAAAATACCCATTCGTATTTCCCCCGAAAATATTAGTTCGAAAGTATTTTCCCAAAGATGGCAGTTTGTTCGTGTCCCTCCCTGGGACGCATGCTTTTAGTGTGTGAACTCACCTTGGGTTGCTCGGCAGATGGTTTACTTGGCCAAGTGTGTGTTGGTCAACCACGTCCTAATATGGTCACCAGTTGGTCAGGCTTGGGTACAAATAAGTCACGTTTATCCTACACGTATCTAACACATAGCATACATATCACACCAGTATCCTATACGTTATTGAGCCTGTTCTATCATTCTAACAGTTAACAGCAGCATGTAACACAAAGTCCAGTTTAAACAGTAGCATGTAACACACACAGCCCAAAACAAGTTGTCACACATTGCGGCCCAATAACGGAGTCAGGCAGCCCAGTCGAGACCAGGTGGTCTCGACTCGAGAGCACGAGGTCTCGAGTCACAACCAGAGGGTCTCGAGTAGTGAATATTCAAGTCAAAACCGTGTAGGTCTCGAGTTCAAATCAGGGATTCTTGACTCGAGATCATGTCAGTCTCGAGTTCCTGAAGTTTGTCTGCTGGTCTCGAGTTGTCACGAGGAGGTCTCGAGTCGCAACCAGTGAGTGAAACATTTGCTAAGTCGAGACCCCGAAGGAATCTTTCTAGAACTTGTCCTATATCTTGTACTAACCAATCAAATTTTAGAAACATGTTTCCAATTCCGTACACACATCATAACAGATCAAATTATCAAATTTCAAACATTTTTAGTGATCTTCAAACAGTTCATCCTATATTCAAATTGTTCATCACTAGGGTTTTCATTATCTTAACAAAACAACTCTAACATTCATCACTGTTTCATCTAAAATCATTTTATCCTAAAACCATCTTGACATCATTCTTATAAGCAAATCCAGCCTATAACTCATAGTACAACATCATCATTTTCATTGTTTCATTGCGCTACAATATCACATTTACATTCATACTTCCAAAACATGAATCATTATCGCATATAATCTTTTACCATGCAATTTATTCACCAAGTTAGCATCTTTATCACACATTACCATCATTTAACTATTTTTAACCCACTTAATCATACCAAATCATGCAAGGAAACATTTAAACTAAGCATGTATATCATTCATCAACTAAGCACCACTATTGTACATTGTCATCTAGCTGTCATGAAACACTAACCGGATAGTATTTGGGTGTGGGAGTTGTGTGGAAATCAGCCTAGAAGGAACCTCCTAGCTAAGAATGTGAGCTAAAATAAGAGCTTGAGCTGTTTCAGTTGGATCCGAGAGAAGAGGAGAGGATGGTGTTGCTTGAGGTTTAGTGAGAGAAAGTAGGAGGGTGTGGGAGTGAGTGTGAGGGAATGTTTGGGGATTTGGTGAGGTGAATGATTGTCAAATCATTCTTAGTGTCGGCTGGTCATAGGGGTTTTATACCCGCCCAAGCGGTGAACCCTAAAAGGGTTTTCATGGTTTCGAGTGGGCCCTTGGCTAAGTGGGTGCACGGCCCACCGTTTCGGATAAGCAGATCCCGAGTCGAGACCAGGTGGTCTCGAGTCGGCACCAATAGTTTCGGGTCACATATATATATATATATATGGTAGGGTTAGATAGAAAACCCTAAAATTTTGAGAAAACCCAACCTCCCGACTTTTTTTTTTGAAAAAGATAACACATGTAATATACATGTTTTTAAGAGTTTTGAGCAAAAAAAATCAAAAAAGCGCCGAGTGTTTTTTTTTTTTTAAATAAACAAGTTTCAGCAACTTTTTCACTAACATGTGTTAGACAAAAACTTGCTGAAACTTGTTTATTAAAAAAAAAAACACTCGGCGCTTTTTTGATTTTTTTTTGCTCAAAACTCTTAAAAACATGTATATTACATGTGTTATTTTTTTCAAAAAAAAAAAGTCGGGAGGTTGGGTTTTCTAGGGTTTTCTCAAAATGGAGGGTTTTCTCCCTAGCATTATCCTATATATATCGTATTTCATTGTTTCATATCCACACAACACACAAAAGGATCATATAACACATAGAAACAAATAGCAAGTTTTCATTTAATAGCTTTATCTAACGGTATCATACAATAAGTTTGTTCTGGAAAACCAAAGTGTCACAGTTAATTTCAACTTTTGGCTTTAACCGGTTAATGTTTTAATCTGTTATTACTTTAACTGGTTCAATTATTCACTTTAAACGGTTCGGTTAATAACTAGTTATTTTCAGTTAATTAATTAATTGGTTATTTTCATTTTTTTTTCATTTTTTCGGTTTTTTCTGGTTAACCTATACATCGGTTAAAAATAAACATTATCCTAAAGATCTATAATCGGTTACTAACCAACGGTTATGAATAACCACAAACCGGTTATTCTTCTACAGGCTACAAACCGGGTTATTTTCCCATCTCTAGCGCTTGCATTTTCTTTTGTATTGTTCTTCAACCTGTCTTGATTTATGTCTTGCTCCAAGAACCCCTGATTCATAAACTTCCACCGGCCTTTTAATCGGAGTAGTGTCTTCACACGTATATTCCAAAATTCATAACCCTCACCCTTGAACACAGGGGTAAGAGCTTGAGCAGATTCAGATGAAGCAGACGCCATGAAGCAGAAAAGACAAAAAAACTCACTCAAGAAAAGCTCTAATACCACTATGTTGGGTAATCAAACGAATAATTCACACACTCGAATGTGTAGGTCTGTTTCCGGAGGATCGATCACGAAACCAGATCCCTGTTTATAACAAACACGATCACGAGTGCGGAATCCCCGTGACGATGCAAAACCAAACACAGAATATCAGGAACACGAAGTAACCAAAGATTCACAGTCTATTGATTAAACGGATGAGAACAACATCAAACATATACACACAATGCTTGAAGATAAACTCATAGTAGGTTATGCTCTCATAACCTCACACAGAAGTCTAAGTGTGGTTTATATAGGTAGCCCAGCCCAATCATGACGAAACACATAAAGGGCCTGACGAATAACCATGGTCGACGAATAACCAGGTTATTCGTCATTGTTCACGACGAAACATAGAGTGAGGAATAACTAGGTTTTTCTTCACACATATGAACGACGAAAGATGGGTCTTTCGTCGAGGGCTGCAAACAGAACAGCTACAAACTGTTTGACAGTTTGCAGCAGAACATGTAAAAACACACACACAGACATAAACTACAGACCAAATGCAACATGCCTTAGTTTATAACATACATACCAAAGAGACAACTGTCGGACCAAAGTAAGATAGGAGGATATCCGACTTGGTCGACTGATAGAACATAGAGACTCGATAAATAAAAGGCCGTAAAATACAACGCTAATAAAGAACAAGTTACAGACACCAAAATATGCACCAACAAACTCCCCCTTGTCTATTACTTGGTCTTCGGTCTTCAATCTTCAGTCTTTAGTGTTTCTCGGACCAGGAACTGCCAGCGTGGGTCCCAGGATAGTAACAAAAGCAAGCAACGCGCTGAAATCGTATCGCCTGATGCGCGTCCTTGTCTTCGTAAAATACATCATGTCGGAACAACTTGTTGATGTCGGCCGCGGACATATTCACTATCCACATCGGGTCGAGCATGCGGAAGTTTTCTCCGTCATCCTTGAACACAATAACGACCTCGTGTGTATCTGAGTCGTAGCACCATAAAGCCATGTCTTCCAAAAAGTTTTGTTTCATCGGCATCAAAGGAATCCTGTCCATAACCTTCGCCGGCTGATAAACAATATTGTATCGCGCCGTGTTGGTCGATGGATCCAAGGTGAACTTGATTTGCTGATAGATTGGAAACTGAGGCTTGTACAACTCGTCTTTCCAGCCTATCCTTTTGTTCATCTTTATCTTGCGAGCAAACAACGTTGCTTCTTCAAAGTTTGAGCGATTAAGGAGCTCAAGCTTTGTTAAGGCTGCAACGTCATAAAATGGTATGGACAAAATGCTCAGCAACGACCTGAAATATTGAATACCATATTCACGTTTGATGGCCATGCAGTGGATCTCTTTGACAAACATCCAGCAAAGAATCTTTCCATGCAGGTTCTGTTTCTTGTATCTCAGGTAGTCAACTTGAACTTCAGCTGGCATAGGCTTGGAAACTTTGGATAGGAACTGCTTTCGCCATTCTGTGAATGCATCCGAGGCATTATCAGAAGTATCATGATTTTTCAATTGTTCATCGATGACGTCCATGTTTTCCTTCAACCTTTCTTCATTAAAAGGAGTGAACTAAGTCCCGTCTTCTCGCACGTAGGTCGACTTCTCATTATCGCCCTCAAAGACAATCTCTTCAACATTTTCTAAATTTGCTGTTTCCGGCTCACTCGGAATATCATCAATAGCAGCATCATCATCAATTTCTTTAATCTCATTCAAAGCTAGCAACTGCTCATGCGAAAGGTCAGCAACAATTTCTCCCTCTTCCAGAACTTCTCCAGTAATATGATGTACAGCCTGTAAAGCAAGTTCAGCAGAACTAGGAACAGAGGATGTACTAGCCATGGAGCTTTCAACGTAAGAACTGTTCTCTAGTTGTTGTACTTCTTCTACAGTTCCACCAGAGGTTCCTTGTGTAGATCCAATCTCTGAAGGCTTGAAGACAACAATTTGGTTGCTCAGATGTCGCAGAAGGGTCTTGGTTACCCGGATCCTCAGAATCATGATCCCGTTTCTTTAAGACTTCCTGTTGTTTGCATCGGTCACCCCACAAAATGTTGACACGCTTTCTTACAGCCTCGAAACCATCAGTGATTCTCTTGACCCCATCTGTTATCTTGGTATTGCGAATGTTGTACCACTCTTTCATGTCGTTATGCTTTTCTTTAAGAGTTTCGGCCAACCTTTGAACAACAGTGCTTCTTTCTTTCAAACGATTCATCTCAATACCATGAGTATTATAAGCAGCTCGCATCTGCTGCAATTGCCATTCTCTTTCTACATTAGCAGTCTTCAAGCGTGCATTCTCAGCCTTCAGTTGTTCAATTTCTGCTTGTTGGCGTGTAATCTCAGCTTGTTGACGCCCAACAGTGGAATTCAACATGTTTATCTCCAACTGTTGCTTGATCATGTCGCTTCTTATAACGTTGATCAGTGCCGATTGCCTATCAATTTGACCTGCAGCAGCTTGCAATTGAGAGAACAGGAAATATACCTTTTCATCTTGCTGCATCTGAGAGAATCTCCTTTCTCTGCGCTCTGATGTCGGTTGAGAAGTCGTTGCTCGAATAGTGGATGCTATTGAGCGAGCCGGTTCTTGTGGTGTCACTGTTGGAGTTTCTGAAGCTGACGTGACTTCAGGAGTTGGTTTGGATGATCTTGGAGGAGATGATATAAAAGTAGCAGCTTCATCGGCCGTGAATCCAAGGTTTGGATTCATATCTACTTCTTGAGTAGGCTCTTGCTGTGGAACGGTTTGCTGCACAGATGAGGAACCGATGTACTTCCTTGCCTTTTTCTTACGACGTCCAGCAGTTTGCTTCCTCTTTAAATGTTCAACTTCGGTATCCGAAGGAACGTACTCATCATCATCATCCTCCTGTCTAATCTTCCTTACTTTTCTCACACCACGTTCATCGAGATAGAACTCGTATCCAGGCTCAGGTTGATTATCATCAGATTTTGTATCCTCTTCATCACCTCCAGCTGAACTAGCACCAGTTGTACCAGCAGCAGATGCACCAGCACCACCAGCATCTCCACCATCACCACCTTCATCATCACCATCATCATCGTTGTCTCTTTCAGTAGAATCACCGAAAATATTGATCTTTTTGCGACCAAACTTTTCTTCCATCATCTTTTTCAACTTCGGCTCCTCATCGTCAGATTGGCTGTCATTGTGATGCCGTTTGTCATTTTCTAGAGCGACGTAGTCTGTCTTATCAAGAGCACAAATCAATCTTCTTAGCGGTTTGCTTTCTTTGTACCTTTTCACTGTAATGCCCCTGAATATCTTTAGTGAATGCTCGATCATAGTATCTATCTTCAGAATATCATCATCGGCTTTCGGAAGATTGGGATGCTGGACATTCATGATCATTTGAAAAAATCAAGGATACATCCAGAACTTATTCCATGTTGTATGACCACCGGTTCTTTTTATATTTTCTTTCATGTTGGCATAAGTGTACTTCGAAATACTAAACGGTTTGTTTAGCACTAAAGCCACCATGAGTCCCACTAGATCATTGCCTGCCATGTCGTAACCAGCTCGTCTGTTGCTAAGACATTGAATGAGTACATGTAGTAGAAACTTGTAGCGCATTGGCAAATCTCCTTTGTTGATTTGACTGCTGAAAATATCACCGGTACACTTCATCCTAAGCAAACAACCGCGTGTGCACATTATTGGAATAGAATACGGTGCATTCGGATCATCTTGAAGTTCTAGTACGGTGTTTAAGATATCCGGAGAGACATTCACATTCACTTCGTTAACTCGCCCTTGTATAAACTCATTTCCATCAACTTCAATAACGCTTGCTGAATTCCAGAAATCTTTGATGAGCGACTTGTACACCGGTGTTAACGGCTTTGTTTATCCGAGATTCCCTTATCCATTTGGTGATCTCCTTCAGTTTCGTAATCTTCCCTTCAGGATCAAGGTATGCAACCATGTTATGACGTTTTTCAGACACAATTTGTTCTTCTGGTTTGTCAGTATCTTGGTCGCGGGCTTACGTTTCTTTTCTTTAGGTGCCATTATGTATTCGAAAACATCCACTGTAAGTCATAATATCATAACATATGTAATAGACATATGTGTATACATGTTAATGCATCAAATGGACAGTGAACATGTACATACATATCTTCTATGAAAGTGCACACAAACAGAAAATTTTCCAAGTGTTGGACGACGAAAGACTATCATTGCGACGAAAAACATGCTTTCATGGCGAAAAACCCTTGGTCAAACAGAGTCAACATTGACCTTTGACCCTGGGTTTTTCGTCGACAGGCTTTCGACGAAAAATGTTTATTCGTCAAGCAGGTATTTCGTCGAAGACAGTATGAAGAAATACGTATTTCGTCGTCAGTTAGGGTTTTTCGACGGACATAAATTTGGGGGTTTTTCGAAACAAAAGGTTTTTCGTCGATTGAAGTTGAATCGATGATTGATTCACAAAATCAAACACAAAGGACATTTGTTTAACCACAAACAAGAAGGAAACAACCCCGGATGTGTAACCGACACGAGTTCGTCCGGAAAATACACCAAACCTGTTTAAACATCAATCAACAACCCATCCCCTATTTTAGTACCCGAAACCATAAACCCAAATCAATGTATAAATCTTCATACAAACCCTATGTCTATCAGTTTTAATGAAAAACAAAAACAATAAACACAGTATAATATGAAGAAACCAAACAATAGGAGTGTCCGACGGTTTGTCCAACAGTTTCGAACAAACAGAGAGATCCTAAAGATTCAAAACATTTAAACAGACATTTTGTATACCTTTGATTTGATGAAAATTTTAGAGAACACAAAGGGTTTTTAAAGTCGGCAAAAGGGTATGGGGGTTTGCTTGTGGAAGAAGGTGAACAGTGAGAGTAGGTTTGAAAAAAATGATGTTGAAAAAGCACTGGGTCCCCTTATATAATCTGACCCTCGACGAAAAACCAGTCCCCAACGAAAAATGTGATTGGGTCGACGAAAAACCTTGTTGGGCTTGAACAGTAAGCCCATGACGAAAGTCCATGAGACCCAAGGTTTTTCGTCATGACCTCGACGAAAAATAGGTTTTTCGCCGTGAACAGATTTAACTTTGACCAAGACTGGAACACTGTTGACCTGAATGGTTTTTGGTTGACTTTTAGGTCTTTCGTGGACCCTAGGTTTTTCGTGAAACATTTTTACCCAAAATTACCAAGTCACTGAATTTGCACAATTTGAACAGATTTTACTGATTTGAACAGGTTTTCCCTTGTGATCAAGTTTACCAAATGCAAAATGATTTTATGAAGTAGTTTAAATCTCAAACAAGTTGGTTGCTGGCTGTCAGGCAGAAAACATTCGAGTTTCAACTTCGGCTAATAAAAAAGAAATGTACAAATTGCACTAAACTGAAATTTTAAATGCGATAAACTAATGACATTCAACAATAAGCAGAAAGAGACTGTACAAGGTAAAACTTTTGCGAGTTTCAAGGTAAAGGAATCATACTAGCTTACGGTCTTTGTCAACATGGTTTTTTTTTCAGTTTAAAGCTTTGGATAAGTATACTACCACAATTATCGATATTGTTGTCCACATAAGCTCAAACTGATCAGATGTAATCATAATTAGGAGATACGATTTATGGTAAGAGTTATACTTACAAGTCGATGTTCATCCACTCACGACACATTCTCGTATCAAGGTATGCACGAGAATTCATCTTACCGGTGAGTATACCGCTTATCATCTGTTTGAACGTATATGAAAATGTGAGTACTCAATTATTTTTGATTGAAAACAAGCCCTATGTGATAGAATCACTTATTGATGAGGAACTTGATTTTCATATGCACGAGGGCACAGGAGCAAGTCCGTGAACAGGTCAGTACTAACGTACAGCAAAGAGACGAACTTGACTCCCGGATAGATGTGATATATTATCACTTATTTTGTTTGGACATGTGATTGTGGATCACTTATTGAGGTCGAATGCAATATGTACACGTATGTATAGTATCATGGAAGATCTAGACTTTGTTTCTATTATTTTTGGGTAAAAGATACAACCATGATACCCAAGCATAAAGACCGTATATCTCAGAACCTCGGCAATCAATCAAACGAAATTTCGGTACCAAGACCATATGCCAATGAATGGTTCCCACCTGACTTGAAGTCTGTTAGGTTTGTATCATCCTGCACATTTTAATCTGATTGTGAGCCTACCGATATATCATTGGTAGAGATACTTATCATATATTTTTTTTTTTGAACACGTTGACCGACCACACTAGTGAATCTCATCATTTTCCCTTATCCAAGAAACTCATTTTTGATTTTGAGTATTTGAATTTTCAAACTTAAGGACAGAAAGTAAAGACATATTTTTGGATTTTTGACTTTTTCGAATGTTTTTGTATTTTCGTGAATTTTCTCCCCCTAAAATGCGAAAAGGTTACTAAAATGAAAATCTTTTTGTATTTTTTAGATTGTTTTTAAAGAAAATATTTACAAAAACGATTAGCCAAAGAAGTTTTACTCGGGTTTCACCTTAATGCCATTGACCAAAAGAAGATAATCAAAACGTGACTTATCAAAAGCTTTAGTGAACAGGTCGGCATGTTGGTGATCAGTGTGGATTTTAACAACATCGATTAGTCTTTTATCAAAACAATCACGTATGAAGTGATATTTAATTTCGATGTGTTTGGTCTTGGAATGCTGCACAGGATTTCTAGTGATCTGTAAGGCAGCATTGTTATCAACAAAAATAGGAGTAGATAGGAATTCAAAACCGTAGTCGTGCATTTGTTGTTGGATCCACAAAACTTGGGAGCAACAACTAGAGGCAGCAATGTATTCAGCTTCCAAGTTGATGTGGCAACACAGGTCTGCTTCTTGCACTGCCATGTGACCAGGCGATTTCCTAAAAATTGACATCCAGCTATTGTTGATTTGTCGTCGATTTTGCCGCCACCAAAATCAGAATCGCTGAACGCGATCAAGTCGAAGCTATCATCCCTAGGGTACCATAGACCAGTGTCCGGGCAACCCTTCAAATAGCGGAAAATCCTTTTAACAGCTGCAAGATGTGAGGCCTTCGGGTTGGCTTGATATCTTGTGAGCAGGCACATAGGATACATGATGTTGGGCCTCGAGGCTGTGAGATACATTAGAGATTTGATCATTGCGCGATAGTATGAAGAGTTAATGCTTTCACCCTTCAAATCCGGAGTAATCCCGTGATTCTGCGGAAGTGGGATACCAATGGGTGTTGCGTCAGACATCTAGAACCGACTCAAGATGTCACCAACATATTTAGTCTGATGGATGAATATCCCAGTCTCTGTTTGTTGAACTTGTAGGCCCAAGAAGAAATTCATTTCCCCCATTGCGCTCATCTCGAATTCCTCCTGCATAACACGCTCGAATTGCCTGCACAAAGAATCATTAGTTGAACCAAATATGATATCATCAACATATACCTGTGCCAACAGAAGATCTCCATCCTATTCTTTGATGAAAAGAGTGCAACCGATAAGACCTCGCCGAAAACCATTCTCCAGCAGATAGTTAGATAAAGTTGCATACCAAGCTCTTGGTGCCTGATATAAAACATAAAGAGCTTTGTTGAGCAACTAAACCCTATCAGGGTGAATAGGATCTTCAAAACCCGGAGGCTGCTCGACATACACCTCTTCTTCAACCACACCATGTAAGAAAGCACTTTTCACGTCTATCTAGTAGACCTTGAATCCTTTAAATGACGCATAAGCTAGAAAGATCCGAATAGCCTCAAGACGTGCAACCGGTGCATAAACTTCATTGTAGTCAATTCCTTCGATCTGACGAAACCCTTGAACAACCAATCTCGCCTTGTTTCGAATGACTACTCCACGATCATCCTTTTTGCATTTGAAAACCCAAAGTGTGCCAATTTTCTTGTAATTTTCAGGCCTTTCAACAAGCTTCCAGACACCCAGCTTTTGAAACTGTTGCAGTTCTTCCTGCATGGCTTCCACCCAATTGGATTGCTTGAAAATTTAAGTTTTTTAAATTGCTTGAAAATTTAAGTTTGTTTTATTTAGAGGGAAAACTAATAAAAAATTAGAGGGAAAAAGTTAGAAGAAATTTTATTAGAAGGGCTTTTAAGGTGGGAAAAATGGATGCTTGAAAAATTAAGTTTTTTTTATGTAATGGCTTTTGAAAATTTAAGTGGCATATATAAAGTGCCATTAAAAATCTATCTAAGTTTCGGTGGCATATACAAAATGTCATTAAAATCCTAAATTAGTGGCATAAAAGCTTAGTGACATTAAAAATATGTGCTAGGAAAATATGACATGCAAAGTGCCATTAAAGCCTAAATTAGTGGCACAAAAGCTAAATGCCATAAAAAATGTGTGCCACTAAATGGCATTTTTTTTGTAGTGCAAGTATTATCCTTTAGAGCTTCTTTCCAAGACTTTGGTTCTTCTTGTGAAACATAACATGCGAATGACCAATCATTTTGTAAACCGGATTCTCTGATAGCTGAATACAAACCAGCATTTTGGTTTTTCTTAGCTGATTACGCGTCTGCACTCCACTATGGACATCTCCAATTATATTCTGCTGCGGGTGAGTATCATGAATTCTCGTTTCAGTGACATCAGGAACACGAGTATTAATACCCAAATTATTAAGACTAAGATCAACAACCAAATCCACGCCTGGCATCGACGTAGACGTGGATGCATTTCCTTCAGCAGTGTCTACATTCTGTACATGAGTAGTTGCTTCAGAAGCACCTTGAACTGGAGCAGCTGAGCCGAAGTGCCTTCATTCGCATCGTGGAACTCATCATCTTCCGAAGACGCATTGTAATCATTAGCATCTTCAAATTCCTCATTTTGAACAATGTTATTAACCGAAGTAGAAGCTTGAGAGTTAACAACAATTGGTCACACCAAAGATGAGTCAACAGCATTATCACTTTCCAGTAACATTTGAGCAGCTGGAGATGCTTCATCAAAGGTTGGCAGATTAAAGGAGTCGAATAGTCCATCATAATCGAACATCCAAGGATCACCCGGAGCTCTAACAGGATTCGTATATCTTTGAACCTTTACTTCACTCCATAACTCAATCTTTTTGGTTGTCAAATTCCAACACGAAAATTCGGAGTAGCATATCCAAGAAAGAAACCCTCGATAGCTTTGGCGCCAAACTTTCTGTGCGGTTCAATCATAGTGCATGGAGCGCCAAAAGGTTCTAAGTGAGAAATGTCCGGCTTCCTTTTGTGTAACAGTTCGAAACAAGTCTTGCCATGCCTTTTAACTGTGAGAACTCTGTTTAAAGTGTAGCAAGCAGTAGCCATAGCCTCCCCCCAGAACTGAACAGGAAGCTCCGACTCTACCAACATCGTTCTTGTAGTTTCGATTATCGTCCGATTTTTCCTCTCAGCGACACCATTTTGTTGTGGAGTATAGCGAGAACTGTACTCATGAAGAATGCCCTTTGAAGTACAGAACTCATCCATTATGCGATTTTTGAACTCAGTGCCATTGTCGCTGCGGATCCTCTTCACTTTCAACGAGTACAAATTTTCTAGAAGAGTGGGAAGATTCTTGAGGATTTCAGGAGTTTCACTCTTGTGTGCCATAAAAGATACCCAAGAAAATCTAGAGTAGTCATCAGTAACTACCAGACAATAAGCATCCCCAAAGTTTGTCATGTGTTTCATAGGTCCGAAGAGGTCCATATGAAGACGTTCAAGAGGCATGCTGACAGTGTTAACTTTCTCAATCGGGTGAGACTTCTTCGTTTGCTTTCCCTTCTGGCACGAAACACAGACATCTTGTAGATGAAAGCTTCTCACAGGCACACCATTTACAAGATTGTTTTTCACCAAATGGTTCATTTTTCTCAAGTGAATGTGCCCCATTCGCCTGTGCCAAGATATAGACTCCTTTTCTGTGGCTTTCGAGACAAAACATGTGACTTGTGCAGATGTCGTAATCGCTTGACTCATGTCGAGAATATAAAGATCATTAACTCTTGGAGCCGATAAGAGAATCCATTCTTTTGGAATTTTAAAACTGGGCTTCAGCACATAACAACCGACATCATCAAAATGCACGGTGAATTTCTTATCGTAGATCTGCAAAACACTTAGAAGATTGTGATCAATTTGTCGTACATAATTGATCTTATCGAAACACACAACACCATTGGAGATCTTTCCTTCTCCAGTGATGTATCCGCCTTTGTCTTCAGCAAATGCGATATAACCTCCTCTAATGTTTTTCACATCATAAAGAAGCCGTAAGTCGCCCGTCATTTGCCTAGATGCTCCACTGTCAACAATCCAATGACTATTAATAGTTCCCCCTGGAACATCCTGCACATTTCATTCAACAATTAGTTGAAGTTGGGGACCCAGGCCTTAGTGGTCTTGGGTCATCCCTGATCATCACGAAATGTGATTTCGATTTCGTGATGATTTCGAAATATCACACCTCCCCCTGAACCTTCACCTGTTTTAGGTTTCCAAGACTGATTTCGTTTACCAGATTGAGTTTTATGAAAAGGTTTTAAAATTTCTAGTTTTAACGGTTGTGATGAACTTGGTTCCTTTTTAACAGATTTGACTTGCGATTTTAAAGCCTTTTCTATTACCTTGACGTTTTGATGTCGTTGTTTTGTTTCTTGTTCTTTAACAGTTCGCTTATCTTGTTTTGGTGAAACAGAACGACGTTGTTGGTGACCTTTTTCAGGAGGGGCTCTCTCAACAAACTTTTCTTTGGGAGTATTTGTACAGTTTTTGATAATATGTCCAAACTCCCCACATTTAAAACAAGTTCTCCTTTCAACAAACTTAGGAGATTCCGATTGACGAACATATGTCGAACCTGTAGATCCTGAGGTACTTGTTCCTACATCACACCCATTTGTGTGTTGGGTGTAGTAATTGTTTTGACCATTATGTTTTAAAATTCTGACTTGTTAAACAAAATCGGTATTTGATTTATTTTCAAAAGTCACCACTTTAACAGTACCTCTTGATGCTACAAATTTAACATCATTGCTTTTCTTTTTGTAACGAGCTCCCTTTGTTTCAGACTTTGGTTGAGAAGCCTTAGGCTTTGGAACTCGTTGTTCTTGCTGTTTACCCTTAGAAGCAATAGGTTATTGCTTTGTCGGTAATCTTTGATTTCCATATTGTTTTCTAACTTCAGATTTTGGAATAGGATCACACTGAGTTACAACAACTCCCGGGATCATCTTTCCCAAAAAGTTACTGGTAGTATCTTCAAAAACTTTATCAATCAAAGATGGATTGACGTTTTTAATTGGAAAATCTTTGTTTGAATAGATTTTAGCATCACCGACCAAAGTATACAACACATTATTACTCTTAACGGCAGACACAGATTCCTTGACTTCCTTGACAGGATCTATCACTTGTTTGACAACAGGTTGCACAGCAGGAGTAGGAGGATCACACAGAATATGATTCTCAATAGGAATTTCTACTCCTTTCATCTTATCATGATCACTCACATCTGATTCATCATCAGATGAATCATAGTCCTCAATAATTGGAGCACTTTGATTCATAGATGTTGAAGTTCCTGTTCCTTCAGATGAGTTACCATAGGAACTGTCCTGTTTGAACCCTAATCCTGTAGTAACTTCCTCATAATCACGAGGCGCACTTGGTTCAAAACGAGGCATTTCCACTTCATCGGGCATTCTGGTATAGTTGTGTCTCAAAGGGGGCGGACACGACTTATACCCAACGCCTTTCTTATTCCCTTTCAGCTGTTGAGCGTCTATAATGTGATCAAGCACATATCGGGAGTTAGAATAACTCTCCAATTTGAGCTTGATTGCATCATGCTCGCATTTTGCCATGGCTAGCTCTTTCTTTGTTTTCTCAATGATATTAATGTAGTTATTACTACCAGTTTGTTTGTTGAAAACAGTTTTTGTTAATTCGGAAACGCTTTTCTTTAAAGTTTCGATTACTGATTTGAAATCTTTTTCATTTCGAGTGAAAGCCATGTTTGCCTCTTTGCATTTTGACAGCTCAATAACCAAACTCTGATTGTGACTTTGAACCTTTTCTGATTCAAGTTTCAAATCTACACAATTACTGCATACACTAGGAGTAGGAGGGTCGGAATTTACCTGACTTGTCGAGGCTGCGACATTTTCCATAAAGGCAGTTTGATAAGAAAAAGATCCATCTTCAAAGAAGAGCTTCTCCATTTCATTTGATGCAACAGCAGCCTTCTTTACCATAATAGATTTCTGACACCTTAACTCCTCAGCCTCCTTTAACAAGCTATCAACGTCAGAATCCATTTCCTCCTTCACATCCGATTCTGAATTATAACTTCCCACACTCGAGCTTTCTTCATCCGAACTACCACTATAACCCGAACTATCATCACTTTCTGAAAACTCTTCTTTGTGAACATGCTTAATGTGATTGATGATCTTGGCATAACATGCAGTTCCTCCTTCTCCTTCATTACCATCTCCAAACTGTACTGACCAATTACACCCTTCAACAGCTTGAACGACTAACACCCGATTATTGTTTGAAGGCCCAGACTGGTTTTGGTTGGTTATATTGTTCACAGCTACTATCCTTCTTTCACGGTTATCTTGATTTGTGTTGGAAGTACTTGTCTGATTTCGGAAGGGATTTTGGTTGCCTTGTCTGCTTGTTCGAGTGCACTCACGCTTGAAGTGATCATTTTCACCGCAATTAAAGCACGTAACTGCCTCCTTGTCGAAACCGTACTTTGTATCCTTTTTGCTTTCCAAGGTAGTTCTCCCAGTTCGTTTCATAAAATCCTTAGCCCTTCGAACAGCACTAGCAAATGCCCATTTAATGTCCATTAACTCCATTTCATCACGGTCTATATGTTGATAATCTTCATTTGTCAAATTAATGTTTCCAATTTGACCTGCAACCAGTCCACAGTAGGCACTGAAAATTGTGTTAAGAAGTTCCATATGTTCCTTTGCAACTTCTATACTGACTTTTGAGAGGTTTGAAGTATCAACTCTGACGGTGTTGGGGTTTTGGGGCTGAAAGTTGTTACTGTAACATGCTTGTTGTGGTTGGGCTTGTGGTGGTGGTTGGGATTGTGGTGGTGGCGGAAGATAGGCACTTGGATCAAATTGAGGTTGAGTTGTGGAAGCTTGAGGTTGAGGTTGGGGTTTAGGGAGCCAGGCACTCGGATCTAATTGAGGTTTTGAAAAGGCATGAGCTTGTGCAATAAGATGTGGTGGTGGAAGATAGGCACTTGGATCGAAAACCTGAGGAGCTGACTGAGGGAAGGGGCTTGTATTGGATACAAAGGCCGTTTGTAGTTTTGGTTACTGACTGGAACTAGAACTGGATGCAGGATTAAACCCTCCAAGGTAGATTCCCGGATTTTGAGGAATTGTAATGCGTTTAGCTTTCCGGATTTCTTTTTCATCCTTGTTTTCCAATCTCTGAATGAAATCATAGATAGTGGCAGTGTCTAAAACACCCGTATGCTTTAACAATTCAATGAATGGACTCCACTTTGGGGGTAGGGCATCAGCAAACCATGGAACCATTTCCTGTTGGGTTACAATAACATTATAAGAATACATTTCACTGATTAAATGATAAAAACGAGTTGTCATATCATTTAATGTTTCGTTTTCCATGAATTGAAATGCTTCAAATTCCTTTTTCAACAAATCGTGGTGTGTCTTTCTTGCAGCCGCATTTCCTTCTCCTCTTGCTACCAAGGCGTCCCATAAGGCTTCAGTGCTAGTACAATAACCGAATTGATGATAAATTTCTTTGCGGAGTGCTTGTGTAAGGATAGCAAACGCCTTCTTTTCCAAATCATATGCCTTTTTGTCGTTTTCCTGCATATTTGCCAAGGTCGTTGGATTTGATCCTGCTTCTTCAAGAGCTGTGTTATATGGCGTAGTGAAACACGTCCATAGCTTGGTGTTTTGCCCTAGAACATAAGTGTGAAATCGACCTTTCCATGATGGATAGTCGTTCATATGATTGAGCTTTGGTGGGCGATTGCTGCTACCCGTTTCACTTTCACTTAATAACAAATTCTGAATGCTTTGATTTTGATTCGTTACGCATGCCCATTGACTTGCAGTAATTGATTGTTGTGGCATCATCATTTTCATCCAAGCCGCTGCGGAGGTGGGATCCTGACCCGAGCCTGAGCCAGTGCTCCAATCCCATGGACTAGAACTCATGTTTGATGTATGAATTAGAATACCTAGTCACACACTTGAAAAGAAACTGTTAAATGACTTTTGCAAACCTTCTGTTGAAAATATCACAAGAGACCCCCACGAAAAACTAGGTTTTTCGTGAAAAACCAAATTAGACGAAAAATGGTTTTTCATCAAAAACACTTTTATGAAAAACAGGGTTTTTCGTCGAAGTTCTTTGACGAAATACTATGTTATTCGTCGCCTGGTTTTTTCATCAACAGATGGTCACATACAGAGAGTTGGTGAGATTTTTCAAAAAGCAAATCTTATATTTTCAGTCAAAGACACCCACGTTCAACCTAACAGCATGCTCACCTTACCAACCCAACATGGTGTACCATATATTTTAATCAATTATCCTTTTAGTTAATTCAAAAATACTTTGAATATTTCAAGAACACTTGAAGGTTTGAAGAACACGGATGAAGATATGAAGTTTTCGGCCAAACTTTCATCGGAGAAATTTTTGAAACACAAATTTGCTTAAAACTTTCAATGAAAACCCAGTTTTACCATGTAAACATGCAATCTAACAAGGTTTTTGATAAAACTTTTAGCAAACAACAAGATCTTGACAGATTTTTAAGGCCTTTTTCAGTAAATTATGAAAGTTTTTCAAGAACACAAATCTGAAAATTCTCAAACAACACTTGATGAAAACACAACTATGTTTGGTTTTAAACAAGGATAAGAGTCAATGCTCTGATACCACTTGTAGGTCCATTTTCGGAGGATCGATAACGAAACCATATCCCTGTTTATAACAAACACGGTCATGAGTGAGGAATCCCCGTGACGATGCAAAACCAAACACAGAATATCAAAAACACGAAGTAACCAAAGATTCACAGTCTATTGATTAAACGGATGAGAACAACATCAAACATATACACACAATGCTTGAAGATAAACTCACAGTAGGTTATGCTCTCATAACCCCACACAGATGTCCAAGTGTGGTTTATATAGGCAGCCCAGCCCAATCATGACGAAACACATAAAGGGCCTGACGAATAACCATGGTCGACGAATAACCAGGTTATTCGTCACTGTTCACGACGAAACATAGAGTGAGGAATAACTAGGTTTTTCGTCACACATATGAACGACGAAAGATGGGTCTTTCGTTGAGGGCTGCAAACAGAACAACTGCAAACTGTTTGACAGTTTGCAGCATAACATGTAAAAACACACACACAGACATAAACTACTGACCAAATGCAACATGCATCAGTTTATAACATACATACCAAAGAGACAACTGTCGGACCAAAGTAAGATAGGAGGATATCCGACTTGGTCGACTGACGGAACATACAGACTCGATAAATAAAAGACCGTAAAATACAATGTCCCACCCCAACCGATGGCGGAATCATCGGGGCGCGGCACTAGGCGAATCAGATTGCCCAAGAGAATCCATAACAACTATATTACGATAATATTTAATACATTCGTTATCCCAAACTAAGAAATAATACAATCACATAAGTTATCACAGATTTCTTGTCCTCTCGAACAATACAAATTCGACAACCTAGATTTTAGTTGAGTTTCTAGACCTCCTAGCTTGATTTGATATAGTCTGCGATCTAACCTGCAACATACGTTAAAAATATTTGTCAATACAAAAGTATTGGTGAGTATACAGGTTTGATATGTATAGCGTAATGGATAGAAAGTGTAGCGAATTTCCATATGCAAGAACGTAACACACGACATATATACTCACAAAGCTGATACTACCAACTAAGTCCTCGATGCTCGAATATGCGATGGCAAACTAGACCCCGTCGGGCGCAATAGTACTATACTAGTCATGATGGGACGTCGCGAGTATAAGCCCTAGCACATATGCAACTAGCATCACGTATATCTATGCATAACAGTTATTCGCAAGTGATAATTCGATTGATTGAATAATTCGTTTGATAAGTTCGATTTGCTAGAAACGTATGTTACACCCAAAATACGATTAAAAAGGGTTCAAGTATACTCACAGTGCGTATTTAGCGGGGATGCAACTTGATTGGGTCGGTTGCGAGCACGTCTGCGTTAATCGTTGAAGAATAGAGTAAACGATGTACGGTTAAGCGAGAATAGCCTTGAAAAGTCATTTATTTGGTCGGATGGTGCTCATCCGTCCGGATGACATGTTATCCGTCCGGATGACATTGACATGTGATCCGTCTGGATGACATGTGATCCGTCCGGATGATATGTGATCCGTGCGGATGGCATGTGATCCGTGCGGATGACATGTGATCCGTGCGGATGACACGTCTGTTTCGCATTCTGAACACTGTTTTTGAGTGTTTACCGGAAGGAATACGTGCGGAGTTACCGGGACAGTGTAATTTCGCACTAACACTTGAAATTCCATCAGTTGCGACCCACTCTAATGGCCGGGAATCACCCCGCTCCATCAGAACTGGCCGTTCTTGACGGTTTCTCCGGTTTAGCTCAAAATCGCACAGTTCCTTGGTTAAATACATAGATTTAGGTGAGATTCGTTATCAAAACATGTGGAAATCACTCAGATCTGAGGCGCTTATGGTGGGATGAGGTCACAACTTGAAGTTCATATGAACTCTTGGTGACATCACCTTAAAACACCTCAAAATCAATAGATTTCACGGTTAAAAATTGAGTTTTAAAAGATAGAATGATGTAGAATTGAGTGTAGATCGTAGAAGTATAAGTTTTAGGTTGAAATCTTACCGGAATCGCGAGGAATCGAGAGAAAAGGGTCCTAGAGCGTGTTTGGTCGAGTGGGAACTGTCACATCACTGTTAGAGTGATGTGACTTGCTATTTATAGGCAACAGAGGGCTGAAGTGGATTTTGGGTCGGATGGCCCATCTGTCCGGATGGCTATCCGTCCGGATGGCTATCCGTCCGGATGGCTATCCGTCCGGATGGCTATCCGTCCGGATGGCCACTCCGACGCGATGGATTTCTCCGTTTTTAGCGTTGCGATCGACTTTGAAGTGCGTGCTTTTTATATTATTATTATATATACCTATAGATATCACTAGGGGTCGTATTTACGTATCCGTAATCCACAGTTTCGATAATTACAGCCGGTTTTCGTTTCGAGTATGCGATTATTAGCGATGTTTCACGGCCATCAAGGAGGGTAGTATAGGTCCTTTCTTGATGTCATCGTGAACGTTATTGTGTTTTGTGCCACAAAGACTGACGGGGTACCACTCACCCGTATTGTCATCATCGTCACGACGACTGGAGTTATAGCACTCACCCGAGAGTCTTTGTTGGCGTTAATTATCTGTGTGTTGACACATCGTGGTCACCGAGGAGGGTAGAATAGGTCCTCACTCAATGCCTTCATGAGTGTTAGTGTTTGTGGTGAGGTATAGTATAGCGATATTGTATTTCGAAAATATGCGATTATCCTTCGAATAGCGATATATGCGATATAGTTACATTATGATCCGAATCTCTGGTGCTAGGCGTAACGAGTATATCGAGTAGTAACAACGCACAAAAGTGCGGGTTGTTACAGTCTCCCCTACTTTAGGAAATTTCGTCCCGAAATTAATCCAATAGGTAGACCTTTGAGAGTTGATCCTGAATAAGTAGCGATACACGAGTTAATCGGGTGAGAGTTGACAAGCGAGAGTGCTTCGAATAAGAGAGATCGATTGCGATTGCGATAGCGAGAAGCGACGTAATGACCAAAGGAGCATCCCACGAGTTGGCGTTCCAAGAGTACCTCGAGTCGCGAAGAATTTGTAAGTTCGATGCGATTGAAATTTTAAAGAACTTTGAAAGGTTTCTCATAACGTAGGGTTAACTGAGTCGATTGTTAACCAACGTTGCAAGAAAGTTTAGGTTTCAAACATTTTTAAGGAATTCGAAAATGAAAACTGGGGTTACGGAAACTCTCCTAGGACCTGGGTTCAATGCTGAACTCAATGTCGACCCAACGTCTTGAGAAAGATTTCGTTTTGATATTGCAAAAGTTTTTAAAGAAAAACTGGACTTATGAGACTTCCCTTAGGCATGGAGTTAGGCTGATTCGATGTTACCTCCACATTGTGAGGGAAATTTCACTTGTCCAATGGTTTTAATAAAAATTTTATAAAAAATCAGTTTCTAACAGTTTGAAAAGTTAATTAACATCGAGCCCCACTTGGCACTTTCTCACGAAAGTTTGGTAATATGGTTAAAACACTTATATATAGGAAGTACCAATGGCGTATCCACCATGTTTCTCCATATCACTTCCGTTTCGTGAGGCGGTGTCATGTGGGCCGATATGACACAGATAGAATTTCGCTACCTCGGTCCAATCGATAGGAAGTCGGACCAAGTTGAAGATAGAATCGAATAGGTTAAACAAGCGAGTTGAATTGCGAACGTTGCTATAACAGCGTGCACGAATAGCCTGGTGACACGAAATGCTTATGCGTCGTGTCTGGTTAGGCGTCGAACGGTAGACGATAAGCGATTAGCGCGATGTCGATTAGATTCCACATTGAACCCGCATGGCACGTTTCCACGAGAGTTTGCTAACATGGTGAAACACCACGTTTAACCAGGCTATTTTTGCCTCGTGAAGCAATGTCTTGCGTGTTATTACCACATAGGTTGAACCAAACGAGCGAATAAGCGGTAGATTATACACGATAAGCGATTAGAGATTAGGTGATGTAGCGAATACCGCAACACCAACAATGACGACGATGATGAACGAGTTACGGTGAGCGGCAGTTGTTGCGTTGCAAGCGATGGAGGTATACGCGATTTATGCGGTTCGATTCGATTGATTTACATCACAGAAGTTAACTGACATCAGACCCCACATGGCCTTTTTCCACGAAAGCCCGCTGATATGACTAAAACACCTTGCTTTAATCATATGAGCTTCATCTCGTGAAGCGAGGTCATGTGTGCTAACTTAACACAAATACCACAGATAATGGTAGGCAACAGCGATAGATTGATACACAGCAAGCGATATAGGTTCACATAATAAGCGATAGAGGTTGCGAGATACACATGACAAGCGATTGCGATTAGTCGAGTTTTGTTTCGAATAAACTTAACGTTACGTTGCGTCGCATCACGGCTATTGAGGAGGGTAGAATAGGTCCTCACTCAACAATACCGTGAGCGTTTATGTACTTGATGAGATTCGTTGCAACAGACTTACGACCAGTCTTGCGTCGATGCAATTGCCCTGCGAGGTAGACTCCCCAGAGTCCATCGATGAGGCGATTGCACTGCGTTTGCAGACTTACGACAAGTCTCACGATGATACGGTTTGTTACGCCTTGCGATTGATTGTAGTGTGTTGAAAATAATCACAATAGTATAATAGGTCTAATAACGTTCAACTCCACGTAGCACTTTCTTCACGGAATTTCGGTAGTATGATAAAGCACACCTTGCTTGACCCCTACTACTTAGATCCCGTGGTTTGGTGTCATACTTCGTCGTAACGCTTGTGGCACCTTAGAATTTACTACGATCTCCGTGCACTGACCCAAATAATCTCGTGTGCACCCGTGATTAGTTGTTCCTTGCACGTTCATCATACCTCGTTCTTAAGAGTGTAGTGAGGGTAAAACACATTATTTCGTGATATAGTATATAGTATGTGTGTGGATCTAGTCTAAGTGTGACGACTAGAGAGTGAAAGAGAACACGAGAGCGAGAGTTAGCGTTACACATAGTGGCAACATTGAGTAATATAGTAGGTTTAAAACTTAGAAATTAACATCGAAAATCGTGTCATTACAACTTCATCCTGCGCTTGCTAGGTGCTTGATGCTGAAGACTTTCGCTGGAGTTGTTGTTGTTATACTTAAGTTCGCGGTTCGATGCGGCAGTTGCGGGTGAAGTGACCGTAACAGTTGCAGTTATTGCAATAGCGACAGTCAGCCCCAACTGGGTGATGATAGGTACATGAGTAACACTGGGGATGAGCTCCACTGTAGGCTCGTTTTGGAAACATCGGAACTGCTTGAAGAGGCTTCGGCTGTGGCAGTTCGGTGGTTGATGAGTTCGGGCTTGAAGTCTTTCGTTTGCGGTTGGGTTTGTCGGTGTCTTGCGAAGAGGTGTCGTCGTTGGAGGATTCATCTGAGGACTCACTTGCAGAATCTTTGGCCGAGTTGTCGGAAGATCCGTCGGCAGATTTTTCAGAAGAACCGTTAGCAGATTCGCCAGAAGAATCGTCAGCTGATTCGTTAGAAGAATCGTTAGCAGATTCGTCAGGAGAATTGTCAACAGGATCGCCTGAAGGATTAATGGCGATTGCTTGATAAGCTTGCTTGACAGGATTCTTTGAGAAGAACCCTTCCCTGAGTCGTTTGTTGTTGATTTATGCGGCTAAGTGGTAGGTTTATTCGATGGTAGCTGGTCTTGCAGCTTCGACAAAATCACCCACACACTCCAGCAAGCCACGAATGTACTTCGAAATGGCTCTTTCTGGTGTGTTGACTTGACTTGGACAGATTATGCTAAGCTGTTTGAACCTTGCGGTGTAGCCAGCGTTGTCACTTTCGACTTGCTTGATTTTCCAGAATTCGTCTTCCAGCTTCTGTATTTCGTAAGGAGGACAGTACTCCTTCTTCATGAGCTCCTTCAGCTCTTCCCAAGAGAGAGCGTAAGCTGCGGAGATTCCACGTTTGTTACGTTTGGCGGTCCACCAGTCAAGTGCTCATGATTGAAATACTCCGGTAGCACAAGTAGTACGGAAACTATCGGGACACCCACTTTGACGAAGGGTAACTTCGATAGAATCGAACCACTGGAGTAGTTGAGATACACCTCCTTCACCCGTGAACTCCATCGGGTCACAGGCTTTGAAGTGTTTGTAGAGAAAAGTAGATTGCGGCGCTTCCATCTTGGAGTCTTCCGAGGCTCGAGAGTGGCTGAGAGAGTGCACTCGAGCGGCAATTTGAGGAATAAGCTTAACCACTTCCTTAGTCACAAGTGATGCAATCCTCTTATCGGCGCTTCGTTTGGCTCTTCTCCTGGCTACTCGTCTCGAGGTAGAGTTGTTGGAAGGCATCTAGACAGGAAGAGACTTGGAATGAGATTCGACCATAATGATTTTTGAGTTTCGCGATGCGATTGAGCGCGTTCAAAACTTGATGCGATAGTATATTAGTAATGCGAATCACATAGGAGCCACATAGGAGACACGAAATCCCTAAGTTCTCACACATTGACTTGTTTGTTTATACGTATTTATATACCTATATAATTATAGTTTGTAATCATACTCATACAGGTCGATTTAGAATAAGCGAGGACGCGTTGAGGTGAGAAAACGATAGCGAAGGCGATAGATTATGCATTAGTTTTGTTGCGAACATTCAGGTTTCCTTTTAGATTGTGATGGCTGTGCGAATTGTGCGTTTATAAAGCAGGGAGTGGAAATCGTTAAATCGAGAAATCGATAAAGCGTAAAGTTTCAAAACGTAAATAAGTCCCAACCATTTGTAAGATCGGCTGTTCGTATGTTAGAGTTCCTTGGGTGTTTAGGCGTCGACTACCCAAGGTAACCCAACTATATTCAACAAGTTCGAGCATGCGCGTTGACCTAGAAGACTTCATGCTTCCACTGGGATGCAGCTCATGGCATTCGTCTTCCTAGTCATTGCGTGGCTCGAGTTATCATGATAGTCGAGTCCTTGGTGAGAGCTTTTTGGAAACCAATTTATAGAGAGTGGAACGTCTTATTAAGGTACGGGTTTCACCCCTGACTTAACAGCTTCGTTCCTAATTGTGGTTATGCTCTTCGAATAAATTCGTGAGTTCCACTAGATTTTGAAATGGAGACTTTCGTCGAGATGTGGATGTCACTCCTAACTTGATGAAAGGTTCTCGTGCTAGAAAAATGCGCTGAGTGAGCGATCTCGTTGAGAGTTCTTGGTTTTCACACCTGATCTCGACTGGATCACTCGGTTTCGTTATGCGAGTATTTTTGAAAACACGTGTATTGTGTTGGCCTTAGGAAAGGCTAACTAGTATTCCGGCCTTAGGAAAGGCTCCTTCGTGTGAAGTTGTAGTATGCGGTGTTCACACAAAGTTGTAGCTTTTAGCAATTTCGATCGAGAGTATCAAGTAGGCCCGATACAAACCCTACTGGGTTCGTACGAGTCGGCCTGTTGGTACTTAGACTATAGACTAGGTCAATTTCTAAGACGTCGACCCGGACTAGGTCGAGTCTGGCCTAATTCCCTATAGTTATGGCTCTGATACCAATCTGTCACACCCCAACCGATGGCGGAATCATCGGGGCGCGGCACTAGGCGAATCAGATTGCCCAAGAGAATCCATAACAACTATATTGCGATAATATTTAATACATTCGTTATCCCATACTAACAAATAATACAATCACATAAGTTATCACAGATTTCTTGTCCTCTCGAACAATAGAAATCCGACAACCTAGATTTTAGTTGAGTTTCTAGACCTCCTAGCTTGATTTGATATAGTCTGCGATCTAACCTGCAACATACGTTAAAAATATTTGTCAATACAAAAGTATTGGCGAGTATACAGGTTTGATATGTATAGCGTAATAGATAGAAAGTGTAGCGAATTTCCATATGCAAGAACGTAACACACGACATATATACTCACAAAGCTGATACTACCAACTAAGTCCTCGATGCTCGAATATGCGATGGCAAACTAGACCCCGTCGGGCGCAATAGTACTATACTAGTCATGGTGGGACGTCGCGAGTATAAGCCCTAGCACATATGCAACTAGCATCACGTATATCTATGCATAACAGTTATTCGCAAGTGATAATTCGATTGATTGAATAATTCGTTTGATAAGTTCGATTTGCTAGAAACGTATGTTACACCCAAAATACGATTAAAAAGGGTTCAAGTATACTCACAGTGCGTATTTAGCAGGGATGCAACTTGATTGGGTCGGTTGCGAGCACGTCTGCGTTAATCGTTGAAGAATAGAGTAAACGATGTACGGTTAAGCGAGAATAGCCATGAAAAGTCATTTATTTGGTCGGATGGTGCTCATCCGTCCGGATGACATGTTATCCGTGCGGATGGCATGTGATCCGTGCGGATGGCATGTGATCCGTGCGGATGGCATGTGATCCGTGCGGATGACAAGTCTGTTTCGCATTCTGAACACTGTTTTTGAGTGTTTACTGGAAGGAATACGTGCGGAGTTACCGGGACAGTGTAATTTCGCACTAACACTTGAAATTCCATCAGTTCGGACCCGCTCTAACGGCCGGGAATCACCCCGCTCCATCAGAACTGGCCGTTCTTGACGGTTTCTCCGGTTTAGCTCGAAATCGCACAGTTCCTTGGTTGAATACATAGATTTAGGTGAGATTCGTTATCAAAACATGTGGAAATCACTCAGATCTGAGGCGCTTATGGTGGGATGAGGTCACAACTTGAAGTTCATATGAACTCTTGGTGACATCACCTTAAAACACCTCAAAATCAATAGATTTCACGGTTAAAAATTGAGTTTTAAAAGATAGAATGATGTAGAATTGAGTGTAGATCGTAGAAGTATAAGTTTTAGGTTGAAATCTTACCGGAATCGCGAGGAATCGAGAGAAAAGGGTCCTAGAGCGTGTTTGGTCGAGTGGGAGCTGTCACATCACTGTTAGAGTGATGTGACTTGCTATTTATAGGCAACAGAGGGCTGAAGTGGATTTTGGGTCGGATGGCCCATCTGTCCGGATGGCCCATCCGTCCGGATGGCTATCCGTCCGGATGGCCCATCCGTCCGGATGGCCCATCCGTCCGGATGGCTATCCGTCCGGATGGCCCATCCGTCCGGATGGCTATCCGTCCGGATGGCCACTCCGACGCGATGGATTTCTCCGTTTTTGAGCATTGCGATCGACTTTGAAGTGCGTGCTTTTTAAATTATTATTATATATACCTATAGATATCACTAGGGGTCGTATTTACGTATCCATAATCCACAGTTTCGATAATTACAGCCGGTTTACGTTTCGAGTATGCGATTATTAGCGACGTTTCACGGCCATCAAGGAGGGTAGTATAGGTCCTTTCTTGATGTCATCGTGAACGTTATTGTGTTTTGTGCCACAAAGACTGACGGGGTACCACTCACCCGTATTGTCATCATCGTCACGACGACTGGAGTTATAGCACTCACTCGAGAGTCTTTGTTGGCGTTAATTATCTGTGTGTTGACACATCGTGGTCACCGAGGAGGGTAGAATAGGTCCTCACTCAATGCCTTCGTGAGTGTTAGTGTTAGTGGTGTGGTATAGTATAGTATAGCGATATTGTATTTCGAAAATATGCGATTATCCTTCGAATAGCGATATATGCGATATAGTTACATTATGATCCGAATCTCTGGTGCTAGGCGTAACGAGTATATCGAGTAGTAACAACGCACAAAAGTGCGGGTTGTTACATACAACGCTAATAAAGAACAAGTTACAGACACCAAAATATGCACCAACAGAATGAACCTTTTTCATTAACATCAAGCTGCTTAAATATAGAACAGGGAATGAACCTTTTTCATTAACATCAAGCTGCTTAAATACAGAACAGGGAAAGAACTGAAACGTAAACACGACCCCAACTAACTTACCACAAAGTGAGCATGACTAACTCAATAGTCAGACTCATGACCACAATAAAAGAAATAATGACCCATGTTTACTGAATGAACATAAAAACAGAAATATAAAATAAATACTAAACTTCAGCTCCAAGACTCCAAAGCCACATCATCATGACTGACACATCTTCACCAATGAGAACTTTGGATTATTCCAACATTAATGCACACTCAGTTTGGTAGTATTCAAAAGGTATTCTTGTGACAAGCAAGATATATCTTGAGCCACACATTATCAAGAAAATTATAGTAAGTACTTCTCCATTTGCTGGCAAAGAGAGGAGCAACCACAGTCCAGAAGCCAAATATAAATCCAAGCACAATGCTAATGATAAATCCCCAATTCTTGTCATCTGATTCATCATCATCTGGTTCTTTTGATTCACCTCCCGTGCTTACATCAGGTGGAACTCCTTTCTTGTTACATAGCGCAAGTGGAGGCCCACAAAGCGCGTTTGACATGAAACTAGACTCACTGAAGCTCTGCAACTGAGTACTTGTTGGGATTTCTCCTGTTAGTTTGTTGGAAGATAGATTTAACCAATTTAAGGTTGTCAACCTCGTCATGCTCGACGGAATCCTCCCCTCAAGCTGATTCACAGACAAATCTAAAGATTCAAGTGATGTCATTTTACCGATCTCTTCTGGAATTCTTCCACTTAAATGATTTCCGGATAAATTCAACCAGCGCAAGCCTGAGAGGTGCATAAGTTCCTTCGGAATGGGTCCAGAGAATTTGTTACTTGAAAGATCCAATGTTGTTACTAAATACAAAATTGATCTATATTCATACTCTCTTCCTTTAGTCACCAACAATGCACTACCAAGAACTCGAATCTGAAATGGCACGTCGTAAAACACAAGTGGACTTGGATGTTGCCTTCTAGACATTATGCTGAAGTTGTAGAAGCATGTGGGGATGGTTCCTGAAAGATTGTTATGAGCGAGATCCAAGATTTGAATGGACGTAAGACGACAGAGTTCTTCTGGGATTTCACCCGCCAGCTTGTTCAATCTGAGGCTGAGTAGTTTCAACTTTGTTTCTTCTCCCTTTATCAACAACGGTATGCTTCCAGTGAATTCATTCTCAGCAAGCTCAATAATTTGTAGGCTTTTTGAATTTAGAAGAAATGCAGGTAGCTTTCCAGAGAGATTGTTATTGCGGATGTTGAATGATTGGATGGAAGATAAGCTCTCTATAGATTTTGGAATTCCACCAGAAAGCTTATTATTCTCAAAGTTTATGACTGATAAAGCTTGCCAATTCATCCAACAATCCGGAATAACCCCTGACAGGTTATTATTGGCCAGTTCAAGAACTTGTAGCGATCTATCTTTTTCTAAACTAGGACATAGGAATTGCTCAAGAGATCCTGAAAGATGATTGTATGATACATCCAGAAGAACAAAGTCAGCTTCATTGAATTTTCCGGGTAATGGACCTTCAAAACGGTTGCTACTTAGATCTACAACTGATTCTGGCGCAAGGATACTAAGATCTTCCAACGTCCCCCGGATACTATTGTGCGATATATTCAAGAAATCAATATTAGAAAATGAGCTCCAAAACCATCTAGGCATGATGTCTGAAATTCCCGTGTTGCCTATGTCTATCTCTGTCAAATTTCCTTGCGAACGAAGCCATGAAGGAAATTGAGGGCCTAGATTCCAAGAACCTATTTTGAGGGTGCCAAGTTTGAAAGGTGGGGTCCAGTTTTTAAGGCTTAGTTTTAGAGTTAGCATGTTTGCCTCTGCCCATAATATGGTCAATGCTGTTAGATTGGCAAAGTGATCTTCTGTGACTTCTCCAGTGAACAAATTATGATGCACACTCAAATACGTTAAGTTCCCTAGCTTTCCAAGACTTACTGGCAGGCTTCCATTGAGCTTGTTGAAAGAAATCTCCAACCATTCCAATGATGTTAAGTTCCCTATTGAATCAGGAAGCTTACCAGAAAGATGGTTAACATTAAGCCTCAACACTTTTAAAGATGACAATTTTACTAAGGAATTTGGAATCACACCAGGAATGAAATTGAATGCAAGATCAAATGTGACAAGATTTTGAAGTACTCCTATTCTATATGGTATATGACCAGAAAGGAAGTTGGCACTGAGAGCCAAAGAATCCAACTTAGGTGAATTACATTCACAAAAGTTATTCAGAAGATATGATACATCTCCCCTAATATAGTTAGATCGGAGATCAACATAACTTAAGTTGCAAAGGTTTCCAAATGAGTTTGGCAACGTCTCGTTGATAAAATTTTGTGACAAGTCGATACTAACAAGAGAAGTCATGTTTTGAAAACCACCAAGTATGGGAACTGAAAGATTGCAGGTACTAATATCTATGGACACAAGACTAGTGACACTCAACAATCCGCTTAAGACGGATGTTGAATTCATAAAATCATTTTCAGAAACGTGAACAAATTTTAAATCAGTCATGTTCTGAAAACCACCCACCCTACCAGGAACTGGACCGTGGAAAAGGCATCTAGTCAAATCCAAGGAAACTAGCTTACTTAGGCTAAAAATCCACCAAGGCACCAAAGTGTCAAAAATGTTAAAAGAAAGATCAAGGACAGTTAGTAAAGTAAAATTAACTTTGGGTAGCTCATGAGGAATTTGAGTAAGATTGCTTGAAGGCAAGTGCAATTCTACCAAAGATGGAAGGTTGCCGGTAACTTGAAGCCAGTCAGATGCCATGCTAAGATCATAGCCAGTCAAATCTAGGTATTTCAACAAACGGAGACTCGACAACCAATGCATACTGTTCACAGGAACATTACCTAGCCATGGTCCGTTTCCTAGATCAAGAACAACTAACATGGACAGATTCCCTAGTTGGTGAGGCACTCGACCGTAAAATTGTGACATTGAGAGATTAAGATATCTCAAGTTTTGAAGAGAGCCTATGAAACTAGGAATTTGGATCGCTTCAAAATCGTTGCAACTCAAGTCTAGGTACTTAAGTTGCTTCAACAACAGCAGAGAGCGATTAATATTACCTCTGAGCATCTGAGTTGACGCGTCTTCAAGTTTAGGATCAGGTCCTCGAAGGTGAAGCTCTTGGACATGACCGGTAAAGTTATCACAAACGATTCCATCCCACATGCAACAGTCGATGTTCACACGACTCCAAGAAGAGAGCCTGTTGGCATCATCTATGAGATCTTGTTTAAACTGAAGAAGTGCCAGCCTTTCATCATCGATGCATAAAACCCGTCCCGGATTGTCATCACACAGACAACTAGCACACAAGGTTGAAGAAATTATTAGAAGCCAAAAATGAGTGAAAGATTTCATATATATGTGCTTAGGATTACACCAATTCTGATAACTATGGTTAGAAAGGATGCTAGGTACGAAATGCGTACGAACATATATATAGACAAATTTATATGTACTTGCATTAGTTAGCACACTCACGCATGTGAACAGTGGACACAACTGTCAAGAAAAGTCAAACGAGGCCTGAAATTAAATACTTGTGATGGTTCGACTTGCAAGATCAGCTCAATGTGTCAATCACGTTAGCAGTTTGATCCCTATCATGGATCTATTTGCATACTAGGTCATTTGGCATTATGCTCGATATTCAAGTACATGTTATTAGAAAAAGTAGCAGGAACCATTATTCTAAATTTCAGCAAAATCCTACTTAGGATTTTTTATTCTTTTCTTCCGTCACCTCTAACGACTGCAACTTCACCATCTAGAATCTTTTTGTGGATTCTTAAACGTGTCCCACACATTGAGTTTCAAATAGGTGTTCCCACCAAGCACGCACCTGCTACATAGAACCAGTGGCGAAGCTTGAGATTTCAAACGCATAAACCCAAAAAAATTTATAGACCCGGGGGTCGAAAACGTATATATCCAAAAATTTCTATACGAAAGATACATACATAACACTACTGATCGAAAAGTTCGCGGGGGGCAGCCCGACGCATCGGAAGAAAGCGACTACTTTTGATATTAACTTTTTAATTTTGTGATTAGCTTTAAAAAAATTAATAAAAATAAGCTGATGCATCTCAAGCCACCATCGGAAAACCGTTTTTTTAAAGAACCAAACAACAAGGTTGCGTATTTGTAGACTCAACAAAATAATAAAATATCTAAATTAAATAAAATTAAAAAGAAATGTGGAAAAGAAAATAAAATTAAAAAAAAATGTGGAAAAGAAAATAAAATTTGAGGAGTTAGCCTAGACAAAACGAGGGGTCAGAGGATCCAAAACGAGGAGTCAGCCAAGCCACTAGGAGGAGTCAGCCATGCCACTAGGTGGAGTCAGCCCGACGCATCGGAGGAGTCAGCCATGATACTAGGAGGAGTCAGTCCGACGCATCAGCAACCTTTTTGCCTTTGAGGAGTCAGCCATCACTCAATCCATGATTCTTGACACGTGTAAGTACCGCATTGATGGACGCTTGAATGTGATACACGGACGCCTCCCATGGTTCAGGCGCCACTCCATGGACGCTTGAAGGTGACATTTTGGTAATGTTACTTGGTCAACTGACATTTTTGTAATTTTCCCGTTTCTATGGATCAAGGGTTAGGAGGAGTCAGCCATGCCACTAGGTGGAGTCAGCCCGACGCATCGGAGGAGTCAGCCATGCCACTAGGAGGAGTCAGCCCCACGCATCAGCCACCTTTTTGCCTTTGAGGAGTCAGCCATCACTCAATCCATGATTCTTGACACGTGTCAGTACCCCATTGATGGACGCTTGAATGTGACACACGGACGCCTCCCATGGTTCAGGCGCCACTCCATAGACGCTTGAAGGTGACATTTTGGTAATGTTACTTGGTCAACTGACATTTTTGTAATTTCCCCGTTTCTATGGATCAAGGGTCGAGCTAGGAGATGCAATTTGGAATGGAGCAAATGGGTACGGCTTGATATGATGAACTAAAAGCGGCAGTTTTTACTTGTGTGTTTGTCCAAATTTTCTTGTCTTTTTTTTTTTAATTTGGTGAGGTTAAAAGCAAGTATTGGATGGTTGGCTTAGTAGCTTACTAACCATATATAATTTTGTCGTACAATTTTTGGGTGTTTGAATAAGATTATAATTTTCCGTTCAAAAAAAATTTACATACACCGATACACATATAAATACATATGTACACCTAATTAAGTTTATAGTTCTAGTAATTTTACCAGTTGAAGTCTTTCATAAATCATTAGAATAATTGTATGATATGCGATATAAAAATGTGTTTCGTAGTTAATTAGATATCTAGAAGCTTTGAAAGAAACTTCTTATTCTCACTTCTAAAAAACTTCACCATCCAGTGACTTTTTGGTTGACCCTTAATTTCCCAGTTGCACTCAAAGACTTTTTGGTTGACCACTTACACTGAATTCAAAAAGGCCCACCGTGTTTATTAGTATTATACTACTTATGGGTTCTGGAAGTTAGTAATTCAAGTTTTTTTTTGGCAATCCATCATAAACATGGAGCCCTGGAGTCCACCGCAGAAAATCATGAAATGAAAAACTTACCTTTTAATATATACTAGTAATAAGACCCGCGTGCGTTGCGGCGCGGGTACTTCGCAAATATCGAACGGATTAGTCTAAGCGTTATGTGATGTGTTAACCATATGAAAACGCACGTTTTGACGTATGCGATTAAACTCAATGTATCCTACAGTTAAGACAAAAACTTTCGAGGGGGTCAAAGTGACATTTACAAAGTTTATAAAAAGTTAAATAGTTAAAAATTGCATTTCCTAAGAAATAAGAAAGAGTAAAGATAAAATTTGATAACATTAGGTCTCTTCCTTACCACTCCGTCACCATCTCATTGGCAAAAAAAAAAAAAAAAATTAACCACAATAACTCAATAACCATTTTGTACAAAATTGCTCATCAAACAATGCTATAGCCAATATGGTATAGCCTAGTTGGTCAGAAAGTTTTCCACTAAGTGGTTTCCTCCTGGGGAGGTCTCATGTTCGATTCTTACTAAGTGCAAAATTATGTAAATATGGGAGAATACCTCTGGGAGGGATTCGAACTTGGGGTAAGGGGTTTAAACAACATATGTTGGCCCTTTAAAATAAACTGGAAATCCAGTTGATCTACCGTTAAAAAAAAATCAAACAATGCTATAACCCACTTTCCAACTAAATAAAGTCCAACAATGGCAATTCTTCAAAACTAAAAGGACTAAATATAATACAACTCATCTTTAAAGAATGCATCTCTTTTTCACGCAACCTGTCAGCACCCATCTAGAGAGAGAGTCGGAAAACCCTTTTAGAGAGAGAAACCACCGCAAAAATGTGCAAATCAACCGCTCTCCTCGTGATCTCTGCATCAATCCTCGTCATCGACATGCTCTCACTCTCATTCATCGCCGTTGAAGCCGTCGGGGACCACCACATCAGCTGGATTCCGACAACCGACGGCTCCGGCGGCTCCGGCAGTCGTGGATCTATGGCGGAGTGTCTCGCTGAAGGTTGAGATCTGGATATTGACGACATGGAGCTATCAATGCACAGTGAAATCAACCGGCCTGTTGGTACCAAAGTGAAGGTGGTAAAGTTGCAACATTCTGAAAGTATAAGGGGGAAGGCAAAGCCGGTGGGAAACCCCACCGACTTTGTCTTGCCGTTAATGGTGTCGGTGGAAGAGAAAATGGGCAAATGGTTGAAGAAATCCCCGTTCTTGCTGATCCGATCGAGGTTCAGACCTTGCGCTCTGCTACTATTCGGATTGATGTTGCATGGATGATTAACAGTTCAGACCATGTTTGTTGCTGTTGTTCTGAAAGCCGGTAGATGCGTGGTTTTGTAAAGGTGCAGACGGTGAGCGATTGAATGAAGATTTGGCATGTGATTCGGTGACAAAAGAGACGACCGGGGCAGTTTTGTCTTTTCGAATGGTCGGTGGCGTAGCCACCGACTTTGTGCTTTAAGACTATAGATAAATGTGTGTTCAATCCTTTCTTTTCTTATTTGGAATTCAGTTTTGTTTATTTATTTATTTTACTAGGTTATTACCCGGGATTGCTTCCCGGGCTCGGGAAACTTAGTTATATCAATTGTTATTTGTTATTAATTAATACGACCTCACTACATCAAGCATCTCATTGGATTCAACAACAATGTCTTCACATCACCGGATTAGATCATAAACCCATATTAGAGGTCAAACAAAAGCACAACAGAACCACATGAATAACATCATTTCCACTTTTACTTCAATGCACTTACTTGATCGGGTGATTTGAGATTTTGTAAAAATGTTTGTTCTTGTACTTCTTAACAAAATTACATAGAATTCAAGAAAACAAAACAATGACTTAAAGAACTATAGTTTAACACCAAATCTGATCGGGAAACAGTTGTTGACCAAAAGTGAAACAGATGTTCAACCAGATCCATTGTCTTCTTATATTTTAGCACTGTTTTCCTCTTCAAAACACTGTTCAACCTAACATAGGTTTCCATGAACTGTTGACCAAAAGTCAAACAGATGTTAAAACCACTGTTTGAGTTATTCAAACGTCTGTTGAATACTAAATGAGATGTTGGCCAAAAGTCAACCAGATGTTGACCAAAAGTCAAGCAGATGTTCACCAAAAGTCAAACGAAGTGACCCATACATCATTTCTTATACATATTTAACATGTCTCATTTGATCAATTTCAGTTTTAGTTTGGAAATTGTGGACACCAGTCCAAGCAAAAGGCGATATGTTTCTTAATATAATCGAAACTGTATGTGTTTCTATTTGCTTGAAATGATTATCAGAGAATAGAACTCGATGTTTCTATTCCTTTAATGGCATAATTAACCAGCTTATCATTGTCAAAGAATAGCGCTTATAACTTTGAACATGATTTTGCTATTAGTTTGTACTATATTTTCAATTAAGGAATCATTTCGAGCGAGTAACTGAGTATATTGTCTTTAGCTTACATCTTCGCATTGTTTCCTTTAGACATGGACCTAATAATTTACATGTACATATATAGTTTTAGAATCACAACTTCAAAACTAAACAAATAAGTCTACCATCAGTTTCGAAAAGCAAAGAACTACAACCCAAAAACTTGGTTCAATGTATGCTTCTGCATTTGCCTTTTTCAATCCCATGAACATTCATCCGAACATAAAAAGCTTTTTACCTTTCACAAAATTAAGTGTAAATGCTTCACCTGGAGCCATGCCTTTATCTCTCACAAACTTTCTCATTCCTTGTAGATAATATCTTGGTTGAGCTCGAGATGAACCTATAGCAGCTTGAACATTCCAAACATCACCTGCCACGTCCACAATCTTCAAACCCATCTTAGGATTCAGTCCAAGATCTTCAACCTGTTTTTTAAAAAGGCGCTGTAACAAACAACGAACAATTCAATAAACAAAGAATTAAAACATCTTTAAAATCTTACTAAAGTATGATATATTAGTAAACTCATAATCACAAACTTACAAAATGACCGTCAACACAGAAAGAAATAGGTACGATCTGATTATCTTCATTCACAACAACCATACCACATTCATTGACATTAACGATGTCCTGTACAGCTTCAGTATCTGAACTCAAGACAATCTCTTCTATCACCTTTTCTTTAACAACAGCACAGACCTCCGGTGGAAGCACTAAATCACAGGTAGCACAATTGAAAACCGTGATATGAAAAGTCTGAAGATCTATCATCTCAAAAACAATGAGATGATCAGCAGTTAATGACAACTCATTCTTTATCTCCTTCCATCCGGTAGTTATGTAAAGTTCATTGTTGATATCTTCCATCCGTACAGACCAGTTCTGGTTTCCAGATCCTCTAATAAGAACCAAATATGAAGGAATAGTATTTAACATCTTGTGATGAACAAAAGAACGATTAATACTCAACAATCAGAATAAAACACATTATATAGTATATTAGTAAAAATATATCAGAAAATTAAGTAAATAAATAAAAAAACAACAATTAAACAACTGTATCTCCAAAAAAAATACATGATGAATAATCTTCGAAGTTACATACCACATAAGCTTCGTTACCAGATGGTTTGTAGTAAAAATCTTCACAAGGAGCAAGAGCAATGTCTTGATAAAAATACAATATTCTGAAACTTTCTAATGCTTCTTCATAATGAAATATCAACCATGAATCTGAAGGTATTTTCAAACTGTCTACCAACTAACACCAACCATTATAGAAATAATATCTGCCATTGCTTAGAGGATAGATCTTGACTTTAAAAGCATTTCCAGTTGTGGTCCGGATGTTTGTATTTCCAGTTGGATAATTAAATTGTTGAATCCAATTTTGATACTGTTTTAGCAAAATCTAAGCATAAATAAAAGAAACACTTTTATTGCTAGATATCATACAAAAAAATTAAAATTAAGTGTTAAACTAAAATCGGATAAAATTACTAACCAAACATTTCCTTTTACTGTTTTCAAGGTAACACGGAAATCCATAAATCATTCTCACGTAAAACTGTAACAGTATCAATCATATAGAATCAAAATAAATAACATTAAGAAACAAATGAATACAATCCATTAGGGTATGCAATACATCTAAATAAAAGATGATACAACTAATATATATCAAAATAACAATAGACAACATCGAAAAGGTGAGAATACATGTAATTTCTTATCATATCGAAATATATATATTTTTTACAGCAAATCATATAATTAAAACTTAAAACCTACTTTTCCGATTAAGTATCACAGACAGACATTTAGGATCATCAGCTGAATAAATTGTATAGAAAGACAGGATAGTGACTTGTGTCTATACCAAATAAAAACTTAAAAACAGTATACCAACTACTAATCAAAATAAGTTCAACTTTTCAAATACACATGAGAATACATCAGTTAAAATCGGAAATTTATATTATACTTCTGAATAACAGTATACCAACTACTAATCAAAATAAGACAAATGGTAGATACACGAAATGCAGATCACTTTTTTAGAATCATATATGTCTGTCATAACATGCGTAATAACTAGTTGAGAGAATGATCATGTCACGACCCCCGACCCACCCTGGACGGAATCGGGAGCCGCGAACAGCCAAGTGGTACCGGTGATTATTTTGAAAAATATGGCAGCGGAAATTTCATCAGGACCGTGAGTTAGGAAAAATATCAGAGTTTAGAAAACACCGGAATTTATTTATTAAATAGATAGGATAAACCCAGGTTTTACAAAGGTAGCTTTATTAAGGGATAAACCCAATTACATAAAACAATATTTCTTAATTTGATTTAATTAATAAAATAAGCCACTTCTTGAAGCCTTTCAGTGCCGTATCCAACTCTTATTCCAATTTACTGTAAATACCTGAAAAGCGTTTTAAAAAGATTTGGTCAGCAGGAAATACTGGTGAGTTCACTCTTTTTTTTAAAACGACTCGTTTGTTATAATTTACAGTATTAAGAGTTTTTATATTTGCCCCCTATCTTATAATTAGCTGGTTCAGTGGTCACTCAACCGGATCTATGACTGTGGTCATACCACTATTGGGTCCTGTCACCCAATAGTGACGTATATCACTAATTAGGCTCGCCCACCTAAAGTGATAAAAACAGTAGTAATGTGCACAATACCCCACTTACTGCCAGTAACTTAAGATTAGCAAAGACTTAATCACTGCAAAGTATAACTGGAAAACATTTAGGGTTTTGTAAACAAATTTGATAAAAAGAGAATGACTCACATTATAAGCATGCAGATTTATACGGGCATAGTTTAGCCTACTGGTTAGCCTTGATATTGTAGGCAGAGCTTAGCCTATTGATTAGTCTTGTAACCTAGTGCACACGAACTAGGTAAGTAACTAATACAGCATTTACGATAACTCACGAAATTAAAACCCTCACAACAAATGACAAAGTGCAATCACTTAAACATCTATCGGATTCACAACGAATGACAGAGTATTCCCCGAGTTCGGGTGGTACTCAAACATCCTGTCGGAATCACGACTAATGACAAAGGATAGCACTTAAACATTCATCGGATGGTTTAAATCAATCGGATATTGAATCGTAGCAGCGATCAAGTTATTACCCTGCTTTGCGGCAGAATTCGGGCTGATGTGTGTGTTTGGTAGTAATCAGACTATAACTTAGTGTACGAATTGAGTTTTATCGTCGTTCCAACGCCAAACTGCAAGTCCCACACCCCTCTATTTATACTGAAAAGTTGTCCCTGTCACGTGGCGCGACAGGGTGTCTTCTAGCATAGGGTAGCCACGTGTCTTTGAAGCCTTGGTGAGTCGACAGATTAGTCTAAGCGTTATGTGATGTGTTAACCATATGAAAACGCACGTTTTGACGTATGCGATTAAACTCAATGTATCCTACAGTTAAGACAAAAACTTTCGAGGGGGTCAAAGTGACATTTACAAAGTTTATAAAAAGTTAAATAGTTAAAAATTGCATTTCCTAAGAAATAAGAAAGAGTAAAGATAAAATTTGATAACATTAGGTCTCTTCCTTACCACTCCGTCACCATCTCATTGGCAAAAAAAAAAAAAAAATTAACCACAATAACTCAATAACCATTTTGTACAAAATTGCTCATCAAACAATGCTATAGCCAATATGGTATAGCCTAGTTGGTCAGAAAGTTTTCCACTAAGTGGTTTCCTCCTGGGGAGGTCTCATGTTCGATTCTTACTAAGTGCAAAATTATGTAAATATGGGAGAATACCTCTGGGAGGGATTCGAACTTGGGGTAAGGGGTTTAAACAACATATGTTGGCCCTTTAAAATAAACTGGAAATCCAGTTGATCTACCGTTAAAAAAAAATCAAACAATGCTATAACCCACTTTCCAACTAAATAAAGTCCAACAATGGCAATTCTTCAAAACTAAAAGGACTAAATATAATACAACTCATCTTTAAAGAATGCATCTCTTTTTCACGCAACCTGTCAGCACCCATCTAGAGAGAGAGTCGGAAAACCCTTTTAGAGAGAGAAACCACCGCAAAAATGTGCAAATCAACCGCTCTCCTCGTGATCTCTGCATCAATCCTCGTCATCGACATGCTCTCACTCTCATTCATCGCCGTTGAAGCCGTCGGGGACCACCACATCAGCTGGATTCCGACAACCGACGGCTCCGGCGGCTCCGGCAGCCGTGGATCTATGGCGGAGTGTCTCGCTGAAGGTTGAGATCTGGATATTGACGACATGGAGCTATCAATGCACAGTGAAATCAACCGGCCTGTTGGTACCAAAGTGAAGGTGGTAAAGTTGCAACATTCTGAAAGTATAAGGGGGAAGGCAAAGCCGGTGGGAAACCCCACCGACTTTGTCTTGCCGTTAATGGTGTCGGTGGAAGAGAAAATGGGCAAATGGTTGAAGAAATCCCCGTTCTTGCTGATCCGATCGAGGTTCAGACCTTGCGCTCTGCTACTATTCGGATTGATGTTGCATGGATGATTAACAGTTCAGACCATGTTTGTTGCTGTTGTTCTGAAAGCCGGTAGATGCGTGGTTTTGTAAAGGTGCAGACGGTGAGCGATTGAATGAAGATTTGGCATGTGATTCGGTGACAAAAGAGACGACCGGGGCAGTTTTGTCTTTTCGAATGGTCGGTGGCGTAGCCACCGACTTTGTGCTTTAAGACTATAGATAAATGTGTGTTCAATCCTTTCTTTTCTTATTTGGAATTCAGTTTTGTTTATTTATTTATTTTACTAGGTTATTACCCGGGATTGCTTCCCGGGCTCGGGAAACTTAGTTATATCAATTGTTATTTGTTATTAATTAATACGACCTCACTACATCAAGCATCTCATTGGATTCAACAACAATGTCTTCACATCACCGGATTAGATCATAAACCCATATTAGAGGTCAAACAAAAGCACAACAGAACCACATGAATAACATCATTTCCACTTTTACTTCAATGCACTTACTTGATCGGGTGATTTGAGATTTTGTAAAAATGTTTGTTCTTGTACTTCTTAACAAAATTACATAGAATTCAAGAAAACAAAACAATGACTTAAAGAACTATAGTTTAACACCAAATCTGATCGGGAAACAGTTGTTGACCAAAAGTGAAACAGATGTTCAACCAGATCCATTGTCTTCTTATATTTTAGCACTGTTTTCCTCTTCAAAACACTGTTCAACCTAACATAGGTTTCCATGAACTGTTGACCAAAAGTCAAACAGATGTTAAAACCACTGTTTGAGTTATTCAAACGTCTGTTGAATACTAAATGAGATGTTGGCCAAAAGTCAACCAGATGTTGACCAAAAGTCAAGCAGATGTTCACCAAAAGTCAAACGAAGTGACCCATACATGATTTCTTATACATATTTAACATGTCTCATTTGATCAATTTCAGTTTTAGTTTGGAAATTGTGGACACCAGTCCAAGCAAAAGGCGATATGTTTCTTAATATAATCGAAACTATATGTGTTTCTATTTGCTTGAAATGATTATCAGAGAATAGAACTCGATGTTTATATTCCTTTAATGGCATAATTAACCAGCTTATCATTGTCAAAGAATAGCGCTTATAACTTTGAACATGATTTTGCTATTAGTTTGTACTATATTTTCAATTAAGGAATCATTTCGAGCGAGTAACTGAGTATATTGTCTTTAGCTTACATCTTCGCATTGTTTCCTTTAGACATGGACCTAATAATTTACATGTACATATATAGTTTTAGAATCACAACTTCAAAACTAAACAAATAAGTCTACCATCAGTTTCGAAAAGCAAAGAACTACAACCCAAAAACTTGGTTCAATGTATGCTTCTGCATTTGCCTTTTTCAATCCCATGAACATTCATCCGAACATAAAAAGCTTTTTACCTTTCACAAAATTAAGTGTAAATGCTTCACCTGGAGCCATGCCTTTATCTCTCACAAACTTTCTCATTCCTTGTAGATAATATCTTGGTTGAGCTCGAGATGAACCTATAGCAGCTTGAACATTCCAAACATCACCTGCCACGTCCACAATCTTCAAACCCATCTTAGGATTCAGTCCAAGATCTTCAACCTGTTTTTTAAAAAGGCGCTGTAACAAACAACGAACAATTCAATAAACAAAGAATTAAAACATCTTTAAAATCTTACTAAAGTATGATATATTAGTAAACTCATAATCACAAACTTACAAAATGACCGTCAACACAGAAAGAAATAGGTACGATCTGATTATCTTCATTCACAACAACCATACCACATTCATTGACATTAACGATGTCCTGTACAGCTTCAGTATCTGAACTCAAGACAATCTCTTCTATCACCTTTTCTTTAACAACAGCACAGACCTCCGGTGGAAGCACTAAATCACAGGTAGCACAATTGAAAACCGTGATATGAAAAGTCTGAAGATCTATCATCTCAAAAACAATGAGATGATCAGCAGTTAATGACAACTCATTCTTTATCTCCTTCCATCCGGTAGTTATGTAAAGTTCATTGTTGATATCTTCCATCCGTACAGACCAGTTCTGGTTTCCAGATCCTCTAATAAGAACCAAATATGAAGGAATAGTATTTAACATCTTGTGATGAACAAAAGAACGATTAATACTCAACAATCAGAATAAAACACATTATATAGTATATTAGTAAAAATATATCAGAAAATTAAGTAAATAAATAAAAAAACAACAATTAAACAACTGTATCTCCAAAAAAAATACATGATGAATAATCTTCGAAGTTACATACCACATAAGCTTCGTTACCAGATGGTTTGTAGTAAAAATCTTCACAAGGAGCAAGAGCAATGTCTTGATAAAAATACAATATTCTGAAACTTTCTAATGCTTCTTCATAATGAAATATCAACCATGAATCTGAAGGTATTTTCAAACTGTCTACCAACTAACACCAACCATTATAGAAATAATATCTGCCATTGCTTAGAGGATAGATCTTGACTTTAAAAGCATTTCCAGTTGTGGTCCGGATGTTTGTATTTCCAGTTGGATAATTAAATTGTTGAATCCAATTTTGATACTGTTTTAGCAAAATCTAAGCATAAATAAAAGAAACACTTTTATTGCTAGATATCATACAAAAAAATTAAAATTAAGTGTTAAACTAAAATCGGATAAAATTACTAACCAAACATTTCCTTTTACTGTTTTCAAGGTAACACGGAAATCCATAAATCATTCTCACGTAAAACTGTAACAGTATCAATCATATAGAATCAAAATAAATAACATTAAGAAACAAATGAATACAATCCATTAGGGTATGCAATACATCTAAATAAAAGATGATACAACTAATATATATCAAAATAACAATAGACAACATCGAAAAGGTGAGAATACATGTAATTTCTTATCATATCGAAATATATATATTTTTTACAGCAAATCATATAATTAAAACTTAAAACCTACTTTTCCGATTAAGTATCACAGACAGACATTTAGGATCATCAGCTGAATAAATTGTATAGAAAGACAGGATAGTGACTTGTGTCTATACCAAATAAAAACTTAAAAACAGTATACCAACTACTAATCAAAATAAGTTCAACTTTTCAAATACACATGAGAATACATCAGTTAAAATCGGAAATTTATATTATACTTCTGAATAACAGTATACCAACTACTAATCAAAATAAGACAAATGGTAGATACACGAAATGCAGATCACTTTTTTAGAATCATATATGTCTGTCATAACATGCGTAATAACTAGTTGAGAGAATGATCATGTCACGACCCCCGACCCACCCTGGACGGAATCGGGAGCCGCGAACAGCCAAGTGGTACCGGTGATTATTTTGAAAAATATGGCAGCGGAAATTTCATCAGGACCGTGAGTTAGGAAAAATATCAGAGTTTAGAAAACACCGGAATTTATTTATTAAATAGATAGGATAAACCCAGGTTTTACAAAGGTAGCTTTATTAAGGGATAAACCCAATTACATAAAACAATATTTCTTAATTTGATTTAATTAATAAAATAAGCCACTTCTTGAAGCCTTTCAGTGCCGTATCCAACTCTTATTCCAATTTACTGTAAATACCTGAAAAGCGTTTTAAAAAGATTTGGTCAGCAGGAAATACTGGTGAGTTCACTCTTTTTTTTAAAACGACTCGTTTGTTATAATTTACAGTATTAAGAGTTTTTATATTTGCCCCCTATCTTATAATTAGCTGGTTCAGTGGTCACTCAACCGGATCTATGACTGTGGTCATACCACTATTGGGTCCTGTCACCCAATAGTGACGTATATCACTAATTAGGCTCGCCCACCTAAAGTGATAAAAACAGTAGTAATGTGCACAATACCCCACTTACTGCCAGTAACTTAAGATTAGCAAAGACTTAATCACTGCAAAGTATAACTGGAAAACATTTAGGGTTTTGTAAACAAATTTGATAAAAAGAGAATGACTCACATTATAAGCATGCAGATTTATACGGGCATAGTTTAGCCTACTGGTTAGCCTTGATATTGTAGGCAGAGCTTAGCCTATTGATTAGTCTTGTAACCTAGTGCACACGAACTAGGTAAGTAACTAATACAGCATTTACGATAACTCACGAAATTAAAACCCTCACAACAAATGACAAAGTGCAATCACTTAAACATCTATCGGATTCACAACGAATGACAGAGTATTCCCCGAGTTCGGGTGGTACTCAAACATCCTGTCGGAATCACGACTAATGACAAAGGATAGCACTTAAACATTCATCGGATGGTTTAAATCAATCGGATATTGAATCGTAGCAGCGATCAAGTTATTACCCTGCTTTGCGGCAGAATTCGGGCTGATGTGTGTGTTTGGTAGTAATCAGACTATAACTTAGTGTACGAATTGAGTTTTATCGTCGTTCCAACGCCAAACTGCAAGTCCCACACCCCTCTATTTATACTGAAAAGTTGTCCCTGTCACGTGGCGCGACAGGGTGTCTTCTAGCATAGGGTAGCCACGTGTCTTTGAAGCCTTGGTGAGTCGACAGATCTATTAAATTCGAATTACACGTAAAACTGTGATGATAATATCGAATGGGAAATGCCCCCCCCCCCCTGAGTTTTAGGGGCCCTTATCCTGATTCTGATTGTTCTGAAATTTTTAGGGTTTGTGCAGGATTACTTGGGGGTCTCAATTATGTTTTTTTATTGTACAAAATATGATATTTATAATAAGAAAATAATAGTTTTGATGAGAGTTGTTATGGTTTGGGACAAAAAGGGAATAAAACGATGAGAAAAGAAAATAGTCCCACTTTGTAACTTTAGGGTTCAACTAGAAAAAATATATATAATGCACTCGTGTTAAGTATAGTACCCCTCATTCAACCTTGTCTCTATATCATGAGACAGAACTCAAATAAACTTAGTCAGGCAGAGCCTTGACATGCGTTTATGGGTTCAGATCAATCGGAAAGGGTAGCGGTGATCGGGAGTTAAAACACTTAAAACGGGGCAAAGCCTTATTATTATTATGGTTATAATTTCAAAAGAAAGAAACATTTGAATTAGGGAGAGAGAAGGGGCGACGAATACTAACTGATCTACTCCTATTTATATGATGTTCATATCATTTAGAATGCACCCCTAATTGGACACGTATAGTGCCACTTATCCAACAATCAAACTTTGTAGACTAAAAAAAATTATTTAAATATTATTTTATTTAAGTGTAAGACAGTTCATATCTATCTATACCTTAAATTTTGATTTTGTTCTTTCAAAGGTATACGTTCATGCAATTTAGATATTTAATTTTATTATTTATATATTATAATAATTAATTTAACTACTTTACTTATATGGTGCTTATAACTTATAAAATATAATGTTTTACAAAACAATAAATATGTCTTTAGAACGAGAATAATCTTATCTACATTTTGAACCCAGTTTGATTAAAAACAGAGTAGGTTCAAATATAATGTATTTTTATAGTTTAATTATTAAACGGTTCCTAGGCTCGTCTAGGTACTTTATATTTCTAACATTCAACTTACCCATAATCTACCCGTCTAATAATATAACTTTTTGGGAAAATGCCAAAGAAACGTAACCAAGTTTGTCCACTGCTTCAAGTAAGTCAACCAAACTTTTTTTGTCCCTCTAAAATAACTAAACTTTAATTTAGTGTTTCAGTAGTGTGTAATTATCAGGTCATCAGGTTACCATTTTTTTCTTTTATTCCTTACTCTTTTTTAAATATCTAGAAATTAGGGATAACACTAATAATAATAATAATAATATCTATTATATATATTCACGTTAAACATATAATTTAATAACGATATAGTAATTATTATTATTAATATACACATAATAAACAAACAAAATTATATTATATTATATTATAATAATACTATAAAAAGGAAATTATATAAAAAGATAAAATGTAAAGGTTATGTATGTCAGCTATTACTTGAAATGCCTTATGACCTACGAGAAACCTGCACACCACCGTTGCACCTCGCCGTCGGTCGCCTGCAAGCCACCCCCAAGCAAACGTACGCCGCCCCGACAACACTCCTGCAACACCCATCTCAACCGTCTCTCACTTCTGTCTCTATCTACTCTATATTCTTTGAAGTTCCGGCAAGAAATGAGGTACTCCGACGAACAGAAGGGACAACATAACCGTATCTTACGTCGCCAGTCGACGTCTCCACCTGTACCATCTCCGTTGACCACCGGTAGCACCACATAAATATTCAACCGTCGTTCCGTGATTTTCCGGCGACTTTCATATCTCAGATCTGTTCATTTTAGCAGCTAGGTGCTAAAGTGGTGCCCTATAACTAACTTATGCATGATTGTTTATGCTTATACACACTTAATTGAGATAGTCGACTGAATTACAAGTATATGCAAGTTGGGGCCATCTGAGTAATAGAACATGATATAAAGATGAGAAAATGGTTGAATGTTAATCATTTAAATCTATATGTAATGTTCGTTTAAAAAAATCAATGAAACCTGACACATCATCATAATGACCTAGTAACCTGATAATTGCATAGTATTAGAACATCACATAAAACTTCGGTTACTTTAGAGAAACAAAAAAAGTTTAAGTGACTTAATTGGAACACTTAATAAACTTGGTTACATTTCTATAAAGTTACCCCCTAAGTTTTTATATACTTTTATTTTATTTAGAAAGGTCACCTGTATATAGGCCAATTAATTAATATAATATTTCAAACAGGTAAAAATAGTGTTGAAAATGTAAAAGGTTTCTTGATGAAGAAAAATTCAAAGAGACTGTTCACAAGTAAGCATTTCAATTGCCGATCCAGAAGCATTTCAATATCCGTGCTTGTATACACAGGTCACCATTAACAAATCCATTCTCTGTTTTCTAGGGTTTCATTACCGTTTCATTATTTCTTTAATCCCAATTTTCATCCATGCTCAATTTCAACCACCACCCACTAAATCTATCTCACAATTTCAATATCATCCACCGATAAATAAATCATCCAATTCAAGTTTTATGTTTTTCTTCTTCGCACGCAAGGTGTTCGACGAAATGCCTAGGTGAATTCTTCGGGGTTTTTTAGCGTAGCGGTTCAATTACCTTTTGACCCATCAGCTGCGATTCCTTTTGGGTTGGGTTTTCTTTATTGGTGGTGGCGTACGCGACATTATCTAAGTGTCGACTCCGCTTACTTAGTTTTGTTATGGTTGGTTCTAATGGTAGCGGTTTCTGGCCTTGTCCTTTCCGACGGTTTCATTGTTGCCCCGATGGCTTGGTGGGGGCTAAGGGATTCCCAAGGTTAATGGCACATATCAAGAGTTACCATTTGGGCTCAGACGAGAGGAAAGATTCTTTGAGATGTGCAATTGCTGACGATCTTAATCTTTTTACCTCTGTTTGTGAAGCTTTGAAGGTGTCCGGACAATGGTTATGTGGTGAGTGTATGTGCCCTCATGCTTTCAGTCGGGCGTGCCACCATGAGGATAAGGTTATTCGGTTTGTGCCAGGTGAGAGAGATGAACAGGGTTTTATTATTGGCGTCACTAGACCTGGTGTTGAAAACGTTGATACCTCGTCGGAAGAGTTGGGTGTAGATATTGCTTTGCTTGACCGTGTTTTCTCTCTCCCCATCAAGACTGTTAAAAGTATCCCCCTTAGTTGTCGTATGGCATTTGCCCAAGTCTTAACGACAACTTTGGACAAGGTGGTTGCTATGCCTGATTCGGTTGAGGCATGGGTTTGACTTTTGATATTACCACGTTGCACCTTGCGGGTGTTCAAGCCAGTTGGTCGTCAGGACAAGAGGTCGGGCAATAGGAAGACGGGCCAATGCCTTAGCATCCAGCGTTCTTTGGCTCAGTGGGGTGATCATGAGGGTTTTGCCACTCTTGTCCAATCGTTGTTTGGTCAACCCGCGAGGAGGGTTACGGATGGAATCAAAAAGGGCACTGAGGATGATAATGAGTGTGGGGGGACCAATGTGAAACAATGTTTACTTAAGGTTGCTGATGGTCATTTCACTGCAGCGGTTAAGGTTTTATGCTCCTCGGGGGTCGCCCCTCTCAATAAGAATACTCTGGAGGCTTTAGTGGCTAAACACCCATGTATGCCCCCTCCTTCCATGCCTGCCTCCTTGCCTTCTGAGTCTCCTCTTGTGGTGGAGTCCGATTGTGTGCTCGGGTGTATTAAATCTTTCCCCAAAGGTACGTCGTACGGGAGAGACGGCTTAAGGGCCCAACATCTTTTAGATGCTTTTTGTGGGGAGGGGTCTGTGATTGCTGATAGCCTGCTTAGGGCTACTTCAGCTATGGTTAATTTGTGCTTGGGGGGAGGTGCCCGAGGAGTCTGGCGGAGTTTGTTGCTTCTGCTCCTCTTACACCTCTTCTCAAACCGGATAATGGGATTAGGCCTATCGCTGTTGGGTCGATTTGGAGGAGGGTGATCTCCAAGGTGGCCATGAAAGGTGTTGGGAAGGAGATGGCCAAATACCTTGGCGATTTCCAGTTTGGGGTAGGGATTCTGTGTGGGGCAGAGGCCGTTCTTCATAGTGCGAACAGGTTCCTTAATGAGTACCACCAAGATGGGTCTCTTGCTATGCTTACTGTTGATTTTCCGAACGCTTTTAATTTGGTTGATAGGACAGCCCTACTGTACGAGGTAAGGAAAAGGTGTCCTTCTATTTCTACGTGGGTCGATTTTTTATAAGGTCAACCAGCTAGATTATATGTGGGGGATGAGTATATTTGTTCTTCTACTGGCGTTCAGCAGGGGGACCCCTTGGGGCCCCTCCTTTTTGCCCTTGTTCTACACCCCCTTGTTCACCGAATAAGGGATCGCTGAAAACTTCTATTTCACGCCTGGTACCTAGATGACGGAACGCTTATCGGAGATGCCACCCAGGTGGCTAATGCTTTAGATATCATCAGAGCTGAGGGTCCTTCCTTAGGGCTTCAACTTAATATAAAGAAAACTGAAGTTTTCTGGCCAACCTCCAATGGTGTAAAGGTTCAGGAGGGCTTATTCCCTCGGGGGATTGGGAGGCCGGTGCTGGGTGTGAAACTCCTGGGGGGTGCCGTTAGTCGTGATGCAGAGTTTATTAGTGGTATGGCTCTTAAAAGAGCGAAATGTGCAGTCGAGCTGATGAGGTGCCTTAAACGCCTACGGGACCCTCAGAGCGAGCTCCTCTTGCTTCGTTCTTGTATGAGTGTTGCTAAATTACTGTTTGGTCTTCGAACGTGTCAACCTTCTTTGGTCGAGGGAGCTGTCTCTGTTTTTTATGAAGGCCTCCGGGGAGCATTAGATGATATTGTTGTTTGTGGGGGTGCCTTTTTTGGAGATCTCCAATGGAGGTTGGCTTCTCTCCCGACCCGGTTCGGAGGCTTAGGGATTTGTACGGCCGAGGATGCCTCTTCATATGCTTTCGTGGCTTCAAGGGCCCAATCTTGGGGTTTACAAGACCACATACTCCGAGAATGTGGTGGGGATGTTTTAGACTCCGATTACAGGAGTGCGTTAGACCGTTTGCATAGTGCTCTTCCCGACCTTGATATTGGCGGTTTCTACATTAAAGACACCGCCCCTCCTAAATCCCAGAAAATTCTGGCGAATGCCTTATATGGCGAAATTGTCAAGAGGTTTTAAGAGAAGTTTGTTTTATCCCCTCGGCAAAGAGCTGTGTTTGAATGTCTTTGTGCCCCACATGCTCAGGATTTTCTGTCTGTCACACCTATTGAAGGCTTGGGGCAACACATGTCGGCTGTGGAATACCGTGCTATCCTTAGATACCGACTGATGATTCCTTTGTTCCCAGTTGACGAGCCATGTCTGGTATGCCGCAAAGCGTGTTTGGATTCTTTCGGCGAGCACGCGATCCACTGTAAAGAGCTACCAGGGTTTAAATATCGGCATGATTGGGTGAGAGATGTGTTATGTGATGTTCTTAAGCGGGCCGGGATCTCTGCCAAAAAGGAGGCTCCAGTAAATTTCCTGACTGACCCCTTAGAGGGGAGGTCCACTTTACGCCCGGCGGACATCCTTGTGTTTGGATGGGAAGGGGGGAAACACGCTTGTGTAGATCTAACTGGAGTTTCCCCCCTTGTCGGGCTCAAGGACAAGGGCTTTATCGTAGGGCAAGCGGTGCTCAAGGCAGAGGCGAGCAAAGTGGCAAAACATGAGAAAGCCTGCCGGGAGAATCAACATGTGTTTGTCCCGTTTGCGTTTGATACCTTTGGTGGTCTTGCTCCTGACGCTGTGCGACTCTTGAATCGGGTTCAAAAAGTCGTTAACAGTAATTCTTCGTCGTTAAAGGTTTCAAACTTTGTATTTAGTAGAATTGGTTTTTCTATTCAAAAGGGGGTGGCGGCACAACTTGTTGCCCGACTACCTACCATTGCTTTGTAATTGCCATTTTTCGTGTGGAATGATATCGATTATATGTTTCCAAGGAAAAAAACTATTTGGGTTGAATATTTATATTAAAAATAAACTAGTTACTAGTTACTAGTGGTTAATAAATTTAACCAAACCTATAATTCTTATATAAAAATAGGAATGTTACATTCTCCCCACCTTGTTTTAAATCTCGTCCTCGAGATTTGGGTTACGATATTTCTTTTAGACTTATGTCATATTTTAGTCAATAAAAACAATATTAAGGTAGATGACACCGAATTAAAACATCAAATTTTGTGAATACGAGTTGCACAATAAATATGACTCAATAGTTCAACTGAATCAATTTAAGAAATTGATGTCAAACGAATGAGATGAAATGATAAAATTTTCAAGGTGACTATGTTCAAGTCAAAAGATATATGATCAATAGATATTTAAAATGAATGTGAAGGATTTTTAGAATCAATAAAATTCTTTGTCAAAAGAAAGCTTACTTTGATTGGCAACTGAGGAAGACTTAGAATCGATAGGTTCAAAATGAAATAAAAGCATGAAAATGATTTGTCAAATATTAAATTATGATATGAGAAAATCAATGTGCTGAGATAAGTGAATTGCAAGGATACACGAAAAGACAATAGAATTAGTGTATTATTGTCTTAATACATAATTGCATTAAGACGATTTTAATCAAAATGTTCGATCAAAGATAGGTGATATTTTAATTTATTAAATATCTTTTCCTTTTATGTTATCATAAAGTAAAATACTAAATTAATATAGATAGTTTTAAAATATCAAAACCCGTGGTAATTTCGACAAAATAATGATATATGTTTTATTAATATGTTGATCCAAATATTCTAGAACTCACAATTATCATTTTTAAAATCAAGTATGTTTAACTATAACATTTTATAATAAGATATTTTAAATCATAAAAGTAAAATAGTAAATGTTTATTTTAATATCAAGCATACTTAAATATTGGCTTGAGTAAATAACATTTGATATTTTAATATATTAAAATACATATATTATAAAATAATATTTCTATAAGTATTTAATAGTTGTGGAATATTAATCAAGATGAACAATTACTTATAAAATGTCTTGTCCATGACTACTTAGACAGTTATTTAGATAATTTTATTCATCCCTCTAATTCTTGTATTGTTTTATGAAAATATGTCTTCTCCTTACAGTACAAAGTATATATATTTTTATATACATTAACTAGTCATTATCATGGTTGGATATTGGTTAGTGCTGCCTTGTTTAAGCATGGGTGATCAGTCCATGCCTAACTAAGGCTAGGCTACCCAATACCTGCCCCTGACAATAACCCTAGTACTTAAAAATAATATTAACACTATTATTTAGATAATTGTATTCATCCCTCTAATTCTTGTATTGTTTTATGAAAATATGTCTTCTCCTTACAGTACAAAGTATATATATTTTTATATACATTAACTAGTCATTATCATGGTTGGATATTGGTTAGTGCTGCCTTGTTTAAGCATGGGTGATCAGTCCATGCCTAACTAAGGCTAGGCTACCCAATACCTGCCCCTGACAATAACCCTAGTACTTAAAAATAATATTAACACTATTATTATTACTAATAATAAAACTAATATTAATAAATAACTAAATATAACTTAAATGAGAGTATACCTCAAACATAATTTTGTACATATATATAAAAATATAAATTCTTCACCTCAACGGTTTAACAAGAATTTTTAAATATAGTAATACTATATTATAAATTACTTATGTAAGTTTCCATATATAATCAAAAAAATTATTATATATATATATTTTTTTTTCAAGAAATTCATTGACTCGATATCAAAGAGTCATCGTTTTGCAATAATGCGGTTCACAGTGCAAAAAGCGGAATGATATTTGAGTTTGGATAAAACAACAAATCGGAATGAAGCCCTCCAGTGGTCTTTATAAATCAAATGAATCACATGCGTAACAAACAGTGCATGTAACGTGTGGATTTACCAAGAAATGAAATAGATCAATATTCATAACTATGAAAGAAATCCTCATGGTATGATGACCATTAGGGGAAGTAGAAACACGAAAGTCAACTCTTTATATGCAGAAGTCAGAAAAAGAAATATAAGAACTTTATCTGGAATTTCGTGTGATAACCGTTGTTAAGTGACATTACCAGGGAATGTCAAATAAAATGAAATAGAGAATTTGCAAAGGTATGTGACTTCTTTTGCAGTGTTAAGAATTATGACTCTGATTAGACTGTGCACTAATGGTTGTGAAATCTTGTTACAACGTACATCAGCGAGATTCATGTCGTTTGTAGGATCACATGACCAAGTGCTGCTTTTTGATTAGTAGTTCTTCTACTGACAGGATTAGCATTGGTATCATCGCGCCCAATTATATTTTCCAAAGGTCTTGCCTTGAAAGTCGTGTGTGATATACATCGACGTCTGTGGACGTTTAATTTAAGTTTCATGTGTTTTCTTGTGCACTAGCACAACTTTACATGTTTCTTACTTGCATTAATAGTCTATGATAGTGCATTTAGAAATTCTTATACTTTTGATGGTGTCCCAATTTAAAGGGTTTCCATTGCACGAGTTATGAGGTAGATGATCAAACGAAATAATGTTTGATATCAGAATTATAGATATATGCAAGAGATTCCTGATAAAGAAATCTAGAATTATTATTGACACATATGCTTGTGCTTTATTCTTAATTGACTTTTGGAATTCCTTATAGATATACATATCTATATAATCATATATTTCACATGTTGTAATATATATACCCTTTATAAGGTCAACGTATTTAACAGATTCATATTTTCAAAAACAAGTCAGATATCAGGTCATGATACTATTTAGGGAAAACTTGTCACTTGTTTGACATATTATATACCCCGTCTTATCCGGTTCGCGCCGGAGAGGTAACCCCAGTATATCCGGATAAGCTGGAGAGTCTGCTACACCATACCCAATCTTGTCGGAGAAAATTTTATATTTCCCATAAATAGTATTTTTAAAAGTACCCCTTTTATTAGGCTTTTATCCAGAATTAGGGAAATTTGTATTCCCGTAACATATCTTATTCTAGATCAAGTAATATCAATAAGCAAGAATTAATAGCAATTAAGTGCTATTGCCTGCAATGTTCTATTCATCATTCTTACGGCATACCAAAATCCATCATACTTTATTTACACAAGTATTTTAGCTTATCTCGAAGCTTATACTAAGGCATCTTTTCTTAAGTTCAAGTCTAAATACTATCCTGAGTGCTACCATAAAATATCAAGTTCCTAACTCTTCGTTTAAACTTAGGTATTTTATTACAACACATATAGGCTTAAATTAGTGGCTCTGATACCACCTTCTGTCACGACCCCCGACCCACCCCCTGGACGGAATCGGGAGCCGCGAACAGCCAAGTGGTACCGGTGATTATTTTGAAAAATATTGCAGCGGAAATTTCATCAGGACCGTGAGTTAGGAAAAATATCAGAGTTTAGAAAACACCGGAATTTATTTATTAAATAGATAGGATAAACCCAGGTTTTACAAAGGTAGCTTTATTAAGGGATAAACCCAATTACATAAAACAATATTTCTTAATTTGATTTAATTAATAAAATAAGCCACTTCTTGAAGCCTTTCAGTGCTGTATCCAACTCTTACTTCAATTTACTGTAAATACCTGAAACGCGTTTTAAAAAGATTTGGTCAGCAGGAAATACTGGTGAGTTCATTCTTTTTATTAAAACGACTCGTTTGTTATAATTTACAGTATTAAGAGTTTTTAGCTTTGCCCCCTATCTTATAATTAGCTGGTTCAGTTGTCACTCGACCGGATCTATGACTGTGGTCATACCACTATTGGGTCCTGTCACCCAATAGTGACGTATATCACTAATTAGGCTCGCCCACCAAAAGTGATAAAAACAGTAGTAATGTGCACAATACCCCACTTACTGCTAGTAACTTAAGATTAGCAAAGACTTAATCACTGCAAAGTATAACTTGAAAACATTTAGGGTTTTGTAAACAAATTTGATAAAAAGAGAATGACTCACATTATAAGCATGCAGATTTATACGGGCATAGTTTAGCCTACTGGTTAGCTTGATATTGTAGGCAGAGCTTAGCCTATTGATTAGTCTTGTAACCTAGTGCACACGAACTAGTTAAGTAACTAATACAGCATTTACGATAACTCACGATATTAAAACCCTCACGACAAATGACAAAGTGCAATCACTTAAACATCTATCGGATTCACAACGAATGATAGAGTATTCCCCGAGTTCGGGTGGTACTCAAACATCCTGTCGGAATCACGACTAATGACAAAGGATAGCACTTAAACATTCATCAGATGGTTTAAATCAATCGGATATTGAATCGTAGCAGCGATCAAGTTATTACCCTGCTTTGCGGCAGAATTCGGGCTTATGTGTGTGTTTGGTAGTAATCAGACTATAATTCAGTGTACGAATTGAGTTTTATCGTCGTTCCAACGCCAAACTGCAAGTCCCACACCCCTCTATTTATACTGAAAAGTTGTCCCGGTCGCGTGGCGCGACAGGGTGTCGCGACGACAGATCGATTAAATTCGAATTACACGTAAAACTGTGATGATAATATCGAATGGGAAATACCCCCCCTGAGTTTTAGGGGCCCTGATCCTGATTCTGATTGTTCTGAAATTTTTAGGGTTTGTGCAGGATTACTTGGGGGTCTCAATTATGGTTTCTTATTGTACAAAATATAATATTTATAATAAGAAAATAATAGTTTTGATGAGAGTTGTTATGGTTTGGGACAAAAAGGGAATAAAACGATGAGAAAAGAAAATAGACCCACTTTGTAACTTTAGGGTTCAACTAGAAAATCTCCTGGTAGAATTTTGGGTATAACTTCTGGACTATTAAAAATATATAATGCACTCGTGTTAAGTATAGTACCCCTCATTCAACCTTGTCCCTATGTCACGAGACAGAACTCAAATAAACTTAGTCAGGCAGAGCCTTGACATGCGTTTATGGGTTCAGATCAATCGGAAAGGGTAGCGGTGATCGGGAGTTAAAACACTTAAAACGGGGCAGAGCCTTATTATTATTATTATTATTATTATTATTATGGTTATAATTTCAAAAGAAAGAAACATTTGAATTAGGGAGAGAGAAGGGGCGACGAATACTGAGTGATCTACTCCTATTTATATGATGTTCATATCATTTAGAATGCACCCCTAATTGGACACGTATAGTGCCACTTATCCAACAATCAAAATTTGTAGATTAAAAAAAATATTTAAATATTATTTTATTTAAGTGTAAGACAGTTCATATCTATCTATACCTTAAATTTTGATTTTTTTCTATCTATACCTTTCAAAGGATGGCTAAAATGAGAACCACCTCGAGTTGTAAGAACCGCGAGAACCGCGACCCGCCACGGGGCGTCGGCGACCATTTTTTTTTTACAACTAGATGTGTATATTTTAACAACGTACGTAAAGTTTGGGTTCAAACGGCGCGCCCGAGGGGGTAGTTTTTTACACCCAAAGTTTGGTTAAAAAAAAAGAAAAATTAAAAAAACCCAAACTTTGGGCGTAAAAAACTACCCCCTCGGGCGCGCCGTTTGAACCGAAAATTTACACCCGGTCCTAAAATATACGGATCTAGGTGTAAAAAAAATTTCGTGGTCAACGGCCCTCCGTGGCACTTGGTTCTCGCGGTTCTTACAACTCGAGGTGGTTCTCATTTTAGCCATCCCCTACGTTCATGCAATTTAGATATTTAATCTTATTATTTATATATTATAATAATTAATTTAACTGCTTTACTTATTTGGTGCTTATAACTTATAAAATATAATGTTTTACAAAACAATAAATATGTCTTTAGAACGAGAATAATCTTATCTACATTTTGAACCCAGTTTCATTAAAAACAGAGTAGGTTCAAATATAATGTATTTTTATAGTTTAATTATTAAACGGTTCCTAGGCTCGTCTAGGTACTTTATATTTCTAACATTCAACTTACCCATAATCTACCCGTCTAATAATATAAGTTTTTATATACGTTTATTTTATTTAGAAAGGTCACCTATATATAGGTCAATTAATTAATATAATATTTCAACCAGCTAAAAATAGTGTTTAAAACTATTTGGGTTGAATATTTATATTAAAAATAAACTAGTTACTAGTTACTAGTGGTTAATAAATTTAACCAAACCTATAATTCTTATATAAAAATAGGAATGTTACAGATCAACAGTGTTACGACCAGAGTCACTAGTTGAAAGAATGATCAATAGTGATATGACAATTGCTAGTTGAGAGAATGATCAACAGTAATATGACCCGAGTCACTAGTTGAAAGAATGATCAACAGTGATATGACCACCATTACTAGTTGAGAGAATGATCAACAGTAATATGACCCGAGTCACTAGTTGAAAGAATGATCAATAGTGATATGACCACAATTACTAGCTGAGAGAATGATCAACAGTAATATGACCCGAGTCACTAGTTGAGAGAATAATCAACAGTGATTTGACCACCGTCACAGGAATCACCTAGTGACCAATATAATAGTAAGATATACTATATATCTATTACTTGATAAATTCACTGTTGGACGAAAATGAGACAATGAGTGATATGACCACTGTTACATCGGAACTGCCACCATGTGACAATTACTGATTGAGTTGGGTAAATATAAATGAATATAAAAACTTTGATGTTGTAAAGTATAACAATATATTTTATAAAAATGGAATGAACTCGCCAGTATTTATTACTGATAAAATATTTTTAAAACGTGTTTCAGGTAATTTGCTGTAAAGATAATAGAAGCCAGCTATGGAGCACTGAAGGCTTAAATAAAGTGGCTATAATTACCTGAATAAAAGAAGAAATTTATGTTTTATTTATTTGGGTTTATCCCTATAAAAACATTTGAATAAAATACGGGTTTTAGCCCATTTGTTTTATATTAAAAGTTCGGTGTTTTAAAACTCTGAAATCATTTCCTAACTACGATCATGATGAAAAATTTTCCGCTGCGTAATTAATAAACACCGATACCATCTGGCTGGTTCACGGCTCTCGCTCCCAGGATGGGGTCGGGGGCCGTGACACTTCAAGTCTTGAAAATGCTTTGAATCAACCATGCACCTCCATGGCTCCATGTATGTAGAAATTTCTAGTTATTTAGATTTTTGGAAGTGAAGATGGGAATTGTTTGGCTTGGCCGATTTCAAGAAAGAAGGGAAAAGGAAAGATGAAAGTTTTGGTGTTGTAAATTATGAAAGTGAAATGAGGAGTGTTTGCATGTAGTATTGGATCTCAAAGTGATCCAAAATTGAATTGAATAAAAAGTTAGACATCACAAATTACTAAGCACTCCTCCATATCTTACAACACATCAAATTTGAAAAGTAAGTGGGCATGGGGACCCACACATGTCATGAGCTAGCATGGAGGGAAGGTTTTTGTATTATTTTTTTTAAGTTAGTTATATTTTATAAACTTTGATAATTCATATAAAAATTTCTATAAAGTTTCAAGGTTCCACATTTTAAAGTAATGTGACACTAGTAAAACTAGTCCACCAAAATTTTTTGCTTGTTGTTCGGGTGAAAAAGTCGGTTCGGGTCCTGTACCGGGTTAAATACCGACACCGTGTTTCGTTTAGATAAATACATGACAAAATTTATTTTTGTACACATTTTGTCATCCGAATAATTAATCCAACTTTTTGGACTAAAAATTTCACTATTTCTGACACGGTTCCGGTACCGGCTTTGCTGTCTGGCAGTTTACTGAACTAGCCGTGCAGCTTAACGCAATAAGATTCGATTGCGGATTTTGTGTCGTTTTTAATACCCATTAAATTGTTTATGTCAAATAATATTTATTTTTGGGTTTTCGGACAGTTACTGTTTCGTTCTGCGGAATGTTGTACACTCCCGCAAGATTACTGTATTTTTCTGCGGACTTGGACAATTTGGTTTTTAATTGGGATTTTCTAAATAATAAGGCACATATTATTTTTGGACAAAGCTTTTTATAGAATATTTGTGTAGACATATCTGTATGTCTTGTTTTCATCGTGTCACACTGTACCGTGACTAGTACTGACAAGTATCGTTTATTCGCGTTCCTATTGTTAGTCTAGGATATTGTTTCCAATCGCAATGGATTTCTTATCATAATTCACTATTATTTTTGTAATTCCTAGACTTTTAAGATTTTAATGAATTAAAATCAAGTCAAACATGCGAAAATAATAGTTGAAATAGTTGTTCAAGTTGTACGGAATTATCGGAATTTTGCCGATTGTCACAATTACGTCTTAACGTACATCACGTACGCGACCAAATTACGCATGTTCATTTGAAAATCACGCACATTATAAACTCAAAAAACCAACATGCGTGATTATTTCATATAACATGCGTGATTATATCAAATTTTCATTTAGCCTGGGTTTGATCAATTTCATCGAATTGGGTTCAAATTTCTTTTCGTTTCACTTCAAATTGGCTATTGTTCGGTCAATTTCATCGAATTGGGTTCAAATTCATCATTGATTTTGAAAAGTTTCATCAAAATATCGACCCTCGAAATCAAACATTAGAACAGAGGATGAAGAAAGCATGACCAATCTTTGATTCAGACCGTAGAACAAAGGATGAAGAAACATGACCAAACTTTGATTCAGAGCGTAGAATAGTGGGTGCATGAACATGACCAAGCTTTGATTCGATTAGAGTCAGATGGCAGTAACAGTGGTTTCAGATCGTAGAACAGGGGATGCGATTTTTGAACTAGGAGGTAGGGCTGCGTGATAACGTGCGTGATTATTTGTTTCAACACGCGTGATTAGGTTTTGTTGAGTTTACAACGTGCTTGATTTTCAAAATAACGTGCGTAATTTGGTCGCATATGTGTTGTACGTTAAGCCGTAATGTATTTACACTTTCTCTATATATATATATAGGGGAAGGTTCATTTGAGAAGAAAATTAAATTAAGAAGAAAAAGAACAAAAGGTACAAATGTAAAACATTAAATAGTTTCTCTCTCAACTCAATTATTATTATCTTTGACTAATTAATTAGTTAGAACATTGGGTATGGGGAGGATAGTCTCCAAATAGACTATCCGCCACATAGGCGCCACATAAGCTTCGGTGGAGGAGCATCCTCTTGGAGACTACCCAAAGGTGTGGTGGATGCTCCTCCTCCATTTTTTTATTATTATTTATTTGATTTAATTAATTAATGAAAACAAAGTAAATAAAAATAAAAAAATTACATTTAAATAAAACCTAAAAAAAACAACCTAAAGTTACATTTAAATAAATAAAAAAAACATACTTAAAAAAACCTAAAGTTACATTTAAAAAAAACTACACTCCCACACTCCATTTTTTCCTAATTTTTTCCTTCATCATTTGTAAAATGGGATGGTCTTCCGATGGATATTCGCTAAGGTCGGTGGTCATTATTTTCCATTCCTCCAACTCTTGCGCTTCTTGTTGCTTCTTTTGCTTCTCCTCGGCTAGTTTTTTTTTTCATCTTTACCTTCTCGGTTTGCGTCTCGGTAAAGATTTGGTTGAATGCTTTCAACTCGGCCATAACACCTTCCAACTTCGAACCACCACCACTTCCTGATGCGGATTATTTCTTTTTTTCAGCCGCTATCTTTTTACTTTTGTCCCTTCCTGGGGGACGTTCTCCATCTTCAATCAGCTCCTCCTCATAGTCAGGCTCGTCGTTGATATTTATTTGGCAACGACCAATTGAGCCTCCAACGCTATAACTTCCTGACTCTGAAGTTTTAGACCGTTTCGTTGCTCGTTTCGCGTTTGCAACCTCATTTCGACATCCCTTCCATTTTGGTTGATCCTTTACAACTTGCCAAGCACGGACATGTGGGAAAGGAGATTTGCTCTCATTTTCGTATAAACGCACCGCTTCATTGAAAACATTTTCGTGGTTCCACCCACTCGGTTTGTTGGCGAGCGTTGTGTTATAAAACCCACAAAAGCGTTAGATCAACGTATTCATCTTGCGCCACTTGGAGCTGATAGAATCAATGGTTCTGTACTCACCTTGTTCCATAAGCCCGTGGAATATATCAAAGGCTTCTTGCCAAAACGAATCGCTTTGTTGATTGTTACCTACAAGTTAGTAACAATAATAATAATAATATTTTGTTAGAAAAATATAGTGTACAAATAAATATTTAATAACAATAATAATAATATAATGTACAAATAATATTTAATAACAATAATAATATTTTACGGATTATATGAGACGTTGAAGAGTTAATATATGCTTTCGCCAACGCCTCTTCCTCAATTTTTGTCCATTGTTGTTGTTGTTTGGCGGCTGCGTATTCTTTTTTACCCTTTCCCTTTCCCTTTTTCTTTTTTGAAGGTTCAGGTTGCGTTTCTGGCACAACCTCTACGTCATCATCTTGTTCCTCGATTTGTGTTCGAGATGCTTGTGGCGGTGGTTGATATGGCATATTTAGCGGGTTTTGCATTAGTTGCTGCATTTGATATGGGTTGAACGACATGTTGGGTTGTTGCATTTGCATTGGGTTGAACGGGTATTGGTTGAAAGCGTTTGGCATTTGTTGGTAACCCGCAAAAGAGTTGTCCATTACGAGTGTGTAGCCGGATGACGAAAACGGGTGTGAACTTGAGTTGGGATTATTTGGGTTGTAGGGATTCATAATTTTTTTAAGGTTGGGAGAGATTTTTTTATAAAATTGGGAGAAAAGTGGAAGTATTTTGGTAAAAAAGTGGGGTGAAAAGGGGTTTAATTTATAGTGGTGGGGTGATTTTTTTTTTTTTTTTTATAAATCATGCAAGTTACCGTTAGGGGGGCCCACCCCATTCAAAAATTAGCCTCGTCTCCAACGTCTAAATTGTGCCAGAAGTGACGAGACGCCCCCTTGGGGGGCAGTGTGCGACGGGCCAAAAAGGGGGGGACGGCCCGTTGCCGAGCCCCATACCCTTTGATCTTATAAACACTATCATCCTTCACACTTAAATTTTTGCTTACACACATCAAAGTTTATTCTACACGTTTTGAAATTTATCCTACACATATTGAAATTTATTCTACACAGCTCCTAATTCATCCTACACACTTCGTAATTTATGCTACACTTTAAATTATATATTTTTTTCTTTTTTTGAAAATAAGTTACAAATTTCATGTAATTAGCTATTAAAAAGGAAGACTACCAATTAATGATTTATCTAAGTTTACCAATATACCCTAACACTAATATTAAATACAAAAATTAAATGAAGTAAAATGAAACATTCTTATTGGTTGAAATTTCTTCTTTTTTTATTCTTACAAAAAATTTCTTCTCATTTGAATATATATATATATATATATATATATATATATATATATATATATAGGGGAAGGTTCATTGGGGAACACTAAAAAAGTGGGGAACAACGGGGAATCGACTCAAACGAACTCCGATTGGACTCATTCCAGCGGCGTTGGAACCGGCTCGTCGAACCCTAACTAAGATCTCTTAACCCTAAATCCTAACTCCTAAACTCTAAACCCTAAAGCTAAAAAATAAGGCTAAAACTTAAGCTAAACCATAAAATCTAAACTATGAACCCTAAAAGTTAAACCCTAAAGGCTAAACCTAAGGCTAAACCCTAAAGCTAAACCCTATAGCTAAACCCTAAAGCTAAACTCTAAGGCTAAACCCTAAAGCTAAACCCTAAAAGCCAAACCCTAATATATTTAGGGTTTAGGGGTTATGATTTAGGGTTTAGGGTTAAAAGATCCTAGTTAGGGTTTGACGAGCCGGTTCCAACACCGCTGGAATGAGTGTAATCGGAGTTCGTTTGAGTCGGTTCCCCACTGTTCTCTACTTTTTTAGTGTTCCCCAATGAACCTCACACTATATATATATATGCACATGAAAGTCATAATGGGTAATGGGCTGGGTATGGGATAAGATTTTGTTGATACACTTTGTGTGGACGCGACTCGGCTCGGTTCGACTCGGCCTTGAAGACTTGAAGACACGAAGATCGAGACAAAGCTACAGCCAAGGGGGAGTTTGTTGGTGCACTTGTGTCTGTACTTTGTCTGTATTTTGTCATGATACAAAACGATGTCTTTAATGTAAGGTTGATGTAAGTTTGACCAAGTCAACCATCCTCCTGGTTTGACTTGACCAAACAGTTAGAAAAATGTTGTAAGCTGGTTGTGTCGAAGGATGTGTCATCGAAGGATTGTTTTATATCCTTCGATGAGCTCGAAAGATGAACATTCGATAGATGAGTTCGAAACATAAACCTTCGATGGATGAACTCGAAGGATAACTCGAAGGATATCATCCTTCGAGGTATTTGTGAATCTTTCGATGGCTTTCTGGTCGACAGATGATCTTTCGATCAATCTGTCTGATCCTTCGACCAGACCTGCTGTGTCGGGTATATATACCCATGTAGTGTGTTGTGTGAAAAGTCAGACAGATAGAGAGAAGAGAACACATAGTCAGGACAAGAGAGACAGAAACAGAGAGAGCATTCTGTTGAGAGCACACACACGAGAGAACTTTGAAAGTTTGCAGAATACATCTGTGAACATTGGGCTTGTAACTGAACCTTTCATACGCATTAATACAAGTGGTGTTAATCGTTGAATGTTGTGTGTTGTGTTTGTGCTTGTTCTCGTATAAAGTCTCGGTTGCATGCTAGCTTGGATTCCGCACTCGCTAGTGTGTTTGATATAACAAGGATAAGGTTTTATCTCATCCTCGAGAGGGACCTACAAGTGGTATCAGAGTCATGGTCCGCACCGCTTACCGACATGCCAACTCATTTTTTTCCAAAATTCGATAAATCATTTCTGATTCAAAATTAATTTTGGTAAACGGCATTGATTTAACCAACATCGGAAAATCATTTTTGTAAATACCTTTGTGCTTTAAATTTTAACTTAGTTTATTGATTTTAGGGGGAGTAAATCCAAATTCGAAAATCCAAAAACATCGAAAAATTTCAAAAACACAAAAACAATAGAAAAACAAAAATGAGTTTCCTGGCGAGCAAAAGAGAAAATGATAGTACATCAGTGGTCTGTCTAAACCTCTTTAAACCTTAAATGAAAAACGATAAGCAGCTCTATATAAGATTACTCGGTAGGCTCACAATCATTTTAAAGTGTGCAGGGTGATATAAATCTTAAATCGACTGAGGACTGGGTGGGAACCATTCATTGGCATATGGTCTTAGTACCGAAATTTCGTTTGAGAGATTGCCGAGGTTCTGAGATATTCGGTCTTTATGCTGCTTATCATCTGGGTATCATGGTTGTATCTTTTACCGAAAATTAACGGGGACGCAAGTCTAGATCTTCCATGATACCATACATACGTGTACATACTGCATTCGACCTCAATAAGTGATCAACAATCACATGTCCAAATCAAATAAGTGATAAAATATCACATTCATCCGGGAGTCAAGTTCGTCTCTCTGCTGTACGAAAGTACTGACCTGTTCACGGACTTGCTCCTGTGCCCTCATGCATCTGAAACTCAAGTTCCTCATAAATAAGTGATTCTATCACATAGGGCTTGTTTTCAATCAAAATAAGTGAGAATCTCACATCATATACGGTCAAACAGATGATAATCGGTATACTCACCGGTAAGATGAATCCTCGTGCATACCTTGATACGGGAATGTGTCGTGATGTGGATGAACACCGGTCGGTAAGTATAAATTATACCTTAACGTATCCCCTCGTCATGATTACAAATGATAAGTTGAGCTTATGTGGACAACAATACCGATAATTGTTATAGGATGCTTATCTTAATGTTAACTAATTGAAAAACAAGAGCGTTTTGGCATGACCGTACACTGATATGATTCTCTTACCCTCGAAACTCGCAAAAAGAATGTCTGTAAATATTTATTTAATGTTTCCTGTTTATGCATCTTTGTATATATTTATTTATTGCTTTCCGTCTTTACATTTGAAAAAAATGAAAATTTCAAAAAGATTTTAGGTGTGTTTTAATTTAAACTTTATAAAATCCAAAAAGATTTTTCTTCTAGTTTATTTTTGATTGACCGATGTTGGAACTCGAGTCTATCCTACCCAAAATCCTGATCGTAAGCTGGAAAACAATTGCATCTTCATAAACAGTCGAAGTTAACAAGTTTTGAAAGTTATAGGATTAAAATGAATATTTTTCTAAACTTTCAAACTGCTGTCGGTTGGTGTTTGATTGAGATTTGATCTCATATGTGTCGTTAGTTTAAATGTTAACTATATTCCAAGCGGTTGTTCTCATTATGCGTTTAGCTTTCTTGCATGTGCAGATGCTAAAGGCGAGGAGAACATGTTCGATGAAAAGCTTTGGAATGAAGACACGAAGTGGAGGCACTCAAAGGATAAAATGATCGAGTTGCCGCTGTCCCTTCATCAACACCACAAGGATCTGAAGAATTGACAAGTCAAAAGATTCACGAGCATGACTCAATGGAGAGTTCAATCTAAGGGGGAGTTTATTGACACACTACCTAAGTTAAATGGGGAGTTTGTTGATATACTTTCTACTTACGACGCGTGAAGACTTTGAAGATCCTCCGACATGAAAGTCACAGAAGACGAACCATCACGAGTAGCGTCCAAGGGGGAGTTTGTTGATACACTTTGTGTGGACGCGACTCGGCTCGGTTCGACTCGGCCTTGAAGACTTGAAGACACGAAGATCGAGACAAAGCTACAGCCAAGGGGGAGTTTGTTGGTGCACTTGTGTCTGTACTTTGTCTGTATTTCGTCATGATACAAAACGATGTCTTTAATGTAAGGTTGATGTAAGTTTGACCAAGTCAACCATCCTCCTGGTTTGACTTGACCAAACAGTTAGAAAAATGTTGTAAGCTGGTTGTGTCGAAGGATGTGTCATCGAAGGATTGTTTTATATCCTTCGATGAGCTCGAAAGATGAACATTCGATAGATGAGTTCGAAACATAAACCTTCGATGGATGAACTCGAAGGATATCTCGAAGGATATCATCCTTCGAGGTATTTGTGAATCTTTCGATGGCTTTCTGGTCGACAGATGATCTTTCGATCAATCTGTCTGATCCTTCGACCAGACCTGCTGTGTCGGGTATATATACCCATGTAGTGTGTTGTGTGAAAAGTCAGACAGATAGAGAGAAGAGAACACATAGTCAGGACAAGAGAGACAGAAACAGAGAGAGCATTCTGTTGAGAGCACACACACGAGAGAACTTTGAGAGTTTGCAGAATACATCTGTGAACATTGGGCTTGTAACTGAACCTTTCATACGCATTAATACAAGTGGTGTTAATCGTTGAATGTTGTGTGTTGTGTTTGTGCTTGTTCTCGTATAAAGTCTCGGTTGCATGCTAGCTTGGATTCCGCACTCGCTAGTGTGTTTGATATAACAAGGATAAGGTTTTATCTCATCCTCGAGAGGGACCTACAAGTGGTATCAGAGCCGTGGCTCTTTTCCTTGTTAAAAACGGGATTTTATACAAGCTTTGGAGTGTTTTGGACAAAAACTCATTTGGTTTTGCTTCTGTTTTCAGTGTTTTTCTCGCTGTTTTTGTCGTTAAAACGTGTTCAAAACTTGTCGGGTGTGTTAAGGGAAGGTTTGGGTAACTTTAAAACTTTTTTTTGGTGTTTGGTGATTTCCGACCATAATTCTGGCTTACTCCGGTACCGGTTTCTGGGTATTTTTATCATATTTTATTGTTTAAAATCTTGGTGTTGGTAAAAATCATGGTCTGACCATACTTTCTGCGAAAGATCTCACCAACCCATCACCTTTTTCACCTACCTGTCACTCTTTGTCAACTGTGTCAGTTCGATTCGATAGATACCCTTCGAAGTCGAAAGATCATCTTTCGATCAAGGAGGTTCGACAGATACCCATCCTTCGAACATCTTTCGAAGTCAGTGAGTTATCTTTCGAGCCAAGGAATTTTTCGAAGGATATATTGTTCGTACTACTGTTACATTTCGAAAGATAAGGATCCTTCGTCTTGGAGAATCTTTCGAAGTCATTGTTCGAAACTCAACAGTGATCTTTCGAACACTGTTGATCCTTCGAACAAGTGTTGATCTTTCGATCCTTGTCTGTTTTAGTTTAACAGGTTGTGCTTTTCAGGTCTTTCGATTCTTGATCCTTCGGCTGGTTGTTATCCTTCGAGATTTTAACATAGTTTGTGAAAATTAAATTTTTAAAAGGAGAAAACTTATTTTTCAAATTTTAAATCAATTTTCACTAAATATATTAATTTCCATAAAATGGGAACAAACGGTCAGTGGGATCCAACCGCGTGGACTCAAATAACTTCGACTCCACAATCATCAGCTATGCAATCTATGCAATCTACGTCAGATTTCGACAAAACTGCATGGATGCGAGCTATTGCCCCACCTCAAGCTGCAATGATAACTGCAAATCAATGGGCTTTGGTCACAAATCAAAGCAACAGCATTCAATCTATGATGCAGAACGACAGTGAAACTGGTACAAGCACAAAACCGCCAAAGTTAAATCACATCAATGATTGGGGATGGTGGAAAGAAAGGCTGAGAACTTATGTTCAGGGACAAGGTCAAGATCTATGGATGTGCTTCTTCGCAGCTTTTGAAAATGAGTTGGAAGTTGCAGGATCTAATCCACAAACTTACAGCACTTTGTCTGAAGAAGATAAGAAGAAGTTTGAGTTAGAAAAGAAAGCATTCATGATTCTCACACAAGCTCTTCACAAAGACATTTACCACCAGTTTGTTTACTGCACGACTACTAAAAGCTTGTGGGATATGCTCACGTTACGTTGTGAAGGAAATGCTCAATCTAGAAAGATCAAGCAAGAATTACTGAAGAAAGAGTTTGAAGGATTCACGTGTTTGGAGAATGAGACTTTGGCAGAGTTATCTACAAGGTTCCATCACTTGTTGAGCGAGATGTTTGCTTTTAAAGTCACTGCCACTCCACAAGAATTGGTGAAGAGATTCGCTGATAGCTTACCAGTAAAGTGGAGCAGTTATCTTGAAATTCTCAAAGAAAATGGTGTTCTAGACACAATCACCGTTTATGAATTAATTCAAAGATTGGAGAATAAGGATGTAGAAGAAAAGCTTAAAGCAAAAAGAACACAAACTCCTCAAAATCCAGAAATGTACTTTGGGATTGCAGGAGGTATCAGTGGAGAAAAACCAGCTTCTCAACACGCGAAGCTTCAAACAGCTTTCATCTCAAGCACCGGACCTTCCACAACAGATCAGTTTGATCCTTCAGCATACACGATGATGTATTCAAGACCAGATGTGCAACCGAAAGCTCAGCAGCAACAACCGCAACAGCAAGGGTTTTATGGAAGCTCTTCAAACTTTCAAGCCACTTCCAATCCTAACACAGTCAGATTAGACACTTCCAACTTTTCCAAAGTCAGTGTCGAAGTAGCCAAGGAGCATATGGAGATGTTGAATACCTTGGTTAGTGCTTATAGTGGATTGATCGCATGTCAGATTGGGAATATCAATCTAACCAATGAAGATTATAAGCAAGTGGATAAAGAAGAGTTTGAAATGATGGATATCAAATGGGCTCTTGCTAGTGCAATTCGAAAAGCAAAGGAGTTTATGGAAAGGACGGGGAGAACCAACTTGGAAAACAAGAAAGACACCAAGTATGGGTTCGACAAGCAAGCTGTCAAGTGCTTTAACTGTGGCGAACGGGGTCATTTCAAAAGGGAATGCACAAGACCAGCTCAGCATGGAAATCAAAATCCGTTCAGAAATCAAGGCAACCAGCAGAACCAGAACGGGAACAATGTTCGTACGTTGATACCTGTCAACAACCAAGGCCAAGCAGGGTCATCAAATGCCAACCGGGGGATGGTGGTTCAAATAGATGAGGGTTGTGATTGGTCGCTTCAGCTTGGAGAAGGAGGAAATGGTGGAACAGCATGTTTTGCTGAAGTCGTAAAGGATTTAAAGCACGCCAGTGGTGGAGAATCTTCCACCAATGGTGTTGCATCTTCTGAAGATGAAGACAGTTCTGGTTATAGTGGAAGCTCAGATGAAGAATCCTCCACTTCAGGAAATGATCATGTGAATGAGACATCAAGTGCGTCAGTCGATGCAGATATTGATGAGCTTTTGGAAGAAGTTGCAGCAGGAACTGAAAGAAGATCTAATTTGATGGATCAAGCTGCTTACTCTTCGTCTTCTCTCCATTCAGCCTTTATGGCCAATGTCGACAGTTCATCAGGTCAGGTATGTGTCGATGAACCCACTGTAGTTAGCTGTGAAAAGTGTGATAGTTTAAATGTTAAATATGCAGAAAAGGAAAGTCAGTTTGAAATCACACACAAACACAATCAACAATTGATTGTAGATCTTGCTAAAGCAACTGAAGCTAACGTGTTTTTAACCAGAAATGAAAAGGAATTTAAAACAACAATTGCGTCATTAAGACATGATGTTTCAGAATTACAAAAAGCTGTTTTGCGAAAACAACATGCTAACAATGATCTTATAGACACAATTGAAAAGCAGATGGTAGAGTTGGCAACCGCTCGATGTGAATGTGAAACAATCAAGCAGAAATTGGAAAGTTATTCCAATTCCCGCTATGTATTGGATCACATTATTGATGTTCAAAAGAAAAAGGGGGATAAGAAGTGTATGGGATTCAAATCATGTCCTCCCCCAATGAATCACAATTACTCCAAACTGCCTGATGACGAGGATATGCCCCGTTTTGAACCTACTGTGCCACTCGGTCTAGATGACTTTGCAGCAGGCCTCGGGTTCACAACTGGTACATCATCCTCGGGTCAATCAGAATCTGAGAAAAGTGTGACAGATTCATCGTGTGTTAAGGAACAGAGTCCTCCCGTTGTTGAGAATACTGATTCTTCGGATGATGAATCTGATGAAATTGTGAACCAACAGTCTAACTCGGTTACAACAGATATTCCAATCGAGAATCACATCCTGTGTGATCCACCAGTGAAACTGAGTAAGACTGAAATGTCAAAAGAAATGGAGTCGATTGTATCAAGTTTTGAAGGGAGTAACTTGTTGTACACGCTCAAAGGAGATAGCAAAATCTACTCTAACAAAGATTTTCCAATTAAAAATGTAAATCAAGATTTAATTGAGCAAATTTTTGAAGGATGCACTGATAAGTTTTTGGGGAACAAAAGTGGCAAAGTTACCGTCACTCAATGTGATCCAATTCCGTGTGAACAAATTAGAAAACAATACGGAAACCAAAAACTACAAGTTGAGCGAAAACAACAAGTCAATTCCGGAAAAGGTAAGGTACAGGGAAAGAAGGCTCAGAACAAGAATTTTCAAGCACCTAAGGTTCAACAACAATGGGTGCAAAACAAAAGAGCTCATGTTAAGAAAAGAGAACCGAAAGTGAACTTTGTTGGATCCGCGGGTTCAGATAAACTTGAAACATTTCAGGATAAATCTAAGATTGATTTTGTAAAACAAGTTAGAATTTTAAAACGAAATAATCAGAATAACTACACCCAACACACCAACGGAGGTGATTTAGGTCCAAGCACGTCTAGATCACAAAGCTCATTGTCTGGTTCTCCGTCTGATCATCAACATGTTTCTCCGAGGTTTGTAGAGCGGAGAATGTGTTTTGAGTGTGGCACAATTGGGCATATTGTAAGATACTGCCCATACCTGCAAAAGTTGAAGGCAAAAACAAGTGCTCCCCAAGAAACCAATTACCAAAAACGATCATTTTCCCCGAAACAAGACCCACGTGTCTTGAAAGAAAGGGAAAAGAAGTTAAAACAAAAGAATCAAAAGGTAATTGAAAAGGCCTTAAAATCAGAGGTCAAAGAAGAAAAACCTGTTCAAGCAAAACCTAAAACTGTAAAACCAGTAAATGCTAAAACAATTAATACAAATACTGGTAAAGGACAAACAGCTTGGAAACAAAAACAGGTAATTCAGTCAGGGGGAGCACCACAGGTTCTTTTTCCTAATCATCAAGTGATTGAGATCACTTTTCTTGATGATCAAGGACGACCCAAGTCCACAAAGGCTTGGGTCCCTCTCTCCAACTAATTTTTGAGTGAGTGTGTAGGATATTCCAGGAGGAACTTTCGATAGTCGTAAGATTGTTGATAGTGGAGCATCCTTGCACAAAATAGGCAACAGAAGAAATTGCTGCCTTTGATGGAGAGAAAAAGTAAAGGGAAACAGAAATGTCTGTTGAAAGAGATTGAAAAGCTTCGACAAAATGAAAATCATTTCAAAATGTGAATGTTCAAGGCTTTGATCGGGTCCCCGGGATAGATTCAAATCAAAATGTACGCACCTGCAGCACGTCTGAAGTTCAACAATCTACAAGATGAACGTGCAGTGTACATTTCTTCGTGGTGTGATTGAAGAAAATGTGTTTGTTGAACAAACCAACCGGGTGTGCGGATGCCTTGGCATGGGTTGAACAACCGCACACTACTTCACAAGAGAAAGACAAAAACCTTCGCTGGTGCAATGTGGAAGACCAGCCGGACCCAAAGGTTTCTGATCTTGTTGCTGTGAAGAGATTTCTAAGTAGCTACAAAATCGACTTTGAAATCCACACTGGGTGGATATCCAGTTTGGGAGAGCACTCAGATTCCTTGCAATGCACGAAGCAGTTGCAGGATATGGTTTTAAATTTCTAATCTCTCTTTTACTTGTCGATATTTAAGCTGCTTTATGAATTATTATTATCTCGTACAGCACTCTTTCGCCAGACAATGTTGTCATGGTCCGCACCGCTTACCGACATGCCAACTCATTTTTTCCAAAATTCGATAAATCATTTCTGATTCAAAATTAATTTTGGTAAACGGCATTGATTTAACCAACATCGGAAAATCATTTTTGTAAATACCTTTGTGCTTTAAATTTTATCTTAGTTTATTGATTTTAGGGGGAGTAAATCCAAATTCGAAAATCCAAAAACATCGAAAAATTTCAAAAACACAAAAACAATAGAAAAACAAAAATGAGTTTCCTGGCGAGCAAAAGAGAAAATGATAGTACATCAGTGGTCTGTCTAAACCTCTTTAAACCTTAAATGAAAAACGATAAGCAGCTCTATATAAGATTACTCGGTAGGCTCACAATCATTTTAAAGTGTGCAGGGTGATATAAATCTTAAATCGACTGAGGACTGGGTGGGAACCATTCATTGGCATATGGTCTTAGTACCGAAATTTCGTTTGAGAGATTGCCGAGGTTCTGAGATATTCGGTCTTTATGCTGCTTATCATCTGGGTATCATGGTTGTATCTTTTACCGAAAATTAACGGGGACGCAAGTCTAGATCTTCCATGATACCATACATACGTGTACATACTGCATTCGACCTCAATAAGTGATCAACAATCACATGTCCAAATCAAATAAGTGATAAAATATCACATTCATCCGGGAGTCAAGTTCGTCTCTCTGCTGTACGAAAGTACTGACCTGTTCACGGACTTGCTCCTGTGCCCTCATGCATCTGAAACTCAAGTTCCTCATAAATAAGTGATTCTATCACATAGGGCTTGTTTTCAATCAAAATAAGTGAGAATCTCACATCATATACGGTCAAACAGATGATAATCGGTATACTCACCGGTAAGATGAATCCTCGTGCATACCTTGATACGGGAATGTGTCGTGATGTGGATGAACACCGGTCGGTAAGTATAAATTATACCTTAACGTATCCCCTCGCCATGATTACAAATGATAAGTTGAGCTTATGTGGACAACAATACCGATAATTGTTATAGGATGCTTATCTTAATGTTAACTAATTGAAAAACAAGAGCGTTTTGGCATGACCGTACACTGATATGATTCTCTTACCCTCGAAACTCGCAAAAAGAATGTCTGTAAATATTTATTTAATGTTTCCTGTTTATGCATCTTTGTATATATTTATTTATTGCTTTCCGTCTTTACATTTGAAAAAAATGAAAATTTCAAAAAGATTTTAGGTGTGTTTTAATTTAAACTTTATAAAATCCAAAAAGATTTTTCTTCTAGTTTATTTTTGATTGACCGATGTTGGAACTCGAGTCTATCCTACCCAAAATCCTGATCGTAAGCTGGAAAACAATTGCATCTTCATAAACAGTCGAAGTTAACAAGTTTTGAAAGTTATAGGATTAAAATGAATATTTTTCTAAACTTTCAAACTGCTGTCGGTTGGTGTTTGATTGAGATTTGATCTCATATGTGTCGTTAGTTTAAATGTTAACTATATTCCAAGCGGTTGTTCTCATTATGCGTTTAGCTTTCTTGCATGTGCAGATGCTAAAGGCGAGGAGAACATGTTCGATGAAAAGCTTTGGAATGAAGACACGAAGTGGAGGCACTCAAAGGATAAAATGATCGAGTTGCCGCTGTCCCTTCATCAACACCACAAGGATCTGAAGAATTGACAAGTCAAAAGATTCACGAGCATGACTCAATGGAGAGTTCAATCTAAGGGGGAGTTTATTGACACACTACCTAAGTTAAATGGGGAGTTTGTTGATATACTTTCTACTTACGACGCGTGAAGACTTTGAAGATCCTCCGACATGAAAGTCACAGAAGACGAACCATCACGAGTAGCGTCCAAGGGGGAGTTTGTTGATACACTTTGTGTGGACGCGACTCGGCTCAGTTCGACTCGGCCTTGAAGACTTGAAGACACGAAGATCGAGACAAAGCTACAGCCAAGGGGGAGTTTGTTGGTGCACTTGTGTCTGTACTTTGTCTGTATTTCGTCATGATACAAAACGATGTCTTTAATGTAAGGTTGATGTAAGTTTGACCAAGTCAACCATCCTCCTGGTTTGACTTGACCAAACAGTTAGAAAAATGTTGTAAGCTGGTTGTGTCGAAGGATGTGTCATCGAAGGATTGTTTTATATCCTTCGATGAGCTCGAAAGATGAACATTCGATAGATGAGTTCGAAACATAAACCTTCGATGGATGAACTCGAAGGATATCTCGAAGGATATCATCCTTCGAGGTATTTGTGAATCTTTCGATGGCTTTCTGGTCGACAGATGATCTTTCGATCAATCTGTCTGATCCTTCGACCAGACCTGCTGTGTCGGGTATATATACCCATGTAGTGTGTTGTGTGAAAAGTCAGACAGATAGAGAGAAGAGAACACATAGTCAGGACAAGAGAGACAGAAACAGAGAGAGCATTCTGTTGAGAGCACACACACGAGAGAACTTTGAGAGTTTGCAGAATACATCTGTGAACATTGGGCTTGTAACTGAACCTTTCATACGCATTAATACAAGTGGTGTTAATCGTTGAATGTTGTGTGTTGTGTTTGTGCTTGTTCTCGTATAAAGTCTCGGTTGCATGCTAGCTTGGATTCCGCACTCGCTAGTGTGTTTGATATAACAAGGATAAGGTTTTATCTCATCCTCGAGAGGGACCTACAGATTTTACAACCAGGTATGGGTATGGAATTAGCCATACCCGACCCATTACCATCCCTACTTAATAGTTAGTACCTTCGAATCACCTTGAAACTCGGTTTGAAGGACCGTCCAAGCTTGCTTCGAGGTCGATGCGAGAGAATACACTTTCGTGCACACCCTGCTGAATCAACACCGACGCTCTTGCTAGAGGTGCACAAATCAGTTAATTTCCCTAACCGATTCAGGTAAGTAGTTTAGGCGGTTAATTTCAACTTTTGGCTTTAACCGGTTAATGTTTTAATCGGTTATTACTTTAACTGGTTCGGTTATTCACTTTAATTGTTTCGGTTAATAACTAGTTATTTTCAGTTAATTAATTAACCGGTTATTTTCATTTTTTTTTCATTTCGGTTTTTTCTGGTTAACCGGTACATCGGTTAAAAATAACCGGTTATTATCCTAAAGATCTATAAGCGGTTACTAACCAACGGTTATGATTAACCACAAACCGGTTATTCTTCTACAGGCTACAAACCGGGTTATTTTCCCATCTCTAGCGCTTGCATTTTCTTTGGTATTGTTCTTCAACCTGTCTTGATCTATGTCTTGCTCCAAGAACCCCTGATTCACAAACTTCCACCGCCTTTTAATCGGAGTAGAGTCTTCACACGTATATTCCAAAATTCATAACCTTCAGCCTTGAACACAGGGGTAAGAGCTTGAGCAGATTCAGATGAAGCAGACGCCATGAAGCAGAAAAGACAAAAAACTCACTCAAGAAAAGCTCTGATACCACTATGTTGGGTAATCAAATGAATAATTCACACACTCGAATGAAACTTTTTCATTAACATCAAGCTGCTTAAATACAGAACAGGGAAAGAACTGAAACGTAAACACGGCCCCAACTAACTTACCACAAAGTGAGCATGACTAACTCAATACTCAGACTCATGACCACGATAAAAGAAACAACGACCCATGTTTACTGAATAAACATAAAAACAGAAATATAAAATAAATACTAAACTTCAGCTCCAAGACTCCAAAGCCACATCATCATGACTGCCACATCTTCACGAATGAGAACTTTCGATTATTCCAACAGTACTGCACACTCAGTTTGGTGGTATTCAAATGGAATTCTTGTGACAAGCAAGATATATCTTGAGCCACACATTATCAAGAAAATTATAGTAAGTACTTCTCCATTTGCTGGCAAAGAGAGGAGCAACCACAGTCCAGAAGCCAATTATAAATCCAAGCACAATGCTAATGATAAATCCCCAATTCTTGTCATCTGATTCATCATCATTTGGTTCTTTTGATTCACCTCCCGCGCTTGCATCAGGTGGAACTCCTTTCTTGTTACATAGCGCAAGTGGAGGCCCACAAAGCGCGTTTGACATGAAACTAGACTCACTGAAGCTCTGCAGCTGAGTACTTGTTGGGATTTCTCCTGTTAGTTTGTTGGAAGATAGATTTAACCAATTTAAGGTTGTCAACCTCGTCATGCTCGACGGAATCCTCCCCTCAAGCTGATTCACAGACAAATCTAGAGATTCAAGTGATGTCATTTTACCGATCTCTTCTGGAATTCTTCCACTTAAATGATTTCCGGATAAATTCAACCAGCGCAAGCCTGAGAGGTGCATAAGTTCCTTCGGAATGGGTCCAGAGAATTTGTTACTTGAAAGATCCAATGTTGTTACTAAATACAAAATTGATCTATATTCATACTCTCTTCCTTTAGTCACCAACAATGCACTACCAAGAACTCGAATCTGAAATGGCACGTCATAAAACACAAGTGGACTTGGTTGTTGCCTTCTAGACATTATGCTGAAGTTGTAGAAGCATGTGGGGATGGTTCCTGAAAGATTGTTATGAGCGAGATCCAAGATTTGAATGGACGTAAGACGACAGAGTTCTTCTGGGATTTCACCCGCCAGCTTGTTCAATCTGAGGCTGAGTAGTTTCAACTTTGTTTCTTCTCCCTTTATCAACAACGGTATGCTTCCAGTGAATTCATTCTCAGCAAGCTCAATAATTTGTAGGCTTTTTGAATTTAGAAGAAATGCAGGTAGCTTTCCAGAGAGATTGTTATTGCGGATATTGAATGATTGGATGGAAGATAAGTTCTCTATAGATTTTGGAATTCCACCAGAAAGCTTATTATTCTCAAAGTTTATGACTGATAAAGCTTGCCAATTCATCCAACAATCAGGAATAACCCCTGACAGGTTATTATTGGCCAGTTCAAGAACTTGTAGCGATCTATCTTTTTCTAAACTAGGACATAGGAATTGCTCAAGAGATCCTGAAAGATGATTGTATGATACATCCAGAAGAACAAAGTCAGCTTCATTGAATTTTCCGGGTAATGGACCTTCAAAACGGTTGCTACTTAGATCTACAACTGATTCTGGCGCAAGGATACTAAGATCTTCCAACGTCCCCCGGATACTATTGTGTGATATATTCAAGAAATCAATATCAGAAAATGAGCTCCAAAACCATCTAGGCATGATGTCCGAAATTCCCGTGTTGCCTATGTCTATCTCTGTCAAATTTCCTTGTGAACGAAGCCATGAAGGAAACTGAGGGCCTAGATTCCAAGAACCTATTTTGAGGGTGCCAAGTTTGAAAGGTGGGGTCCAGTTTTTAACGCTTAGTTTTAGAGTTAGCATGTTTGCCTCTGCCCATAATATGGTCAATGCTGTTAGATTGGCAAAGTGATCTTCTGTGACATCTCCAGTGAACAAATTATGATGCACACTCAAATACGTTAAGTTCCCTAGCTTTCCAAGACTTACTGGCAGGCTTCCATTGAGCTTGTTGAAAGAAATCTCCAACCATTCCAATGATGTTAAGTTCCCTATTGAATCAGGAAGCTTACCAGAAAGATGGTTAACATTAAGCCTCAACACTTTTAAAGATGACAATTTTACTAAGGAATTTGGAATCACACCAGGAATGAAATTGAATGCAAGATCAAATGTGACAAGATTTTGAAGTACTCCTATTCTATATGGTATATGACCAGAAAGGAAGTTGGCACTGAGAGCAAAAGAATCCAACTTAGGTGAATTACATTCACAAAATTTATTCAGAAGATATGATACATCTCCCCTAATATAGTTAGATCGGAGATCAACATAACTTAAGTTGCAAAGGTTTCCAAATGAGTTTGGCAACGTCTCGTTGATAAAATTTTGTGACAAGTCGATACTAACAAGAGAAGTCATGTTTTGAAAACCACCAAGTATGGGAACTGAAAGATTGCAGGTACTAATATCTATGGACACAAGACTAGTGACACTCAACAATCCGCTTAAGACGGATGTTGAATTCATAAAATCATTTTCAGAAACGTGAACAAATTTTAAATCAGTCATGTTCTGAAAACCACCCACCCTACCAGGAACTGGACCGTGGAAAAGGCATCTAGTCAAATCCAAGGAAACTAGCTTACTTAGGCTAAAAATCCACCAAGGCACCAAAGTGTCAAAAATGTTAAAAGAAAGATCAAGGACAGTTAGTAAAGTAAAATTAACTTTGGGTAGCTCATGAGGAATTTGAGTAAGATTGCTTGAAGGCAAGTGCAATTCTACCAAAGATGGAAGGTTGCCGGTAACTTGAAGCCAGTCAGATGCCATGCTAAGATCATAGCCAGTCAAATCTAGGTATTTCAACAAACGGAGACTCGACAACCAATGCATACTGTTCACATGAACATTACCTAGCCATGGTCCGTTTCCTAGATCAAGAACAACTAACATGGACAGATTCCCTAGTTGGTGAGGCACTCGACCGTAAAATTGTGACATTGAGAGATTAAGATATCTCAAGTTTTGAAGAGAGCCTATGAAACTAGGAATTTGGATCGCTTCAAAATCGTTGCAACTCAAGTCTAGGTACTTAAGTTGCTTCAACAACAGCAGAGAGCGATTAATATTACCTCTGAGCATCTGAGTTGACGCGTCTTCAAGTTCAGGATCAGGTCCTCGAAGGTGAAGCTCTTGGACATGACCGGTAAAGTTATCACAAACGATTCCATCCCACATGCAACAGTCGATGTTCACACGACTCCAAGAAGAGAGCCTATTGGCATCATCTATGAGATCTTGTTTAAACTGAAGAAGTGCCAGCCTTTCATCATCGATGCATAAAACCCGTCCCGGATTGTCATCACACAGACAACTAGTGTTGGATTAATCTTGACGGGTAAAGTCGGGTCGGTAGCAGTTTGTTTTTAATGGGTCAAATATTTTTAATTAGTCATGTGTTTTTTATGTTGAAGTGTTTAGCAAGATTAAGTTAGTGGGGTTAATGGGTTAGTGGCCCTAATTATTAGTTAGTGGGTATTTATTTTATTCTATATAATGTAAGTTTTAGCATGAATGAAAGTAGGGTTTTTTTAGCAGCAAACACATTCTCGTGAGTTTTTTTGTGATTAAAGCCTTCAAAACCCAACAATTGGTATCAGAGCCCTAGGGCTCGTATCGTGGGTTTAGCGAGGTTTAGAAAGAGGGCAGGTTTGAGAGTCGATTTTCGGAGAAGAAGGGAGCAGCCCTCTAAACTGCAAGATATGGAAGACAGAAAGAATTCGCAAGAGGGTGTTCAAGAAGGAGACAGCAACGTCGGTGATCAAAGAAAGAAAAGAAAGCAGATCACCGGGAAAAAAGTGGAAGAAGAGCAGCAAGTGATCGGAAGAAAGCAGCAAGGGGTTTCGATCAGCAAGTTTGATTGATCAATTGAAAGAATTCATGGACTGCATTAGGGAAAGGGAGAGCATGTCATGACAAAAAAAAAAAGGCGGCTGAGATTGTGAAAGGAATCAAGCAAGCAAGGATTTTTTTTAAGCAGGCAAGCACATACCTCAATTCTCTCACCAGGTTTCCTTGTTTGTTTTGTTTTTGGGAAATTCAAACCTACAACAGGTTCTTTTTTGAGACAAAATAAAAATGAAAAACACCACAAGCGGCAAGATTACGGTCTGTTCGAAGCAGGTTTGTTGGTTGTTTGGTTGTTCTTTGGTGCAACAACCAAGAATAAGGAAGAACGCAAGCGGCACGTTGCAAAATTTTAACCATAACGAACGCAAGAAGGTAAGAAAGAGACCGGTGGGTTAAAAAAGAAAGTGAAAGCATCGGTTAGAAAGAAGAAACAATGAGCGTCGATAAGAAAGAAAGAATGAAATCGACAGCCCGAAGAAAGAAAGAAAACCGAAAGTTAGCAAGAGACCGGACCCGTGTGGTTCGTTTAGCAAGAGCAAGATCCGAGCCATGTATGGTTCGTAGCAAGAAGCAAGAGCAAGAGCGAGTAGCAAGATTGAATCTTTGTGATTCAAAAGCAAGAAAAAAAAATAGGTAGCAAGTAGCCTGTTCATTAAAGCAAGTCAGCAAGCAAGAAGATTCGAAGTAAGAAAGCAAGAATGAGTTCGAATCAAGCAAGAACATAGCGACTAGGAAGGTCAGCAAGTAAGACACAAGATCAGTAATCTTAGAATGCAAGTTTCGAAAGCAAGTCAGCAAGAAATCGTCAATAAGAGCATGTTGATTAGAAGCAAGAAGAGCAAGAACGACAACATCAAGCGAGAAAAAAAAGCAAGAACCGAGGTCAAGATTAAGGGGGTGAATGTTGGATTAATCTTGACGGGTCAAGTCGGGTCGGTAGCAGTTTGTTTTTAATGGGTCAAATATTTTTAATTAGTCATGTGTTTTTTATGTTGAAGTGTTTAGCAAGATTAAGTTAGTGGGGTTAATGGGTTAGTGGCCCTAATTATTAGTTAGTGGGTATTTATTTTATTCTATATAATGTAAGTTTTAGCATGAATGAAAGTAGGGTTTTTTTAGCAGCAAACACATTCTCGTGAGTTTTTTTGTGATTAAAGCCTTCAAAACCCAACAACTAGCACACAAGGTTGAAGAAATTATTAGAAGCCAAAAATGAGTGAAAGATTTCATATATATGTGCTTAGGATTACACCAATTCTGATAACTATGGTTAGAAAGGATGCTAGGTACGAAATGCGTACGAACATATATATAGACAAATTTATATGTACTTGCATTAGTTAGCACACTCACGCATGTGAACAGTGGACACAACTGTCAAGAAAAGTCAAACGAGGCCTGAAATTAAATACTTGTGATGGTTCGACTTGCAAGATCAGCTCAATGTGTCAATCACGTTAGCAGTTTGATCCCTATCATGGATCTATTTGCATACTAGGTCATTTGGCATTATGCTCGATATTCAAGTACATGTTATTAGAAAAAGTAGCAGGAACCATTATTCTAAATTTCAGCAAAATCCTACTTAGGATTTTTTATTCTTTTCTTCCGTCACCTCTAACGACTGCAACTTCACCATCTAGAATCTTTTTGTGGATTCTTAAACGTGTCCCACACATTGAGTTTCAAATAGGTGTTCCCACCAAGCACGCACCTGCTACATAGAACCAGTGGCGAAGCTTGAGATTTCAAACGCATATACCCAAAAAAATTTATAGACCCGGGGGTCGAAAACGTATATATCCAAAAATTTCTATACGAAAGCTACATACATAACACTACTGATCGAAAAGTTCGCGGGGGGCAGCCCGACGCATCGGAAGAAAGCGACTACTTTTGATATTAACTTTTTAATTTTGTGATTAGCTTTAAAAAAATTAATAAAAATAAGCTGATGCATCTCAAGCCACCATTGGAAAACCGTTTTTTTAAAGAACCAAACAACAAGGTTGCGTATTTGTAGACTCAACAAAATAATAAAATATCTAAATTAAATAAAATTAAAAAGAAATGTGGAAAAGAAAATAAAATTAAAAAGAAATGTGGAAAAGAAAATAAAATTTGAGGAGTTAGCCTAGACAAAACGAGGGGTCAGAGGATCCAAAACGAGGAGTCAGCCAAGCCACTAGGAGGAGTCAGCCATGCCACTAGGTGGAGTCAGCCCGACGCATCGGAGGAGTCAGCCATGATACTAGGAGGAGTCAGTCCGACGCATCAGCCACCTTTTTGCCTTTGAGGAGTCAGCCATCACTCAATCCATGATTCTTGACACGTGTAAGTACCACATTGATGGACGCTTGAATGTGATACACGGACGCCTCCCATGGTTCAGGCGCCACTCCATGGACGCTTGAAGGTGACATTTTGGTAATGTTACTTGGTCAACTGACATTTTTGTAATTTTCCCGTTTTTATGGATCAAGGGTTAGGAGGAGTCAGCCATGCCACTAGGTGGAGTCAGCCCGACGCATCGGAGGAGTCAGCCATGCCACTAGGAGGAGTCAGCCCCACGCATCAGCCACCTTTTTGCCTTTGAGGAGTCAGCCATCACTCAATCCATGATTCTTGACACGTGTCAGTACCCCATTGATGGACGCTTGAATGTGACACACGGACGCCTCCCATGGTTCAGGCGCCACTCCATAGACGCTTGAAGGTGACATTTTGTGAAAGCACCGGATCGATGACGAACATCAAACATTGCACTTGATTCAAGACATGAAGAACAAAATATGAAGAACAAGATAGAAATATGTAAAAGATGAATCCTTTATTATGAATCAGTCATCACAGATTACACAAACCAAAGGAGTATACATCATCTACAAGCTGGTTTAGATCACAAAGATCTAAACCCTAGCTTTCTCTCACTAACACATAGTCTCTCTCTCTCTAGAATTCACACAGAAGGATGAACGAGTGGGAGAGGTGCACCAAGCTACAAGAGTTTTGATTGATCCCTCATCCATGGATATTGCCCTAATCCTATACAACACATATATATAGAGGCTAGGGACTAAACCTCGGACAAACCAATTCTACACCAAACCCTAACTCTTGTCCCTAGCATAAACCTCAGACACTTTTCCTAGCCATAAAACTTGGACAAATGTCCCTAGGATAAACCTTGGACAAATGTCCCTAGGATAAAGTTGGGACAACTTTCCCTAGGATAAAACTAGGACTAACTTTCAAGACTTGTACAATAAAGACCATAACAATTGGAAAGCATACACTTGTCACCCAAAGTGCACTAACAAACTTCCCTTGGTCTTCATGTGGTCTTGAATTCTTCAGTATCGTTGACTTTAACTTGGACAACTACTTTGGTTGACCAGAACTGATAAGCGGCAGTTACCCGGCAGGAACTGCACTTATAGTCTCCCCCTTAACTGTTGCATCAGTTCTGTGTGGCATCGATAATCTTCAGTCACCGGATACTGCACTTACAGACTCCCCCTTGACTGATGATATCATGGCTGCTTTTAACTTTGGCTGAGACTTGATCTTTCCGGCAGAGCACAGCGATCTTCAACCCTTCTAATTAAAGACTTGCTGACGATCACTTAAGGTCGCTTTGAGAAACCCGAAGAATCCAACATCAAACACTGTAGATCCTCCCCCTCAAACTACTCCCGAATCAAGTTAACGCGAACCAACTTACAACAACATGTGAGAATATCGCTCGATACATTAATCTTCAAACTTAACCGGTAGAAGAACGAAACGTCGGATTTCCAATGCCCAACACCAAACACTTCAAGATCCCAAAAACATGAAGCTCAGTTCGATAAGTTAATAACAAACTGAACTTTGTAAAGGTACATCCACCATCTTGACCAGAGTCTTCAACCGAGTGTCTGAAATCATTTCATCTCGAATCTTCAAGATCCAATCTCGTATCTTCACGAATCCACCAATTACCCGATGACTTTCGTCTCCAATCTCCCCCTCAATGTAAGAACCCCTATTTCGAGAATCCGATCAGTCACCAACTTGGAAAAGAGAACAAGAAGACTAATCATCTCTACTCTAACCGGTATACGATAAAGGCTTGACCTTCAACTACTTGCCAAACGAGCAAATTGCTTCATCACATCAACACTTGAATAAACCTCGAACAAACTTGACAGAACTCAATCATACACTTGCTTCATGTTATAAGCACTTCGCCACCGGTAAGATTAACACTAAGTTAATCTCAAAGATAGTAAGCATGAACTTGTTTCGATGTAGCACCACGAGCCTTTGATTTACAAAGAAAACAGGAATTTCACAAAATTTTTACTCCCCCTTTTTCTTTGTAAACAATACAAAATTCCAAGCAAGTCGTATTCTCTTCGCACCACAAATCAACGAGCCAAACAACTGTCCGTTATAAAGCTCGTTCAAACAAGCCGATTTCAACGAATTCGCAGCCGCGCCAACACCAATCGGCTCGGCTGAGCCGTCGTTAACATCTCATAGCCGCTTAACCGAAAGCTCCTCAAGTGAATAACTGTATTCAAGCAGCGCGTTGATCCCTTTCGCTCCAAACATACACGTCTCCACCGACTGTAAACACGGATAAATACCCATACCTAGGCGCCTCTGAACAACCACCTGAACCACTGTATAACTTCAACGAATTGGAAACGAATTCCAGTTATCACCAAGGCCGACACTCTCTATCTTGACATCTCGATTCACCACCAATTTCCGATAGGTCCCCAGAGTGCGACTGTTTAAACTCAAAATGCCGTAAAGAAACTCGGACATACCAAGATGAACTGTATGTTCAAAAATCGGAATCAAACTCGGAGACACAGAGGTAATCAAAAATCGGAATCAGAGACGGTTTAACAATCGGAATTCAGAAACTCAGAGACTGTTAAAACTCGGAGTATGTTGAAACTCCGACTCACGTTGAAACTGTTTGAAAGTCGGACTCATGTTGAACAGGTTTGAAAGTCGGACTTCATAAAACTGTTTGAAAGTCGGACATAACTAAAAAAAAAATTCGGACATAACTCAGAGTAAAGGTCGGACTATATAAGTGATCATCAAGATTTGTTGAACTATATAAAACTCGGAGTTGTTTCAAAAAAGTGAGAGCCGATGTTTTGATTTAAACATCGGACACAGGTTTTGATTTCAAGGCCGAGATTTGAAACTCGGACACAAGGCCGAGGTTTGATCCAAAACTCGGACTTCAACGTGTTAACAAGATAAAAAACTCGAAACTAAGAACTGATTAAAAACTCGGAGACATGAAACTGTTTAAAAATCGGACACAGGTTCAACTAGTTTAAAACTCAGAGAAACTATCTTGACCTGATTAAAACTCAGAAATGAAGAAAAAAAACTCGGAACATTTGAAAGATGAACCTCGGAATACAGAGAATATTGGCAAAATTCGGAACTACATTGAGTCTGTGCAAAAACTCGGAAATAAACTATTGACTTTCAAAGCTCGGAGTAGTCAAAAACTCGGACTGAAACACACACACAGAACAAGAACAAAACTCGGAGTGTTAACTTTGAAAATTTAAAACTTTGTTTCACCTGAGAGAAAATCTCGGAGTGTTAACTTTGTTTCAAACTCGGACTGAAACACATACTTAAAAACTCTGACCAGAATTCTGAATTGACATAAACTCAAAACTCGGAACAAATCCATCATCATTAAAAATTCGGAGTAGGTTGATGAGAGTGTAAAAACTCAGACAGGTTTCAATAACCAATCTCCGGACCCTCTCCCCAGTGTGACTTCACACTGGTTCACCAAAACCCCGGAAACACAAACACGGAGTCTTAAGCTCAGACAAACCTTTTTGGATCAAAACCCTAGATCACCAAACCCACACAGCCGACGAACAGCTTCATTTTCTTCAAGTTTTCTCCAGAATCTTCAAGTCTTCAAGATGTTTGGCGGAAACAAACATCAAATCAAGAGCAATGGTGATTCGGAAGGCGGTTAGACCATTCTGAATCGGTAACCATGCTCTGATACCACTGTAAAAGCACCGGATCGATGACGAACATCAAACATTGCACTTGATTCAAGACATGAAGAACAAAATATGAAGAACAAGATAGAAATATGTAGAAGATGAATCCTTTATTATGAATCAGTCATCACAGATTACACAAACCAAAGGAGTATACATCATCTACAAGCTGGTTTAGATCACAAAGATCTAAACCCTAGCTTTCTCTCACTAACACATAGTCTCTCTCTCTCTAGAATTCACACAGAAGGATGAACGAGTGGGAGAGGTGCACCAAGCTACAAGAGTTTTGATCGATCCCTCATCCATGGATATTGCCCTAATCCTATACAACACATATATATAGAGGCTAGGGACTAAACCTCGGACAAACCAATTCTACACCAAACCCTAACTCTTGTCCCTAGCATAAACCTCAGACACTTTTCCTAGCCATAAAACTTGGACAAATGTCCCTAGGATAAACCTTGGACAAATGTCCCTAGGATAAAGTTGGGACAACTTTCCCTAGGATAAAACTAGGACTAACTTTCAAGACTTGTACAATAAAGACCCTAACAATTGGAAAGCATACACTTGTCACCCAAAGTGCACTAACAAACTTCCCTTGGTCTTCATGTGGTCTTGAATTCTTCAGTATCGTTGACTTTAACTTGGACAACTACTTTGGTTGACCAGAACTGATAAGCGACAGTTACCCGGCAGGAACTGCACTTACACATTTTGGTAATGTTACTTGGTCAACTGACATTTTTGTAATTTCCCCGTTTCTATGGATCAAGGGTCGAGCTAGGAGATGCAATTTGGAATGGAGCAAATGGGTACGGCTTGATATGATGAACTAAAAGCGGCAGTTTTTACTTGTGTGTTTGTCCAAATTTTCTTGTCTTTTTTTTTTTAATTTGGTGAGGTTAAAAGCAAGTATTGGATGGTTGGCTTAGTAGCTTACTAACCATATATAATTTTGTCGTACAATTTTTGGGTGTTTGAATAAGATTATAATTTTCCGTTCAAAAAAAATTTACATACACCGATACACATATAAATACATATGTACACCTAATTAAGTTTATAGTTCTAGTAATTTTACCAGTTGAAGTCTTTCATAAATCATTAGAATAATTGTATTGTTGATGCAGATTTTGTGTCTGATGCTTGTCGAATAGATTAGTTTTATTTTACGCTGAATTTGTAATAGTTAGTGAAACGGTCTATCGAACGTGTATAGACCCACTCGTTTGAAGTGGTCAAACGAGAGGGTTATTCGGTTGACCGTGTGTGTTTGCAAGACAAGGGGTGTGACTATAAATAGAAAACCCTTGCCATTTGCAACACAAGGAGATTTTAGGAGGTTGGAGACCTCACCCGGGAGAGATCACCACTTGGTCTCTCCCCGGATGTATACTTCTTTGGTATTAGTTCGGTTATCATGTAATCGGGCCGATTTGTAATGTTTTACTACCGGATTAATACAAAGTTGTTTGTTTATCATGTCTAATCTCTCCCGTCTTGAACCGATCTCACACGAATCACGGTTTCGGTCACGAAACTCGGTCCTACAATTGGTATCAGAGCCATGGTGCCCGATTTAGTAAATCTAACCGTTTACTAAGTCACATGTGCTCTAGATCTGTGATTTTAGTGATTTTTGTTCAAGAAGAAAAGTTGGGTGAAAATGAGAAAAACTCAGATCTGGACCCGAATATTCAGATCTGTGCTGAAACAAGTGTTCGGTTTTTTGTTTTTCACCTATATAATCAAGTTATCATCATCAAAAATCAAAAATACAATGTTTTCGTCAAAGATCTGCATAAGAACAGTCGCTGTGTTCTTGAGATGTTCTTGGCAGCTGCTTAATCCAGATCTGGGTCGAAGGATGTTCTTTGGGTCGAAGGATCCAGATCTGGATCGAAAGATACCAGGATGTGTGTATCGAAAGATGATCCTTCGAAAGATGATCCTTCGTAGATGTGTGTATCGAAAGATGATCCTTCGAAAAGGCCTTTCATCTTTCGAGTTTTGAAAGTTGAATCGAAGTGAAGATGAGGTAGATGATGATGTTTGTGGCTGTTGTTGGTATGTACTACAGATGCTGTTAAGGTTTTGTTTCAGAGATTTAGGGTTTCATCAGATGTAGAACCTTCGATTCAGCTTGAATATCCGCTACTGATTCCTCCATTGCAGCCTAAAATCAAACCCAAAAACAGATAAACTGAGCTGATTATGTGCCGATTCATGGCTGTGGGTCGTTGTAATCTGATCCAGAACATATCAGATTCAAATAGCAGGGTACCAGGGCTGCTGCAACTGTGATTTGCAGACCTTGGGATGCACGTTTGGGGGTTTTGGAGGTGTATATCGCAGATTGAGAAGAGAGATTTAGATGATGAATAGCGGCTGCACTTAATTTTTTTTGGGTTTCAGCTGGTATCATAGAGAGAGAAATCGTAGGTTCTGGATGAGGGAAGATGACTGATGTCAGCTGGGTTTGGAAAATGAATGTGTTCAGTTTTGGCTAAGTGATCAAAGTCAACAAAAACAAAATTAAAAGTTGGGCCACCGTTGTTTCATTTGGGCTTGTTTGGAGGTGCATATGGGCCAATCTCTAAATAAGCATTAGTGGGTTGCAACTCTCATGAAATGATAAATCAGTTGAAATCCAAAATGTTGATATCATATTTGGAGGTGCATATTGGACTTTAAAAAAAAAAAAATGGGGTCGGGCGTTCACGAAGTTTATTTTAATGGAGCTTCTAAATTTCAACATCAAATTCGTACGAATTTGGGAGCGCGCGGGATGATGCGGCATGATGAAAACAAGAGATGATGAAAACTTGATTTTTGAAAAATGTGGGGTAGTCACGGTTACCGATGCAAATGTCAAAAATGGTGACGCGACTATTATGGGCCAAAAACCAAAAACAAAACGGTATGTTCACTTCCGCACGTCAATGTTTATGATTGTTATCGGTTATTCGTAAATGTTCGAAAGCATTTTGTTTATTGTCATATTCTCGCATTTGAAAACGAACGTATGAACCTGGAACGTCAATACCGGTCCTAACGAGTTCACAAAGTCTTTGGAGGGATACAAGTCGGATCCTACGGGGTACTAGGCGAAATTTCCTTATCAACTAGAATATGCAACGAAGAAATCTTTTTGTTTATTGTCATATTCTCGCATTTGGTAACGAATGAATGAACCTAGAATGTCAATATCGGTCCTAACGAGTTCACAAAGTCTTTGGAGGGATACAAGTCGGATCCTACGGGGTACCAGGGGACGTTCTTATTCAACTAGAATATGCAAAGAAGAAAGTCGTTTTCGTGATTTTTCGGAACCGAGAACATTCAATGAAGATTGACGACAGTTCCGCTTAGTGGAGGGAATTGGTGAACATTTGACGACAGTTTCTTTGAAGTGGAGAGAATCTGTTAAGGTTTAGAGATTTTACCAAAGAAATGGGGGGATAAAAATTTTCAAATGTTGAATTTCTTCGGTAAATTTCTAAACGCAATCACAGGTGGTAGAGTTTGTGATTTTCTGGTGATACAAACGGTTCGGCGTGGAATGTTTTGCACAGACACATATTTGAGGATTTTAATTAATTCTCCAGCCAGCGTGAAGGGTTTTGCACGGAAAAATACAGGTTTCTAAAGTCTACAGTAGTTACAAAAGCGTTGTTCACTGAAGACTTGGGGAATCTTAATGAAAGCTGATAGTTCAAGGCGGAAGACCTGCAGGATTCGGTTTTGGGTTTGATGTTTCTTTGGGATTTTACAGGGATCTGGGGGTAACTCAATTCGTTGAGTTTGCAAACGATGTACTTGGTCTAGCTGACTTCCTGAGTACTGATGCTGAAGATCCGTAGTGCATTACGTGGTCAACTTCACAAAGGCGAGACAATGAGATCTGGATGTAGTTCAACTAAGCATGCTGGTTGAGCTTGCAAGGGATACACTTGGTCTAACTGACTTTCCTGAGTGTTGATGCTGAAGATTAAAGTGCATTACTTGGTCGATTCCACAAAGACGGTTTACAGAAGACAGTTCACCAGAAATCTCTATCAATGTAGTATGCTTGTATGAAATAGAGTTCTTATGACAAGATCAAGACTTGATGCAGTTCTTAAAGATTGGAACCCTTATTAAATGCCGGTTGGAGTATTGGAAGATCAGCGGAAGATCGGTCAATTGAGGAAATTGCACAACACCCAACACGGATACGCGTACTTTAAGGGGGAAATATTATACAAGGAGCATCAAGATACTACTTACCTGGATCATCAGTCAAGGGGGAATTTGTTAACACAGAGAAGATGAATACTTGACTGAAGATCGATTGCAGTTGCATTTTCAGCATTCGACAGCAACGGACAAGGGGGAATTTGTTGATGCAGATTTTGTGTCCGATGCTTGTCGAATAGATTAGTTTTATTTTACGCTGAATTTGTAATAGTTAGTGAAACGGTCTATCGAACGTGTATAGACCCGCTCGTTTGAAGTGGTCAAACGAGAGGGTTATTCGGTTGACCGTGTGTGTTTGCAAGACAAGGGGTGTGACTATAAATAGAAAACCCTTGCCATTTGCAACACAAGGAGATTTTAGGAGGTTGGAGACCTCACCCGGGAGAGATCACCACTTGGTCTCTCCCCGGATGTATACTTCTTTGGTATTAGTTCGGTTATCATGTAATCGGGCCGATTTGTAATGTTTTACTACCGGATTAATACAAAGTTGTTTGTTTATCATGTCTAATCTCTCCCGTCTTGAACCGATCTCACACGAATCACGGTTTCGGTCACGAAACTCGGTCCTACATGTATGATATGCGATATAAAAATGTGTTTCGTAGTTAATTAGATATCTAGAAGCTTTGAAAGAAACTTCTTATTCTCACTTCTAAAAAACTTCACCATCCAGAGACTTTTTGGTTGACCCTTAATTTCCCACTTGCACTCAAAGACTTTTTGGTTGACCACTTACACTGAATTCAAAAAGGCCCACCGTGTTTATTAGACCATGCGTAATGGGGCGTTTTTTTTAAAAATTTTTGCCCGAAAACGCCCTATAACGCCCCCACCCCCATTACATGGGGCGTTATAAGGCGTTATAAATTGAAAATTTGCATTATGGCGTTTTAAATATAACGCTTAAGTGGGCAAATGGATATTGGTTTTGGCCAATGGGGAGAGGTCAAATCTTTGACTAACCAATGAGCAATTACTTGCTTTTTGTTTTTTGTTTTTTTGTTTTTTTTAATGATTGGTAGGGGCATTATGGGGCATTATACCCACTACACCACTTTTGCTATAATGCCCCCTTGCTGACTAGGACGCCACGTGTCGTATAATGCCCCATGGTGGGGGCATTATAACCTTCTACCACTACGCATGGTCTTAGTATTATACTACTTATGGGTTCTGGAAGTTAGTAATTCAAGTTTTTTTTGGCAATCCATCATAAACATGGAGCCCTGGAGCCCACCGCAGAAAATCATGAAATGAAAAACTTACCTTTTAATATATACTAGTAATAAGACCCGCGTGCGTTGCGGCGCGGGTACTTCGCAAATATCGAACGGATTAGTCTAAGCGTTATGTGATGTGTTAACCATATGAAAACGCACGTTTTGACGTATGCGATTAAACTCAATGTATCCTACAGTTAAGACAAAAACTTTCGAGGGGGTCAAAGTGACATTTACAAAGTTTATAAAAAGTTAAATAGTTAAAAATTGCATTTCCTAAGAAATAAGAAAGAATAAAGATAAAATTTGATAACATTAGGTCTCTTCCTTACCACTCCGTCACCATCTCATTGGCAAAAAAAAAAAAACCACAATAACTCAATAACCATTTTGTACAAAATTGCTCATCAAACAATGCTATAGCCAATATGGTATAGCCTAGTTGGTCAGAAAGTTTTCCACTAAGTGGTTTCCTCCTGGGGAGGTCTCATGTTCGATTCTTACTAAGTGCAAAATTATGTAAATATGGGAGAATACCTCTGGGAGGGATTCGAACTTGGGGTAAGGGGTTTAAACAACATATGTTGGCCCTTTAAAATAAACTGGAAATCCAGTTGATCTACCGTTAAAAAAAAATCAAACAATGCTATAACCCACTTTCCAACTAAATAAAGTCCAACAATGGCAATTCTTCAAAACTAAAAGGACTAAATATAATACAACTCATCTTTAAAGAATGCATCTCTTTTTCACGCAACCTGTCAGCACCCATCTAGAGAGAGAGTCGGAAAACCCTTTTAGAGAGAGAAACCACCGCAAAAATGTGCAAATCAACCGCTCTCCTCGTGATCTCTGCATCAATCCTCGTCATCGACATGCTCTCACTCTCATTCATCGCCGTTGAAGCCGTCGGGGACCACCACATCAGCTGGATTCCGACAACCGACGGCTCCGGCGGCTCCGGCAGTCGTGGATCTATGGCGGAGTGTCTCGCTGAAGGTTGAGATCTGGATATTGACGACATGGAGCTATCAATGCACAGTGAAATCAACCGGCCTGTTGGTACCAAAGTGAAGGTGGTAAAGTTGCAACATTCTGAAAGTATAAGGGGGAAGGCAAAGCCGGTGGGAAACCCCACCGACTTTGTCTTGCCGTTAATGGTGTCGGTGGAAGAGAAAATGGGCAAATGGTTGAAGAAATCCCCGTTCTTGCTGATCCGATCGAGGTTCAGACCTTGCGCTCTGCTACTATTCGGATTGATGTTGCATGGATGATTAACGGTTCAGACCATGTTTGTTGCTGTTGTTCTGAAAGCCGGTAGATGCGTGGTTTTGTAAAGGTGCAGACGGTGAGCGATTGAATGAAGATTTGGCATGTGATTCGGTGACAAAAGAGACGACCGGGGCAGTTTTGTCTTTTCGAATGGTCGGTGGCGTAGCCACCGACTTTGTGCTTTAAGACTATAGATAAATGTGTGTTCAATCCTTTCTTTTCTTATTTGGAATTCAGTTTTGTTTATTTATTTATTTTACTAGGTTATTACCCGGGATTGCTTCCCGGGCTCGGGAAACTTAGTTATATCAATTGTTATTTGTTATTAATTAATACAACCTCACTACATCAAGCATCTCATTGGATTCAACAACAATGTCTTCACATCACCGGATTAGATCATAAACCCATATTAGAGGTCAAACAAAAGCACAACAGAACCACATGAATAACATCATTTCCACTTTTACTTCAATGCACTTACGTGATCGGGTGATTTGGGATTTTGTAAAAATGTTTGTTCTTGTACTTCTTAACAAAATTACATAGAATTCAAGAAAACAAAACAATGACTTAAAGAACTATAGTTTAACACCAAATCTGATCGGGGAAATAGTTGTTGACCAAAAGTGAAACAGATGTTCAACCAGATCCACTGTCTTCTTATATTTTAGCACTGTTTTACTCTTCAAAACACTGTTCAACCTAACATAGGTTTCCATGAACTGTTGACCAAAAGTCAAACAGATGTTAAAACCACTGTTTGAGTTATTCAAACGTCTGTTGAATACTAAATGAGATGTTGGCCAAAAGTCAACCAGATGTTGACCAAAAGTCAAGCAGATGTTCACCAAAAGTCAAACGAAGTGACCCATACATGATTTCTTATACATATTTAACATGTCTCATTTGATCAATTTCAGTTTTAGTTTGGAAATTGTGGACACCAGTCCAAGCAAAAGGCGATATGTTTCTTAATATAATCGAAACTGTATGTGTTTCTATTTGCTTGAAATGATTATCAGAGAATAGAACTCGATGTTTCTATTCCTTTAATGGCATAATTAACCAGCTTATCATTGTCAAAGAATAGCGCTTATAACTTTGAACATGATTTTGCTATTAGTTTGTACTATATTTTCAATTAAGGAATCATTTCGAGCGAGTAACTGAGTATATTGTCTTTAGCTTACATCTTCGCATTGTTTCCTTTAGACATGGACCTAATAATTTACATGTACATATATAGTTTTAGAATCACAACTTCAAAACTAAACAAATAAGTCTACCATCAGTTTCGAAAAGCAAAGAACTACAACCCAAAAACTTGGTTCAATGTATGCTTCTGCATTTGCCTTTTTCAATCCCATGAACATTCATCCGAACATAAAAAGCTTTTTACCTTTCACAAAATTAAGTGTAAATGCTTCACCTGGAGCCATGCCTTTATCTCTCACAAACTTTCTCATTCCTTGTAGATAATATCTTGGTTGAGCTCGAGATGAACCTATAGCAGCTTGAACATTCCAAACATCACCTGCCACGTCCACAATCTTCAAACCCATCTTACGATTCAGTCCAAGATCTTCAACCTGTTTTTTTAAAAAGGCGCTGTAACAAACAACGAACAATTCAATAAACAAAGAATTAAAACATCTTTAAAATCTTACTAAAGTATGATATATTAGTAAACTCATAATCACAAACTTACAAAATGACTGTCAACACAGAAAGAAATAGGTACAATCTGATTATCTTCATTCACAACAACCATACCACATTCATTGACATTAACGATGTCATGTACAGCTTCAGTATCTGAACTCAAGACAATCTCTTCTATCACCTTTTCTTTAACAACAGCACAGACCTCCGGTGGAAGCACTAAATCACAGGTAGCACAATTGAAAACCGTGATATGAAAAGTCTGAAGATCTATCATCTCAAAAACAATGAGATGATCAGCAGTTAATGACAACTCATTCTTTATCTCCTTCCATCCGGTAGTTATGTAAAGTTCATTGTTGATATCTTCCATCCGTACAGACCAGTTCTGGTTTCCAGATCCTCTAATAAGAACCAAATATGAAGGAATAGTATTTAACATCTTGTGATGAACAAAAGAACGATTAATACTCAACAATCAGAATAAAACACATTATATAGTATATTAGTAAAAATATATCAGAAAATTAAGTAAATAAATAAAAAAACAACAATTAAACAACTGTATCTCCAAAAAAATTACATGATGAATAATCTTCGAAGTTACATACCACATAAGCTTCGTTACCAGATGGTTTGTAGTAAAAATCTTCACAAGGAGCAAGAGCAATGTCTTGATAAAAATACAATATTCTGAAACTTTCTAATGCTTCTTCATAATGAAATATCAACCATGAATCTAAAGGTATTTTCAAACTGTCTACCAACTAACACCAACCATTATAGAAATAATATCTGGCATTGCTTAGAGGATAGATCTTGACTTTAAAAACATTTCCAGTTGTGGTCCGGATGTTTGTATTTCCAGTTGGATAATTAAATTGTTGAATCCAATTTTGATACTGTTTTGGCAAAATCTAAGCATAAATAAAAGAAACACTTTTATTGCTAGATATCATACAAAAAAATTAAAATTAAGTGTTAAACTAAAATCGGATAAAATTACTAACCAAACATTTCCTTTTACTGTTTTCAAGGTAACACGGAAATCCATAAATCATTCTCACGTAAAACTGTAACAGTATCAATCATATAGAATCAAAATAAATAACATTAAGAAACAAATGAATACAATCCATTAGGGTATGCAATACATCTAAATAAAAGATGATACAACTAATATATATCAAAATAACAATAGACAACATCGAAAAGGTGAGAATACATGTAATTTCTTATCATATCGAAATATATATATTTTTTACAGCAAATCATATAATTAAAACTTAAAACCTACTTTTCCGATTAAGTATCACAGACAGACATTTAGGATCATCAGCTGAATAAATTGTATAGAAAGACAGGATAGTGACTTGTGTCTATACCAAATAAAAACTTAAAAACAGTATACCAACTACTAATCAAAATAAGTTCAACTTTTCAAATACACATGAGAATACATCAGTTAAAATCGGAAATTTATATTATACTTCAGAATAACAGTATACCAACTACTAATCAAAATAAGATAAATGGTCGATACACGAAATGCAGATCACTTTTTTAGAATCATATATGTCTATCATAACATGCGTAATAACTACATAGTAATCGGATATATAAAAAAATTAGGACTATCAGAAGTTGTTCCAGTATAAGCGGCAACAATAAACGCAAACCAACAATGGATTGAAAAAAAACATGGAGATACATGAATACACCACCGTCGATTACAACTTCTTCATTAAAACAACAAGAACCATAATCGGCTATGGAATTCAAAACTAAAAGAATAAACATGAAAAAATACAAAACAAATCAGATTATTTAACAATACCTTTGTTATTATACAAGATGATATTGATGAAGATCGGAAGAAATTGAAGAAGATGACAGAGTTTCTTGGAGAAAGTGTACAAAGAAACGTGGAGAGAGAAAGGAACCGAGATTTTGTGAGGATCTTTAAAAAGTTAGAAGGTTAAAAAATATCCCATGTGACCGGGTCGGATCATCCCATTTAGTTTTTCGTCAACATCTGTTTGACTTTTGGTCAACACCAGTTTGAGTTTTAGTCAACATCTCATTTAGTATTCAATAGAAATTTGAATAACTCAATCAGTGGTTTGAAAATCAGTTTGACTTTTAGTCAACAGTTGGATGGAAACCCATGTTAGATTGAACAGATGTTTAAACATCTGTTTAGACTTAAAGAGATGTTGGGGCTTAAACAGATGTTTGGCGTTCTATATCAGTTGTTTGGACTTAAACAGATGTTTGACCTTAAACAGATGTTTGGCCATAAACAGATGTTTGGCAATAAACAGATGTTTGGCCTTAAACAAATGTTTGAACTTAAACAGATGTTGCCCATAAAGAGATATTTGGCCTGAAACCAAACATCTGCTTAAGGTCAACATCTGTTTCACTATTCGTCAACATCTGTTTGACTTTTGGTCAACATCTGTTAACATATAAACACTGTTAACATAAATTAAAAATAATTAGCTAATAGACGGCACACAATTAGCATCTTAAATCATCAAGACCCTTAACAATTTGACCATATGATTTAATCGTGTGTTTTATCTTAGATGGGACAACTCGAAAAGAAAATTCACTAAAAGGATAACATATTAAACGGGTCAAAAAAAACTCAAAGTGTATTTTACTGCATAAATAATGTTACATACAAACACTGTTAACATAGACACTAATGCAATATCTGCTGTTGATGCTGAACTACTATTGTTGTTGGGCAGTGGTTCACCATTGGTTGTTCAGATCTTTGGCTAATTCTCGTACCTTTGCTGAGTCAGGATTTTCTACCAACATCTGCTTGATGGCCAATTTAAAATATTAGGATTCTTGTTGCGCATGTTCTTCTTCATCCATCTGTTTTTGCCTCTTTGTTTGATAGACAACAGCAGCAGATGGAACAGTGGGTTTAGCAGATCTTTTAGTTGGTACGGTCTGTTTGATTGAAACCTCTGATGCTGGATAATCTGACTTTTTAGGAACAGAGGGATCTTTCTTTCTTCTTTCTTCCAATTTATGTATGTCTCTATCACTTTAATCTCTTTCCACCCTGTGATTTAATTCCTTGAGCCATAATTTGCAGTTATAAGCTCTTCCTTCATTCTCTTTAAATTCAAAGCACTTTCAGGTACATTCTTTTTATACTAGGACCAGACTGGTGGGGTTGCTTTTATTGTTGAGTCTTCAAGCATCTTTTGTATTCTTGTAATTTCTTGCTTGAGCTCACTTATGGTCCAATCTTTGAATTGATACTTTTATGCCTTGTATTTCTTGTTTTCTGTGATGAGCTCAATGTAATCATTCCTTAGGGTTTCATCATCTCTTTCTGATAACTGCTGACAAAAATATTTTGAAAACTGCTCTAATGTTCTGACTTGGCTGAGCAGATATTGCAGATATCTCTGTATTTCTTTATCAGATTTTCCTTTTGTGTCTCTTTTTGAGATATCCTCTGCTTGTTTAACCTTCAATTGAAGGTATTCATGAATGTTCTTTTGCAAAGGATACCCTTGAAGAGATGGAAAACTCCTATTTTCAGGATTATCTTCAGAATAGAAGGAATTGATCTCCTCCCTAACTGCTGGAAGATCCAGAGGAAATTTCACACTCAATGGAACAAAGTCAGTAGTTTGGTCAGGGGTTAGAATTGAAGCAGTTGAAGCAGGTTTTTGTATAGTTGATATGATCAGAGGTTATGAAGATATTGGAAGTGGAGAAGCTACAGTGTCATCTTCAAGTTTGACATTTGTTATCCTCCTTCTTTTAATTTTTGTTGTGGTTGAAGGTGTTGAACTTGAAGTTGGATTTATGGATTGTGTTGATACATATTGTGTGGATACGACTCGGTTCGGTTCGTCTCGGCTACGAAGTGAAGGCCGTAGTCAAGACAACCTCCTGTCTTGACTCGGTATGTTATTTACTTTGTAACGTACGATGTAAATGCTACTGCGTGTGTGCGGTATGCATGTTGTTTATGTGTTGTGTTGTCTGTTTTTTTGAAGCCCAACATGAGAAGAAGCCCAAGCCCAAGTGACGAAATCCCAGGCCCAACAAGTGACGAAGTCACATGTGACGAAATCACATGTGACGAAGACTCCATGTTGGCGAAATCCCTTGATTTCGTCGAAGATATTGGGAGTTCGTCGAGACCTTGGATATTCGTCGATGAGTTTTCGTCCAGAACAGGTTTTCGTCTACATGTTAGTATATATACATCAAACAGAACAGAAACAAGTGTGCAAGTCTGAATAGATTTGAGAGCGAACACACTGTAAACACACACACACTGAGAGTTTATAAGAACATCTTGTAAACATTGCTTTGTAACCGTTTTCTAGATTAATACATTGGAGTGTTAATCGGTGAATCGTTGTTTTTGTGTTCGTAACTTGGTTTAACTTACCCGTTTGGATTCCGCACTCTCGGGTTCGTCGGAAAACAGGGAATAGAGGTTGACTCGATCCTCCGGGTGGACCTACAATTGGTATCAGAGCATTGGCTCGATTCCTTGTTAAAACCAAGTAGATTTTCATGTGTTTCCAGATTTGTTCTTGATTTTTGAAACAAAAAGTTTGTATTTTCAGAAAAATCAGGTTTTAAACTTTGAAAATCTTGTGTTTTTGCTGATTGTTCTTATAAAAATCTTGCTAGCTTTCATTTTTTACATGTTAAGAAAGGATTTTTAGTGAACTTTTGTGCAAAACTTGTTGTTCGGAAAATTTTCAGGTTGCTTGAATCATCATAATTTCGCCAGAAACTCTTCAAGTTCATCACATCTTCAAAGTGTTCTTGAATATTTGCTGCTTTTGATCTTTATTTGTGTTTGAGTTAAGTGTTATTGATATAATATTGATTGTATCAATAATTTCACGGCTCTCGCTCCCAGGATGGGGTCGGGGGCCGTGACACTTCAAGTCTTGAAAATGCTTTGAATCAACCATGCACCTCCATGGCTCCATGTATGTAGAAATTTCTAGTTATTTAGATTTTTGGAAGTGAAGATGGGAATTGTTTGGCTTGGCCGATTTCAAGAAAGAAGGGAAAAGGAAAGATGAAAGTTTTGGTGTTGTAAATTATGAAAGTGAAATGAGGAGTGTTTGCATGTAGTATTGGATCTCAAAGTGATCCAAAATTGAATTGAATAAAAAGTTAGACATCACAAATGACTAAGCACTCCTCCATATCTTACAACACATCAAATTTGAAAAGTAAGTGGGCATGGGGACCCACACATGTCATGAGCTAGCATGGAGGGAAGGTTTTTGTATTATTTTTTTTAAGTTAGTTATATTTTATAAACTTTGATAATTCATATAAAAATTTCTATAAAGTTTCAAGGTTCCACATTTTAAAGTAATGTGACACTAGTAAAACTAGTCCACCAAAATTTTTTGTTTGTTGTTCGGGTGAAAAAGTCGGTTCGGGTCCTGTACCGGGTTAAATACCGACACCGTGTTTCGTTTAGATAAATACATGACAAAATTTATTTTTGTACACATTTTGTCATCCGAATAATTAATCCAACTTTTTGGACTAAAAATTTCACTATTTCTGACACGGTTCCGGTACCGGCTTTGCTGTCTGGCAGTTTACTGAACTAGCCGTGCAGCTTAACGCAATAAGATTCGATTGCGGATTTTGTGTCGTTTTTAATACCCATTAAATTGTTTATGTCAAATAATATTTATTTTTGGGTTTTCGGACAGTTACTGTTTCGTTCTGCGGAATGTTGTACACTCCCGCAAGATTACTGTATTTTTCTGCGGACTTGGACAATTTGGTTTTTAATTGGGATTTTCTAAATAATAAGGCACATATTATTTTTGGACAAAGCTTTTTATAGAATATTTGTGTAGACATATCTGTATGTCTTGTTTTCATCGTGTCACACTGTACCGTGACTAGTACTGACAAGTATCGTTTATTCGCGTTCCTATTGTTAGTCTAGGATATTGTTTCCAATCGCAATGGATTTCTTATCATAATTCACTATGATTTTTGTAATTCCTATACTTTTAAGATTTTAATTAATTAAAATCAAGTCAAACATGCGAAAATAATAGTTGAAATAGTTGTTCAAGTTGTACGGAATTATCGGAATTTTGCCGATTGTCACAATTACGTCTTAATGTACATCACGTACGCGACCAAATTACGCATGTTCATTTGAAAATCACGCATATTATAAACTCAAAAAACCAACATGCGTGATTATTTCATATAACATGCGTGATTATATCAAATTTTCATTTAGCCTGGGTTTGATCAATTTCATCGAATTGGGTTCAAATTTCTTTTCGTTTCACTTCAAATTGGCTATTGTTCGGTCAATTTCATCGAATTGGGTTCAAATTCATCATTGATTTTGAAAATTTTCATCAAAATATCGACCCTCGAAATCAAACATTAGAACAGAGGATGAAGAAAGCATGACCAATCTTTGATTCAGACCGTAGAACAAAGGATGAAGAAACATGACCAAACTTTGATTCAGAGCGTAGAATAGTGGGTGCATGAACATGACCAAGCTTTGATTCGATTAGAGTCAGATGGCAGTAACAGTGGTTTCAGATCGTAGAACAGGGGATGCGATTTTTGAACTAGGAGGTAGGGCTGCGTGATAACGTGCGTGATTATTTGTTTCAACATGCGTGATTAGGTTTTGTTGAGTTTACAACGTGCTTGATTTTCAAAATAACGTGCGTAATTTGGTCGCGTATGTGTTGTACGTTAAGCCGTAATGTATTTACACTTTCTCTATATATATATATATAGGGGAAGGTTCATTTGAGAAGAAAATTAAATTAAGAAGAAAAAGAACAAAAGGTACAAATGTAAAACATTAAATAGTTTCTCTCTCAACTCAATTATTATTATCTTTGACTAATTAATTAGTTAGAACATTGGGTATGGGGAGGATAGTCTCCAAATAGACTATCCGCCACATAGGCGCCACATAAGCTTCGGTGGAGGAGCATCCTCTTGGAGACTACCCAAAGGTGTGGTGGATGCTCCTCCTCCATTTTTTTATTATTATTTATTTGATTTAATTAATTAATGAAAACAAAGTAAATAAAAATAAAAAAATTACATTTAAATAAAACCTAAAAAAACAACCTAAAGTTACATTTAAATAAATAAAAAAAACATACTTAAAAAAACCTAAAGTTACATTTAAAAAAAACTACACTCCCACACTCCATTTTTTCCTAATTTTTTCCTTCATCATTTGTAAAATGGGATGGTCTTCCGGTGGATATTCGCTAAGGTCGGTGGTCATTATTTTCCATTCCTCCAACTCTTGCGCTTCTTGTTGCTTCTTTTGCTTCTCCTCGGCTAGTTTTTTTTTTCATCTTTACCTTCTCGGTTTGCGTCTCGGTAAAGATTTGGTTGAATGCTTTCAACTCGGCCATAACACCTTCCAACTTCGAACCACCACCACTTCCTGATGCGGATTTGTTGGTGCACTTGTGTCTGTACTTTGTCTTTATTTAGTCTTGATACAAAACGATGTCTTTGATGTAAGATTGATGTAAGTTTGACCAAGTCAATCATCCTCCGGTTTGACTTGGCCAAACAGTTAGACAATGGTTGAAAGATGTTTGGGTCGAAGGATGTGTGATCGAAGGATAGTTTAGATCCTTCGATGAGCTCGAAAGATAAGCATTCGATAGATGGACCACGAAGGATGTCATCCTTCGAGGTACATGTGGATCCTTCAAGCTGTTTCAGATCGATAGATGATCTTTCGATCAATCTATCTGATCCTTCGACCAGACATGCTGTGTTCGGGTATATATACCCATGTTGTGTGTTCACTTGATATGAGTTCGAAAGTTAGACATAGATAGACACAAAGAGAGAAAGAGTGCAGAAAATACAAGGAACACACACACTGAGAGAGTTTGCAAAACTGATTTGTAAACAGTGCTTTGTAACCGAACCTTTCATACGTATTAATACAAGTGGTGTTAATCGGTGAAGTTTGTGTGTTGTGTTTGTGCTTGTTCTATCTCGGTTTGCATGCTAGCTTGGATTCCGCACTTGCTAGTGTGTTAGACATAACAAGGAATAGGTTAAACCTCAACCTCCGAGGGACCTACAAGTGGTATCAGAGCCGTGGCTCTTTTCCTTGTTAAAAACCGAGTTTTTACAAGACTTTGGAGTGTTTTGGACAAAACTCACTTGGTTTTTGCAGCCGTTTTTACTGTTTTTCTCGCTTATCTTTACGTTAAAACGTGTTCTATGCTAACCGGGTGTGTTGCATGACGGGTTGGGTAACTTAAAAACTTGTTTTTGAGGTGTTTGGCAATTTCCGGCCAAAATTCCGGCTTCTACGGTGACCGGTTTCTGGATAAAGTTTGTCATTTTTGGGTTATATTTTATTTGTTCAAATATGTTTTTGCAGAAAATGATGGTCTGAACCATACTTTCTGCCGAAAGATTTACCAACCCATCACCTTTTTCACCAACCTATCACTCTTTGTCAACTGTGTCAGTTCAGTTTGAAAGATATCCTTCGAAGTCGAAAGATCATCTTTCGATCAGTGGAGGTTCGATAGATCATCATCCTTCGAACCAAGGAATCATTTCGAAGCATACATCTTTCGATCTACAGTTCTTTTTCGAAAGACAAGGATCCTTCGATTAGAGAGTCTTTCGATTGGAGAGTCTTTCGAAATCATTGCTCGAAACTCAACAGTGATCTTCCGAACACTGTTGATCCCTCGAACAAGTGTTGATCTTTCGATCCCAGTTTGTTTAAGTCTAACAAGTTTGTGTTTCAGGTCTTTCGATCTCAGATCCTTCGACTGGTGTAACAATTTTTCCTTGATCAAAAATGAATCCAAGATGGAATACTCCGGTAAATACAGACATGTATTTTGGTACTCCGTCTCCCGCACCGGTATCTTCTAATGCAACTTCTACCGGTCAATGGGCATTCGTATCAAATCAAACTCCAAGTATTCAAAGCATTCTCTTAAGCGAGAGCGAAACCGGAAGTTTGAATCGGCCTCCAAAGTTGATGCACTTATATGAATATCCAGGATGGATTGATAGATTTCATACATACGTTCTTGGTCAAAATACAGAATTGTGGTTGCGGTTCATTACAGATTTCGATCAAACAATAGAGGTTGCCGCATCATCTGCTGCTACGTTTGCAGATCTTACGGAAGATCAGAAGAAGGTCTATGATTTGGAAAAGAAGGCATATGCCATTCTTACTCAGGCGTTAAGTAAAGATATTTATCATCAATTTGTCAGTTACAAGACGACAAAGAGATTGTGGGACGCGTTGAAGACAAGGGGCGTAGGAAATGAAGCGACACGTCAATTGAGAAAAGACCTGCTAAAGAAAGAGTTTGATGGTTTTACTTGTATGGAGAATGAGTCGTTAGGTGATTTGACAAGTCGATTTAATCACTTGTTGACTGAATTGGCAAATTTTGGGGTTGTTACAACTTCTGCAGAGATTGTGAAAAGGTTTGCAGATGCGTTGCCACCTCAATGGAATACTTTCTTGGAAATCATGAAGTACAATGGTACTTTAGCTACAACGAGCTTCAACGACTTTGTTCAACTCCTGGAAAACAAGAATCAGGAAGAAACTCTCAAGGCGAAAAGAGTTCCCGTGCCACAGAATCCTGAAATGTATTATGGAACTTCTAGCACTTCTTCAAAGCCTTCATGACACGCTCCAATTCAAACAGCGTTTGTGTCTAGCACTGACATGTATGGCAATGCTATCCAAATTCCGGTCAAGCCTCCTGCAACAGACATGTATGGAAATCCGCTTGATCCAGTTCCCCAACCAGCACCACAACAGCAAAGCCAACGACCTATCAGAGCAACTGATATGTTCGGAAATCCATTACCTGTTCGATCTACTGGTCCAACAGACATGTATGGGAATCCACTTCCTCCTCAATCTACCGTACCAACAGACATGTATGGAAATCCACTTCCTCCTCAACAGCAAGCGTGTTATGGAAGCACATCATCTGCTGGTCAACAATCAAAGCCAAATACAGTACGGCTCGACACCTCAAGCTTTTCTAAAGTCAGTGTGGAAGTAGCAAAGGAACACATGGAGCTGCTAAACACTTTGGTGAGCGCATACTGTGGATTAGTGGAAGGTCAGATTGGTAATATTAATCTGACACAAGAAGACTATCAGCAGATTGATAAAGAGGAGATGGAAATGATGGACATCAAGTGGGCCTTTGCCAGTGCTGTTAGGCGAGCAAAGGATTTCATGGAAAGAACAGGCAGAACCAGCTTGGAGAGCAAGAAAGACACCAAGTATGGGTTTGATAAGCAGGCTGTTAAGTGTTTCAATTGTGGTGAACGTGGTCATTTCAAGCGTGAATGTACGAGGCCATCTCAACATGGGAATCAAAATCCTTTCAGAGGTCAAGGCAACAGGGCAAATCAGAACCAAGTAAGGAACAACGAGCGCACACTGGTGCCTGTCAACAACCAGAGTCAAGCAGGACCATCTAATACCAACCAGGCACTTGTGGTTCAAGTAGATGAAGGCTGTGATTGGTCAATCCAGTTGGGAAATGATGCTCCAGATGGAACAGCTTGTTTTGCTGAAGTTGTCAAGGATCTTAAACATGCCAGTGGTGGAGAATCTTCCACCAATGGTAGTGAATCTTCTGAAGATGAAGACAGCTCCGGTTACAGTGGAAGTTCAGATGAAGAGTCCTCGAGTTCAGGGAATGATCAGGAAGATGACACATCAACTGTGTCAGTTAATGCAGATATTGATGAACTATTGGAAGAAGATACAGCAGGAATTCAAAGAAGATCTATTTTGGTGGATCAAGCTGCCTATTCTTCGTCTTCTCTCCATTCAGCCTTTATGGCTAATGTCGACAGTTCATCAAGTCAGGTATGTGTCGATAAACCCACTGCTGCTATTTGTGATAATTGTGATAGATTGCATGTTAAATGTGCTGATTTGGATGCAAACATGTCTGAGTTGCAAGGCAAACATGATGCTTTACAAGCTAGTTTGTTTGACTTGCAAGACAAACATGTTTCTTTGAATGATAAGTGGTGTGAATTGCAAAGCAAACACGAGGCTTTGCAAGAGAAATATGATGTGACATTCATCCACAATCAAAAGTTGACCGTTGATCTTTCCAAGTGCACAGAAGCCAACATGTTTTATGAAAACCATGAAAAGGAATTTAAGTCAATGATTGAAACATTAAAGAAAGATAAAACAGAGCTGACAAAAATGGTTTCCAGAAAACAAACTTACATTAACCTTTATATAACTCGTCTTGAGGTAATGCAAAAGGAAATGGCTTGTGTTAAAACAGAAAGTGAGGCGATCCGACTCAAGTTAGACAGTTATTTGAGCTCTAGCTATGTGTTGGATCACATCATTGATGTTCAGAAAGAGAAACGGGATGTCACATGCATAGGTTACAAGAAATGTCCACCACCCGTGAGAAACAATTTTGATGCACTGCCTGATGAGGAGTATAGAACTCATTTTGAACCATCTGTTCCTTTGGACGTTGAGGAATTTGCAGCAGGACTCGGATACAAGAAAGAAGTATCATCAGATTCGGATGTGTCAGCAGATACATTTGTAACTGCTGAACAGAATCAGGATCCTCCAGTTGTGATTGAGGATGCTGATTCTTCTGATGATGAGTCTGATGATACTGATTCAGCAAAGTCTGATGCGGTGATAAACGAAGAGGACATACCTCTTGAGAATCATATTTTGTGTGATCCTCCTACAAAACCCGCTAAGACTGTTGCAATCGAGTCCTCGTCTGAAAAAGGGTCGGAGAGTGTGGATTTGCTGTACACTCTTGTTGGTGATGATAAAATTTATTCTGACAAAGATTTTCCAATTAAGAATGTTAATCAATCATTAATCAGTAAAGTTTTTGAGAATTCAACAAGTAAGTTTTTGGGTAAGAAAGGATCACACGTTGTGGTAACACAGTGCCCTCCTATCCCTAAGGCTGAAGTTAGAAAACAATTTGGCAATCAGAAATTACCAACAGTGCAAAAACAGCAAAACCATGCCAAACCAAAAGGTAAAACACCGACTCAAATTCAAAGGAAGCCGAATCAGAAGAAGAAAACGAATGTGAACTTTGTGAAATCTAAGGGAACGGACAAAATTGCAACGTTTGAAAATCAATCTAATTTAGATTTTGTCAAGAAAGCAACTGTGATGAAAAGGAATGAACCAAGTAGTTCAAAACCTAGTACCTCGGGATCACAAAGTTCATCATCGGTAAGACGATCACATGATACTTCGGGGTTTGTTGAACGAAGATCATGTTTTGAATGTGGTACAATTGGGCACATTGTCAGAAATTGCCCGTATCTTCATAAATTAAAAGCCAAAGAAGATGATCCCCGTGAACGCAATCACCAACAGCGATCTGTTTCTGTAAAACAAGATCCCCGACTTGTAAAAGAAAGGGAAAAGAAACAGAAACGCCAACAAGTCAAGGTGATTGAAAAGGCACTTAAAAATGAAGTGGTTCAAAAACAATCGGTTCCAGTTAAACCAGAAAGCTCAAAATTTTCAAAAACTTCAAACAATCACGAAGTTAAATTTGCAAACAATCAAACTGGTAAATTTCAACAGACATGGAAACCTAAAATAACCATAAATTCAGGGGGACCATCACAATTTTCGAATCATCAAAGAATAGAGGTTATTGTTGTTGATGAAAATGGAAGACCCAAGACCACAATGGCTTGGGTCCCCATCTCCAACTAATTATGTGAGTTCATGTGCAGGGTGTTCCAGGAGGAACTGTCAGTAGTCATTGGATTGTTGATAGTGGGGCATCCAGGCACATGACAGGCGACATGAAGCTTCTCTACGACGTCAAATCTATTAGAGGAGGTTATGTTGCTTTTGCTGGAGATAAAGGCGGATATATTACGGGTGAAGGAATGATTTCCAACGGGGTTGTTAGTTTTGATAAGATCAACTTTGTACAACAACTTGATCACAATCTTCTTAGTGTTTCTCAAATTTGCGATAAGCAGTTCTCAGTACACTTTGATGCAAATGGATGTTATGTGCTGAAACCCGGCTTCAAAATTCCAAAAGAATGGATTCTCTTGTCGGCTCCAAGGATAAATGATTTGTATGTCCTTGATATGAGCCAAGCTATCACAACGTCTGCACAAGCAACTTGTTTCGTTTCCAAAGCCACAGAAAAAGACACAATCTCTTGGCACAGACGAATGGGTCACATTCACTTACGCAAAATGAATCATTTGGTGTCAAATGAATTGGTGAATGGTGTTCCTCTTAAAAACTTCCATCTTCAAGACGTCTGTGTCTCGTGCCAGAAAGGAAAACAAACGAAGAAGCGACACCCTACAAAGAAAGTCAACACGGTGGCTGTTCCTCTTGAACGTTTGCACATGGATTTGTTCGGTCCTGTCAAGCACAAAAGCATTAGGAATGATCAATATTGTCTCGTGATAACTGATGATTATTCAAGATTTTCTTGGGTGGCGTTCATGGCACATAAGAGTGAAACCTTCGGTATTATCAAAAACTTGATCATTCAGATTGAGAATCTATATAACTTGAAGGTTAGGCGGATACGCAGCGACAATGGTACTGAATTCAAAAATCATGCCATGGCGGAGTTTTGCACTTCAAAAGGTATTCTTCACGAATTTAGTGCAGCTTATACTCCTCAACAGAATGGCGTCGCTGAACGTAAGAACCGCACATTGATCGAGACTGCTAGGACAATGTTAGTAGAGTCACAATTGCCGATTCCATTTTGGACTGAAGCTGTGGCCTCTGCATGTTATACGCTGAACCGAGTCCTTACAGTCAAAAGGCACAACAAGACCTGTTTTGAGCTTATTAACAAACGGAAACCAGATTTGTCATATCTTGAACCGTTTGGAGCTCCGTGCACAATAATCGATCCTAATGGAAAGTTTGGGGCAAGAGCAATTGATGGATACTTTCTTGGGTATTCCACCCCGAACTTAAGAGTCTGGAATCTAGAGACTAAAAGGGTCGAGGAATGGTCTGAAGTCAGAGTACAAAGGCACACTTTGCCAGTTAGAAATCCTGGTCAGCCTTGGATGTTTGAATACGATGACTTTTTCAATTCGATCAATGTTGAAGCAGTTGAAGAAAATGCTGCGGCAAGGATGTTTTTCGAGAGTGACAATGCAACAGATTCACCGCTGGTTCGTCCAATTATTGTCAATCAAGAACCATCTTCGGTGAACAATAATGCTCTCGACAATGAGGATTTTCACGATGCTACCGAATTGAACGAATCTTCAGAGGATGATGAATTTCTAGATGCAGATCAAGAAGCTCCAACGACAGCAGTACATGGTACTTCAGAGGGTACACCTCCAGTGGATGTCCCTAGAACAGCTGAAGCTACTGCATCATCCTCTTCGTCAATTCCGGGCCTTGAATTGATTGTTGATCTCAATCTCAACAATCTGGGTACAAACATTCCAGTTCAAGATAATCCAGAAACAAGGATTCACAATACCCATCCTCAACAAAACATCATCGGAAATGTACAAAGTGGCGTTCAGACAAGAAACATGTTGCGAAACAACAACAATGCAGGCTTGTATGCAACTATCCGAGAATCTGGTCAACAAAATGATTGGTCTTTCGCGTGTTATGTCTCACAGGAAGAGCCAAGAACTTGGAAAGATGCTTTGAAAGATAGCTCTTGGGTTGAAGCAATGCAGGAAGAACTTCAACAATTCCAGAAGCTTGGTGTCTGGAAACTCGTAGAGAAACCTGCTGGTTACAAGAAGATTGGTACTCGTTGGGTGTTTAAATGCAAAAAGGATGACCGTGGAGTCGTTATTCGAAACAAAGCAAGGCTAGTCGTTCAAGGTTTTCGTCAGATTGAAGGGATCGACTACAACGAAGTGTATGCACCTGTTGCACGTCTAGAAGCAATTCGGATTTTTCTGGCTTATGCCTCATTCAAAGGTTTCAAGGTATACCAGATGGACGTGAAAAGTGCATTCTTACATGGTGTGGTGGAAGAAGAGGTGTACGTCGAACAGCCTCCAGGTTTTGAAGATCCTATCCATCCCGATCGGGTTTGGTTGCTCAACAAAGCTCTCTATGGTCTACATCAAGCACCGCGAGCTTGGTACGCAACCTTATCTAATTATCTGATGGAGAATGGATTTCGTAGAGGTCTTATCGATTGTACTCTTTTCATCAAAGAACAAGATGGAGATCTTCTTCTGGTACAGGTATACGTTGATGATATTATTTTTGGTTCTACTAATGATGTTTTGTGTAGGAATTTCGAGCGCATTATGCAGGATAAATTCGAGATGAGTGCTATGGGGGAAATGACTTTCTTTTTGGGCCTACAAGTACAACAAACTGAGTCTGGGATATTCATCCATCAGACTAAATATGTTGGTGACATCTTGAGCCGGTTCCAGATGTCTGATGCAACGCCCATCGGTACCCCATTGCCGCAAAATCACGGAATTACTCCAGACTTGAAGGGTGAAGCTACTAGCCCCTCATACTACCGCGCGATGATAGGATCTCTTATGTACCTCACAGCATCAAGACCAGATATAATGTACCCAACGTGCCTGCTTGCCAGATATCAAGTCAACCCGAAGGCCTCACATCTTGCAGCTGTAAAAAGGATTTTTCGTTATTTGAAGGGTTACCCTGACACCGGTCTATGGTACCCTAGGGATAATAACTTTGACTTGATCGCATTCAGTGATTCTGATTTTGGCGGATGCAAAATCGACGGCAAATCCACAACGGCTGGATGTCAGTTTTTGGGAAATCGCCTAGTCACATGGTAGTGCAAGAAGCAGACGTGCGTCGCTACATCAACATGCGAAGCTGAATACATTGCTGCCTCAAGTTGTTGTTCCCAAGTCCTATGGATCCAACAACAAATGCGTGACTACGGTTTTGAATTCCTAACTACTCCTATTTATGTTGATAATTCTGCCGCCTTACAGATCACTAAAAATCCTGTGCAGCATTCAAAGACTAAGCACATCGAAATTAAGTATCACTTCATACGTGATTGCTTTGAGAAAAGGCTAATCTGTAGGTCCCGAAATCTGAGGATCGATTACGAACCGAATCTCTTGTTTATAGTAAACACGGTTACGTGTGCGGAATCCACGTAACTATGCCAAATCAAACATATATAGCAATAATAACAACGGATTAATCAATGATACACACTCTATTGATTAACGGGATGAGAACCGATTACAACTGATGCAAACACAGTTCAGACGGAATTTTGGCAGAGTTTTGTTACTATGGTCTGTTTCTCATCTCTGAGTTCAAATGAACACAAAGTGTTGTTTATATAGTCCCTGGGCCATTGATATCGACGAAACACACAAGTGTTTGACGAATCTGAACATGGGCCAGACATTGGGCCTGGAACAGCCCAATACATGACGAATCAAGGTCTGATTCGTCATGACCTTCAACGAAACAGAAGTCTGTTTCGCCATGAAGTGTTTCGACGAAACAGGTCTGTTTCGTCGAGGACTGCAACTGTTGAGTTTGTTCCTGTTATCAGACAGCAACAATCAGCAACATATAAACATAGTAATGACAAAACTACCCTTTAATGCAACATGCATTGTTCATAATACATTACATACCAAAAGAGACAAATAAGTTGTACACAAGTAGATAGGAGGATATCTGACTTGGTCAACATGACATACAGACTCGATAATTAATAAAAGACCATTCAAAATACATCGTTAAACAAGACTAGTTACAGACACTAAAAATGCATCAACAAACTCCCCCTTGTCTGTTACTCGTCTTTGGTCTTCTAATCTTCCATCAGTGTTGTTCGGACCACGAACTGCCCGAATGAATACCCCTGTAGTAGCAAAAACAAGCTACTCGCTGAAACTTTAACGCTTGACGTGCATCTTGATCTTCATAGAAAATATCATGACGATATAATCTTCCAATATCAGCTTCAGACATGTTGACGATCCACATCGGATCCAACATCCGGTAATTAGCACGACCATCTCTAAACACAATAACAGCTTCATGAGTATCCGAGTCGTAGCACCACAATGCCATGTCTTCAAGAAAATCCTGCTTCATAGGCATCAATGGGATTTTATCTACTACCCTCGGAGGCTGATATACAAGTTTATATCTGCAAGTGTTGGTGTCCGGATCAAGAGTAAACTTGATCGGTTGATAAACAGGAAATTGTGGTTTGTAGGATTCATCCTTCCAGCCTGTCTTCTTGTTTACTTTCACCAGACGCTCAAATAAAGTAGCGCCATCGTATTTTTCACGATTGATAAGCTTAAGCCTTGTCAACGCAGAGACATCATAAAATGGCAAGGAGAGAATGCTCAGTAGTGAATTGAAATACAGAATTCCAAATTCACGTTTAATAGCAATGCAGTGAATATCTTGAACAAACATCCAGCATAAGATCCTTCCACTTGGCTTCTTTTCAAATTGCAAATAATCTACTTGAGCTTTTTCAGGTAACGGCTTGGACACTTTGGATAAAAACTGTTTTCGCCATTCAGAAAAAGCATTTGTGTCTTTTTCAGACGAATTCCTATTCTTCAAGTGCTCGTCTATGTCATCAATGTTTTCTTTCATCCAATTTTCATCAAATGATGCAAATTCAGTACCATCTTCTCTGACATATGTCGACTTTGGAGCTTCACCTTCAACCACAATTTCATCAATCTCTTCAACATTCGTTGTATCAGTCTCAGTAGACATTTTGTCTATTTCAGCATCATCTACTTCTCTCATAGACTGTAAAATACTCAATTGCTCCGGAGAAAGATCTTCTATTAACTCCCCTTCTTCAAGCAACTCTCCTGTAAATGGATGAACAGCTTGTAGAGCAATATCAGCACTGCTAAATATAGAAGAAGTACCTTCTATCTGTTGAACTTTTCCAGTAGAAGTTCCCTGAGATGATTCAACAACGGTAGGTTGAACTGTAACAACTTCAGAAGTAAGTGTGGTTGGCTGTTTCTGTGATGTACCAGAGTTATCCGGATTTCCTTGATCTTCCGTATCATCATCCTTTTTCTTTAGTACCTCTTGTTGTTTACAATGATAGTCCCACAGAATAGCAAGCCTTCTCTCTTTCTCTTCATCAAGAGCTTTCAAGCGAGCATTTTCAGCTTTAAGCACATCAATTTCACCTTGTTGTCGCTCTATTACTGTTTGCTGTTGACCAACTATTGACTTCAATTTGTTAAGTTCCACAGATTGTTTAAGTTGATCATGCTTCGTGAGATTTCCAAAATGAGATTGCCTTTGAAGACGATCAGCAGCCGCTTCAAGTGTAGAAAACAGATATTTGATCTTTTCATCTTGAGAAAATCCAGCAAATGTCCTATGACGTTCAGCACTGATTTCCGAAGTAGTTGCCCTGATTGCTGAAGCCATAGATCTTACAGGAACGGCCTGAGGAACAACAGATGGAGTAGCAGTAACTGGTGTAACAACTGGAGCAACTGGAGTTTCCATAGCTGAAATAACTACAGTAGGAGTTTCTTGCACAAGCTCCTGAGGTACCGATTGTACAGGCTCCTGAGCAATAGATGAAGACTCCTGAGGCACAGATTTCCGAGTATAAGTACTCAGATATCTCCTAGGTTTCTTCTTTTGTACTTCAACAGCTTTCTCTGCTCTTCTTTTTGTTCTCCTTTCACCTTCAGGATCCTCTGGAACATATTCCGGGTCATCCTCTGTTCTAATCTTTCTGTACCTTCTTACTCCACGTATATCAATATACATTTCGTAACCAGGTTCAACTAAATGATCACTAGAACTCGAATCAGTTCCATCATCACCACTTGCTGATGAACTACTATCTGATGTACCAGAAACAGCACCCTTACTTGATGTACCAACAGCACCTGTGCTTGATGTACCAACAGCACCTGCATCACCTGCATCACTATCTCCACCACTTTCATCATCATCACTACCAGATTCATCTGAATCAACTGGGTCATGACCAAATTTTTCTATCCTTAACCTTTCCAACTCAGGTTCTTCATTGTCTGATTGGCTGTCTTCATGACGCCATTTGTCATTTGCAGGAGCAACATAATCAGGATTCACTAGAGCGCCAAAAAGCTTCCTTGGAGGAACACTTTCTGTGTATCTTTTGGCAGCCATAGTCTTGATTAGCCGTAAGGAGTTAAAATTCATCGCCTCTATTTTCAACAGATCATTTTCAGCTTTAGGAAGGTCTGGATGCTGAACATTCATTATCATTTGCAGAAACCGTGGATACATCCAAAACTTGTTCCCGGTGGTTCTACTACCAGTCCTTGTCATGTTCTCTTTCATGTTGCTGAAAATGTACTTCGAGATGCTAAACGGTTTGTTTAACACTAAAGCAACCATGAAACCAACAAGATCATCTCCAGCCATATCATATCCAGATCGTCTATTGCTGAGACACTGAATAAGAACATGTAATAAAAACTTGTATCTTAATGGAAGATCACCTTTGTTGATTTGTTTGACGAAAAGATCTCCTTTACATTTCATCCTTAGTAAACAGCCTCGCGAACACATGATTGGTATTGAATATGGTGCATTCGGTTGATCTTGTAATTGAAGAACTTGATTCAATATCTCCGGAGTAACAACGACATACAGATCATTCACACGACCTCTAATAATATCCTTTCCATCAATTTTAACGACGCTTGCAGAATCCCAGAACGCTTTAATTAGAGATTTGTAGACGGGTGTCGAGTATGTAACAGCATGATTGATACGTGACTCCCTGATCCACTTCGTCATATCTTTAAATTCAATGAGCTTGTCTTCCGGATCCAGATATGCAACTTGATTATGGCGTTTTTCTGACATAATCTCTTCTTCAGTTTTGTTTTCTTTCTTTATCGCCTTCTTGCGTTTTCCCTTTTCTTGCTGTGCTTTAGGAGCCATCTGTACATGAAAATGTCCAGAATAAGTCATAATTTATATACCATAGTATTTAGACATGTATGAATACATTTTCATGTATTCACATATCAGATAACCTATTTAAACATGTCTACTGTGAACAAACAGCAACATCAGAAAACTGCTAAGGCATTGACGACGAAACAGAGTATCAACGACGAAACAGAACTTTGAACGACGAAACAGAGGGTTGACCATTGACTGGTTTGATTCGTCGACTTTTTGATTCGTCGAGTCTATTTCGTTCCATTCTGATTCGTCATCTTTGATTCGTCGTCTGATTCGTCGAATGTGTGATTCGCCGGAATTAGGGTTAAACCAGATTCGTCAAATTTGGGGGTTTTATCAGTTTCGCCGAATTGGGTTTAAACACACATCAGATATAAACATAAACACATTCAATCATCTTTGTTTATACCCAACCCATTTATAAACACCCATAAATGTTTTTCCGAACAAAAACCTTGTAAAAACAGATAATACCATCATCAAGTACAAACCCCTGTTTTTGTTTATAAAAACCACTAACAAATCAAAGCAAATCAAACACATAAACCTAAATCTATCAAGATCAGAAGGAAAACACAACAACATGCATCAACAACACATATTTAATCAAAGAAAACAATGGTTTCAAAGGGTTTCGGATGAAAAACCGAACGGTTCAAGGTGTTCGGAATGTGAATCAGAAAATGTTTCTACCTTTGAAGTTTGTGAAATTTTGAGTAAAAACAGATGTTTTGTGTGATTTTGACGAGAAACCGTAGGTTTGGGTTTTTGGTTGTGTGAAGAAGAAGATAACTGATGTTTTGAAAAAGTGACCATGTGGGACCTATATATACTCCGCCCTGTCTCGACGAATCAGAGGATTCGACGAAACTGAAATGGGCCCGGCGAAACAGAAACATGGGCTTTGAACTTGGGCCTAAACTTTAGCCCATGACGAAACAGATTTGGGCTCCTGTGATTCGTCGTCTGTTATGACGAATCAGATTTGATTCGCCGACTAAGGTCTGATTCGTCGACTATTGTGATTCGTCGACACTTGTGATTCGTCGACACTTGTGATTCGTCGACAAGTCTGTTTCACCAACAGATTTTTCAAAACAGCAACACCCAGGCTGGAAATATTTTGCAGTCAAAACAGTAACACAGGCTGGAAATATTTTGCAGACACAATTCCATTCAGTTGCAAGAACGTTTTTATGAAGAAGGTTTCAGGCTTCCGGTAGAAAAACACCAAGCAACAACTTCGGCTTAATCAAAAACGAACTTTACACAAATATACTAAAAACAAATTTAAAGCACTGTAAACTAAATGAAAATGCGGAAAACTGTTAAAACACTAAACAACTGTACAAGTGCAACCTTTTTGCGAATCTCAAGGACAAGGAATCATACCAGCTTACGGTCTTAGTCAACATGATTTTGATTTCTGTTTAAAGCTCTGAATAAGTATACTACCTCGATTATCGGTATTGTGATCCACATAAGCTCAAACTGATCAGACATAATCATAATTTAAGAGATACGATTAACGGTAAGGATTATACTTACAAGTCGATGTAAATCCACTCACGACACATTCCCGTATCAAGGTATGCACGAGAATTCATCTTACCGGTGAGTATACCGATTATCATCTGTTTGACCGTATAAAAATGTGAGAGACTCACTTATTTGATTGAAAACAAGCCCTATGTGATAAAATCACTTATTGATGAGGAACTTGATTTTCAGATGCATGAGGGCACAGGAGCAAGTCCGTGAACAGGTCAGTACTTTCGTACAGCAGAGAGACGAACTTGACTCCCGCAAAGAATCTGTGATATAAAATCACTTATTTTGTTTGGACATGTGATTGTTGATCACTTATTGAGGTCGAATGCAGTATGTACACGTATGTATAGTATCATGGAAGATCTTAGACTTCGTCTCCGTTATTTTTACGGTTTGATACAACCATGATACCCAGATGATAAGCAGCATAAAGACCGAATATTTCAGATCTCGGCAATCTCTCAAACGAGATTTCGGTACTAAGACCATATGCCAATGAGCAGTTCCCACCTGACTTGAAGTCTGTTAGGTTTGTATCATCCTGCACATTTTAGTCTGATTGTGAGCCTACCGATACATCGTTAGTAGAGATACTTATCATTTTTCTTTTTATTTTGCATTTTGAGCACATTGACCGACCACACCAGTGAATTTCATCATTTTCCTTTATCCAAGAAACTCATTTTTGGTTTTTCTATTGTTTTTGAATTTTTGAGTTTTTCAAACGAAACGACAGAAAGTAAAGACATCTTTTTGGATTTTGAACTTTTGCAATGTTTTTGTATTTTCTTGAAATATCTCCCCCTAAAATTCGCAAAGTTTACGAAAACTAAAATCTTTTTGAATTTTCAAAGTTTATAAAGAAAATATTTACAAAAAAACGATCAGCCAAAGAAGTTTACTCGGGTATCACCTTAATGCCATTGACCAAAAGTAGATAATCAAAACGTGATTTATCAAAAGCTTTTGTAAACAGGTCGGCACGTTGGTGATCAGTGGGGACATGAACGACATCGATTAACCTCTTATCAAAACAATCACGGATAAAGTGATATTTAATGTCGATGTGTTTAGTCTTAGAATGTTGCACAGGATTTCTAGTGATTTGCAAGGCAGCATTATTATCAACAAAAATACGAGTAGATAGGAATTCTAAACCGTAGTCGCGCATTTGTTGTTGTATCCAAAGAACTTGGGAGCAACAACTCGAGGCAGCAATATATTCTGCTTCACATGTTGATGTAGCAACACACGTTTGCTTCTTGCACTGCCACGTGACCAGGCGATTTCCTAGGAACTGACATCCTGCTGTTGTTGATTTGCCATCAATTTTGCAACCACCGAAATCAGAATCACTGTATGCAATTAATTCAAAACTATCATCCCTAGGGTACCAAAGACCTAAGTCTGGGCATCCCTTCAAATAGCGTAGAATCCTTTTGACAGCTGACAGATGAGAGGCCTTCGGGTTTGCTTGATATCTTGCTAGCAAGCATGTTGGGTACATGATATCAGGCCTCGAAGCGGTAAGATACATGAGAGATCCGATTATGGCACGATAGTACGAGGAGTTGATGCTTTCTCCCTTCAAATCCGGAGTAATCCCGTGATTCTGCGGAAGTGGAGTACCAATGGGCGTTGCATCTGACATTTGGAATCGGCTCAAAATGTCACCAACATATTTAGTCTGATGGATGAATATCCCAGACTCTGTTTGTTGAACTTGAAGGCCCAAAAAGAAATTCATCTCTCCCATAGCGCTCATTTCGAACTTTTCTTGCATAACACGTTCGAATTGCCTGCACAAAGAGTCATTAGTAGACCCAAATATTATATCATCAACATATACCTGCACCAGTAGAAGATCTTCATCTTGTTCTTTGATAAAGAGTGTGCAATCAATAAGACCTCGTCTAAATCCATTCTCCAGAAGATAGTTTGATAAGGTTGCGTACCAAGCCCTAGGTGCTTGATGTAGACCATAAAGAGCTTTGTTGAGCAACCAAACCCGATCGGGGTGAATAGGATCTTCAAAACCTGGAGGTTGTTCAACATGCACCTCTTCTTGAACAATACCATGAAGAAAAGCACTTTTAACGTCCATCTGGTAAACTTTAAATCCTTTGAAAGAAGCATAAGCTAAGAAGATTCGAATAGCTTCCAGACGTGCAACAGGTGCATAAACTTCATTGTAGTCAATGCCTTCAATCTGACGAAAGCCCTGAACAACCAGTCTCGCTTTGTTGCGAATAACAACTCCACGATCATCTTTCTTGCATTTATAAACCCATCGTGTTCCAATTTTCTTGTAATTCTCCGGTTTTTCAACAAGCTTCCAAACAACAAGCTTTTGAAATTGCTGCAGTTCGTCCTGCATGGCTTCAACCCATGAATTATCTTTTAAAGCTTCCTTCCAAGATTTTGGTTCTTCTTGTGAAACGTAACACGCGAAAGACCAATCATTTTGTAGACCAGATTCTCTAATAGCTGAATACAAACCAGCACTCGGGTTGTTTCTCAGCTGATTACGTGTCTGCACACCTTGTTGGACATCTCCTATGATATTCTGCTGTGGATGGGTATCGTGTATCCTCATTTCAGGATTTTCAGGAACACGAGCATTAACACCCAAATTGTTAATATTAAGATCAACAACCAACTCTACACCTGGAATATGCGTAGAAGTGGATGCATTTCCTTCAGCAGTATCATCGACTTGCACATGAGGAGTATCAACAGAAATACCCTGAACTGGAACAACTGGAGATTTAGTGCCTTCAGTCGCATCCAAATTTTCTTCATCTTCTTCTGATGACTCATTGTATTCAGTAGCATTTTCAACTTCCTCATTTTGAACCGTGTTGTTAGACGAATTAGAACTTTGTGAGTTAACAACAACAGGTCTAACTAATGACGACTCAGCAGCATTGTCACTATCAAATATCATTCTAGCAGCTGCAGAATCTTCATCAAAAATAGGCAGGTCAAAGGAGTTGAATAGCCCATCATAATCGAACATCCAAGGATCACCTGGAGCTTTAACAGGATTTGTATATCTTTGAACCCTTACTTCACTCCATAGTTCAATCTTTTTGGTAGTCAGATTCCAAACACGAAAATTTGGTGTAGCATATCCAAGGAAGAAACCCTCGATAGCTTTCGCTCCAAACTTTCCATCCGGATCAATCATAGTGCATGGACCACCAAAAGGTTCTAGAATTGAAAGATCTGGTTTCCTTTTCTGTAGAAGTTCGAAACAAGTCTTGCCATGTCTCTTAACCGTAAGAACTCGGTTTAATGTGTAGCAAGCAGTCGACACAGCCTCTGCCCAGAACTGAACAGGAAACGCCGACTCTACCAGCATTGTTCTTGCAGTTTCAATTATCGTCCGATTCTTCCTCTCCGCGACACCATTTTGTTGTGGAGTGTAAGGAGAACTGTATTCATGAAGAATGCCTTTAGAAGTACAGAACTCATCCATAACACGGTTTTTGAATTCAGTTCCATTGTCGCTTCTGATCCTCTTAACTTTCAACGAGTAGAGATTTTCCAACATTGTAAGAAGATCCTTGAGGATTTGAGGAGTATCACTCTTGTGTGCCATAAAAGCTACCCAAGAAAATCTAGAGTAGTCATCAGTAACTACTAAACAATACACATCTCCGAACGTTGTTTTGTGTCTCATAGGTCCAAAGAGGTCCATATGAAGACGTTCGAGAGGCATGCCAACAGTGTTGATTTTCTTCAAAGGGTGAGACTTCTTTGTTTGTTTCCCTTTCTGGCACGAAACACAGATATCTTGTAGATGAAAACTTCTCACGGGTACGCCATTCACAAGATTGTTTTTCACCAAATGGTTCATTTTTCTCAAGTGAATGTGTCCCATTCTTCTGTGCCAAGATATAGACTCCTTCTCCGTGGCTTTTGAGACAAAACATGTGACTTGTGCAGAAGTCGTAATCGCTTGACTCATATCAAGAACATAAAGATCATTGACTCTTGGAGCCGATAAGAGAATCCATTCATCAGGAATTGTGAAACCAGGTTTAAGCACATAACAACCGGCATCATCAAAATGCACGGTGAACTTTTTATCGCAGATTTGCGACACACTGAGAAGATTATGATCAATTTGACGAACATAATTGATCTTATCGAAACATACCACACCATTGGAAATCATTCCCTCTCCAGTGATGTAACCGCCTTTGTCTCCAGCGAAAGCAACATAGCCTCCTTTAATGTTTCTCACATCATATAGAAGCCGTAAGTCGCCCGTCATGTGCCTAGATGCCCCACTATCAACAATCCAATGACTATTAATAGTTCCTCCTGGAACATCCTGCACATATCATCCAATGATTAGTTAAGGATGGGGACCCAAGCCAAAGTGGTCTTGGGTCGTCCCTGAGCATCACGAATAGTGATCTCGATTTGTTGATGGTTTTCCAAACAAACAGCTCCCCCTGAACCTTCACTCTTCCTAGGTTTCCAAGTTTGTTTTTGTTTACCAGATTGAGTTTTGTAAACAAATTTTGAAATTTCTGGTTTTACAGGTGAACTTGGTTCCCTTGGAACAGAATTTACCTTAGATTTTAAAGCCTTTTCTATTTTCTTCACATCTTGATGTCGTTGTTTCGATTCCTGTTCTTTAATAGTTCTTTTATCATGTTTAGGTGAAACAGGACGACATTTAGAGTGAATCGATTCAGGTGATGCTCTTTCAACAAATTTCGCTTTCGGAGTGTTAGCACAATCTTTGATGATGTGCCCAAACTCCCCACATTTAAAACACGTTCTCCTTTCAACAAACTTAGGAGAACTGGATCGACGATCAGATGTCGAACTTGTATAACCCGAGGTACTAGCTTTTTCATCACACCCGTTTGAATGTTGAGTGTAATTGTTTTGACTATCACGTTTTAAAATTTTGACTTGTACAAAATCATTGTTTGACTTGTTAGCAAAAGTCTCAATTTTATCTGTACCCCTCGATTCCACAAATTTGACATTGCTGTTTTTCTTCTGATAACGAGCTCCTTTTGTTTCAAATTTTGATTTAGAAACATTTGACAATTTAGCTCGTTGATCTGATTGTTTACCCTTAGAAGTAATAGGTTGTTGCTTTGAAGGTGATTTCTGATTTCCAAATTTCTTTTTAATTTCAGTCTTAGGAATTGGATTACATTGAGTCACATTAACTCCCGGAATCAACTTTCCCACAAACTTACTTGTGTTATTTTCAAAAACATTATCAATCAATGAAGGATTGACATTTTTAATTGGAAAATCATTATCTGAATAGATTTTAGAGTCACCAACCAAAGTGTACAACACAATATTACTTTTAACAGTAGACACAGGATTTATCACTTGTTGAACAACAGGTTGAACAGCAGGGGTAGGAGGATCACACAGAATATGATTCTCAGTTGGAACTTCTACTCCTTTAAGTTTGTCAAGTGATTTATCCTATTTACTCACATCTGATTCAGATTCATCATCCGACGACTCATAGTCCTCAATGGTTGGAGGACCTTGTTTCGTAGATGTTGACTCTTTTTGCTCAGAATTTGTACTTGGAGAATTGTCCGATTTGAACCCTAGGCCAGTAGTTACTTCCTCATAATCAAGAGGCACACTGGATTCAAACCGTGGCATTTCTTCTTCATCAGGCATATAAGTATAATCATGTCTCAAAGGGGGCGGACACTTCTTATACCCAACACCTTTCTTGTTTCCCTTTAGTTGTTGAACATCAATAATGTGATCGAGCACAAATCGGGAGTTAGAGTAACTCTCCAATTTTTGCTTGATTGCATCATGCTCACATTTGGCAATGGCTAGTTCCTTTTTAGTTTCCTCAACAATGTTAATGTAATCATTTATACTAACTTGTTTATGATAAACAGTTTTTGTCACTTCGGAAACATTTTTCTTTTGAATTTCAATCATAGATTTAAATTCTTTTTCATTTCGAACCAAAGCCATATTCGCTTCTTTGCATTTAGCCATTTCAACAACTAAACTCTGATTGTGAATATGAATCGAATCACAGTGAAGCTTTATTTTATCAAATTCATTTTTCATATATTCACAATCTCTACAGTTGATAAGAATTTCAGATTTTACCTGACTTGTAGAATCTGAGACATTTGCCATAAAGGCAGTCTGATAAGAGAAAGATCCGTCTTCAGAAAAGAACTTCTCCATTTCTTTAGATACTACCTCAGCCTTCTTGATCAGAACTGATTTCTGACATTTCAACTCTTCTGATTCATGCAATAAGTCATCAAGATTAGAACTTGCTTCTTTGCTCACATCAGATTCAGAACTCGAAGTAGAACTTTCTTCATCAGAACTCCCGGAATTACCAGAACTATCGTCACTATCAGAAAATTCTTCCTTATGAACGTGCTTGATGTGATTGATAATCTTAGCATAACACGCCGTTCCTCCTTTACCTTGATCACTTTCCCCAAGTTGTAAAGACCAATTAAACCCTTCATCAGCTTGTACGGTTAATGCACGACTTTCATTTGATGGTCCAGACTGATTCTGGTTAGTGGTGTTGTTTACAGCCACTATCCCTTTTCCACGATTGTCTTGATTAGCATTTGAAGTACTCGTCTGATTACGGAATGGGTTCTGATTGCCTTGTCTGCTTGGTCGAGTGCACTCACGTTTGAAGTGACCCTTTTCCCCACAATTGAAGCATGTAACTGCTTCTTTATCAAAACCGTACTTTGTATCTTGTTTGCTTTCCAAAGAACTTCTTCCTGTTCGAACCATAAAGTCCTTCGCCCTTCTAACAGCACTTGCGAATGCCCACTTTATATCCATCAACTCCATTTCATCACGGTTGATTTGTAGATAGTCTTCGTTGGTTAAATTGATGTTTCCAATTTGACCGGCGACCAAACCGCAGTAAGCACTGACCATGGTATTAATAAGTTCCATATGTTCCTTTGCTACTTCAATGCTAACATTTGAGAGGTTTGATGTATCAACTTTGACTGTGTTAGGGTTTGGAGTTGGAGGATTGTTGGTATAATGAGCTTGCTGTTGTTGTTGTGGTTGGACTTGTGGTTGTGGTAGGGATGGATTAAAACCTCCTCCTGAATATGCCTGAGGTTGAGTAGTAGAAACTGGAGGTATAAAAGGAATAAAACCTCCTCCAGAATAAGTCTGAGTTTGTTGAGGAAACGGAGAAGAGTTTGTATCTGATACAAACGCCGTTTGTAACTTTGGTTGCCTCAGACTAGCTGACGGGTCAAAACCTCCACCACAATACATTTCAATATTCTGAGGAGCAGCAATGCGTTTTGCTTTTCGGATTTCTTCATCATTTTTATGTTCTAGCTTCTGTACAAATTCATAGATAGTTATAGTGTCAGCATCTAGAATACCTGTATGCTTCAGAAGCTCAATGTATGGACTCCACTTTGGTGGTAGAGAATCAGCAAATCGTGCACAAACTTCCTTTTGAGATGCAGTAACAGCATAGGCAAACATCTCACTAATCAAATGATAAAACCGTGTAGTCATATCATTTAGAGTTTCGTTTTCCAAGAATTGAAACGACTCAAACTCTTTCTTTAATAAATCATGCCGTGTCTTTCTGGAAGCTGCGTTTCCTTCTCCTCTTGTCACCAAACAATCCCATAAGGATTTCGTGTCCGTACAATACGAAAACTGATGATAGATATCTTTATGAAGTGCTTGAGTAAGAACAGCAAATGACTTTTTCTCAAATTCATATGCTTTCTTGTCATTTTCCTGCATGTTAGTAAAACCTTCGGCCGTTGAAGCTGCTACTTCAAGAGCATCATTGCGTGGAGTAATGAAACACCTCCAAATATCAGTGCTTTGACCTTGAACATATGTAATGAATCGACCTTTCCATGATGGAAACTCGTTCATATGATTCAACTTTGGCGGGCGATTGTTGCTACCCGTTTCGCTCTCACTGATCAAAAGATTTTGAATGTTTTGGTTCTGATTGGATGCCAAAGCCCATTGTCCGGCACTTATAGTTGGTTGACCAAAAACACTCTTTACCCACGCTGCTGCAGACGTCGGATCTTCACGTGGTCTAGAATCCATACTCCAATCCCATGGACTAGTACAACTCATATTTGATGAATGTATGATAGTACCTGCACAAATTTCTTGAAAACAAACAGTAAGCTAGCTGTTATAAGTCTTCTGTTTAAAACAGATCTGTTTTCGACGAAACAGAAATCACGAAACAGGTTTGTTTCGTCTGAATGAATGACGACGAAACAGACTTGTGATAATTGTGATTTGTGGCGAAACAGAATTTGTTTCGTCAAAGATGTTGTGGCGAAACAGACGTTTGATTCGTCAAAGTTGTTGCGACGAAACAGATGTGATTCGTCGACTGTGTGTTTCATCAAAACTGGGTAAAAGTCAGTTGGTTTAGATATTTATCTACTGACCAGTCAAAGGATAAGATGAGACAACAAAGATATTTATCCTGACATAGGTATGTTTGTAACTCTTATTTTCAACGAAACAGAGACTGTGACCAATTATCACTTTTACACACAAAAGTCAAGTTATTATATTATAAGTGCAACACTTGTTTTAATCAAATTATCAGATCAAATGCTTAGTTTATAACAAGAACACCTATGAAGATATGAAGAACACACTCAAGAACATGAAGTTTCCGATGAGTTTTCCGATCACCGATAAATTTCCGAAACTAGAAAATACACTAGATTTTCACTAAAAACCCGGTTTAAAGCATAAACAAACAATCTAACTTAGGTTTTTGATAAAAATCTGTAGCAAACACCAATAAAACAGCAGATTTATGAATATTTTTCCAGAAAATATTAATTTTTCAAGAACTCATTTTCAGAAAAACACACACAAAATACTTGATAAAAACCGAACAAGTTTGATTTTAAACAAGGATAAGAGCCAATGCTCTGATACCACTTGTAGGTCCCGAAATCTGAGGATCGATTACGAACCGAATCTCTTGTTTATAGTAAACACGGTTACGTGTGCGGAATCCACGTAACTATGCCAAATCAAACATATATAGCAATAATAACAACGGATTAATCAATGATACACACTCTATTGATTAACGGGATGAGAACCGATTACAACTGATACAAACACAGTTCAGACGGAATTTTGGCAGAGTTTTGTTACTATGGTCTGTTTCTCATCTCTGAGTTCAAATGAACACAAAGTGTTGTTTATATAGTCCCTGGGCCATTGATATCGACGAAACACACAAGTGTTTGACGAATCTGAACATGGGCCAGACATTGGGCCTGGAACAGCCCAATACATGACGAATCAAGGTCTGATTCGTCATGACCTTCAACGAAACAGAAGTCTGTTTCGCCATGAAGTGTTTCGACGAAACAGGTCTGTTTCGTCGAGGACTGCAACTGTTGAGTTTGTTCCTGTTATCAGACAGCAACAATCAGCAACATATAAACATAGTAATGACAAAACTACCCTTTAATGCAACATGCATTGTTCATAATACATTACATACCAAAAGAGACAAATAAGTTGTACACAAGTAGATAGGAGGATATCTGACTTGGTCAACATGACATACAGACTCGATAATTAATAAAAGACCATTCAAAATACATCGTTAAACAAGACTAGTTACAGACACTAAAAATGCATCAACATAATCGATGTTGCTTACGTCCACACCGATGACCAACGTGCCGACCTTTTTACCAAAGCATTTGACAAATCAAGATTTGACTATTTATTACTGGTAAACGGCATTAAGGTCAAGCAAGAGTAAAACCAACATCGGAAAATCATTTTTGTAAATACCTTTGTGTTTTAAATTTGTCTTAGTTTATTGATTTTAGGGGGAGTAAATCCAAAATTTGAAAAATCCGAAAACATCGAAAAATTTCAAAAACACAAAAACAATAGAAAAACAAAAATGAGTTTCCTGGCGAGCAAAAGAGAAAATGATAGTACATCAGTGGTCTGTCCAAACCTCTTTAAACCTTAAATGCAAAACGATAAGCAGCTCTATATAAAATGTATCGGTAGGCTCACAATCATTTTAAAGTGTGCAGGGTGATATAAACTTAAATCGACTGAAGACCAGGTGGGAACCACTCATCGGCATATGGTCTTAGTACCGAAATTTCGTTTGAGAGATTGCCGAAGTTCTGAGATATTCGGTCTTTATGCTGCTTATCATCTGGGTATCATGGTTGTATCTTTTACCGAAAAATAACGGGGACGCAAGTCTAGATCTTCCATGATATTATACATACGTGTACATATTGCATTCGACCTCAATAAGTGATCAACAATCACATGTCCCTCAAAATAAGTGATAATATATCACATTTATCCGGGAGTCAAGTTCGTCTCTCTGCTGTACGAAAGTACTGACCTGTTCACGGACTTGCTCCTGTGCCCTCATGCATATGAAAATCAAGTTCCTCATCAATAAGTGATTCTATCACATAGGGCTTGTTTTCAATCAAAATAAGTGAGTTTCTCACATCATATACGGTCAAACAGATGATAATCGGTATACTCACCGGTAAGATGAACCCTCGTGCATACCTTGATACGGGAATGTGTCGTGATGTGGATGAACACCGGTCGGTAAGTATAAATCATACCTTAACGTATCCCCTCGCCATGATTACATCTGATAAGTTGAGCTTATGTGGACAACAATACCAATAATCGTTATAGGATGCTTATCTTAATGTTAACTAATTGAACAACAAGAGCGTTTTGGCTTGACCGTACACTGATATGATTCTCTTACCCTCGAAACTCGCAAAAAGAATGTCTGTAAATATTTATTTAATATTTTCAGTTTCTGCATCTCTGTATATATTTATTTACTGCTTTCTGTCTTTACATTTGAAATACTCAAAAAGTCCAAAAAGATTTTAGGTGTGTTTTAATATAAACTTTATAAAAGCCAAAAAGATTTTATTTTCTATCTTATTTTCGATCGTACGATGTTGGAGCTCGAGTCTTCGTTACCTGAAACCTGAACGAAAACCGAAAATGACTAAATCTTCATAAACGGTCGAAATTTGCAAAGTGTTGAAAGTTAAAATTGAAATTGATAAAATACATTAAACTTTCAAACTGTCGGACGGTGTTTGATTAAACAATGGTCACACGTGTGTCGTTTGTTTATGTTTACTATATTCCAAGCAGTTGTTCTCATTACGCGTTTAGATTTCTTGCATGTGCAGATTCTAAAGGCAAGGAGAACATGGTCGATGACAAGCTTCGGAATGAAGACACGATGTGAAGGCACTCAAATGATGAAAATGATCGAGTTGCCGCTGACCATCATCAACACCACAAGGATCTCAATTCATAAAGAACAAGTATTTCACGAGCATAACTCAAGGGGGAGCTTATGTTAAGGGGGAGTTTGTCAACACACTTCCTACATAAAACGGGGAGTTTGTTGGTACACTTTCTGCTTTCAAGACGTGAAGACTTTAAAGATCCACCGACATTGAAGAACTTGAAAGGACGTCAAAGACTTGAAGACACAAGGGACTTACAAGAATTAAGATCGAGATCGAGACAAAGCTACAGCCAAGGGGGAGTTTGTTGGTGCACTTGTGTCTGTACTTTGTCTGTATTTAGTCTTGGTACAAAACGATGTCTTTGATGTAAGATTGATGTAAGATTGATGTAAGTTTGACCAAGTCAATCATCCTCCGGTTTGACTTGGCCAAACAGTTAGACAATGGTTGAAAGATGTTTGGGTCGAAGGATGTGTGATCGAAGGATAGTTTAGATCCTTCGATGAGCTCGAAAGATAAGCATTCGATAGATGGACCACGAAGGATGTCATCCTTCGAGGTACATGTGGATCCTTCGAGCTGTTTCAGATCGATAGATGATCTTTCGATCAATCTATCTGATCCTTCGACCAGACATGCTGTGTTCGGGTATATATACCCATGTTGTGTGTTCACTTGAGAGTGCAGAAAATACAAGGAACACACACACTGAGAGAGTTTGCAAAACTGATTTGTAACCAGTGCTTTGTAACCGAACCTTTCATACGTATTAATACAAGTGGTGTTAATCGGTGAAGTTTGTGTGTTGTGTTTGTGCTTGTTATATCTCGGTTTGCATGCTAGCTTGGATTCCGCACTTGCTAGTGTGTTAGACATAACAAGGAATAGGTTAAACCTTAACCTCCGAGGGACCTACAGGATTATTTCTTTTTTTCAGCCGCTATCTTTTTACTTTTGTCCCTTCCTGGGGGACGTTCTCCATCTTCAATCAGCTCCTCCTCATAGTCAGGCTCGTCGTTGATATTTATTTGGCAACGACCAATTGAGCCTCCAACGCTATAACTTCCTGACTCTGAAGTTTTAGACCGTTTCGTTGCTCGTTTCGCGTTTGCAACCTCATTTCGACATCCCTTCCATTTTGGTTGATCCTTTACAACTTGCCAAGCACGGACATGTGGGAAAGGAGATTTGCTCTCATTTTCGTATAAACGCACCGCTTCATTGAAAACATTTTCGTGGTTCCACCCACTCGGTTTGTTGGCGAGCGTTGTGTTATAAAACCCACAAAAGCGTTAGATCAACGTATTCATCTTGCGCCACTTGGAGCTGATAGAATCAATGGTTTTGTACTCACCTTGTTCCATAAGCCCGTGGAATATATCAAAGGCTTCTTGCCAAAACGAATCGCTTTGTTGATTGTTACCTACAAGTTAGTAACAATAATAATAATAATATTTTGTTAGAAAAATATAGTGTACAAATAAATATTTAATAACAATAATAATAATATAATGTACAAATAATATTTAATAACAACAATAATATTTTACTGATTATAGGAGACGTTGAAGAGTTAATATATGCTTTCGCCAACGCCTCTTCCTCAATTTTTGTCCATTGTTGTTGTTGTTTGGCGGCTGCGTATTCTTTTTTACCCTTTCCCTTTTTATTTTTCTTTTTTGAAGGTTCAGGTTGCGTTTCTGGCACAACCTCTACGTCATCATCTTGTTCCTCGATTTGTGTTCGAGATGCTTGTGGCGGTGGTTGATATGGCATATTTAGCGGGTTTTGCATTAGTTGCTGCATTTGATATGGGTTGAACGACATGTTGGGTTGTTGCATTTGCATTGGGTTGAACGGGTATTGGTTGAAAGCGTTTGGCATTTGTTGGTAACCCGCAAAAGAGTTGTCCATTACGAGTGTGTAGCCGGATGACGAAAACGGGTGTGAACTTGAGTTGGGATTATTTGGGTTGTAGGGATTCATAATTTTTTTAAGGTTGGGAGAGATTTTTTTATAAAATTGGGAGAAAAGTGGAAGTATTTTGGTAAAAAAGTGGGGTGAAAAGGGGTTTAATTTATAGTGGTGGGGTGATTTTTTTTTTTTTTTTATAAATCATGCAAGTTACCGTTAGGGGGGCCCACCCCATTCAAAAATTAGCCTCGTCTCCAACGTCTAAATTGTGCCGGAAGTGACGAGACGCCCCCTTGGGGGGCAGTGTGCGACGGGCCAAAAAGGGGGGGACGGCCCGTTGCCGAGCCCCATACCCTTTGATCTTATAAACACTATCATCCTTCACACTTAAATTTTTGCTTACACACATCAAAGTTTATTCTACACGTTTTGAAATTTATCCTACACATATTGAAATTTATTCTACACAGCTCGTAATTCATCCTACACACTTCGTAATTTATGCAACACTTTAAATTATATATTTTTTTCTTTTTTTGAAAATAAGTTACAAATTTAATGTAATTAGCTATTAAAAAGGAAGACTACCAATTAATGATTTATCTAAGTTTACCAATATACCCTAACACTAATATTAAATACAAAAATTAAATGAAGTAAAATGAAACATTCTTATTGGTTGAAATTTCTTCTTTTTTTATTCTTACAAAAAATTTCTTCTCATTTGAATATATATATATATATATATATATATATATATATATATAGGGGAAGGTTCATTGGGGAACACTAAAAAAGTGGGGAACAACGGGGAATCGACTCAAACGAACTCCGATTGGACTCATTCCAGCGGCGTTGGAACCGGCTCGTCGAACCCTAACTAAGATCTCTTAACCCTAAATCCTAACTCCTAAACTCTAAACCCTAAAGCTAAAAAATAAGGCTAAAACTTAAGCTAAACCGTAAAATCTAAACTATGAACCCTAAAAGTTAAACCCTAAAGGCTAAACCTAAGGCTAAACCCTAAAGCTAAACCCTATAGCTAAACCCTAAAGCTAAACTCTAAGGCTAAACACTAAAGCTAAACCCTAAAAGCCAAACCCTAATATATTTAGGGTTTAGGGGTTATGATTTAGGGTTTAGGGTTAAAAGATCCTAGTTAGGGTTTGACGAGCCGGTTCCAACACCGCTGGAATGAGTGTAATCGGAGTTCGTTTGAGTCGGTTCCCCACTGTTCTCTACTTTTTTAGTGTTCCCCAATGAACCTCACACTATATATATATATATATATATATATATATATATATATATATATATATATATGCACATGAAAGTCATAATGGATAATGGGCTGGGTATGGGATAAGATTTTACAACCAGGTATGGGTATGGAATTAGCCATACCCGACCCATTACCATCCCTACTTAATAGTTAGTACCTTCGAATCACCTTGAAACTCGGTTTGAAGGACCGTCCAAGCTTGCTTCGAGGTCGATGCGAGAGAATACACTTTCGTGCACACCCTGCTGAATCAACACCGACGCTCTTGCTAGAGGTGCACAAATCAGTTAATTTCCCTAACCGATTCAGGTAAGTAGTTTAGGCGGTTAATTTCAACTTTTGGCTTTAACCAGTTAATGTTTTAATCGGTTATTACTTTAACTGGTTCGGTTATTCACTTTAATTGTTTCGGTTAATAACTAGTTATTTTCAGTTAATTAATTAACCGGTTATTTTCATTTTTTTTTTCATTTCGGTTTTTTCTGGTTAACCGGTACATCGGTTAAAAATAACCGGTTATTATCCTAAAGATCTATAAGCGGTTACTAACCAACGGTTATGATTAACCACAAACCGGTTATTCTTCTACAGGCTACAAACCGGGTTATTTTCCCATCTCTAGCGCTTGCATTTTCTTTGGTATTGTTCTTCAACCTGTCTTGATCTATGTCTTGCTCCAAGAAACCCTGATTCACAAACTTCCACCGCCTTTTAATCGGAGTAGAGTCTTCACACGTATATTCCAAAATTCATAACCTTCAGCCTTGAACATAGAGGTAAGAGCTTGAGCAGATTCAGATGAAGCAGACGCCATGAAGCAGAAAAGACAAAAAACTCACTCAAGAAAAGCTCTGATACCACTATGTTGGGTAATCAAATGAATAATTCACACACTCGAATGAAACTTTTTCATTAACATCAAGCTGCTTAAATACAGAACAGGGAAAGAACTGAAACGTAAACACGGCCCCAACTAACTTACCACAAAGTGAGCATGACTAACTCAATACTCAGACTCATGACCACGATAAAAGAAACAACGACCCATGTTTACTGAATAAACATAAAAACAGAAATATAAAATAAATACTAAACTTCAGCTCCAAGACTCCAAAGCCACATCATCATGACTGCCACATCTTCACGAATGAGAACTTTCGATTATTCCAACAGTACTGCACACTCAGTTTGGTGGTATTCAAATGGAATTCTTGTGACAAGCAAGATATATCTTGAGCCACACATTATCAAGAAAATTATAGTAAGTACTTCTCCATTTGCTGGCAAAGAGAGGAGCAACCACAGTCCAGAAGCCAATTATAAATCCAAGCACAATGCTAATGATAAATCCCCAATTCTTGTCATCTGATTCATCATCATTTGGTTCTTTTGATTCACCTCCCGCGCTTGCATCAGGTGGAACTCCTTTCTTGTTACATAGCGCAAGTGGAGGCCCACAAAGCGCGTTTGACATGAAACTAGACTCACTGAAGCTCTGCAGCTGAGTACTTGTTGGGATTTCTCCTGTTAGTTTGTTGGAAGATAGATTTAACCAATTTAAGGTTGTCAACCTCGTCATGCTCGACGGAATCCTCCCCTCAAGCTGATTCACAGACAAATCTAGAGATTCAAGTGATGTCATTTTACCGATCTCTTCTGGAATTCTTCCACTTAAATGATTTCCGGATAAATTCAACCAGCGCAAGCCTGAGAGGTGCATAAGTTCCTTCGGAATGGGTCCAGAGAATTTGTTACTTGAAAGATCCAATGTTGTTACTAAATACAAAATTGATCTATATTCATACTCTCTTCCTTTAGTCGCCAACAATGCACTACCAAGAACTCGAATCTGAAATGGCACGTCATAAAACACAAGTGGACTTGGTTGTTGCCTTCTAGACATTATGCTGAAGTTGTAGAAGCATATGGGGATGGTTCCTGAAAGATTGTTATGAGCGAGATCCAAGATTTGAATGGACGTAAGACGACAGTGTTCTTCTGGGATTTCACCCGCCAGCTTGTTCAATCTGAGGCTGAGTAGTTTCAACTTTGTTTCTTCTCCCTTTATCAACAACGGTATGCTTCCAGTGAATTCATTCTCAGCAAGCTCAATAATTTGTAGGCTTTTTGAATTTAGAAGAAATGCAGGTAGCTTTCCAGAGAGATTGTTATTGCGGATATTGAATGATTGGATGGAAGATAAGTTCTCTATAGATTTTGGAATTCCACCAGAAAGCTTATTATTCTCAAAGTTTATGACTGATAAAGCTTGCCAATTCATCCAACAATCAGGAATAACCCCTGACAGGTTATTATTGGCCAGTTCAAGAACTTGTAGCGATCTATCTTTTTCTAAACTAGGACATAGGAATTGCTCAAGAGATCCTGAAAGATGATTGTATGATACATCCAGAAGAACAAAGTCAGCTTCATTGAATTTTCCGGGTAATGGACCTTCAAAACGGTTGCTACTTAGATCTACAACTGATTCTCGCGCAAGGATACTAAGATCTTCCAACGTCCCCCGGATACTATTGTGTGATATATTCAAGAAATCAATATCAGAAAATGAGCTCCAAAACCATCTAGGCATGATGTCCGAAATTCCCGTGTTGCCTATGTCTATCTCTGTCAAATTTCCTTGTGAACGAAGCCATGAAGGAAACTGAGGGCCTAGATTCCAAGAACCTATTTTGAGGGTGTTGGATATTTAGCCTTAAACTTCACTCACAAAACTCACGAATATAATGCAATGAAAATAAACTTGCTGTTGTGAACTCTCAAATATGAAAAGAAGAGAATAATATAAAGAAGAATGCTGCACTTTATTCATTCTGTTGGTGCACTTGTGTCTGTACTTTGTCTGTATTTTGTCTTGTTACTGAACGATGTCTTTGTTAGTCTGTAAGTTTGACCAAGTCAACCATCCTCCGGTTTGACTTGGCCAAAACAGTCAACATTATGTTTGTAAGCTGCTGGGTCGAAGGATGTGTCACGAAGGATTGCTTATCCTTCGATGATGATAAGCTCGAAAGATGACCTTCGAGAGATGGACCACGAAAGATCACATCTTTCGTGGTACATGTTGATCGTTCGAGCTGTTTCTGGTCGATAGATGATCCTTTGATCATCTGTCTGATCCTTCGACCAGACCTGCTGTGTTCGGGTATAAATACCCGTGTGTTGTGTTCATTTCGGTAGATGACAGTTAGCAGAGAACACACACACACTTAGAGAGTTTACAGAACTGATTTGTAAACATTGAGCTGTAACCGGACCTTTCATACGTTTAATACAAGTGGTGTTAATCGTTGAGTCTTGTGTGTTGATTATTTGCGTGTTCTATCTCGGTTTGCTATCTCGGTTGGATTCCGCACAACCGGGTTGGTTTGTACACAAGGATTAGGCGACTAGATCCTCCCCTAGCCGGACCTACAAGTGGTATCAGAGCCTTGGCTCTTCTCCTTGTTAAAACCGAGAGTTTTCGGACTGTTTTTCGGGTTTAAAAAGTTCACTATTTTCTGGAAAATCTTGTTGTTTTTGCTTGGTGTTTTGTTAAAAACCTTGTTATTCTTCATGCTTACATGTTAGTTGTTGGTTTTTGTTAAACATTTTAGCAAAATTGTGTGTTTGGAGAGTTTCGGTTCACCGAAATTCTTGTTTTTCTGGGTAGTGTTCTTGCTATATTCATAGTGTTCTTCATAAAACTACACTTTTGATCTTAAAATTTGAATATTCAACTTGTTTGTGCATTGAAAAGTGTAATCTGATTAAATTATTGGGATCCTTACCTGGTTGGTGAAAGCCTGCATATTCAGACCTGAAAGATATGGTCTGAACATACTTTCTGCCGAAAGTTCTCACCAACCCGTCAACTTTTCACCAACCTGTCACCATTGTCAACTGTGTCAGAGCAAGTTCGAAAGATATCTTTCGAAGTCGAAAGATCATCTTTCGACAAAAGGAGGTTCGACAGATAGTCATCCTTCGAGCATCCTTCGAAGTGTGAGACTTATCTTTCGTTCCAAGGAATATTTTCGAAACATATATCTTTCGGTCTTCTGCTCATTTTCGAAAGACTAGGATCCTTCGATTGGGGAGTCTTTCGAAGTCATCTTTCGAAATCATCTTTCGGTGTACAGTACTTTTTCGAAAGATAAGGATCCTTCGGTTGGAGAATCTTTCGAAAAACATTGTTCGAAATTCAACAGAGATCCTTCGAACCCTGTTGATCCTTCGAACAGGTGTTGATCTCTCGATCATTAGTCTGTTTGTGTTTAACAGTTTGTGTTTTTCAAGTCTTTCGACAGGTATCCTTCGGCTGATTAAGAATGAATCCAAGGTGGAATACTTTGGTAAATACAGATATGTATTTTGGTACTCCGTCATCTTCCGCACCGGTATCTTCACAAGCTAATGCAATTTCTACCGGTCAATGGGCATTTGTATCAAATCAAGTTCCAAGTGTTCAAAGCATTCTTTTAAGCGAAAGCGAAACTGGAAGTTTGAATAGACCTCCAAAGTTGATGCATTTATATGAATATCCAGGATGGATTGATAGATTTCATACATACGTTCTTGGTCAAAATACAGAATTGTGGTTGCGGTTCATCACAGATTTCGATCAAACAATAGAGGTTGCCGCATCATCTGCTGCTACGTTTGCAGATCTCACGGAAGATCAGAAGAAAGTCTATGATCTAGAAAAGAAGGCATACGCCATTCTCACTCAGGCCTTAAGTAAAGATATCTATCATCAGTTCGTCAGTTATAAGACTACAAAAAGGTTGTGGGACGCGTTGAAGACAAGGGGCGTGGGAAATGAAGCGACACGTCAACTGAGGAAAGAACTGCTAAAGAAAGAGTTTGATGGTTTTACTTGTATGGAGAATGAGTCGTTGGGTGATTTGACAAGTCGATTTAATCACTTGCTGACTGAATTGACAAATTTCGGGGTTGTTACAACTCCTGTAGAGATTGTGAAAAGGTTTGCAGATGCATTGCCACCTCAGTGGAATACATTCTTGGAAATTATCAAGTACAATGGTACTTTAGCTACAACGAGCTTCAACGACTTTGTTCAAATTCTAGAAAACAAGAATCAGGAAGAAACTCTGAAGGCAAAAAGAATTCCCGTGCCTCAAAATCCTGAAATGTATTTTGGAACCTCTAGCACCTCTACAAAACCTTCTTCGCATGCTCCAATTCAAACAGCTTTTGTGACTAGCACAGATATGTATGGCAATACTATCCAAGTTCCTGTGCCTCCAAAGACAGACATGTATGGAAATCTGCTGGAACCAGTCCCTCAATCAGCACCACAACAGTAACGACCTTTCAGACCAACTGATATGTTCGGAAATCCTTTACCAACAACAGATATGTATGGGAATCCGCTTCCTCCTCAACAGCAAGCTTGTTATGGAAGCACATCATCTGCTGGTCAGCAATCAAAGCCAGATACAGTACGGCTCGACACCTCAAGCTTTTCTAAAGTCAGTGTGGAAGTAGCAAAGGAACACATGGAGCTGCTAAACACTGTGGTGAGCGCATACTGTGGATTAGTGGAAGGTCAGATTGGTAATATTAATCTGACACAAGAAGACTATCAGCAGATTGATAAAGAGGAGATGGAGATGATGGACATTAAGTGGGCCTTTGCCAGTGCTGTTAGGCGAGCAAAGGATTTCATGGAAAGAACAGGCCGAACCAGCTTGGAAAGCAAGAAAGACACCAAGTATGGGTTTGATAAACAGGCTGTTAAATGCTTCAACTGTGGTGAACGTGGTCATTTCAAGCGTGAATGTACAAGGCCATCTCAGCATGGGAACCAGAATCCTTTCCGAGGTCAAGGCAACAGGGCAAATCAGAACCAAGGAAGGAACAACGAACGAACACTGGTGCCTGTCAATAACCAGAGTCAAGCAGGACCATCTAATGCCAACCAGGCACTTGTGGTTCAGGTAGATGAAGGTTGTGATTGGTCAATCCAGTTGGGAAATGATGCACCTGATGGAACAGCTTGTTTTGCTGAAGTGGTTAATGATCTTAAACACGCCAGTGGTGGAGAATCTTCCACCAATGGTGTTGAATCTTCTGAAGATGAAGACAGCTCCGGGTACAGTGGAAGTTCAGATGAAGAGTCCTCTGCTTCAGGCAATGATCAGGAAGATGACACATCAACTGCATCAGTTAATGCAGACATTGATGAACTTTTGGAGGAAGCTGCAGCAGGAATTCAAAGAAGATCTATTTTGGTGGATCAAGCTGCTTATTCTTCGTCTTCTCTCCATTCAGCCTTTATGGCGAATGTCGACAGTTCATCAAGTCAGGTATGTGTCGACGAACCCACTTCTGTTAGCTGTAATAACTGTGATAGTTTGCATGTTAGATGTGCTGAGTTGGAAGCAAACATGTCTGAGTTGCAAGGCAAACACGATGCTTTACAAGCTAGTTTGTTTGAATTGCAAGACAAACATGTTTCTGTGAATGATAGGTGGTGTGAATTGCAAAGCAAACACGAGGCTTTGTAAGAGAAATATGATGTGACATTCATTCACAATCAGAAATTAACAGTGGATCTTTCAAAGTGCACTGAAGCCAACATGTTTTATGAAAACCATGAAAAGGAATTTAAAAGGATGATTGAAACATTAAAGAAAGATAAAACAGAACTGACAAAAATGGTTTCCAGAAAACAAACTGACATTAATTTGTATATCACTCGTCTTGAGGTGATGCAAAAAGAAATGGCTTGTGTTAAAACAGAAAGTGAGGCGATCTGACTCAAGTTAGACAGTTATTTGAGTTCTAGCTATGTGTTGGATCACATCATTGATGTTCAGAAAGAGAAAAAGGATGTCACATGCATAGGTTACAAGAAATGTCCACCACCCGTGAGAAACAATTTTGATGCTTTGCCTGATGAGGAGTATAGGACTCACTTTGAGCCATCTGTTCCTTTGGACGTTGAGGAATTTGCAGCAGGGCTCGGATACAAGAAAGAAGTATCGTCAGATTCAGATGTGTCAGCAGATACATTTGTAACTGCTGAACAGAATCAGGATCCTCCAGTGGTGGTTGAGGATGTTGATTCTTCTGATGATGAGTCTGATGATACTGATTCGGAAAAGTCTGATGCAGTAATCAAAGAAGAGGACATACCTCTTGAGAATCATATCCTATGTGATCCTCCCACAAAACCTGCTAAGACTGTTCCAACCGAGTCCACATCTGCAAAAGAGTCGGAGAGTGTGGATTTGCTGTACACTCTTGTTGGTGATGATAAAATCTATTCAGACAAAGATTTTCCTATTAAAAATGTTAATCAATCTTTAATCAGTAAAGTCTTTGAAAATTCTACAAGTAAGTTTTTGGGAAAGACAGGACCACATGTTACAGTCACACAGTGTCCTCCTATCCCAAAGGCTGAAGTTAGAAAACAATTTGGGAATAAGAAATTACCAACAGTGGAAAAACAGCAAAATCATACCAAACCCAAAGGTAAGACACCGGCTCAAGATCAAAAGAAGCCGAATCAGAAGAAGAAGAAGAATGTGAACTTTGTGAAATCTAAGGGAACGGACAAAATTGCAAAGTTTGAAAATCAATCTAATTTAGATTTTGTCCAAAAAGCAACTGTGATGAAAAGGAATGAACCAAGTTGTTCAAAACCTAGTACCTCGGGATCACAAAGTTCATCATCGGCAAGACGACCACATGATACTTCGGGGTTTGTTGAACGAAGATCATGTTTTGAATGTGGAACAATCGGGCATATTGTTCGAAATTGCCCGTATCTTCATAAACAAAAAGGCATAGTTGATGATCCCCGTGGCCCAACTGACCGCAAGCGATCTGTTTCTGTAAAACAAGATCCTCGACTCATAAGAGAAAGGGAAAAGAAACAGAAACGCCAACAGGTCAAGAAAATTGAAAAAGCAATTAAAACCGATGTGGCTCAAAAACAATCTGTTTCTGTCAAACCAAACAATTTAAAGACTTCAGACAATCATGAAGTTAAGTTTTTAAAGAATAACACTGGTATAACAAAACAGACTTGGAAACCAAAGACGGTTACTGAATCAGGGGGACCATCACAATTTCCGAATCATCAAAAGGTGGAAGTTATTTTTGTTGATAAAAATGGAAGACCCAAGACCACAATGGCTTGGGTCCCCATCTCCAACTAATCGATTGAGTTTATGTGCAGGGTGTTCCAGGAGGAACTATCAGTAGTCATTGGATTGTTGATAGTGGGGCATCCAGGCACATGACAGGCGACATGAAGCTTCTCTACGACGTCAAATCTATTAGAGGAGGTTATGTTGCTTTTGCTGGAGATAAGGGCGGATATATAACGGGTGAAGGAATGATTTCCAACGGGGTTGTTAGCTTTGACAAGATCAACTTTGTGCAACAACTTGATCACAATCTTCTTAGTGTTTCTCAAATTTGTGACAAGCAGTTCTCAGTACACTTTGATGCTAATGGATGTTATATGCTGAAACCCGGCTTCAAAATTCCAAAAGAATGGATTCTCTTGTCGGCTCCAAGGATAAATGATCTGTATGTCCTTGATATGAGCCAAGCTATCACAACGTCTGCACAAGCAACTTGTTTCGTTTCCAAAGCCACAGAAAAAGACACAATCTCTTGGCACAGACGAATGGGTCACATTCACTTACGCAAAATGAATCATTTGGTGTCAAATGAATTGGTGAATGGTGTTCCTCTTAAAAATTTCCATCTTCAAGACGTCTGTGTTTCGTGCCAGAAAGGAAAACAAACGAAGAAGCGACACCCTACAAAGAAAGTCAACACGGTGGCTGTTCCTCTTGAACGTTTGCACATGGATTTGTTCGGTCCTGTCAAGCACAAAAGCATTAGGAATGATCAATATTGCCTCGTGATTACTGATGATTATTCAAGATTTTCTTGGGTGGCGTTCATGGCACACAAGAGTGAAACCTTCGGTATTATCAAAAACTTGATCATTCAGATTGAGAATCTTTACAACTTGAAGGTTAGGCGGATACGTAGCGACAATGGTACTGAATTCAAAAATCATGCCATGGCGGAGTTTTGCACTTCAAAAGGTATTCTTCACGAATTTAGTGCAGCTTATACTCCTCAACAGAATGGCGTCGCTGAACGTAAAAACCGCACATTGATCGAGACTGCTAGGACTATGTTGGTAGAGTCGCAGCTACCCATTCCATTCTGGACTGAAGCTGTGTCCTCTGCATGCTATACGTTGAACCGAGTCCTTACAGTCAAAAGGCACAACAAGACCTGCTTTGAGCTTATCAACAAACGGAAACCAGACTTGTCCTATCTTGAACCGTTTGGAGCTCCTTGCACAATTATCGATCCTAATGGAAAGTTTGGGGCTAGAGCCATTGAGGGATACTTTCTTGGGTATTCCACCCCAAACTTAAGAGTCTGGAATCTAGAGACTAAAAGGGTTGAGGAATGGTCTGAAGTCAGAGTACAAAGGCACACTTTACCAGTCAGAAATCCTGGTCAGCCTTGGATGTTTGAGTACGATGACTTTTTCAATTCGATCAATGTTGAAGCCGTTGAAGAAAGTGTTGCGGCAAGGATGTTTTTCGAGAGCGACAATGCAACAGATTCACCGTTGGTTCGTCCCATTATTGTCAATCAAGAACCATCTTCAGTGAACAATAATGCTCTCGACAATGAGGATTTTCAAGATGCTACCGAATTGAACGAATCTTCAGAGGATGATGAATTTCTAGATGCAGATCAAGAAGCTCCAACAGCAGTACATGGTACTTCAGAAGGTACACCTCCAGTGGATGTCCCTCGAACAGCTGAAGCTACTGCATCATCCTCTTCGTCAATTACGGGCCTTGAATTGATTGTTGATCTCAATCTCAACAATCTGGGTACAAATATTCCAGTTCAAGATAATCCAGAAACAAGGATTCATAATACCCATCCTCAACAAAACATCATCGGGAATGTACAAAGTGGCGTTCAAACAAGAAACATGTTGCGAAACAACAACAATGCAGGCTTGTATGCAACTATCCGAGAATCTGGTCAACAGAATGATTGGTCTTTCGCGTGTTATGTCTCACAGGAAGAGCCAAGAACTTGGAAAGATGCATTGAAAGATAGCTCATGGGTTGAAGCGATGCAGGAAGAACTGCAGCAATTCCAGAAGCTTGGTGTCTGGAAACTCGTAGAGAAACCTGCTGGTTACAAGAAGATTGGTACCCGTTGGGTGTTTAAATGCAAAAAGGATGACCGTGGGATCGTTATCCGAAACAAAGCACGATTAGTCGTTCAAGGTTTTCGTCAGATTGAAGGAATTGACTACAACGAAGTGTATGCACCTGTTGCACGTCTAGAAGCAATTCGGATCTTTCTGGCTTATGCCTCATTCAAAGGTTTCAAGGTATACCAGATGGACGTGAAAAGTGCTTTCTTACATGGTGTGGTAGAAGAAGAGGTGTACGTCGAACAGCCTCCAGGTTTTGAAGATCCTATCCATCCCGATCGGGTTTGGTTGCTCAACAAAGCTCTATATGGTCTACATCAAGCACCGCGAGCTTGGTACGCAACCTTATCTAATTATCTGCTGGAGAATGGATTTCGAAGAGGTCTTATCGATTGTACTCTTTTCATCAAAGAACAAGATGGAGATCTTCTACTGGTACAGGTATACGTTGATGATATTATTTTTGGTTCTACTAATGATGTTTTGTGTAGGGATTTCGAGCGTGTAATGCAGGATAAATTCGAGATGAGTGCTATGGGGGAAATGACTTTCTTTTTGGGCCTACAAGTACAACAAACCGAGTCTGGGATATTCATCCATCAGACTAAATATGTTGGTGACATCTTGAGCCGGTTCCAGATGTCTGATGCAACGCCCATCGGTACCCCATTGCCACAAAATCACGGAATTACTCCAGACTTGAAGGGTCAAGATGTTAGCCCCTCATACTACCGCGCGATGATCGGATCTCTTATGTACCTCACAGCATCAAGACCAGATATAATGTACCCAACGTGCCTGCTTGCCAGATATCAAGTGAACCCGAAGGCCTCACATCTTGCAGCTGTAAAAAGGATTTTTCGTTATTTGAAGGGTTACCCTGACACCGGTCTGTGGTACCCTAGGGATAATAACTTTGACTTGATCGCATTCAGTGATTCTGATTTTGGCGGATGCAAAATCGACGGAAAATCCACAACGGCTGGATGTCAGTTTTTAGGAAATCGCCTAGTCACATGGCAGTGCAAGAAGCAGACGTGCGTCGCTACATCAACATGCGAAGCTGAGTACATTGCTGCCTCAAGTTGTTGCTCCCAAGTCCTATGGATCCAACAACAAATGCGTGACTACGGTTTTGAATTCCTAACTACTCCTATTTACGTTGATAATTCTGCTGCATTACAGATCACTAAAAATCCTGTGCAGCATTCAAAGACTAAGCACATCGACATTAAGTATCACTTCATACGTGATTGCTTCGAGAAAAGGCTAATAGATGTTGCTTACGTCCACACCGATGACCAACGTGCCGACCTTTTTACCAAAGCTTTTGACAAATCAAGATTTGATTATTTATTATTGGTAAACGGTGTTAAGGTCAAGCAAGAGTAAAACCAACATCGGAAAATCGTTTTTGTAAATACCTTTGTGTTTTAAATTTGTCTTAGTTTATTGATTTTAGGGGGAGTAAATCCAATATTTGAAAATCCAAAAACATTGAAAAATTTCAAAAACACAAAAACAATAGAAAAACAAAAATGAGTTTCCTGGCGAGCAAAAGAGAAAATGATAGTACATCAGTGGTCTGTCCAAACCTCTTTACACCTTAAATGAAAAAGCGATAAGCAGCTCTATATAAGATGTATCGGTAGGCTCACAATCATTTTAAAGTGTGCAGGGTGATATAAACTTAAATCGACTGAAGACTGGGTGGGAACCATTCATTGGCATATGGTCTTAGTACCGAAATTTCGTTTGAGAGATTGCCGAGGTTCTGAAATATTCGGTCTTTATGCTGCTTATCATCTGGGTATCATGGTTGTATCTTTTACCGAAAAATAACGGGGACGCAAGTCTAGATCTTCCATGATACTATACATACGTGTACATACTGCATACGACCTCAATAAGTGATCAACAATCACATGTCCAAACAAATAAGTGATAAATTATCACAAATTCTTTCCGGGAGTCAAGTTCGTCTCTCTGCTGTACGAAAGTACTGACCTGTTCACGGACTTGCTCCTGTGCCCTCATGCATCGAAAATCAAGTTCCTCATCAATAAGTGATTATATCACATAGGGCTTGTTTTCAATTCAAAATAAGTGAGAATCTCACATCATATACGGTCAAACAGATGATAATCGGTATACTCACCGGTAAGATGAACCCTCGTGCATACCTTGATACGGGAATGTGTCGTGATGTGGATGAACACCGGTCGGTAAGTATAAATTATACCTTAACGTATCCCCTCGCCATGATTACATCTGATAAGTTGAGCTTATGTGGACAACAATACCGATAATTGTTATAGGATGCTTATCTTAATGTTAACTAATTGAACAAAGAGAGTGTTTTGGCATGACCGTAAACTGATATGATTCTCTTACCCTCGAAACTCACAAAAAGAATGTCTGTAAATATTTATTTACTGCTTTCAGTCTTTACTTTTGAAATATTCAAAAATACCAAAAAGATTTTATGTGTGTTTTAATATAAACTTTATAAAAGCCAAAAAGATTTTGTTTCTATTTTATTTTCGATCGTACGATGTTGGAGCTCGAGTCTTCGTTACCTGAAACCTGAACGAAAACCGAAAATGACTAAATCTTCATAAACGGTCGAAATTTGCAAGTTTTGAAAGTTAAAATTGAAATTGATAAAATTTGTTAAACTTTCAAACTGTCGGACGGTGTTTGTTTAAAACAATGGTCACATGTGTGTTGTTTGCTTATGATATTCCAAGCGGTTGTTCTCATTACGCGTTTAGATTTCTTGCATGTGCAGATTCTAAAGGCTAGGAGAACATGGTCGATGACAAGCTTCGGAATGAAGACACGACGTGAAGGCACTCAAATGATGAAGATGATCGAGTTGCCGCTGACCATCATCAACACCACAAGGATCTCACTTCATAAAGATAAAGACTTTCACGAGCATAACTCAAGGGGGAGCTTATGTTAAGGGGGAGTTTGTCAACACACTTCCTACGTGATACGGGGAGTTTGTTGATACACTTTCTGCTTTCAAGACGTGAAGACTTTAAAGATCCTCCGACATTGAAGACGTGAAGAGACGTCAAAGACTTGAAGACACGAGAGACTTACAAGAATGAAGATCAAGACAAAACTATCTCGAAGATCGAGACAAAGCTACAGCCAAGGGGGAGTTTGTTGGTGCACTTGTGTCTGTACTTTGTCTGTATTTTGTCTTGTTACTGAACGATGTCTTTGTTAGTCTGTAAGTTTGACCAAGTCAACCATCCTCCGGTTTGACTTGGCCAAAACAGTCAACATTATGTTTGTAAGCTGCTGGGTCGAAGGATGTGTCACGAAGGATTGCTTATCCTTCGATGATGATAAGCTCGAAAGATGACCTTCGAGAGATGGACCACGAAAGATCACATCTTTCGTGGTACATGTTGATCGTTCGAGCTGTTTCTGGTCGATAGATGATCCTTCGATCATCTGTCTGATCCTTCGACCAGACCTGCTGTGTTCGGGTATAAATACCCGTGTGTTGTGTTCATTTCGGTAGATGACAGTTAGCAGAGAACACACACACACTTAGAGAGTTTACAGAACTGATTTGTAAACATTGAGCTGTAACCGGACCTTTCATACGTTTAATACAAGTGGTGTTAATCGTTGAGTCTTGTGTGTTGATTATTTGCGTGTTCTATCTCGGTTTGCTATCTCGGTTGGATTCCGCACAACCGGGTTGGTTTGTACACAAGGATTAGGCGACTAGATCCTCCCCTAGCCGGACCTACACATTCAATAGCTAGGCTATATATAGCCTTACAAAGGAAACGTGGAACAAACTACAACCACAAGAAAATACTAACTCTCCTAAAGAACTGGTACAAGCTACTGACCCACTCTTCAACTCAACGTATACTTCCTTAATATTCGGTCAAACTTATACCAATTCTACCTAATAAATAATATAAATTCCCATGTGCTTTAATCTTCAAATCCAGCCATGCAACATCCTCTTGAACCTTCGAAGACAAGCTTATTCCATGCAATCAACTAACAACTAAAATACTTATTAATAAAACTAATAATATAAACCAATAAGTCAAGATTAAAACCCAACATTCTCCCCTTTAATCTTGACCCGTTTCTTCATCAAAGCAATGTCGGTTCTTCCTCCTCGATCAAATTTGCTTCTTTCTCTTCATCCTTCCATTTAGTGCACTCGTAACCAAAATGCCCAAATGCTCCACAATTGAAACACCGAAACCTGCTTTTATCACCACCTCGACCCGTACCTCTTCCTCGACCTCTCTCACCTCTACCGTAGCCTCTTCCGCGGCCTCTTCCTCGTCCGCTACTTTCACCATACTTTTGCTCGGCCATCAAAAGTTGGCTTTGCTCTTCTTCCTTTTCACCACGGCTCTTTCTTCTTTCTTCATACGACTTCAGCCTTCCTACCACTTCATCAAAGAGCATTGAATCCAAATCGAAACATTGCTCAATCGAAGTTACAACTTGAAGATAGGAGTTTGGCATTGCATCAAGTAACCTTCTCACCATTTCTTCTTCCGCAACTTCATACCCGAGACTCCTCAACTTCGAAACCAAACCGCTCACCTTAGTAGCACCATCATCAACGAGCTCTCCTTCCTTCACCCGCAACCCTTCAAGCTCTTTTCTCAATGTTGCAATTCGAGCCGCCCTCACTCGGTCTACGCCCAAGTATCGTGTTTTTAAGCCATCCCATACTTTCTTCGGGTCCGTGTAACTCGACATTTGCAACACCATCTCCTCCGGTATAGCTTGAAATAGGAAGGCGGGCGCTTGTTTTGATTTCTTCGAGTCTGGCTCTTCACCTAATGCCCTCGGTTCGATCGTCTCCAAAAGACCATGTGCATCCAAAATAGACTTAACCTTGATAGCCCATATCGGATAATTGGTTGAGGTCAAAGTCGGAACTTGGTAAGACATCGAGCCTGTTTCTTTTGCTTGTATCATCGCCATTCTTCACTTTCTTTTTCCCGTTCGAATCGACTGACCTTTCTTTCTTTCTTTCTTTGTCGATTTCTTCTTTCTCGGTCTCTTTCTTTCTGATTTTTCTTCCTGAGTTGCACCTGCGTTTTTTTTTTTTTTCTCACGGCACCGAACTTTCTTCTTTCTCTTTCTCACGGCACCTCTCTTTCTTCTTTCTTCTTTCTCTCGCAGGTTGCAACTTTCTTTCTTCTTTCTTTGCTGATTTAAATCAGCTTCTTTCTTTCTTTCTTTCTTTCTTCTTTCTCTACTTTCTTCGCTGAACTATATCAGCCTTCTTTCTAGTTTCTTTCTCGCGAGATCTTCACTTAAACTCGCTTATCATACTGCTGCTATCTTCCAAGGATCGAGCCCTATGGGCTCTGATACCAATTGTTGGATATTTAGCCTTAAACTTCACTCACAAAACTCACGAATATAATGCAATGAAAATAAACTTGCTGTTGTGAACTCTCAAATATGAAAAGAAGAGAATAATATAAAGAAGAATGCTGCACTTTATTCATTCAATAGCTAGGCTATATATAGCCTTACAAAGGAAACGTGGAACAAACTACAACCACAAGAAAATACTAACTCTCCTAAAGAACTGGTACAAGCTACTGACCCACTCTTCAACTCAACGTATACTTCCTTAATATTCGGTCAAACTTATACCAATTCTACCTAATAAATAATATAAATTCCCATGTGCTTTAATCTTCAAATCCAGCCATGCAACATCCTCTTGAACCTTCGAAGACAAGCTTATTCCATGCAATCAACTAACAACTAAAATACTTATTAATAAAACTAATAATATAAACCAATAAGTCAAGATTAAAACCCAACAGAGGGTGCCAAGTTTGAAAGGTGGGGTCCAGTTTTTAACGCTTAGTTTTAGAGTTAGCATGTTTGCCTCTGCCCATAATATGGTCAATGCTGTTAGATTGGCAAAGTGATCTTCTGTGACATCTCCAGTGAACAAATTATGATGCACACTCAAATACGTTAAGTTCCCTAGCTTTCCAAGACTTACTGGCAGGCTTCCATTGAGCTTGTTGAAAGAAATCTCCAACCATTCCAATGATGTTAAGTTCCCTATTGAATCAGGAAGCTTACCAGAAAGATGGTTAACATTAAGCCTCAACACTTTTAAAGATGACAATTTTACTAAGGAATTTGGAATCACACCAGGAATGAAATTGAATGCAAGATCAAATGTGACAAGATTTTGAAGTACTCCTATTCTATATGGTATATGACCAGAAAGGAAGTTGGCACTGAGAGCCAAAGAATCCAACTTAGGTGAAGTACATTCACAAAAGTTATTCAGAAGATATGATACATCTCCCCTAATATAGTTAGATCGGAGATCAACATAACTTAAGTTGCAAAGGTTTCCAAATGAGTTTGGCAACGTCTCGTTGATAAAATTTTGTGACAAGTCGATACTAACAAGAGAAGTCATGTTTTGAAAACCACCAAGTATGGGAACTGAAAGATTGCAGGTACTAATATCTATGGACACAAGACTAGTGACACTCAACAATCCGCTTAAGACGGATGTTGAATTCATAAAATCATTTTCAGAAACGTGAACAAATTTTAAATCAGTCATGTTCTGAAAACCACCCACCCTACCAGGAACTGGACCGTGGAAAAGGCATCTAGTCAAATCCAAGGAAACTAGCTTACTTAGGCTAAAAATCCACCAAGGCACCAAAGTGTCAAAAATGTTAAAAGAAAGATCAAGGACAGTTAGTAAAGTAAAATTAACTTTGGGTAGCTCATGAGGAATTTGAGTAAGATTGCTTGAAGGCAAGTGCAATTCTACCAAAGATGGAAGGTTGCCGGTAACTTGAAGCCAGTCAGATGCCATGCTAAGATCATAGCCAGTCAAATCTAGGTATTTCAACAAACGGAGACTCGACAACCAATGCATACTGTTCACAGGAACATTACCTAGCCATGGTCCGTTTCCTAGATCAAGAACAACTAACATGGACAGATTCCCTAGTTGGTGAGGCACTCGACCGTAAAATTGTGACATTGAGAGATTAAGATATCTCAAGTTTTGAAGAGAGCCTATGAAACTAGGAATTTGGATCGCTTCAAAATCGTTGCAACTCAAGTCTAGGTACTTAAGTTGCTTCAACAACAGCAGAGAGCGATTAATATTACCTCTGAGCATCTGAGTTGACGCGTCTTCAAGTTTAGGATCAGGTCCTCGAAGGTGAAGCTCTTGGACATGACCGGTAAAGTTATCACAAACGATTCCATCCCACATGCAACAGTCGATGTTCACACGACTCCAAGAAGAGAGCCTGTTGGCATCATCTATGAGATCTTGTTTAAACTGAAGAAGTGCCAGCCTTTCATCATCGATGCATAAAACCCGTCCCGGATTGTCATCACACAGACAACTAGCACACAAGGTTGAAGAAATTATTAGAAGCCAAAAATGAGTGAAAGATTTCATATATATGTGCTTAGGATTACACCAATTCTGATAACTATGGTTAGAAAGGATGCTAGGTACGAAATGCGTACGAACATATATATAGACAAATTTATATGTACTTGCATTAGTTAGCACACTCACGCATGTGAACAGTGGACACAACTGTCAAGAAAAGTCAAACGAGGCCTGAAATTAAATACTTGTGATGGTTCGACTTGCAAGATCAGCTCAATGTGTCAATCACGTTAGCAGTTTGATCCCTATCATGGATCTATTTGCATACTAGGTCATTTGGCATTATGCTCGATATTCAAGTACATGTTATTAGAAAAAGTAGCAGGAACCATTATTCTAAATTTCAGCAAAATCCTACTTAGGATTTTTTATTCTTTTCTTCCGTCACCTCTAACGACTGCAACTTCACCATCTAGAATCTTTTTGTGGATTCTTAAACGTGTCCCACACATTGAGTTTCAAATAGGTGTTCCCACCAAGCACGCACCTGCTACATAGAACCAGTGGCGAAGCTTGAGATTTCAAACGCATAAACCCAAAAAAATTTATAGACCCGGGGGTCGAAAACGTATATATCCAAAAATTTCTATACGAAAGATACATACATAACACTACTGATCGAAAAGTTCGCGGGGGGCAGCCCGACGCATCGGAAGAAAGCGACTACTTTTGATATTAACTTTTTAATTTTGTGATTAGCTTTAAAAAAATTAATAAAAATAAGCTGATGCATCTCAAGCCACCATTGGAAAACCGTTTTTTTAAAGAACCAAACAACAAGGTTGCGTATTTGTAGACTCAACAAAATAATAAAATATCTAAATTAAATAAAATTAAAAAGAAATGTGGAAAAGAAAATAAAATTAAAAAAAAAATGTGGAAAAGAAAATAAAATTTGAGGAGTTAGCCTAGACAAAACGAGGGGTCAGAGGATCCAAAACGAGGAGTCAGCCAAGCCACTAGGAGGAGTCAGCCATGCCACTAGGTGGAGTCAGCCCGACGCATCGGAGGAGTCAGCCATGATACTAGGAGGAGTCAGTCCGACGCATCAGCCACCTTTTTGCCTTTGAGGAGTCAGCCATCACTCAATCCATGATTCTTGACACGTGTAAGTACCGCATTGATGGACGCTTGAATGTGATACACGGACGCCTCCCATGGTTCAGGCGCCACTCCATGGACGCTTGAAGGTGACATTTTGGTAATGTTACTTGGTCAACTGACATTTTTGTAATTTTCCCGTTTCTATGGATCAAGGGTTAGGAGGAGTCAGCCATGCCACTAGGTGGAGTCAGCCCGACGCATCGGAGGAGTCAGCCATGCCACTAGGAGGAGTCAGCCCCACGCATCAGCCACCTTTTTGCCTTTGAGGAGTCAGCCATCACTCAATCCATGATTCTTGACACGTGTCAGTACCCCATTGATGGACGCTTGAATGTGACACACGGACGCCTCCCATGGTTCAGGCGCCACTCCATAGACGCTTGAAGGTGACATTTTGGTAATGTTACTTGGTCAACTGACATTTTTGTAATTTCCCCATTTCTATGGATCAAGGGTCGAGCTAGGAGATGCAATTTGGAATGGAGCAAATGGGTACGGCTTGATATGATGAACTAAAAGCGGCAGTTTTTACTTGTGTGTTTGTCCAAATTTTCTTGTCTTTTTTTTTTTTAATTTGGTGAGGTTAAAAGCAAGTATTGGATGGTTGGCTTAGTAGCTTACTAACCATATATAATTTTGTCGTACAATTTTTGGGTGTTTGAATAAGATTATAATTTTCCGTTCAAAAAAAATTTACATACACCGATACACATATAAATACATATGTACACCTAATTAAGTTTATAGTTCTAGTAATTTTACCAGTTGAAGTCTTTCATAAATCATTAGAATAATTGTATAATATGCGATATAAAAATGTGTTTCGTAGTTAATTAGATATCTAGAAGCTTTGAAAGAAACTTCTTATTCTCACTTCTAAAAAACTTCACCATCCAGAGACTTTTTGGTTGACCCTTAATTTCCCACTTGCACTCAAAGACTTTTTGGTTGACCACTTACACTGAATTCAAAAAGGCCCACCGTGTTTATTAGACCATGCGTAATGGGGCGTTTTTTTTTTAAATTTTTGCCCAAAAACGCCCTATAACGCCCCCACCCCCATTACATGGGGCGTTATAAGGCGTTATAAATTGAAAATTTGCATTATGGCGTTTTAAATATAACGCTTAAGTGGGCAAATGGATATTGGTTTTGGCCAATGGGGAGAGGTCAAATCTTTGACTAACCAATGAGCAATTACTTGCTTTTTGTTTTTTGTTTTTTTTTTTTTTAATGATTGGTAGGGGCATTATGGGGCATTATACCCACTACACCACTTTTGCTATAATGCCCCTTTGCTGACTAGGACGCCACGTGTCGTATAATGCCCCATGGTGGGGGCATTATAACCTTCTACCACTACGCATGGTCTTAGTATTATACTACTTATGGGTTCTGGAAGTTAGTAATTCAAGTTTTTTTTTGGCAATCCATCATAAACATGGAGCCCTGGAGCCCACCGCAGAAAATCATGAAATGAAAAACTTACCTTTTAATATATACTAGTAATAAGACCCGCGTGCGTTGCGGCGCGGGTACTTCGCAAATATCGAACGGATTAGTCTAAGCGTTATGTGATGTGTTAACCATATGAAAACGCACGTTTTGACGTATGCGATTAAACTCAATGTATCCTACAGTTAAGACAAAAACTTTCGAGGGGGTCAAAGTGACATTTACAAAGTTTATAAAAAGTTAAATAGTTAAAAATTGCATTTCCTAAGAAATAAGAAAGAGTAAAGATAAAATTTGATAACATTAGGTCTCTTCCTTACCACTCCGTCACCATCTCATTGGCAAAAAAAAAAAAAAAACCACAATAACTCAATAACCATTTTGTACAAAATTGCTCATCAAACAATGCTATAGCCAATATGGTATAGCCTAGTTGGTCAGAAAGTTTTCCACTAAGTGGTTTCCTCCTGGGGAGGTCTCATGTTCGATTCTTACTAAGTGCAAAATTATGTAAATATGGGAGAATACCTCTGGGAGGGATTCGAACTTGGGGTAAGGGGTTTAAACAACATATGTTGGCCCTTTAAAATAAACTGGAAATCCAGTTGATCTACCGTTAAAAAAAATCAAACAATGCTATAACCCACTTTCCAACTAAATAAAGTCCAACAATGGCAATTCTTCAAAACTAAAAGGACTAAATATAATACAACTCATCTTTAAAGAATGCATCTCTTTTTCACGCAACCTGTCAGCACCCATCTAGAGAGAGAGTCAGAAAACCCTTTTAGAGAGAGAAACCACCGCAAAAATGTGCAAATCAACCGCTCTCCTCGTGATCTCTGCATCAATCCTCGTCATCGACATGCTCTCACTCTCATTCATCGCCGTTGAAGCCGTCGGGGACAACCACATCAGCTGGATTCCGACAACCGACGGCTCCGGCGGCTCCGGCAGCCGTGGATCTATGGCGGAGTGTCTCGCTGAAGGTTGAGATCTGGATATTGACGACATGGAGCTATCAATGCACAGTGAAATCAACCGGCCTGTTGGTACCAAAGTGAAGGTGGTAAAGTTGCAACATTCTGAAAGTATAAGGGGGAAGGCAAAGCCGGTGGGAAACCCCACCGACTTTGTCTTGCCGTTAATGGTGTCGGTGGAAGAGAAAATGGGCAAATGGTTGAAGAAATCCCCGTTCTTGCTGATCCGATCGAGGTTCAGACCTTGCGCTCTGCTACTATTCGGATTGATGTTGCATGGATGATTAACGGTTCAGACCATGTTTGTTGCTGTTGTTCTGAAAGCCGGTAGATGCGTGGTTTTGTAAAGGTGCAGACGGTGAGCGATTGAATGAAGATTTGGCATGTGATTCGGTGACAAAAGAGACGACCGGGGCAGTTTTGTCTTTTCGAATGGTCGGTGGCGTAGCCACCGACTTTGTGCTTTAAGACTATAGATAAATGTGTGTTCAATCCTTTCTTTTCTTATTTGGAATTCAGTTTTGTTTATTTATTTATTTTACTAGGTTATTACCCGGGATTGCTTCCCGGGCTCGGGAAACTTAGTTATATCAATTGTTATTTGTTATTAATTAATACGACCTCACTACATAAAGCATCTCATTGGATTCAACAACAATGTCTTCACATCACCGGATTAGATCATAAACCCATATTAGAGGTCAAACAAAAGCACAACAGAACCACATGAATAACATCATTTCCACTTTTACTTCAATGCACTTACGTGATCGGGTGATTTGGGATTTTGTAAAAATGTTTGTTCTTGTACTTCTTAACAAAATTACATAGAATTCAAGAAAACAAAACAATGACTTAAAGAACTATAGTTTAACACCAAATCTGATCGGGGAAACAGTTGTTGACCAAAAGTGAAACAGATGTTCAACCAGATCCACTGTCTTCTTATATTTTAGCACTGTTTTCCTCTTCAAAACACTGTTCAACCTAACATAGGTTTCCATGAACTGTTGACCAAAAGTCAAACAGATGTTAAAACCACTGTTTGAGTTATTCAAACGTCTGTTGAATACTAAATGAGATGTTGGCCAAAAGTCAACCAGATGTTGACCAAAACTCAAGCAGATGTTCACCAAAAGTCAAACGAAGTGACCCATACATGATTTCTTATACATATTTAACATGTCTCATTTGATCAATTTCAGTTTTAGTTTGGAAATTGTGGACACCAGTCCAAGCAAAAGGCGATATGTTTCTTAATATAATCGAAACTGTATGTGTTTCTATTTGCTTGAAATGATTATCAGAGAATAGAACTCGATGTTTCTATTCCTTTAATGGCATAATTAACCAGCTTATCATTGTCAAAGAATAGCGCTTATAACTTTGAACATGATTTTGCTATTAGTTTGTACTATATTTTCAATTAAGGAATCATTTCGAGCGAGTAACTGAGTATATTGTCTTTAGCTTACATCTTCGCATTGTTTCCTTTAGACATGGACCTAATAATTTACATGTACATATATAGTTTTAGAATCACAACTTCAAAACTAAACAAATAAGTCTACCATCAGTTTCGAAAAGCAAAGAACTACAACCCAAAAACTTGGTTCAATGTATGCTTCTGCATTTGCCTTTTTCAATCCCATGAACATTCATCCGAACATAAAAAGCTTTTTACCTTTCACAAAATTAAGTGTAAATGCTTCACCTGGAGCCATGCCTTTATCTCTCACAAACTTTCTCATTCCTTGTAGATAATATCTTGGTTGAGCTCGAGATGAACCTATAGCAGCTTGAACATTCCAAACATCACCTGCCACGTCCACAATCTTCAAACCCATCTTACGATTCAGTCCAAGATCTTCAACCTGTTTTTTAAAAAGGCGCTGTAACAAACAACGAACAATTCAATAAACAAAGAATTAAAACATCTTTAAAATCTTACTAAAGTATGATATATTAGTAAACTCATAATCACAAACTTACAAAATGACTGTCAACACAGAAAGAAATAGGTACTATCTGATTATCTTCATTCACAACAACCATACCACATTCATTGACATTAACGATGTCATGTACAGCTTCAGTATCTGAACTCAAGACAATCTCTTCTATCACCTTTTCTTTAACAACAGCACAGACCTCCGGTGGAAGCACTAAATCACAGGTAGCACAATTGAAAACCGTGATATGAAAAGTCTGAAGATCTATCATCTCAAAAACAATGAGATGATCAGCAGTTAATGACAACTCATTCTTTATCTCCTTCCATCCGGTAGTTATGTAAAGTTCATTGTTGATATCTTCCATCCGTACAGACCAGTTCTGGTTTCCAGATCCTCTAATAAGAACCAAATATGAAGGAATAGTATTTAACATCTTGTGATGAACAAAAGAACGATTAATACTCAACAATCAGAATAAAACACATTATATAGTATATTAGTAAAAATATATCAGAAAATTAAGTAAATAAATAAAAAAACAACAATTAAACAACTGTATCTCCAAAAAAATTACATGATGAATAATCTTCGAAGTTACATACCACATAAGCTTCGTTACCAGATGGTTTGTAGTAAAAATCTTCACAAGGAGCAAGAGCAATGTCTTGATAAAAATACAATATTCTGAAACTTTCTAATGCTTCTTCATAATGAAATATCAACCATGAATCTGAAGGTATTTTCAAACTGTCTACCAACTAACACCAACCATTATAGAAATAATATCTGCCATTGCTTAGAGGATAGATCTTGACTTTAAAAACATTTCCAGTTGTGGTCCGGATGTTTGTATTTCCAGTTGGATAATTAAATTGTTGAATCCAATTTTGATACTGTTTTGGCAAAATCTAAGCATAAATAAAAGAAACACTTTTATTGCTAGATATCATACAAAAAAATTAAAATTAAGTGTTAAACTAAAATCGGATAAAATTACTAACCAAACATTTCCTTTTACTGTTTTCAAGGTAACACGGAAATCCATAAATCATTCTCACGTAAAACTGTAACAGTATCAATCATATAGAATCAAAATAAATAACATTAAGAAACAAATGAATACAATCCATTAGGGTATGCAATACATCTAAATAAAAGATGATACAACTAATATATATCAAAATAACAATAGACAACATCGAAAAGGTGAGAATACATGTAATTTCTTATCATATCGAAATATATATATTTTTTACAGCAAATCATATAATTAAAACTTAAAACTTACTTTTCCGATTAAGTATCACAGACAGACATTTAGGATCATCAGCTGAATAAATTGTATAGAAAGACAGGATAGTGACTTGTGTCTATACCAAATAAAAACTTAAAAACAGTATACCAACTACTAATCAAAATAAGTTCAACTTTTCAAATACACATGAGAATACATCAGTTAAAATCGGAAATTTATATTATACTTCAGAATAACAGTATACCAACTACTAATCAAAATAAGACAAATGGTCGATACACGAAATGCAGATCACTTTTTTAGAATCATATATGTCTATCATAACATGCGTAATAACTACATAGTAATCGGATATATAAAAAAATTAGGACTATCAGAAGTTGTTCCAGTATAAGCGGCAACAATAAACGCAAACCAACAATGGATTGAAAAAAAACATGGAGATACATGAATACACCACCGTCGATTACAACTTCTTCATTAAAACAACAAGAACCATAATCGGCTATGGAATTCAAAACTAAAAGAATAAACATGAAAAAATACAAAACAAATCAGATTATTTAACAATACCTTTGTTATTATACAAGATGATATTGATGAAGATCGGAAGAAATTGAAGAAGATGACAGAGTTTCTTGGAGAAAGTGTACAAAGAAACGTGGAGAGAGAAAGGAACCGAGATTTTGTGAGGATCTTTAAAAAGTTAGAAGGTTAAAAAATATCCCATGTGACCGGGTCGGATCATCCCATTTAGTTTTTCGTCAACATCTGTTTGACTTTTGGTCAACACCAGTTTGAGTTTTAGTCAACATCTCATTTAGTATTCAATAGAAATTTGAATAACTCAATCAGTGGTTTGAAAATCAGTTTGACTTTTAGTCAACAGTTGGATGGAAACCCATGTTAGATTGAACAGATGTTTAAACATCTGTTTAGACTTAAAGAGATGTTGGGGCTTAAACAGATGTTTGACCTTAAACAGATGTTTGGCCATAAACAGATGTTTGGCAATAAACAGATGTTTGGCCTTAAACAAATGTTTGAACTTAAACAGATGTTGCCCATAAAGAGATATTTGGCCTGAAACCAAACATCTGCTTAAGGTCAACATCTGTTTCACTATTCGTCAACATCTGTTTGACTTTTGGTCAACATCTGTTAACATATAAACACTGTTAACATAAATTAAAAATAATTAGCTAATAGACGGCACACAATTAGCATCTTAAATCATCAAGACCCTTAACAATTTGACCATATGATTTAATCGTGTGTTTTATCTTAGATGGGACAACTCGAAAAGAAAATTCACTAAAAGGATAACATATTAAACGGGTCAAAAAAAACTCAAAGTGTATTTTACTGCATAAATAATGTTACATACAAACACTGTTAACATAGACACTAATGCAATATCTGCTGTTGATGCTGAACTACTATTGTTGTTGGGCAGTGGTTCACCATTGGTTGTTCAGATCTTTGGCTAATTCTTGTACCTTTGCTGAGTCAGGATTTTCTACCAACATCTGCTTGATGGCCAATTTAAAATATTAGGATTCTTGTTGCGCATGTTCTTCTTCATCCATCTGTTTTTGCCTCTTTGTTTGATAGACAACAGCAGCAGATGGAACAGTGGGTTTAGCAGATCTTTTAGTTGGTACGGTCTGTTTGATTGAAACCTCTGATGCTGGATAATCTGACTTTTTAGGAACAGAGGGATCTTTCTTTCTTCTTTCTTCCAATTTATGTATGTCTCTATCACTTTAATCTCTTTCCACCCTGTGATTTAATTCCTTGAGCCATAATTTGCAGTTATAAGCTCTTCCTTCATTCTCTTTAAATTCAAAGCACTTTCAGGTACATTCTTTTTATACTAGGACCAGACTGGTGGGGTTGCTTTTATTGTTGAGTCTTCAAGCATCTTTTGTATTCTTGTAATTTCTTGCTTGAGCTCACTTATGGTCCAATCTTTGAATTGATACTTTTATGCCTTGTATTTCTTGTTTTCTGTGATGAGCTCAATGTAATCATTCCTTAGGGTTTCATCATCTCTTTCTGATAACTGCTGACAAAAATATTTTGAAAACTGCTCTAATGTTCTGACTTGGCTGAGCAGATATTGCAGATATCTCTGTATTTCTTTATCAGATTTTCCTTTTGTGTCTCTTTTTTAGATATCCTCTGCTTGTTTAACCTTCAATTGAAGGTATTCATGAATGTTCTTTTGCAAAGGATACCCTTGAAGAGATGGAAAACTCCTATTTTCAGGATTATCTTCAGAATAGAAGGAATTGATCTCCTCCCTAACTGCTGGAAGATCCAGAGGAAATTTCACACTCAATGGAACAAAGTCAGTAGTTTGGTCAGGGGTTAGAATTGAAGCAGTTGAAGCAGGTTTTTGTATAGTTGATATGATCAGAGGTTATGAAGATATTGGAAGTGGAGAAGCTACAGTGTCATCTTCAAGTTTGACATTTGTTATCCTCCTTCTTTTAATTTTTGTTGTGGTTGAAGGTGTTGAACTTGAAGTTGGATTTATGGATTGTGTTGATACATATTGTGTGGATACGACTCGGTTCGGTTCGTCTCGGCTACGAAGTGAAGGCCGTAGTCAAGACAACCTCCTGTCTTGACTCGGTATGTTATTTACTTTGTAACGTACGATGTAAATGCTACTGCGTGTGTGCGGTATGCATATTGTTTATGTGTTGTGTTGTCTGTTTTTTTGAAGCCCAACATGAGAAGAAGCCCAAGCCCAAGTGACGAAATCCCAGGCCCAACAAGTGACGAAGTCACATGTGACGAAATCACATGTGACGAAGACTCCATGTTGGCGAAATCCCTTGATTTCGTCGAAGATATTCGGAGTTCGTCGAGACCTTGGATATTCGTCGATGAGTTTTCGTCCAGAACAGGTTTTCGTCTACATGTTAGTATATATACATCAAACAGAACAGAAACAAGTGTGCAAGTCTGAATAGATTTGAGAGCGAACACACTGTAAACACACACACACTGAGAGTTTATAAGAACATCTTGTAAACATTGCTTTGTAACCGTTTTCTAGATTAATACATTGGAGTGTTAATCGGTGAATCATTGTTTTTGTGTTCGTAACTTGGTTTAACTTACCCGTTTGGATTCCGCACTCTCGGGTTCGTCAGAAAACAGGGAATAGAGGTTGACTTGATCCTCCGGGTGGACCTACAATTGGTATCAGAGGATTGGCTCGATTCCTTGTTAAAACCAAGTAGATTTTCATGTGTTTCCAGATTTGTTCTTGATTTTTGAAACAAAAAGTTTGTATTTTCAGAAAAATCAGGTTTTAAACTTTGAAAATCTTGTGTTTTTGCTGATTGTTCTTATAAAAATCTTGCTAGCTTTCATTTTTTACATGTTAAGAAAGGATTTTTAGTGAACTTTTGTGCAAAACTTGTTGTTCGGAAAATTTTCAGGTTGCTGGAATCATCATAATTTCGCCAGAAACTCTTCAAGTTCATCACATCTTCAAAGTGTTCTTGAATATTTGCTGCTTTTGATCTTTATTTGTGTTTGAGTTAAGTGTTATTGATATAATATTGATTGTTTGAAAATGTTGACACAAGATATGATGGATAGTTGTAGAATGGAGTGTAAGGGTAAGGTGGCTTGACTTATTTGACAAAAGAAATTTGTGTGGCAGTGGATAAGATTTGTTTTATTTTGAAAATATCTCAATTGTTTGTACAAAATTGTCAATGAACTTTCAGGTGATGAACACCCACTTATACTTCGTCATATGTGTTATTGACAAACTCTCCAAACTTCGTCATATCAGTCTTCGATGAACTCTTCAGACTTCGTCACACGTGTTTTTGACGAAAACCCCATAACTTTGTCACCTTGTGCTCGACGAAAACCCCATAACTTCGTCGCTTATGTGTTTGATGAACTCTACCCAATTTCGTCATTGTTGGTCTTGGACGAACTCCTTTAGATTTCGTCGCATACATTTGTGATATTTCTAACAGAAGACTTGAAAATCATATTTAACTGTTTGATTTGAGTGATTTAATCAGGTATTCCTCATTATATATTCGAAATGAATCCGGATTGGTGGGGTACTCCGTCTAATACGGAAAGCAAGTATTGAAGCATGGGTTTGTCGCCATCATGGGCCAAATCTCCCACTCCCTCGTCCTCATCACGAGCGTGTTCAATTACGGCAGAGCAGTGGGCGTCAGTTACTAACCAACATCAAAGTGAACCAAAAATGGCAAGAAATTTGTATGGTGATCTAGTACCAGTTGCTCAGTTACCAACAATCTGTGTCCCAACCACCGATTTGTATGGAAATCCATTACCACCAATTGCTTCACAGCGCCATCGTTCTACTGTAGCACCATCATCTCTTGATCCAAGGAACTGTAGTCAAACAAAAACGACGTTTTATTCTAAAATTGTCAAAGATGCCAGCAATGGTGAATCCTCGGGAAATAATGACAGTTCTAAACATGACAGTAGTTCAGATGAAGACGTTTCAACTTCAGTTGAAGATGTTACAACTTCAAGTTCAAGTTTAAGCGAGGATGGATCTGAATGTGAATCATCAAGGGAGGTTGTTGATTCTGATGCAGATAGGTCAACATCTGAGAGTGATTCCAGTCAGGTACGTGTCGATGAATCAAAATCTGATAGTTGTGGTAGGTGTGATATGTGTGTTGGATTAAATGTTAAATTGTCTGATTTGCAAAGCAAATATGACGATTTGAAAAGCAAATATGATGTGACATTTATCCACAATCAACATTTGATCTTGGATCTTTCAAAATGCACAGAGGCCAACATGTTTCGTGAAAATTATGAAAAGGAATTTAAAAAGATAATTGAAACATTAAAAGAAGATAAGACCGAGCTAACGAAAATGGTTTCAAGAAAACAAACTGAAATAAACCTTTACATCAATAGGCTCGAGTTAATGCAAAAAGAGTTGGCCTGTGCTAAGTGTGAAAGTGAGGCTATCCAGCTTAAGCTGAATAGTTATTCAAACTCTAGGTATGTGCTGGATCACATCATTGACATACAGAAAAAAGAAAAAAAGGATGTCACGTGCATAGGTTATAAGAAGTGTCCACCACCTGTTAAACACGATTATTCTTTGATGCCTGATGAGGAAAATAAACCTTATTTTGAGCCCTCAGTTTCATTGAGCCTTGAGGAATTCACATTTGGGCTAGGTTACAAAAAGGAAGTATCCTCGGATTCGGATGAATCAGCAGATTCGAAAGTGTCAACAGCCGAACGAAATCAGGATCCTCCAGTCATTGTTGAGGATGCTGATTCGTCAGATGATGAATCCGAGGATACTAACTCTGAACAGTCAGAAACGGTAACAAAAGAGGAAAACATACCTCTCAAAAATTACATTCTTTGTGATCCACCTGCAAAACCGTTTGTGACTGCTACAGCCAAGTCTGTTGAATCCTTATCTGGAAGCTATGAAAGTGTGAACTTGCTTTACATGTTGATTGGATCTGATAACATATATTCAGACAAGGATTTCCTTATCAAAAATGTCAATCAATCTTTGATTGATAAAGTTTTCGAAGACTCTACTATTAAGTTTTTGGGAAAGTCGAGCCCAGGAGTTGTAGTAACTCAGTGTGCTCCTATCCCAAAATCCGAAGTTAGAAAGAGATATGGGAATCAAAAAGTGCAACCATAAAACAATCAACGAAAGCAAAGTCACGGTCACCAAGGAAATGGAAAAGGCAAACAGAGCCAAAACAAGAAAAAGGTTCGGAAGATAAACTTCGTGAAATCCAGAGGGACTGATAAAATTGAAACTTTCGAAAACAAATCAAACACGGATTTTGTTAAACAAACTAAAATTTTGAAAAGAAACAGTCAAAACAACTACACACAACACACTGATGTAGGACCAAGTACCTCAAGATCACGAAGTTCATCATCAAGCCTTTACAATTATGATACTCCGAGGTTTGTTGAGCGGAGATCATGTTTTGAATGCGGTGAGTACGGGCACATTGTCAGAAACTGTCCATATCTCACGAAAGGAAAGGCAAAAGTTGATGCCCCCCATGGTAACAGTTACCATAAAAGATCTGTTTCACCAAGACAGGACCCTCGTCTTGTTAAACAACGGGAAATGAAACAGAAAAGGAAACAAAGAAAAGAAATTGAAAAGGTTTTAAAACTAGAGGTTATCTAAACACAGTCTGTTAAGTTAGAAGTTAAAAATGAAAAACAAAAACAGATTTGGAAACCAAAACCAGTAACCATTTCAGGGGGAGCTACATCAATTCTGAATCATCGGGAAATGGATGTCACAATTCTCGATGATGACGGACGACCCAAGTCTGTGAAGGCTTGGGTCCCCCTCTCCAACTAATCTCTGAATGAGTGTGCAGGATGTTCCAGGCGGAACTATTGATAGTCTTAGGATTGTTGATAGTGGAGCACCCATGCACAAGATCGGCGACATAAGGCTCCAAAATATTGTTACATCTAGGAGAATATTGTTGCCATTGATGGAGAGAAAGGAAAAAGAAAAGAAGACAAAAATTCTGATGAAGGAATGATGGTGAAAGAATGTGGTTGAATGAAGTTAAAAAATTCAACAAGATGAAAAATGTGCCAAAATTTGGTTGTTATGGTTTTTGATCGGGTCGACAGGAAAGATTCCAATGAAATGTACACGCCTGCAGCACCTCTGAAGCTTTTCGAAGATTCATGGATTTTTTTCTTCCACAAGAAGTTCAAAGTCCACAAGATGAACGTGTAGTGTACTTTTCTCTACGGCGTGATTGAAGAAAATGTGTTTGTTGATCAAACCAACCAGGTGTGCGGATGCCTTGGTGTGGATTGAACAACCGCACACTACTTCTGAAGGAGAAAGACAAAGACCTTCGTTGGTGCAATGTGGAAGACCAGCCGGACCCAAAGGTTTATGATCTTGTTGCTATGAAGAGATTTCTCGGTTAGTTGAAGTAGCAACAAAAATCGACTTTGAAGTCCACATAGGGTGGATATCCAGTTTGGGAGAGCACTCAGATTCCTGGCAATGCACGAAGCAGTTGCAGGATACGGTTTTAAATTTCCAATCTCTCTTATACTTGTCGATATTTAAGCTGCTTTATGAATTATTATCCTCTCGTACAGCACTCTTTGACCTGACACGTTGAACTCGAATATCACTTCACACGTGATTGTTTCACTACGAAACTCGTCAATGTTGTCATGGTCCATACCGATGACCAGCGTGCCGACCTTTTTACCAAAGCATTTGATAAATCAAGATTTGACTTTTTATTATTGGTAAACGGCATTAAGGTCAAGCAAGAGTAATCCGACATCGGAAAATCATTTTTGTAAATACCTTTGTGTTTTTAAAATTTATTGTAAGTTTGTTGATTTTAGGGGGAGTAATTCCAAAATTTGAAAAATTCAAAAACATCAAAAAATTTCAAAAACTTAAAAACAATAGAAAAACAAAAATGAGTTTCCGGGCGAGCAAAAGAGAATATGATAGTACATCAGTGGTCTGTCGAAACCTCTTTAAACTGAAATGCAAAATGAAAAACGATAAGTAGCTCTATATAAGATGTATCGGTAGGCTCACAATCATTTTAAATTGTGCAGGGTGATATAAACCTTAAATCGACTGAAGACCAGGTGGGAACCGCTCATTGGCATATGGTCTTAGTACCGAAATTTCGTTTGAGAGATTGCCGAGGTTCTGAGATACGTGGTCTTTATGTTGTTTATCATCTGGTTATCATGGTTGTTTCTTTTACCGAAATGTAACAGAGACGAAGTCTAGATCTTCCACGATACCATACATATGTGTATATACTGCATACGACCTCAATAAGTGATCAACAATCACATGTCCAAACAAAATAAGTGATAATATATCACATTTATCCGGGAGTCAAGTTCGTCTCTTTGTTGTACGTTTGTACTGACATGTTCACGGACTTGCTCCTGTGCCCTCATGCATCTGAAAATCAAGTTCCTCATCAATTAGTGATTCTATCACAAAGGGCTTGTTTTCAAATCAAAATAAGTGAGTTTCTCACATTTTCATATACGTCAAAACAGATGATAAATGGTATACTCACCAGTAAGATGAACCCTCGTGCATACCTTGATACGGGAATGTGTCGTGTGTGGATGAACACCGATCGGTAAGTATAAATCATACACTAATCGTATCCCCTCGCCATGATTACATCTGATAAGTTGAACTTATGTGGACAACAATACCAATAATTATTATAGGATGCTTATCTTAATGTTAACTAACTGAACAACAAGAGCGTTTTGGCGTGACCGTACACTGATATGATTCTCTTTCCCTCGATTATTTAATGCTTTCAGTTTTTGCATCTTTGTATATATTTATTTACTGTTTTCTGTCTTTACATTTGAAATATTCAAAATACCAAAAAGATTTTAGACGTGTTTTAATATAAACTTTATAAAAGTCAAAACGATTTTATTTCTGCTTTAGTTTTGATTAACCGATGTTGGAACTCAAGTCTTCATTGCCTGAAATCTGAATGAAAACCAAAACGATTGAATCTTCATAAACGGTCAGAGTTTGCAAGTTTTGAAAGTTAATAATCAAAATTGAAAAATCAGTTAACTTTTCAAATAAATTGTCGGATGGTAGTTGAATGAGAATTGGTCTCATATGTGTCGTTTGTTTATGATTAACTATATTCCAAGCGTTTGTTCTCATTACGCGTTTAGCTTTCTTGCATGTGCAGATGCTAAAGGCGAGGAGAACATGTTCGATGATAAGCTTCGGAATGAAGACACGACGTGAAGGCACTCAAATGATAAAGATGATCGAGTTGCCGCTGATCAATCATCAACACCACAAGGATCTAAAGTATCGAAAATCAAAAGATACACAAGCATAATCAAAGGGGGAGTTTGTTAATGCACTTCCTGTTTGTTGAAAAGGGAAGTTTGTTGATACACTTTCTATGTGTGACACGTGAAGACTTTGAAGATCCTTTCCGAGAAATAGAACCATCAAGAGATGGAGAACGAGATTACGAACCTCGCGAGCAGCATCCAAGGGGGAGTTTGTTGATACATATTGTGTGGATACGACTCGGTTCGGTTCGTCTCGGCTACGAAGTGAAGGCCGTAGTCAAGACAACCTCCTGTCTTGACTCGGTATGTTATTTACTTTGTAACGTACGATGTAAATGCTACTTCGTGTGTGCGGTATGCATATTGTTTATGTGTTGTGTTGTCTGTTTTTTTGAAGCCCAACATGAGAAGAAGCCCAAGTGACGAAATCCCAGGCCCAACAAGTGACGAAGTCACATGTGACGAAATCACATGTAACGAAGACTCCATGTTGGCGAAATCCCTTGATTTCGTCGAAGATATTGAGATTTTGTCGAGACCTTGGATATTCGTCGATGAGTTTTCGTCTAGAACAGGTTTTCGTCTACATGTTAGTATATATACATCAAACAGAATAGAAACAAGTGTGCAAGTCTGAATAGATTTGAGAGCGAACACACTGTAAACACACACACACTAAGAGTTTATAAGAACATCTTGTAAACATTGCTTTGTAACCATTTTCTAGATTAATACATTGGAGTGTTAATCGGTGAATCGTTGTTTTTGTGTTCGTAACTTGGTTTAACTTACCCGTTTGGATTCCGCACTCTCGGGTTCATCGAAAAACAAGGAATAGAGGTTGACTCGATCCTCCGGGTGGACCTACAGATTGAGTGGTAGTTGGTAAAGTAACAACAACATTTGTTGTGACAACAACTGTTGAAACCACTGATGTATCAACAGCTGTTGATATAACAGGTGTCTCAATATCTGTTGGCTTTGTAGTTTGAGGTGAGGAACTTTTGGGGATTTCAGAAGGTGGTGTATACACCACTGATGTATCAACAGCTGTTGATATAACAGATGTCTCAACATCTGTTGGCTTTGTGGTTTGAGGTGAGGAACTATTGGAGATTTCAGAAGGTGATGTATCAACTATTGATGTATCAACAGCTGTTGATATAACAGGTGTGGAAGTGTGTTGAATGGTGGTTGGTAAAGTTACAACAGCATTTGTTGTGACAACAACTGTTGAAACCACTGATGTATCAACAGCTGTTGATATAACAGGTGTCTCAACATCTGTTGGCTTTGTATCAACCATCCAACCATACAATACTTGCCGAAACCATACAATACTTTATAGTTTGAGGTGAGGAACTTTTTGGGATTTCAGAAGGTGATGTATCAACTATTGATGTATCAACAGCTGTTGATATAACATGTGTCTCAACAGCTGTTGAAGTACCCTGCTATTCCTTTGCCATCAGAACTTCCTTTTCTTTTTCAAATCGTTTAGAACCCTTTCGTTCCATTTTCTCTTTTCTATTTGCTTTTTGTTTAGCAAAGGCATTGAGAGTCACATCAACCTTCTTAGTACCATCTGGCCTTGGAATTTATACAACAGGTTTAGCCTTTGGATCAGGTTTTAGATACAAACCATCCTTTCCTTTCTTCCCTTTCTCCCCCTTTTTGGCATCATCGGGGTTTTCTACATAGATCACTTGTTGTGGTAGCAAATGATGAAGCAGTGGATCGAGACTTTGAGGATTGTAACAACTGTTGCAGCATATTTTTTATATCTGCCACAGATGTTTCAAGATTGGTAACTCTCTCCGTTAAATTCTGATATTTTAAACCATCACCCAATTTAATGGGATCATCTGATTTCCCACCAGCAGTGGTTGTTTTTTAACTATCAGTGGATAGCCAACAGTGATTCAAACACTGATGTTTGGAGTTAAACAGATGTTTAACCTTAAACAGATGTTTGCCATAAACAGTTGTTTGGCCATAAACAGATGTTTGGCCTTAAACAAATGTCTGACCTTAAACAGATGATTGCCCATAAACAGATGTTTGGTCTTAAACCAACTATCTGTGGATAGCCAAAAGTGATTCAAACACTGATGTTTGGAGTTAAACAGATATTTGCCATAAACAGTTGTTTGGCCATAAACAGATGTTTGGCCTTAAACAAATGTTTAACCTTAAACAGATGATTGCCCATAAACAGATGTTTGGTCTTAAACCAAACATCTGTTTAAGGTCAACATCTGTTTAACTATTGGTGAACATAAGTTTGACTTTTGATGAGCATCTGTTTCAGTTTTGCTCAACATCTCATTTAGTATTCAACAGAAATTTGAATAACACAATCAGTGGTTTAAACATCTGTTTGACTTTTGGTCAACAGATGAATGGAAACCAATGTTAGATTAAACAGTATGAATGAATAAACACTAAAGTATCATAAAACTGTGAATGAATATCGTGAAAAGTTAGATGTGATACAACAGTTGAGAGGAGACCTTTGCATTTTAGGCTTGTTTCTTATTTTGATTAACTGTTGATGATATTGAGAGTTTTTATTGACACTGACATTTTAGAATATGTTAAGATGCATGTTGAGATTATTAAAATAAACTATTACATAGAAAAATAGAAATTTAACGAAATATTTATAAACTATTACACGCTAGAGTTAACACTTGTTAGGATTTCGTAGACTCTGGCCTTTCTCCATGTGATTTCATGCTCTATTTTGTTTTTCAGGTCAGTTAGCATGTTGCAGATTTTCTAATCCTGTTTTAGAAGTTGTGTGAGAAACTCTTCTGCATTCTTCTGGAAATCTGATGGAGGAGAGTAGAGGACTTCATCAAGCAATGCTATGTTGTTCCAGGTTTTCTTGTAATTAGTGTCATTGATTATGTCGACTTTACTGTTTAGTTCTTCGTCTGTTCTTTTTTCTTTGAGTGACCACATCGAGAATTGGGTTTTAACATCGATGGTGTCTGACCAGTGGTAAAAGCTAAAGTTTGCCATGTAGATATTTGTTGGATTTTCTGATGTGGAACAATCTTTCACAGACAGTGATTTGTAGGACAATTTGTTGATGTTTTGAATCAAAAGTAATTATCGGTCTTTTATAGAGTTTAAAAACGCGTCTACATGGTAAATGAATAGGTTAATTGTAATTATGATAATCTGTTTTTTTTCTTTGAACTTCGAAAATTTGTCCCTTGGGTTTCTTGGTATTTAATTTTAATGTTTTCCCATAAAAGTTGGGGTTTGAAAAGGTTTTTGCATTAAAAGACTACTGTTTTGAAATGTTTATATAAACTCATGGCCACTTCACATGTTTTTCATCACGATTTCCTACGAAGATATCATACTTTCAAGAAAATCGAGTAATATAGTTTATTCAAATGGCGTCATTCACTTCTTTAAAATCAGATGATTTAAAGCAGGGTTTTGTGAAGCATATAGAGGAACAGGTGTATGAAGATAGGGCTACTCTTCAAGAGCTGAAGAGATGTTTTGATGGATTGCAAGTTGGCCTGTTCACGAGAGAGCAGGTTTCCAGAAATATTTTGCGGATGCCTTCAACTTCAGTTCGTGAGCTTTGTGTTGTTAGCAATATAGAGTGCGGTGATAGAGACGTAGAGTTCATGGCGATGCTGATGGACATACATCGAGAGGTTCAGCAATCCATGGAGTTGAAGCTGAAATTTCTTAATTCTTACGGTTATTGTTAGATTTAAAAGTTTAGTTGTTCAGTATGTTATGTAATAATTGGACTTTTAATGTCATGAATAAAGGAATAAATTTTAATCTTATGAATCTTTGTTGCATTTGTAGGAAAAAAAAGAGAGAGAACGTCAATTTTAAATTACCATTTTGCATATTTTGAATTTCAAAAGTTATTGATATAATCAGTAATTACTGATTTGATTTGAAAGCAATTGTCATCATGACATTTCTAATTTTTATTTTTACTTTAATTAAGAGAAAATAACCGTCAATTTGAAATTCCCATTTTGCATATTTTCAATGTCCAAAGCTCAAGAAATTAGCATTAATTACTGATTTGATATGCAACAAAATGTCATCAACAGTTTTTTTTTTTTTGTTTTTTTTTTAACTTTAATTTTTATCACCAAAACAATATTCGAGGAACTCTTATCTCATTGGAATGTAACGATTAGGTAAAATTGTAATTTCATTGTAATTTTAGTTTTCATTTGATAATTTCATTATATAATTAATTAACGACATCAACAATAAAAATGTGAGCAATGGATGTTTTTTAGGAAAACCAATGATTGTCAATATCAGTGGATGTCAACAATAAAAATGTGAGCAGTGACTATTTTTTAACTATCAGTGGATAGCCAATAGTGATTGAAACACAGATGTTTGGTCAGTCAGTGGTCAACATGAAGAATAAAGAAACAGAGGTTGTCTTTCAGTAGTGGATAACATTTAACAATCAGATGTTTGAACCAAAATAGTGGTTGTAACAGACTTTTAAGGATTAATGAAAACTATCATTTTTAACTATTTTGAGGATGTTTGACCTTAAACAGATATTTGACCTTAAACATCTGTTTGGACATAAACAGATGTTTGCGCTTAAACAAATGTTTTACCTTAAAAAGAAGTTGGCCCAAACAATCAAAATGAGGAGCTTAATAATCATCCAAGTGTACTTCATTTTTATTTAGTAGTATAAAGATCAAACCAATGTTCAATTTATAGTACAGATCAGTTAGCATGCTGGGGTGATGTGATAAAGACTGTTACATATAAACATCTCAGTGATATGACATCTAACAATCTAACAGAGTATAAAACACTGATGTGATAAATACTGTTACATATAAACACTGTTAACATAAACAAAGGTAGAATATATGTTGTTGATGCTGAACCACTGTTGTTGTTGGGCAGTGGTTCGTATTTCAGTTTGTATAGGGTTTGTCTCGAGAGATAAACTATAGCGAACCACTGCTACACTAAACACTGTTACATAAGAAACACTGATACATAAATACTAAAGTTGAATCCGCTGTAGATGCTGAACCACTGCTGCTACTGAGCAGTGGTTTTCCTTACGTTGATCAGGCTTTAGGTACATAAGTGCTTGTCTTTAATAGGGCTTTGTCTTCAACAGTGGATAGGCCTCATCAGTCTTTAAGTCCATCAGTCTTTATAAGGAGCAGTGTTTAATTATAATAGTCCTTAACATGAACAACTGTTATAACCACTCCATAACCCTTTGAGAGGAAGCAAGTGTCCGTCTATTCAATTGAGAGGAGTCATTGCATTACATCCCTGTTGAAAAACAGAATCCATAAATTTAGAGAAAAATGGATTTGAAAGATGATAACCCAACAGTGGAAGATCCCATTCTACAGCTCCGATAAATTCAGGGGTATTCTCAAATAATGGTTCCTAGATGTTTGAAGAACGACAAAGACAGACAAATGTCCACATGGCTGCTTCTTTGAACATTTATCGGTCTTCAAACATCTAGGAAGCATTATTTGAAAATAACCCTGAATTTATCAAAGTTGTAGAATGAGATCCTCAACTATTGGGTTATGATCTTTCAACCCCATTTTCACTAAATTTATCAATTCTGTTTTTCAGACCTCTGAATGCCACCTATCCAACTCCAAAGAGATTGAGACAGCTTGAAGCATAACCTAGACTTGCTGTAATTCCACCAGTTCAGTATTTAATCCCAATATACCAACTCAATACAAATAACAAATGGTGTGCTATAACTGTAAATAACTCAGGAAACAAATTTGAAACCATAAATATGGATTATAGAGATCTATGAATGAAACATGGGTGAATAAACCAACAAAACAGATTGTAAAAAACAAAAACTACAAACATATCAAAATCAATCTACTGGTACTCACATGTTACACCAATGCAAGCATCTAAATAAACAATAACAAATCAAAGACAATTTACCGATACTTACCAAAACCATAACTGGTCAGATTTATGTGCGGCTCTTAACTACATTCTGTAGAATCTGTACAACTAACAAATAATCAAAGAACAAAGAAACAAATAATCAGAGATGAGATACATAAGTGTTTGTCTTTAACAGGGATTTGTCTTCAACAGTGGATAGGCCTCATCAGTCTTTAAGTCCATCAATATTTATAAGGAGCAGTGGTTAGTTATAACAGTCCTTAGCATGATCAGTTGTTATAACCATTCCATAACCCTTTGAGAGGAAGCAAGGGTCGGTCTATTTAATTGAGAGGAATAATTGCATTACATCCCTGTTGAAAAATAGAATTGATAAATTTAGGGAAAGTGAGGTTGAAAGATGATAACCCAACAGTGGATGATCTCATTCTACAGCTTCGATAAATTCAAGGGTATTCTCAAATAATAGTTCCTGGATGCTTCCAAAGAATCAGCACTTTGGACATATGTTGTTCTTCAAACATCTATTATCTATTATCTATTCTATCTATTATATATAATAAATAAATCCAAAGTGCTGCTTCATTGGAAGCATCTAGGAAGAATTACATGAGAATACCGCTCAATTTATCGAAGTTGTAGAATGAGATCTCCACTGTTGGGTTATCATCTTTCAACCTCACTTTCCCAAAAATTTATCAATTCTATTTTTCAAAAGGGATGTAATGCAATTATTACCTTATTTAAGATACCTTCAACTGCATCTTCTGATAAATCAACATTCATTTCACTCAAATGATAGCTTCAACTGCATCTTCAATCATGAACTATCTAAAGAAATGGATGAAATCATCCAAAAATACCCAAAATAAAACTAATTAAACCATCCAATATTCTTGAGTACTGACCTATACGCTGCGTAGATAAACCCTAATTTTACTAGGGTTTGGTGTGCTAATAGGCACACCCTAATAGAATATCCCTATTGATGACAATTTGATTTTCACCACTTGTTACTTCAAGGGAGGTACTCTATGTCCTTGGAGCAAATAGAATACCATTATTGATGACAGTTTGATTTTCACCACTTGTTACTTCAAGGAAGGTACTTTTTGTCCTTGGAGCATTTTCACCTCCTGGTCTTCTTTATTGCGAAGGAAGTAATAACCTTTGTCAAATTCCTACTTATAATTATAATTCCTGTTGGGATTACCATGTGAGACAACAAAAACTTGCAATCTTTTTTTCTTAAAAATTCCTAATACTTAATTGTATTTATATAGACATTATATATGAATCTGAATATACTAATTTCGTTGCATTTATCTGGCATTTTAGAAAGAGAAGAAACCATCTCAAACCACCCTTCACATTCCTTGAGAAGAAATAGAATGCACTAACTTTTTGTGCATATTTGAAGGGCAAGTAAAGGCAAGGGGGTCTCTCCTGCAAGTGGTGATGATTTAAGTCCCAATGTGGGCAAATGGTGTAAATTTAGGTTGTCTTTCAAACAAAAATGAAGCCAAGGACTTCACATTGTTCCAAATTAAACAAAAGATTGAGATTAGTGAACAGCCAAAGGTTAACATAAATGATCAGAGAAATAATGCTAAACCAAAGGTTGAGAATGTATAACCTAAGGTTGGCAAATCAAAATCGCAACAAGTGAATCAAAAGTTTGATGAATCAAACGTTCAACAGAATGCGAAGCCTAAGGTTGAAAAGGCCAAGGGAAAACAAAATGTGAAGCCAAATTTTCAAAATGTTGTTTTCAAAAAGAAAGAACAAGTCAAGAAAAGTTAAATTTCAAGAAAGAAAAGGTTAAGATTGACAAATCAATGGTTCTTTCACAAGAAAAGAAAGTTTTTGAAAAATCTAAAATGTTCTCCGTCTGCAATGTCAATGTAATGTATTATAAAATATTTTATAAATTTGTCTTTTAAAGGTTGTAAGCAACTTTTCCTCTCCCAATCCTGTTCATGTGCAAAGCTGTTGCAAGGAATTCACCATATTGATAAAGCAGGAATTGTAGCTCAAAGACATACCATTATCAAATGACTAATTAGATTGTTAATGGTAAGAAGTTTTTGTTTATTTTGTGAAGTATTTTTATTTACCCTTAAGTAAATAACTTAGTTAACTTAGTAGTGACTATTAGTTATCAACACTATGGGAACCCAAATTATATCAAGACCAACAAACATGTGTTTCTATGAAAAAAAAAACAATGCTTGTAGAGAACAAAATTACATGTACAAGGGGTTTTTAACAAATTTTGAAACAATGAACTATGTTAACCAATCAAGGTATATGATACATAGGGTTTGAAAGCTTAAACGATCTGCTAGCCGTTGAAGTGCCTGTTAAATCGCTCCACTGGTCTCCAGAGTTTCCTAGAATTCGAAATCCCTCCTCCATTATCTCTTTCCTTTTATCCGACTTAAATGCACTTGCCGATTTTTCACGCTCGTGTTCACCTCTGTGAATTTTCAAAATATTTATTATGTCAAAATTTTATTTCATTTCTATATATATGTTATTGAAATTGGTATAATATATGTTTTTGAACATATAACTCTACTGAAAAAGCTTTATAACTTGCCTTAAAACGAGTTTATCCCATTTCTGATATCCTGCATGCTTTAGATTTGAAACAGTAATGTTTCTTTTGTTTTCATTTCGCCCTGTCAACAAGATGATCTTAAAACCAAGACTTAAAACCTCTTCATATAGCTTCAAACTGGGTTTGATCGCTGGTGCCACTCCTTCGAGAATCCATTTGTCGAATTGAACATTGTTGAAAAGTTCCAACCTACATACGTTCCCACAAAAATTCATACATGAATTCTCTTGAAATTCATAATTTATGATTTTTATCAGAAAATATAAGAAGATTTTAAGTTTATAACCAATTTATTAAAAAAATATTTTCAATCAGTCTCTTTTAATTTCTTGATTGTAGCAAATCAAGATTGTTGTTCTTGATTGTGGAAAATCAAGATTTCAAATCTTGAATCAAAATCTTGATGGTGGCATAATATTATTTTCTGAAGAGTAAATTGTCATTTTAGTCCCTGAATTTTTGTCCAAATTGACATTTTAGTCCAAATAGTTTTTTTCTATCCTCTGGGGTCCCTGACTTTGCCTTTTTCTTGCCATTTTGATCACATTGCCTAACTTAGTTTAAAAACCAGGTTATAATCAGGGGTATTTTTGGTATTAAATATTTTGTTGTAAACTACCCCTGGTTATCACTACACAACAGTTATGCCAAAAATAACCCTGGTTATAACCAGATTTTTAGACTGAGTTAGACAATGTGATCAAAATGGCAAGAAAATGAAAAGTCAGGGACCCAGAGGAGCTAAAAAAAACTATTTTGACTAACATGACAATTTTGACCAAACCTCAGGGACTAAAATGGCAATTTACTCTTTTCTAAATCATTATAGAAGGTGTCACCAAATTTTCTTGAAACATAACTTGATGTTTCCAATTCAAGGTTTCTTGTATCAAATTCTTGAGGTGGCAAAACAATATTTCATAAATTAATTAGCATCTTGTTGGTGGTATTTATATATATTCCAAATGAAAGTGCCTATTATGTGAAAGTTCATACGGAAAATCAAGAACTCAAGAATCAGAAAAGACATAACAAAGATTCATCCGAAAAATACCCGTAACCATGATCAGAGTAACACGGAAGATTTGAGATCAAGGTTTCATCGATGTCGAAAACCCAAGCATCCATTCCATCTGCTCCCAATTCCAGGCTCTTGGCATAAATTCCAGACTCATGTGAAACCTTTTCAAGATCAACATTATAAGACCGACCCAACATATAATCTTTCACATAATCCGCACATTCATCCGGAATCGTTTTCCATGGACCCAAATTGTTTGCTTCAACCGCAACCCTCCAACTCGTGCAATGCATCGCAATGTCATCGCTCATGTTCTTGAGCCGGGATTCAGAGAATTCAATGATCAAAGGTCTTGGAAGGAGGTCAGGATCAAGATGATCGATATCCATGCTTTCTTGAGCGAAAGCCATGGAGAAAAGACATAAGAACACGATGGATCCAAGAAAATCCATGTTTCTAAGACCAAAACGACGAAATCAAAAGATTATCGTTCCGATCTTTCCAAGAACTTGGAAAAATGGTTGAATGTGGCTCCTAAAACGCCATCGGCTGAGCAGTCCGAGCTCCGGTCTGGTTAGCCGGTTGGCGATGTAAGGAGATGGGATTGTGCAATGGAAATGAAGTTGAATTTATATAGTTTTGTGATGATAAGTTACGACCAGTGGTTTTCTTTGGTCATAATAATCGACAGACCTAAAATCTATGCAATGAATATTGTATTCTAGGCTTCATTTCATAACTTTTTAAAATTATTTGGTTAGAATCTTTTCACGTACTTACTGTATGGTTTAATTATGTTGATATAACCCTACATGTTATTTTCTAAAGGAATATTGGATTTTAATAATCGTAACTATTCGTTGTTGGCCGCCAACAGTCCTAACTTAAAAAAATTACCACTAGCAGTCCCAACTATTAACATATTAGCCTCCAGTGGACCCTGACTAACAGAATCCTAACGCCGTTAGTCTCCGGTCACCGGAAAAACGTTTTTGGCCGGAAAACTCCATTTTGACAGGAAAACTCAATCTTTTCGTCTCAAACCTCTTTATAATCTTATTACGGGACTTTAGGAACCTTTTTCTAGTAAAAGCCCCAATTATTAAGGTCGCCGGAAAACTCCTTTTTTGCTGGAAAACATCTTTTTGGCCGGAAAACCCAACTTTTTGATCAGAAAACTCAACATTTTCATTTCAAACCTCTTTGTAACCTTAAATCGGACCTTTAGGAACCTTTTTTCTGGCCAAAAACGTTTTTCCGATAACGTCGTTAGAATTCTATTAGTCAGGGTCTATTGGAGACCAATATGTTAATAGTTGAGACTCTCAGTGGTTATTTTTGAAGTTGGGACTGTTGACAGCCAACATCGAATAGTTGAGATTATTAAAATCCAATATTATTTTTCTAAAAATATAACCAATATAAAAATTGCTTTAGAAATCAAACGGGTAAACTAGTAATTTGCTAAACTAAAAAAACATGTTGATAAATGTATGCCGTTAATACAAGCTATCTTGGGGGTGTTTATCCGGTCAAATCTAGTTCTTCTAGATGTTTTAAAACGAGTCAACTCGTCAAGTCACCAGCTGACTCAAGTTAAGTTGCAAAAGGTACGACCTTAACTTGTAGCTCGATTGGAAGATTTTGGAGCGAGCCGGACTGTATCGAGTCGAGTTCGAGCCGGAGCTAAGTTTGGCTTGGCTGACTCGCTCGTTTAACAGCTCTAGTATAAATAAGCTTACAACACCCTCCTTTTTAAAATGGGTTAGACTTTAGCTCCATCCATTAAGTCAAAAAGTTTTCAGTTACACCCTTTGCATTAACTTAAAGAATTAAATGCTGGCAAGTAGTTGAAATTCTATTCTATTAAAATAAAATTGAATAATGCCTAGGAAATTAGAACTCAAACTCAACTTGGTTGTTCAAGTACTGTCCACACATCCCTGGTCTACTGATAGGAGGTTTGAGTTTTCCAGTAGGGACTCAAGTTCAATTCTCACTTATTTCACATGGGATTGATGATATAGACAATGAAGGATTTGAACTAGGCCTTGCCTTGTGTGAGGTTGTCATTTTGATTCATGAGCCCAACCGGGTTTTTGTCCCACCGTGTGTTACGCCAGAGAGTTCTGCTCTTGTGGTGGCACAACGACTGTCAAGTGGCAGCCGGCGGTATGGTTTCCCGGATAAACGCCCAAAAAAGCCAAAAGTGATGCCAGCGTGAGCGCGGTTAAGACAACATAGTCTGGCCAGAGTGGGGCAATACAGGGCTCTCCGATTTGGAGAGTATGGTAACCTTATACATGAAGTTCACCGTTCAAAAAAAAAACTATTGTCCACACATGAGCTTGATGTTTGTGTTCACCAAGTTTAACTATAAGGGCTTAGGGTATACACTTTAACCATGCCACATCACCCATTCTTTCCCATATTACTCCACCTCACTTCAAAGAAATGGTTTAATTCTGTTAACTTCACATAACCCTATTTATTAGTTATTTTGGTTTAAAAAGAAAAAAAATATTCAATCTCTTAACATCCGGTTAACATATTAACATGTGACCCATTTAACGCCCCTTAACCCAAAGAGGGAATGGTGTGCAACATCGGTTAACATGTCATGTCATCTTTAATGTCCCAGGTGTTAGGGTACACCCCGAGGTCTAAGGCTTAAGGGTGTGGACTCTGTGAGGGACTCGGCAAGGCCCATGTGGCCTAGGTGACTCTCCAACACCTCCTTGAGATTTTGAATGTTGGAAAATAGCCGTTGGGCTAAAAAAAAATTTAAAAAATATTTAAAATCTTTTAAACCAACCAATTAACATATTATTTTCACACAATCTCCAACTCTTCTTCCTACAATATCTCTCAAACCTTTACACAAAAAAGAAGTTTGTTTTTTTTTTTTACTCAAATGGCAGACGGGTTTGGACGGACGACTAAGAAATAGCCTTGGTCACGGCTTGGACGAGTACATCCACTACGATTAGGTTTGACAGCACCGCCTCATGGTCAAGTGTTTTGCTTAGTGAATTCTGTCAACAAATGACTGAAACCCATCGCAACAAACACGAACGCATTTCCAAATGGAGGCCTGTGAACCGATATGTCAGGATATTTGTCCAACTCTACGACGTCGATGGCATCAAGAATCGCGAAGACAGGTTAACCGAGGAGGGGGCAATGGATGAGCCGATTCCGATTCCAATTCCGACAACTCAGTTGTTGAGGATTAGTATTTTACAGTTATCTCGTTTATTTTTATCAAGTTTGGTTCGTTTTTTATGTCCTTTAATATGTATTATAATTATAAAACTATAAATAAGCGACATGTTTCTGCGTAAGGTTGTTGTATAATTGGCTTTGTGAGTTTTTAAAAAAAAATGGAATTTTCATTTTTAACTCTAAAGTTTCCACCTTTGGCAATTTAAGTCTAGAGTTTCAATATTTAGTAATTTACCCTTTAATTAGTTTGATTTTTCACTTCTAATTCAAAAGTTTTCATCTTTTGTAATTTAACCCTTTGCTTTTTTTTGCTTTTAACCCAAAGTTTTTAATCTTTTGCAATTTAAGCCATAACATTTTTTTACTTTCAATTTTGATCTCTTATATTTTTCGTCTTTCGCAAATTTCTCGTTTAACGTTTCGTTCTAAAATTTCCAAGTTAACACGCCGCAATGTGCGTGTGGGTTCAACGTTTTTTCATATACTTTTTCTGTTTGACAGGCTCATCGCACCGCGTCTATTTTTTCTTGTTTGATAGGTCTGTCGCAACGCGCGGATCAGAGATTGACTTAATTATTATTTTCTATGTTTTACACACATGATTTTATCTAATATGATATATAACTAATGAATCTCCCGCCGCACCAAATAGCCTAACAGTTGTCATTCGAAAATGTCCATTTCTTTGACTGTCACCAAGCACCATAATTGCTTATTAAATTCCATTTATGAACAGTTTTGGTTTTACCTAAAACATGAACTTCACTATGTAACATAATGGTATCTTGGTGTGAACACATTAGGATCTGTAGCTTATATAAATGGGATTTGTGTAACCTATTCAATAACAATATATTTTATCATTCATCGCTTGAGGTTTATTACTATACATTAATAAAAGAATTTAATTGACAGAATATGATGGATGTAAAAAAAACTAAAATGGAAGGGGTGTAAGTGTAAATTTGTAAAACATAACTAACACAGGTCCAGATTTACAAGCTATCGGGGCGTGTTTGGGTTGTAGATAGCGGTGAACATGAAGTTGCCAGAAAACATTGACTCCTTATCTGCATATCAGAATCACATACACATTGTCAGTTTCGAATTTCATAAACGAAACAAGTTCAACTGTAAGCAAATCCAGAAAAGGAAAGACTTTAGAATGTGTTTTGAACCTGTTAATGACAAGCAAGTGCATTCTCGCCGTACATATCTTGAGAAAGCCTGTAAATTTGTTGAAAAACATGTCACTTCGCTTATAATTTATAAAGAGTAAACTGCCGAAATGGTCCTTAAGGTTTGGTTACTTTGCCACTTTAGTCCAAAACTCGAACCTTTTGAATCTGGGTCCATGTGGTTTCAATTTTGTTGCCATTTTCATCCAAAATCAAAATCTGGTCAGGTTTTTTAGTTAACATCCAGGCTTTCTGTCTTTTTCCTCCTTTTTAATGAAGGGCAAAATGGTCTTTTAACGTTTTATTATAACAAATTAAAAAAATCTGACCATTTTGCCCTTCATTAAAAAGGAGGAAAAAGACAGAAAGCCTGGATGTTAACTAAAAAACCTGACCAGATTTTGATTTTGGATGAAAATGGCAACAAAATTGAAACCACAGGGACCCAGATTCAAAAGGTTTGAGTTTTGGACTAAAGTGGCAAAAGTGACCAAACCTCAGGGACCATTTTGGCAGTTTACTATTTATAAAATTGACAACTACAAGCAACTAAGAAGACCAAATTAGAGTATCGTTATATGTAAAGACACTAACTTAGTGACTACAACACCAAAAATCGCCACGTGATAGCATATATCTACCAAAGTTTATGCATAATTTATTGGTATACACAAACATTTGACAAATGACAACCCACCGTTCAGGGCTGCAAACGAACCAAACTTTCGGCGAACAGTTCGTGAACCGTGCGGCGGGAAGTTCGTTGTGTTCGTTCGTTCGTTTATTAAACAAACGAACACGAACAAGAAATTTCGTTCGTTTAGCTAAATGAACGAACGTGAACAGAGGCCGCGTTCGTTCATTTATGTTCGTGAACGTTCCGTAACGTGTTCGTTTATGTTCGATAGTTCATTAGTGTTTTTAGTTTTTATATTTTATTTAAATGCTTAAAAATTTCGACAAATAAGTGTCAGTGTATTATATATTTTATTCGTGAACGCTTGTTTGTGTTCGTTTGTCTCCATTTGTGTTCATGAACATTAGTTTGTGTTCATCAACATTCGTTTTTGTCTGTTGCCTAAAATTAACAAACGAACACGAACAAGTTCATTTCCTTAACAAATGAACACGAACAAAAAATCTCGTTCGGTAGGTGTTCATGAACAGTTTGTGAACACATATATTTCTTAACAAACGAACACAAACAAGGTCTTCTTCATGTTCGTTCAGTTCGTTTGCAGCCCTACCGCCGTTCACTACATAACCAATTTTAAGTTGAACCTGCAAAAACCGCATAAATACACGTACAAGTGCTTATCCGATTGTCTTTGTTTTCTACTTAAAATCGGTTTTGTAATGAACATGCCCATTACCGCCACAATACGGGTGATATAGATATAACAAAAAGCGAAACAAGAACATATGACTTGAGGCGAAAAACTTGCCAGGACAGCTGGTAATGCAGCAGCATCATACGTCGGTGAACCATCACTTGAGAATACGTTCCTATACCATATGCCAAACATAATTAAACATGAGATTATGCACTCAAAATCATGGTTTAGTGAATGTCTTACTTCCATATTGTATTGTGTAACGCATTTGGTTTCGCTTCTGGAAGCATGGCAGTGTCATAAGCCACAATATTACCGTAAAATATTTTTTCCAATTCCCTCATCCATTTAGACAACAACAAATTAACCTGCACTTTAATGGAAAGATCAAATCTTTACAAAAATATCTAATTTATAATATGGATAACGTCATAACATAACCGTGAAAAATATAGGGAAAATAACCAAAATGGTCAGCTTGACGAATGAGTTTGACAAAATAGCCTTGACTTTTTTCTTTTACAAAAATATCAGTTGACCTTTCTTGTTTTTAGTTAAGAAATTGTTTCAACCAACCACAAGCTTCCACATAGAGGTACAAACGAGCCGAGCTTGACTAGGCTCGAGCTTGACTAGGCTCGAGCTCGTTTAACTTATAAAAGCTCGAGCTCGAGCTCGTTTAACTTATAAAAGCTCGAGCCCGGCTCGATTCGAGCTTTGATGTAATTTTTCAAGCTTGAGCTCGGCCCAGGCTTAGCTCGTTTATTATTTATTAATTATAATTATTATTGTATATATAATTAGTTATTTTTTCATAATTTTATAAATAGTAATTATTATCATTATTTAAATATATACTTAATATATTAACAAAAAATTATATAAACAGTAGGCTTGTTTAGGCTCGCGAACCGGATCGAGCTCGACAAGCGAAGCTCTGGCTCAGGCTCATTTACTAAACGAGCTTGTTTTTAGGCTCGGGCTCGAGCTCATTTAAGCTCTGCTCATATCGAGCTTTTTATAGAGCCGATCGTTTGCACCCCAATTCCACATGGCACACATTGCTGCACCGGCACAGCGGATTTTCTACTCTTAAGTGGATTATTATAATTATGACTAACCCCTGCTTTTGAAACCCTAATCTCCAAATCATGATTGTATATCTCATAAACATATTGTCCCAATTCAACACCTTCTTTTCCTTCCACTTTCAAACGACGCAAACAAAGCCACATGTGCACAACGAGCATAGAGAATGCCGTTCTAAAGGTCTTCTCCAACCTAAAAACTGCATTGGTTACACAATACTAATCCAACTTACTTAATCAAATTCGAGGCAAAAGACTGTGAATTATTAACATAAGTATAAAAAACAAACCGTCATAAACCATAGGGTTATCAACTTGAGAAACAACGCGACGGTAAATAACATTCGCTGCTCGAATAGACATACTCTGCTTACTATAAAAGAGCATCAATCTGAGGATAAACAAGCGAATACCCTTGTAATTAGGCTCGTTAATCCTATGAGGCGATCCAGGTGGCAGGGCTAATGAAACCGCCTTAGTACGAAACATCTTATTCAAATTTACCTACAGAAACCACTGTTAAGCAAGTTGACAGCATCAAACCATACCTATATATATCCAAATCTTGTGCATACAATTAAAAAAAAATTAATCTACACAAATATAGTTAGGGATGAACAATAACCGACCCGTTAACCGAAACCGAACCGAAATTAACAGAAGATCGGTTATCGTTTTTTTTTTTGTACCCTCGGTTAACCGAACTGAACCATTCATATTTTGATATATTTCTAGCTTTTATACCTCAATTTCATGTATTTTATGTTTTATACCTCCATTTCATATATTTATACATCCAATTCATGTATTTATACCTCAATTTTATATATTTATATATTTATACCTTTATTACATATGGATCACGCTAAAATGAGAACCACCTCGAGTTGTAAGAACCGCGAGAACTTTTTGATCCGGGCCAGTGGCGGATCTAGGATTCCGACCAAGCGGTAACGTTTAATAAATAAGCGGTAACGAAATCGAAAAAACTTCAAATTTTTCCAAAATTTACACTAAAAACGTCAAAAAATTTCCGACCAAGCGGTAGCGGAGGCTACCCCTTGTTACTACATACATCCGCCCCTGATCCGGGCCTTGGTGGACCAAATTTTTTTTTCAGAAACGTAGATGCATGTATAAAAACAACATTTGTAAAAAAAAATTCAAAAAAAAATGTCGTGGGTGTAGTTTTGAGCAACACAAGTTTGTGTTTACGGGACCCGTAAATTTTCCGACCAGATTTACGGGTCCCGTAAACACAAACTTGTGGCGCTCAAAACTACACACACGACATTTTTTTTTTGAATTTTTTTTTTACAAATGGTGTTTTTATACATGCATCTACGTCTATGAAAAAAAAATTTGGTCCACCGCGCCCCCTACGGTGTAGTTCTCACGGTTCTTACAACTCGAGGTGGTTCTCATTTTAGCATTCCCCTATTACATATATCTGTAAGTAAAAAAATTTAGGCCGGTTCGGATTACTAACCGAAATTAACCAAACAAAACCGGACCGACAAATTAACCGAATAAACCAAATCGATTAACCGAAAACCGACAAATTAACCGAATAAACCGAATCGATTAACCAAAAACCAAATGGTTAATAAAAAAGATTAACCAATGACTTCAGTTTCGGTTACGGTTAACGCAATTAACCGAACCGAACCGTGCACACAATTTAGGAACAAAATGTGATCTGTATTCTTACCAGTTGCTCCAATCCATGACCCTGAATATACACATACAAAAAATGGTTAATTTTCAGTTCAAAAGGGAAAAAGATTGACTGTAAATTACTAATTTTTAATTTTACCTCTGATATATCAGCATAACTCTTCCCCATAGAATCAACAACTTTTGGCAGTTCAACAGAGGAAACCCTAGAAACACTTCTGCAAGAAAACCATAAATTGTTCTGCACCCTGTATATATTAACTAGGGTTCTGCTCCATTTAAGCACCATTGCAAATCAAAATTATCTACAAGAATATTAGAATATTTAATATTTCAAAGTGATTTGGGATATTAGTGATTGTTTTAGTGTGATCACACATTATGAATTGAAAAAATTTAGGGTTTTTTTGGTTACTTACCGGTTAGTACTTCCTCCTTGTGAATGATGTCGATTGTTCAGATTCAACTACAGTTTTTTGATTGATTTACAGCCAAAACTGAATTGAATTAAAAGGTCTTCTAAAACCCTTACTTGTCTATTAAAAGGTCTTCTAAAACCCTTATTTGTCTATTATTTTATTTTGTTTTTATTATTATTATTTTTATATTTTTTGTCTTTTTAAAAAAATAGCCAATAGGTTTGACTCTAGTTAGGGGTGGTGGGTGTGTCTTACCTAGTCACCCTCGGGTTCAATCGAGTTAATCGGGTAAGAGGGTAGACCGTTCCCTACCCTCCAAATAGTGGCATCAAGTAGGATGGTCGAGTTGTAGTACTCGGGTGTGGACATTTGATAGCTCGGATATTCTGCCCACAACCCAACCCCAAACCCACGAAAACACTGAAAGAAGTGTTACTCCGGCCATTTGAAATCGCCCACTGGTTTTAAACCCATAATTGTTGTCGTTGTACTCTGGCCAAGCTTCACAACTTACGAATTCGGCCACCGTTTGAGGTCATCTGTATACCGTTCTACTCGTCTTGTGATTTTGATTATTAGCCCTATGGTCTTGAGTTTTAATCGTAACGACAAGAAATGAAGTTTAATGTTCTTGCGTACCTATGGTTTATAATTAAAAGAAAACGATGATTGGAGAAACCTTGGTGTAGTTTGGGTAATTAGGGTAGATATCATTCCAAATTGAGTAGTTTGGGGTAGATTGAGGTTATTTGGTGTGACAAAATTCTATTGGTTTTTGAGTACTTGGGGGTAGACGCCCCCTCTACCCTCACACGTTTGGAGTCTAAGTCTAGAAAAATTGTAGGTTTGAGTTACATTGTGAGTGTACTTGTGATGAGTATGTATATGATGATGAAAAAACAATCATGATCAGTGACTCGATCGTTATGAGTCTCTACATGAAGATGAATCATGAACCATCTGACTTATTTGAAAAGATATTTAAACCCCGGACCGAACCGATGTCTTTCAGTTCGATTCTTGATTCTTCCATTCTCACTTTCATGGTTCAAGTTCTAGGTTTGGTCCGGTCCGGTTATGGACCAATAATCACTCCTAATTGTTGAAATGGCTAGTTAACCCTTTTGACTCAAAACATAATATTTTAAAGAGTAAATTACAAAGTTCGTCCTTTATGTATGTCATTTATTACAAAGTATGTCCTTTATCTTTAATAAGCTCAGAAAACATACTTAATGTTTGCAAATCCTTACATGTTACGTCCTTTAGTCCTAATCCAGTTACTTTTCATGGTTAAATTTGACTAAGTCAGCCCCATATAAGGGTATTTTGGTCATTTTATCATAAATATTAAAATAAATAATAAAAAAATTATATATATATATACATACAGCTCTCCCTCTCTCTCACAACACACATCACTCTCTCTCTCTCACATAAACACCTCTCTCTCTCTCTCTAAACACACACCAGCTCTCTTTCTCTCTAATCGCCGGACAACCACCACAGGACCGACAACCACCGCCATACACCTCACCAGACCGACCACCACCGCAATACACCTCACCGGACCACTGCCACCACCTGCACACACCTCACCGGTTCACAAATCACAATATATGTTATATATAGCAACTTTAACAAATTAAACCTTTGAAGCAGCAGCAGAATGCATCCCAATCCAAATCCTCAAGCTTATCCAACTGATTGTTTCCCAAACACACAACAAACCGAAGCGAAAGCAAATTCAAATATCAATCGTGTTTCATTTCTCTCCACCAAACGATTCACAACAACCAATCAAAACCGAAAACTCAACTTAATAAGATCCAGAAACCGGTTCACAAATCACAATCCGATCTAGGTTAAAATACAACAACAAGAACACCGATCGCCTGAACAACAAAACGCATCTTCAAACACGTAAAAAAACACACGCTTCCACCCACACGAACCCTAAATTTCACAACAAGAGACAACAAACGGTACGAGCAACAAAACCTAACACATCACATCAAACAAAAAGTTGAAAAACACAATCAAACACCTACAATCTAACAATCATCATCCGTAAACAAGAAATCGAAGAGCAAATTACCTAACACATCAATCTGCTTCCGTAATCTGCAAAACCTAACGGAAAACGTAACGGAAAGTTGAAGTCATCGAAGAAGAAAGGAAGATTAACGTTAACGATAACGATAACGAACCTGGTTGATGGATTGAATGATCGATTGATTGAATTAGGGTTTGAAGGAGAGTGCGTGTGTGAGAGAGAGTTGTTAATTTCTGCAAATGAGTTTCTCGCCTCACCTTTACCTTTCCCCACTGCTCTCTCTCTCTCTCTCCTCTCTCTCTCTCTCTCTCTCCCTATCTCTCTCTAATCTCTCTCCTGTTATTGTTTTCTTGCCCAAAATGTTGATGTATTCTTGGATTTTTGTAAGAAAAAATATAGGTATTTGGGTGGTTTTGTGAGGTGTGTGCAGGTGGTGGCAGTGGTCCGGTGAGGTGTATGGCGGTGGTCCGGTGAGGTGTGTGCAGGTGGTGGCAGTGGTCCGGTGAGGTGTATGGCGGTGGTGGTCGGTCTGGTGAGGTGTATGGCGGTGGTTGTTGGTCCGGTGGTGGTGGTCCGGCGATTAGAGAGAGAGAGCTGGTGTGTCTTTAGAGAGAGAGAGGTGTTTATGTGTGAGAGAGAGAGAGAGCTGATGTGTGTATGTATATATATATAATTTTTTAATATTTATGATAAAATGACTAAAATACCCTTATGTGGGGCTGACTTAGTCAAATTTAACCATGAAAAGTAACTAGATTAGGACTAAAGGACGTAACATGTAAGGATTTGCAAACATTAAGTATGTTTTCTGAGCTTATTAAAGATAAAGGACATACTTTGTAATAAATGACATACATAAAGGACGAACTTTGTAATTTACTCTATTTAAAAAAAAAAAAAAAAAAAAAAAAAACCCCTCACCCCCTTTTCTCTATTTATAATATCTTTGTATTCTCCCGTTGACTAGAAACAACCATGCCATCACAACTAACTCCGGCTATAGCCATTACTTCTATAAACCCATAAACTCTTATCAGTTGATGAAGAATAATTATCATTACAATTGTGTCCTCCATAATCAGATTATATAAAAATGGAGTTATGATTTTTTTTATGCTTTTGTTTTAAATTTAAAATGGTAAGTTGGTCAAAATCTACATGGGCAAATATCAGGGTCTAAAATTAATTAACTTCGACTTCAATAAGAAAAGTCACTTTCTCTTATGGGCTATCACTGTATTTCTTTTCCCAGCCTTAATAAGCTGGGGTTTGCTGGATTGGATTTGGTTCGATGGTTTGGGCTTGTCCCACCAAAGTACCAGAGGTGTGAGTTTTATAAATATACAGTTATGTGTAGTATTTAGGTGTAAAATAAGGAGGCCATGTTCAAGGGTGACAGATTTAATCTGACACGAACCTGAAAATTTTACAAGAATTTGAAAATTTACATGAACCCCGACACGGCATGAATATTCACAAGAACGCAACCCGTTTAACCCAAATTTGTTTTATTTTATTTTTTCGCATATTTATACTCTAAATTTACATTTTTACAAAAACAAATGTATATAAAACATTTACATTTTACTTATAATAATATTGTACATCGGTTAAGATGAAAAAAAAAATTAGCATAAAATGACAAACCAATCTTAATTATGACATAAAACACATATTAAGAAGAAAAAAATAGGTTAAACGGGTCAACCCACAAACCCGAAGGGTTAAAACGAACCGGTTTGTTTAGCTAGACGGGTTCACGAGTTCCAACCTAAAGCTGTTGTGAAACAAGATTACTTACCTTCGAGCTTAAAGCAGTCGAAACTAGGGTTGCTCTCGACAATCTAGGTTGTCGTCTGCTTTAATTAAATCCGAAAATTCAGTAGCTTCATTATTTTTTTCTAAATATATGGATAGGTTGAATCATCCAAATGATGATCCTCTTCCACAAAGTCTTTGTCACGGATATTGAACATGGTTGCAAAAGCAGTAAAATGGTTCAAACTTATGATTAAATTCACTTGTCTTTGAACTGAAAGGTTCTGGCACTATCACAAGACTAAAAAGTGTCTCAGTTACAATTTTTTTTTTAAACTAGTCTAAGAAACAATGAGGCACATATCCTAACTTATAACTAGGAGTCATAATTCGTTAAGGAAACAAATGTAAACAGATAATTCTGAGTTGGAGGATTATCCACAGGTTTAAATGGGTTAAAAATAATTCAAGAGAGTTTAAGATAAATGTAGTTTGGTATATTTAATTAGTTTGAATTACATGTTTATTAGATAGGTTTATTTAGTTGGTTTATTTTAATATTAAAAATAGTGTTTGAGTTGGGTTAGGATTAGAACGAGGTTAGTATAAATAGATTGTTAGGTCTATTGTAATTGGTGTGCTTTTTGTTTGATAATAAAAAGAGTCGAAAAAGTTGTTCAATCTCGTGTTTGTGTGTGTTTTATCAAAGACATGATTTTCTAACAAAATAAAGATAAAATAGGAAATTCAAATAAAAAAAAGATATATCTTGATCTTCTTCCAATGAAATGTGATCTTCCACCAATTCAATTGGGTCTTCCACTAGTCCACTTAGATTTAGATGTTCCTGCACCAGTATCGGTATTCATTTTTGTGGTTTTCTGTTTCGACATGAAGCGGTTTCGATATTCTTTTACCGAACCGATATCGTCCAACAACATCGCTATCAGCATTGGTATTCATTTTTCTCTTTTATGTTTTGATACGAGTCAGTTTTGATATTTTTTCAATATTTTTACCACCTGTACCGAAGCCCGCAACTTTACGATTGTAACTTTTATTTGATTAGGTCGATACTATTATAAACTTTATCTAATGTTTGTGCATATATAGAACTCCACCCGCATTGTACGAGGAATCTCACTAGTTTGTTACGAAAGAATGTAAGTATGGATGATTTTGACATTTTTGTTAAAAATTGTAACTAAGTAGTAATAGTAATTAACAATAGTTGTCAAACACACTTAACTATTTTTAGGTGATGAAACATATTATTTATTGTAACTGAGGAGTGATTAACAATAGTTGTAAAACACACTTAACTATTTTTAAGTGATGAAACATATTATTTTTATTTCTAACAAGGTAACATGCTATGCGATTAGTTGACAACTTGACATGCCGATTAATTAGGAGTCGGTTTGGCCTTAGTCGGCTTAATTGAAGGGAAATTGGCCTGTAATAATCCCACCTAGACCTTATTGGCCATTAATAATCCCACATCAGAATATTCCCTCCACCAGTCCCACCTTTCACCTATTTTTCCTACAATGGTCCCTCGTTAAAAAAACTTAACGGAGTTCAGTTTTTTTCTAAATTACAAACAGATTTTTTAGGGCTTTTGATTAGAATGATGATACGAGTCCATTGATGTAAAAGTTGCCTCGAAACGGTGTTCCAAACGATGAAAACGACGCTTCAATTCGGGTGTTTAAATTTCCAATTAACCAAAATCAAGTCACTTGGAGCACCATTTCGAAGTAAGTTTTACATCAATGGACTCGTATCATTGTTCTGATCAAAAGCCCTAAAAATCTGTTTGTAACTCCGTTAAGTTTTTTTAACAGGGACCATTGTAGGAAAAATAGGTAAAAGATGGGACTGGTGGGGGGAATATTCTGAGGTGTGATTATTAATGGCCAATAAGGTCTGGATGGTATTATTATAGGCCAATTACCCTTAATTGAATCATATAGCACACTATGTTATTTTAATAGAAAATGTTGATATTATTTGAATTAAATATTGTGTATACTTGTATAGTATGTTATCCAAATTTACAATATTATACAAAAACGTACTTTAGAAAAATATATGATGAACAAACAATATATATGTTTGTTATAAAAGTATATTGATCTAGGGGTGTGATCCCATACAAACAAAATTTATCCTAAAAACTGTAAGAATAGATCTTGACCTTTAAATAACTATATATATGGCTAAGATTGATGACACCTCATCAATTGCAATTAGTGTGTTTGACTAATTAGATTTGAGGGTATTTTCGGTATTTGTGTGTTTTTATTAAGGGGAGGAGGGGTGGTTCATTAGTGATAGTTTCTATCACTCCCACTATCCAATCAAATCATGTCATGTCATCACCCAATATTCTATCACTAGTGATAGAAATGTAGGGGGGGTGGTTCACTAGTGATGGAATTCTATCACTCCCAAATTTTTTTAATTTTCATTTTAAAATTAGAAATTAACAATAAAACACTAAAATTAAAAATTTCATTAAACTTAAAAAATAAATTACATAGCAAAATAAAAAAACAACTAACATTGGATTTTTTTTCGAACCCCCACCTCTCTTGCTTGAACCTTCCATGTTTCTTGTAAAAATATTTTTTGAAATCAAACGGAGAATTATAGGATTTTTTGAAGTGAGTTGGATAAATTTTGGTATGAAATGTATTGGGTAAAATAGATTTATATAAACTTTCAAAAAAAAAATACCCAACGGTCATTCCCCCCCCCCCCCCCCCCAACGGTCACCCATCAACGTTCCATTTTTTATTTCTCACGCGTTATACACTCAACGCGTTATGTTTTGCACGAGTGATGAAAGAGGCGGCGGCGGTGTAGCGTGGTTGTTTCACGCGTGATCGGGGTGGTATAACGGACCACCCCGTGTGCTCTAAAAGAAACCACTTTCCAAATCCCTTGAATCAAAATCAGTTATTCCAATTAATACTTTGATAAAAATTATAAAACAGATTTTAAGTTTACTATAACACCGGTGTTGAATCAGTTCTGTTTATACATGAAGGAAAACAATAAAACATACCTTTGGTTGCATCAGCACAGGTTAGCAGAGAATCCATTAAGGGTTGACATGATTGTCATCTTGGTCTGGTTCCTCCTTAGGGTGCTGACTGATGATGGTGGCTTAGAAAACCGATAAGGGAATCGGTATGGAGATGGAGGTCGAATTGATGTTATGACTAATGGGGTGTTTCTAATGTGTAACTGAGTAACCCTTTAACCTCCACATGACTCTCCTTATATACCCAGGAGGAAACCCTAATTAGTTAATAAGGGTAATATGGTCCATCAACAATTACCAACTAATTATTTAATAGGATTGTTATATATTTTGATCTATATAATGTAAATGATTATAATGGCTACTAGATTAAATATTAATACATAATATATTTAATCTTACAACCGGATTTTAAATTTACCATTATTACTAGCACATAAAAAATTGTGTTATTTTGAATAGTAGCACATGCAAAATAGTGCTAATTTAAATAATAGCACATAAAAAATGTTTAAAAGGTTAAAAATAGCACATAGTAAATTAGCACGTACAAAAAAAAAAATAAAAAAAAACAATGGTATTCTGATCTGGCCCTCAAAACAATGCTATTAGCACATACAAAAAAATGTTTAAAAAATTAAAAATAGCACAATTTTGAATAATAGCACATACAAAAAACAATATTGTTTTGAATAATAATAGATAAAAAAAAGATGGTATTTTGATCATCACACTCAAAACAATGCTATCAGCACATTAGCACATACAAAAAGTGTTGAGTGTTATTTTGAATAACCATTACTATTTTTCAATTCTAAAAACAAAAGAAAATTAAAAGCTCTATGTCTTCTTGTTTTTGAGAGTCCATCTACGTCATTTGGTCTGAAACTCAAACCTTCGTACATGGCTAGGCTTCTTGTGATGAAAAAACAACAAAAATCCCATATATTTGTTTTCTGTTTTTCGTTGATAAACAACCCCAAAACAACACCTTCCTTCTCATGACTATAACCATACAATTTATTCATGAATCGGAGATGTCAATGGCTTTTTTGGGTCGATGCTTCTTGCGAAGACGTTGGAGGTATCGATGGCTTCTTCTAATCCAGAAACAGATGGTGTCGATGGCTTCTTCAGGTCTCACGGTATTCTCTTGAGACTGATGCAGATCTCATGGCATCATGTTTTGTGTGTGTTTTGTTCTTCAAATAATTGTTTCAATGATACAAAAGGAACGTGTAAATCAAGACATAAATGGGTAGCATGAATTTAGGAAATATCAAAACAACCCATAATTTGCTATGACCATTTTACCCTCATGTCTACTTAGATACATGGCATAATTATATTGGTTCTCATGGTTTTTATAAAATAGATAGTCTGTATATGATCCTACTCCTATTGATCTAATAAAGAGATGATCAATACATCATAATATTCATTATTCTAGAATCTAAACTAGAAGTAAAAAAGGATCCAATAAATATCAAACCATATACAGGTACGTATATGGATAAGCCTCCACGTATGGAGTGTCCCCCCATGTGCTAAAGGAGAGTAGATGGATAATTCTTGCTTGATTTGTCATGTCAAGTTCATGGCAAAATGCAAGCAGTTCAAAAGCTTCTGTGTTTGAATTTATTATACATCATTATGAGTTGTATCGTTTATTTAGTTTTTATAAGCGATATGGATTTAATTTAAATAACATCAACTTTAACCAAATTGGCCGATAGCACTCCTAACTTTCGATTTATAAAAAATCACTTTTAATTTTTAACTTATTGACCGATAGCACTTCCAAACTAACCCAATACTAACCCAGTTTGTTGACATCAGCTGCCACGTCACCAAACCAGTGCTACATCAGCTGACACATCATCAAAAAGCCAAGTCAGATATCACGTCAGCTGTCACGTCATCAAAAAAGCAAGAGTAAATTGCAATTTTACCCCCTGAGGTTAGGGGCCATTGGCACTCTTACCCCCCCTAAGGAAATAAATGCAAAATTACCCCCTACTGTTAACTGTTATGTCGCAGTTCTACCCCCTAAGCTCAATTTTGTTGACTGATCTGTTGACTTTGTGGTGAAATGACTATTATACCCTTTTATTTTACCCCCTGTGTTTTGTTTACTCTGTAATTTTACCCCCTGCCACCACTGCCACCGCCATTCACCACCACAACCACCACTGCCACCTCCAGCCACCCACCTCTTTCTCTCACACCCACCATAGCAACAACCAGCCACCATTTGCCACCACACCACCACCATTGTCATCGTCACTGTACACCAACGACTGCCATCACTGTACACCAACGACTGCCAGCACAACCACCATAACCAATTGACGCGGTAATGAACAAACTTTGAAATCAATGGGCTTTTCAGTGATATAATGGAGAATTTGCAGGTCAGAGATAGATGAAGACTACATTAGTAAACTACCAGATGAACTTCTTAGACAAATTCTCACAATTTACCCTTTGGATTCTGGATCAAAAGCTGTAGCTCTCTTTACAGGGTGATGGAACAGACCTTACATCAAACATGGAGGAGCAATATTCAAGATTTTGAATCGGTAATTGGTGATTTTCTGGTTGGTTTTGATGAAAATAATCCTCTAAAAATGCCCAGAAAACTTGAAATCCATTATAGTAAAGGTTTGTTCATTACCGCGTCACTTGAGTTGAACAGAAAATTGAATCTTGATACCGCCACCACCTGACCACCATAACCACCTGTTCACCAACACCACAACCAATTTCAGATCAAGCTACAATTTCTACAAAACCATAAAGAAAGCCCCAAACTGAAATTAGAGTAACAGAAACCCTAGATGATGGTTATAGGTTCAAATTGCATCGAAAAAGTGAAGAAAACAAGAAAATTAACCGTTGATTTCAAGTTCGGAACCTGCAGATTGTGGTGGCGGCTGTATTTTTAAAATTAGGGTTGTGGCGGGGGTGGTGATGATGGCGACGGTGATGGTTGTGGCGGCAGTGGTGGTTGTGACGGTGATGGAGGTTTGTGGTGGGGGTGGTGATGATGGCGACGGTGGTGGTTGTGGCGGTTCAGCTGGCGACGGTTGAAGATGATGATGATGGATTTGGCGGTGATGGTTGAAGATGATGATGATGATGGAGGTTTTTGAAGATGACGGTCATGGAACCTGCAGATGGTAGAAGATGATGATGATGGATTTGCAGTTTACTCTATATATAATATAAATAATAATAAAAATAAATATAGGGTAAGATTACCAAAATACCCTTACATATAATGGTCAAACTACCGTTGACTGAGCTTAGGGGGTAGAACTGCGACATAACAGTTAACAGTAGGGGGTAATTTTGCATTTATTTCCTTAGGGGGGGGTAAGAGTGCCAATGGCCCCTAACCTCAGGGGGGTAAAATTGCAATTTACTCAAAAAGCAAATGTACATGATAAAGATTCTATAAATTTGAAAGAAATCCAAAGAACATATATGTTGAATAAGTAGAATCGGTTTTGCCAAGGTCATGAGACAAACACCATTCCTTAAAACATATCTCTAATAGTCTACTGGTATAAGAGTCGTACCAGAAGTTGTACCACCATATATGTACTCATAATATAAGATATATGTTCCCCTTGTTTTATGTGTTTAAGCGTTTTTTTAACGAAACTAACATCCCATTTTATTGAAGTTGTTACAATCAGATATATGCATTCGACGTAGTTATCATCAGAGCCAGCCCAATGGGCTTCCAACCCTAGGCACAGGCCTAGGGCCACCCAAAATAAAAGGCCTCCAATTTTTTTGATGGTTCTCTATATACTAGGCCCATTTTTTTATTTATTACTAAACAAGAAATAAGAAGCCCAAGTCTGAATCGTTTGAGAAGAAAAAGGCCCAAAGAAAATAAAAGGCCCAAACATGAAACTGAAAAGACGCTCTATCTCGGTCTCCCACACAGTCACCAATCGTCGCACAGAGAAACGAGAGAAGAACAAAGGGCGGCGACTTTGCAGGTTGGAAATCACGATGTTGTCGCCTGAATCGTTGCCTGAATCGTCGAAGGTATTAACGTTTATAAATCTGCTCGATTGAATCGTTTATAAATTGACTGAATCGTGTATAACGTTTATAAATCTGCTCGATTGAATCGTTGCCTGGATCGTTTATAAATTGACTCAATCACTCAGTCATCAAACAAATTAACAAACCCTCTGCCCTCAGTTCTCATATACAGTTTTCGATTTTATTTTGATATCAGTTTTCGATTGTCTTCTTGATTTGTAGCAGTCTAGCAGACGTGAGACGTGGATTATCTGTTGTTCTCGGAACTTAGTGGCACAGAGTCTCGACACTCAGATTCTCGGAATTCAGTTGCATAGCCGCACAGGTTAGATATCTCATATCTGATTTTTTTTTCCTGAATCAAGTTGTTGTTTAGCGAACTAGGGCTTATTCTTTTTTCATAATTTGCTATTTTTGCTGAATAAAGTTGTTGTTTAGGGAATTAGGGCTCATTATCCATCTGTTAAATAGATTTATATTTTAGCAATGTCAAATCGAATTCGAACTTTTGAATCCGGCCATTCAAAAAGGCTAAAAAACGTAAACAAGAAGCTTTAATTGAATCACAAAAGGGAGCACTTTTAAAATTTTGTACACCTACAACAAGTCAACCTACAAATGATAGTGATACACCTACAACAAGTCAACCTACAAACGATAGTGATACACCTACAACAAGTCAACCTATAAACGATATTGATACACCTACAAATAATGAACCTTAAATGCACTTGCCGATTTTTCACGCTCGTGTTCACCTCTGTGAATTTTCAAAATATTTATTATGTCAAAATTTTATTTCATTTCTATATATATGTTATTGAAATTGGTATAATATATGTTTTTGAACATATAACTCTACTGAAAAAGCTTTATAACTTGCCTTAAAACGAGTTTATCCCATTTCTGATATCCTGCATGCTTTAGATTTGAAACAGTAATGTTTCTTTTGTTTTCATTTCGCCCTGTCAACAAGATGATCTTAAAACCAAGACTTAAAACCTCTTCATATAGCTTCAAACTGGGTTTGATCGCTGGTGCCACTCCTTCGAGAATCCATTTGTCGAATTGAACATTGTTGAAAAGTTCCAACCTACATACGTTCCCACAAAAATTCATACATGAATTCTCTTGAAATTCATAATTTATGATTTTTATCAGAAAATATAAGAAGATTTTAAGTTTATAACCAATTTATTAAAAAAATATTTTCAATCAGTCTCTTTTAATTTCTTGATTGTAGCAAATCAAGATTGTTGTTCTTGATTGTGGAAAATCAAGATTTCAAATCTTGAATCAAAATCTTGATGGTGGCATAATATTATTTTCTGAAGAGTAAATTGTCATTTTAGTCCCTGAATTTTTGTCTAAATTGACATTTTAGTCCAAATAGTTTTTTTCTATCCTCTGGGGTCCCTGACTTTGCCTTTTTCTTGCCATTTTGATCACATTGCCTAACTTAGTTTAAAAACCAGGTTATAATCAGGGGTATTTTTGGTATTAAATATTTTGTTGTAAACTACCCCTGGTTATCACTACACAACAGTTATGCCAAAAATAACCCTGGTTATAACCAGATTTTTAGACTGAGTTAGACAATGTGATCAAAATGGCAAGAAAATGAAAAGTCAGGGACCCAGAGGAGCTAAAAAAAACTATTTTGACTAACATGACAATTTTGACCAAACCTCAGGGACTAAAATGGCAATTTACTCTTTTCTAAATCATTATAGAAGGTGTCACCAAATTTTCTTGAAACATAACTTGATGTTTCCAATTCAAGGTTTCTTGTATCAAATTCTTGAGGTGGCAAAACAATATTTCATAAATTAATTAGCATCTTGTTGGTGGTATTTATATATATTCCAAATGAAAGTGCCTATTATGTGAAAGTTCATACGGAAAATCAAGAACTCAAGAATCAGAAAAGACATAACAAAGATTCATCCGAAAAATACCCGTAACCATGATCAGAGTAACACGGAAGATTTGAGATCAAGGTTTCATCGATGTCGAAAACCCAAGCATCCATTCCATCTGCTCCCAATTCCAGGCTCTTGGCATAAATTCCAGACTCATGTGAAACCTTTTCAAGATCAACATTATAAGACCGACCCAACATATAATCTTTCACATAATCCGCACATTCATCCGGAATCGTTTTCCATGGACCCAAATTGTTTGCTTCAACCGCAACCCTCCAACTCGTGCAATGCATCGCAATGTCATCGCTCATGTTCTTGAGCCGGGATTCAGAGAATTCAATGATCAAAGGTCTTGGAAGGAGGTCAGGATCAAGATGATCGATATCCATGCTTTCTTGAGCGAAAGCCATGGAGAAAAGACATAAGAACACGATGGATCCAAGAAAATCCATGTTTCTAAGACCAAAACGACGAAATCAAAAGATTATCGTTCCGATCTTTCCAAGAACTTGGAAAAATGGTTGAATGTGGCTCCTAAAACGCCATCGGCTGAGCAGTCCGAGCTCCGGTCTGGTTAGCCGGTTGGCGATGTAAGGAGATGGGATTGTGCAATGGAAATGAAGTTGAATTTATATAGTTTTGTGATGATAAGTTACGACCAGTGGTTTTCTTTGGTCATAATAATCGACAGACCTAAAATCTATGCAATGAATATTGTATTCTAGGCTTCATTTCATAACTTTTTAAAATTATTTGGTTAGAATCTTTTCACGTACTTACTGTATGGTTTAATTATGTTGATATAACCCTACATGTTATTTTCTAAAGGAATATTGGATTTTAATAATCGTAACTATTCGTTGTTGGCCGCCAACAGTCCTAACTTAAAAAAATTACCACTAGCAGTCCCAACTATTAACATATTAGCCTCCAGTGGACCCTGACTAACAGAATCCTAACGCCGTTAGTCTCCGGTCACCGGAAAAACGTTTTTGGCCGGAAAACTCCATTTTGACAGGAAAACTCAATCTTTTCGTCTCAAACCTCTTTATAATCTTATTACGGGACTTTAGGAACCTTTTTCTAGTAAAAGCCCCAATTATTAAGGTCGCCGGAAAACTCCTTTTTTGCTGGAAAACATCTTTTTGGCCGGAAAACCCAACTTTTTGATCAGAAAACTCAACATTTTCATTTCAAACCTCTTTGTAACCTTAAATCGGACCTTTAGGAACCTTTTTTCTGGCCAAAAACGTTTTTCCGATAACGTCGTTAGAATTCTATTAGTCAGGGTCTATTGGAGACCAATATGTTAATAGTTGAGACTCTCAGTGGTTATTTTTGAAGTTGGGACTGTTGACAGCCAACATCGAATAGTTGAGATTATTAAAATCCAATATTATTTTTCTAAAAATATAACCAATATAAAAATTGCTTTAGAAATCAAACGGGTAAACTAGTAATTTGCTAAACTAAAAAAACATGTTGATAAATGTATGCCGTTAATACAAGCTATCTTGGGGGTGTTTATCCGGTCAAATCTAGTTCTTCTAGATGTTTTAAAACGAGTCAACTCGTCAAGTCACCAGCTGACTCAAGTTAAGTTGCAAAAGGTACGACCTTAACTTGTAGCTCGATTGGAAGATTTTGGAGCGAGCCGGACTGTATCGAGTCGAGTTCGAGCCGGAGCTAAGTTTGGCTTGGCTGACTCGCTCGTTTAACAGCTCTAGTATAAATAAGCTTACAACACCCTCCTTTTTAAAATGGGTTAGACTTTAGCTCCATCCATTAAGTCAAAAAGTTTTCAGTTACACCCTTTGCATTAACTTAAAGAATTAAATGCTGGCAAGTAGTTGAAATTCTATTCTATTAAAATAAAATTGAATAATGCCTAGGAAATTAGAACTCAAACTCAACTTGGTTGTTCAAGTACTGTCCACACATCCCTGGTCTACTGATAGGAGGTTTGAGTTTTCCAGTAGGGACTCAAGTTCAATTCTCACTTATTTCACATGGGATTGATGATATAGACAATGAAGGATTTGAACTAGGCCTTGCCTTGTGTGAGGTTGTCATTTTGATTCATGAGCCCAACCGGGTTTTTGTCCCACCGTGTGTTACGCCAGAGAGTTCTGCTCTTGTGGTGGCACAACGACTGTCAAGTGGCAGCCGGCGGTATGGTTTCCCGGATAAACGCCCAAAAAAGCCAAAAGTGATGCCAGCGTGAGCGCGGTTAAGACAACATAGTCTGGCCAGAGTGGGGCAATACAGGGCTCTCCGATTTGGAGAGTATGGTAACCTTATACATGAAGTTCACCGTTCAAAAAAAAAACTATTGTCCACACATGAGCTTGATGTTTGTGTTCACCAAGTTTAACTATAAGGGCTTAGGGTATACACTTTAACCATGCCACATCACCCATTCTTTCCCATATTACTCCACCTCACTTCAAAGAAATGGTTTAATTCTGTTAACTTCACATAACCCTATTTATTAGTTATTTTGGTTTAAAAAGAAAAAAAATATTCAATCTCTTAACATCCGGTTAACATATTAACATGTGACCCATTTAACGCCCCTTAACCCAAAGAGGGAATGGTGTGCAACATCGGTTAACATGTCATGTCATCTTTAATGTCCCAGGTGTTAGGGTACACCCCGAGGTCTAAGGCTTAAGGGTGTGGACTCTGTGAGGGACTCGGCAAGGCCCATGTGGCCTAGGTGACTCTCCAACACCTCCTTGAGATTTTGAATGTTGGAAAATAGCCGTTGGGCTAAAAAAAAATTTAAAAAATATTTAAAATCTTTTAAACCAACCAATTAACATATTATTTTCACACAATCTCCAACTCTTCTTCCTACAATATCTCTCAAACCTTTACACAAAAAAGAAGTTTGTTTTTTTTTTTACTCAAATGGCAGACGGGTTTGGACGGACGACTAAGAAATAGCCTTGGTCACGGCTTGGACGAGTACATCCACTACGATTAGGTTTGACAGCACCGCCTCATGGTCAAGTGTTTTGCTTAGTGAATTCTGTCAACAAATGACTGAAACCCATCGCAACAAACACGAACGCATTTCCAAATGGAGGCCTGTGAACCGATATGTCAGGATATTTGTCCAACTCTACGACGTCGATGGCATCAAGAATCGCGAAGACAGGTTAACCGAGGAGGGGGCAATGGATGAGCCGATTCCGATTCCAATTCCGACAACTCAGTTGTTGAGGATTAGTATTTTACAGTTATCTCGTTTATTTTTATCAAGTTTGGTTCGTTTTTTATGTCCTTTAATATGTATTATAATTATAAAACTATAAATAAGCGACATGTTTCTGCGTAAGGTTGTTGTATAATTGGCTTTGTGAGTTTTTAAAAAAAAATGGAATTTTCATTTTTAACTCTAAAGTTTCCACCTTTGGCAATTTAAGTCTAGAGTTTCAATATTTAGTAATTTACCCTTTAATTAGTTTGATTTTTCACTTCTAATTCAAAAGTTTTCATCTTTTGTAATTTAACCCTTTGCTTTTTTTTGCTTTTAACCCAAAGTTTTTAATCTTTTGCAATTTAAGCCATAACATTTTTTTACTTTCAATTTTGATCTCTTATATTTTTCGTCTTTCGCAAATTTCTCGTTTAACGTTTCGTTCTAAAATTTCCAAGTTAACACGCCGCAATGTGCGTGTGGGTTCAACGTTTTTTCATATACTTTTTCTGTTTGACAGGCTCATCGCACCGCGTCTATTTTTTCTTGTTTGATAGGTCTGTCGCAACGCGCGGATCAGAGATTGACTTAATTATTATTTTCTATGTTTTACACACATGATTTTATCTAATATGATATATAACTAATGAATCTCCCGCCGCACCAAATAGCCTAACAGTTGTCATTCGAAAATGTCCATTTCTTTGACTGTCACCAAGCACCATAATTGCTTATTAAATTCCATTTATGAACAGTTTTGGTTTTACCTAAAACATGAACTTCACTATGTAACATAATGGTATCTTGGTGTGAACACATTAGGATCTGTAGCTTATATAAATGGGATTTGTGTAACCTATTCAATAACAATATATTTTATCATTCATCGCTTGAGGTTTATTACTATACATTAATAAAAGAATTTAATTGACAGAATATGATGGATGTAAAAAAAACTAAAATGGAAGGGGTGTAAGTGTAAATTTGTAAAACATAACTAACACAGGTCCAGATTTACAAGCTATCGGGGCGTGTTTGGGTTGTAGATAGCGGTGAACATGAAGTTGCCAGAAAACATTGACTCCTTATCTGCATATCAGAATCACATACACATTGTCAGTTTCGAATTTCATAAACGAAACAAGTTCAACTGTAAGCAAATCCAGAAAAGGAAAGACTTTAGAATGTGTTTTGAACCTGTTAATGACAAGCAAGTGCATTCTCGCCGTACATATCTTGAGAAAGCCTGTAAATTTGTTGAAAAACATGTCACTTCGCTTATAATTTATAAAGAGTAAACTGCCGAAATGGTCCTTAAGGTTTGGTTACTTTGCCACTTTAGTCCAAAACTCGAACCTTTTGAATCTGGGTCCATGTGGTTTCAATTTTGTTGCCATTTTCATCCAAAATCAAAATCTGGTCAGGTTTTTTAGTTAACATCCAGGCTTTCTGTCTTTTTCCTCCTTTTTAATGAAGGGCAAAATGGTCTTTTAACGTTTTATTATAACAAATTAAAAAAATCTGACCATTTTGCCCTTCATTAAAAAGGAGGAAAAAGACAGAAAGCCTGGATGTTAACTAAAAAACCTGACCAGATTTTGATTTTGGATGAAAATGGCAACAAAATTGAAACCACAGGGACCCAGATTCAAAAGGTTTGAGTTTTGGACTAAAGTGGCAAAAGTGACCAAACCTCAGGGACCATTTTGGCAGTTTACTATTTATAAAATTGACAACTACAAGCAACTAAGAAGACCAAATTAGAGTATCGTTATATGTAAAGACACTAACTTAGTGACTACAACACCAAAAATCGCCACGTGATAGCATATATCTACCAAAGTTTATGCATAATTTATTGGTATACACAAACATTTGACAAATGACAACCCACCGTTCAGGGCTGCAAACGAACCAAACTTTCGGCGAACAGTTCGTGAACCGTGCGGCGGGAAGTTCGTTGTGTTCGTTCGTTCGTTTATTAAACAAACGAACACGAACAAGAAATTTCGTTCGTTTAGCTAAATGAACGAACGTGAACAGAGGCCGCGTTCGTTCATTTATGTTCGTGAACGTTCCGTAACGTGTTCGTTTATGTTCGATAGTTCATTAGTGTTTTTAGTTTTTATATTTTATTTAAATGCTTAAAAATTTCGACAAATAAGTGTCAGTGTATTATATATTTTATTCGTGAACGCTTGTTTGTGTTCGTTTGTCTCCATTTGTGTTCATGAACATTAGTTTGTGTTCATCAACATTCGTTTTTGTCTGTTGCCTAAAATTAACAAACGAACACGAACAAGTTCATTTCCTTAACAAATGAACACGAACAAAAAATCTCGTTCGGTAGGTGTTCATGAACAGTTTGTGAACACATATATTTCTTAACAAACGAACACAAACAAGGTCTTCTTCATGTTCGTTCAGTTCGTTTGCAGCCCTACCGCCGTTCACTACATAACCAATTTTAAGTTGAACCTGCAAAAACCGCATAAATACACGTACAAGTGCTTATCCGATTGTCTTTGTTTTCTACTTAAAATCGGTTTTGTAATGAACATGCCCATTACCACCACAATACGGGTGATATAGATATAACAAAAAGCGAAACAAGAACATATGACTTGAGGCGAAAAACTTGCCAGGACAGCTGGTAATGCAGCAGCATCATACGTCGGTGAACCATCACTTGAGAATACGTTCCTATACCATATGCCAAGCATAATTATAAATGAGATTATGCACTCAAAATCATGGTTTAGTGAATGTCTTACTTCCATATCGTATTGTGTAACGCATCTGGTTTCGCTTCTGGAAGCATGGCAGTGTCATAAGCCACAATATTACCATAAAATATTTTTTCCAGTTCCCTCATCCATTTAGACAACAGCAAATTAACCTGCACTTTAATGGAAAGATCAAATCTTTACACAAGTATCTAATTTATAATATGGATATCGTCATAACATAACGGTAAAAAAATATAGGGAAAATAACCAAAATGGTCAGTTTGACGAATGAGTTTGACAAAATAGCCTTGACTTTTTTCTTTTCCAAAAATATCAGTTGACCTTTCTTGTTTTTAGTTAAGAAATTGTTTTTCAAGCTTGAGCTTGGCCCGGGCTCAGCTCGTTTATTATTTATTAATTATAATTATTATTGTATTTATAATTAGTTATTTTTTCATAATTTTATAAATGGTAATTATTATTATCATTATTTAAATATATACTTAATAAATTTAACAAAAAATATATATAAACAATAGACTCGTTTAGGCTCGCGAACCGGTTCGAGCTCGACAAGCGAAGCTCTGGCTCGGGTTCGTTTACTAAACGAGCTTGTTTTAGGCTCGGGCTCGAGCTCATTTAAGCTCGGCTCGTATTGAGCTTTTTATAGAACCGATCGTTTGCACCCCAATTCCACATGGCACACATTGCTGCACCGGCACAGCGAATTTTCTACTCTTAAGTGGATTTATAATAGTTATGACTAACCCCTGCTTGTGAAACCCTAATCTCCAAATCATGATTGTATATCTCATAAACATATTGTCCCAATTCAACACCTTCTTTTCCTTCCACTTTCAAACGACGCAAACAAAGCCACATGTGCACAACGAGCATAGAGAATGTAGTTCTAAAGGTCTTCTCCAACCTAAAAACTGCATTGATTACACATTACTAATCCAACTTACTTAATCAAATTCGAGGCAAAAGACTGTGAAGTATTAACATAAGTATAAAAAACGAACCGTCATAAACCATAGGGTTATCAACTTGAGAAACAACGCGACGGTAAATACCATTCGCTGCTCGAATAGACATACTCTGCTTACTATAAAAGAGCATCAATCTGAGGATAAACAAGCGAATACCCTTGTAATTAGGCTCGTTAATCCTATGAGGCGATCCAGGTGACAGGGCTAATGAAACCGCCTTACTACGAAACATCTTATTCAAATTTACCTACAGAAACCACTGTTAAGCAAGTTGACAGCATCAAACCATACCTATATCCAAATCTTGTGCTTACTATAAAAATTTTAAAAAAAATTAATCTACACAAATATAGGTAGGGATGAACAATAACCGACCCGTTAACCGAAACCGAACCGAAATTAACAGAAGATCGGTTATCGGGTTTTTTTGTACCCTCGGTTAACCGAATTAACCGAACTGAACCATTCATATTTTGATATATTTTTAGCTTTTATACCTCAATTTCATGTATTTTATGTTTTATACCTCCATTTCATATATTTATACATCCAATTCATGTATTTATACCTCAATTTTATGTATTTATATATTTATACCGCCATTCCATGTATCTGTAAGTAGAAAAATTTAGCCTGGTTTGGTTTGCTTACTAACCCCGAAATTAACCCAACCGGACCGAAAACCGACAAATTAACCGAATAAACCAAATCGATTAACCGAAAACCGAAAAATTAACCGAATAAACCGAATCGATTAACCGAAAACCGAATGTAAATTACAAGTTTTGTCCTTTATGTATGTACCAAATTGCAGGCGGTGTCCTTGACTTCAAAATTGACTGGTTTTGTCCTTAACGTTTCAAAATCCTGCACGTTATGTCCTTTAGACGAAACCTAGTTAGATTTTTTGGTTAAAGTTGGTCATGTGCATTGAGCATGAGGGCACTTTTATCATTTTGCCTCCCTAAGGAAATTGTTATAAGTTATTTACTCAATAGTCCCTAGGGAGGCAAAATGACAAAAGTACCCTCATGTGCAAGGCACATGACCAACTTTAACCAGAAAATCTAACTGGGTTTAGCCAAGGATGTAACATGCATGATTTTGAAACGTTAAGGACAAAACCAGTCAATTTTAAAGTCAAAGGACACCGCTTGCAATTTGATACATACATAAAGGATAAAACTTGTAATTTACTCGTTAATAAAATAGATTAACCGATGACTTCGGTTTCAGTTACGGTTAACGCAATTAACCGAACCGAACCGTGCACACAATTTAGGAACAAAATGTAATCTTTATTCTTACCAGTTGCTCCAAACCATGACCCTGCATATACACATACAAAAAATGGTTAATTTTAAGTTCAAAAGGGAAAAAGATTTGACTGTAAATTACTATTTTTTAATTTTACCTCTGATATATCTGCATAACTCTTCCCCATTGAATCAACAACTTTTGGCAGTTCAACAGAGGAAACCCTAGAAATACTTCTGCAAGAAAACCATAAATTGTTCTGCACCCTGTATATATTAACTAGAGTTCTGCTCCATTTAAGCACCATTGCAAATCAAAATAATCTACAAGAATATTAGAATGTTTAATATTTGAAAGTGATTTGGGAAATTAGTGATTGTTTTAGTGTGAGAAGCAGTAATTAATGGTTTATGATCACACATTATGAATTGAAAAATTTAGGGTTTTTTTGGTTACTTACAGGTTAGTGCTTCCTCCTTGTGAAAGATGTCGATTGTTCAGATTCAACTACAGTTTTTTGATTGATTTACAGCCAAAACTGAATTGAATTAAAAGGCCTTACAAAACCCTTATTTGTCTATTAAAAGGTCTTCTAAAACCCTTGTTTGTCTATTATTTTATTTTTGAGTAAATTACAAGTTTTGTCCTTTATGTTTACATCAAATTTCAGGCGCTGTCCTTTTCGCCAAAAGTTTACAGGCGGTGTCCTTTACCTTTCAAAATCTTGCACGTTTTGTCCTTTAGGCCAAACCTAGTTAGAAATTTCAGTTAAAAAATATCATGTGCAATGCACATAAGGGTAAAATGGTCATTTTCCTCTCAATCCTTTCAATTCCCTATTTATATCCCACACCAACTTCCTCTCAATCCTTTCAATGCCCCATTTATATCCGGAAAAATGTTGTGAAACGAAGAAATAAACTGACTTCTAAACATTGATGCAGTCCGATCATCAAACCACCACCCACAACCACCCCCAAATCACCCCAACAATCCGATTTTATAACCACCATACCCAAATCACCATCGCATGTAAGACCCTATTTCGAACATGACAAAAGTCGCAGCGGAAACACGAACCATAAAATTTCTTTCATTATAAATACCTCAACTTATTTAAAATTTAACTTTAACATAGCTCTTTCTCATAAATCCGTCATTCTCTTATTTACGATTTGAAAACATAGCTTATGTTTACTACATTATATACATCAACGTTCCCGTACAATCTCTCTAGTGACTCGATCCTCGATCTCCAATCCTTGGTTATCCTCATGACTGGTAATACCTGCGTTCACCACATAAAATTTACAACATTAGTACACATTATAAACCTACAAGGTTTCCACGTTTACATCTCGCTTTGTTAATTCTTTACATCCCAGCTTTTCCATCCTGTCGTACCATCCGTGATGAGACTTCTTTGTTATTCCTGCATTTCACTTATGACTCCAAGTACACGAATAAACAACGTAAACACTTAATCATACCGAAAGACTTGCAAACATACCTAGACTTCATGCATATTATCTCCATATATGCCTACGTACACAAGTACATACCAATCTACATGTATACTTACATATGCACACATCTACATTATTAAATACGTATCTGCATGTACACATACCAACCTCGTTACGTACACTCATGACACTATACATATTTACATACATACAACCCTAAGTGCATCATACCAAACCCATATCTGCTTACTCTCATACATACCATCATATAACCGCTCGTTCTTGCTCGCATACTTATAAACATACCCATCAAGGATACATACATTCTTACATACACTTAAATTCATAAAAACGTAAATTAAACTAGTCGTGCGTAACTTAAAACGCGTTTAAGCGAGTTCCCAAGGCAAAACGAGGCACGAAAACAGTTTTCGGAGGAACATGACCCGTCGCGCGACGCGACGGGCCGTCGCGCTACGCGACCCCCCCTAAAACGACAGAAACATTTCAGCTAGTTGCTGCATATTTTCAGCACGATCCGGTTTTACGGAAACAAGCATAACTCTCTCATTTTTTATCCGTTTTACCCGATTCTTCTTCCTACACGTCCGTAATTAAATTCTCCATCTAATGGAACTAAAATCCAACATCCGACTTAACGAAATTTCAGACTTTTAACTCTTCGGCTTATTAGCCTTTTTACCATTTTTGACCCGTTCATGCATACATCAACATAACTTGTTCATTTTACCATAACCCCTTATAAACATAATAATTTCAGTGTCGTCTATCATAAATTACTAAATTCTTGGATGTCTTGCATCCTCTTAACACCTTATCGTTCATATGCTTATTTTTTACCCGTTAAGGGTATTCGCGCATTAATTGGTCTACGACTAACCAAACTATAATCCCCACTTCTATACTTGTCCAAAACATTACACTAATCGAATAACTTGTTTCTAAGCTACTTTTAAAATCGTTTGCCGCAAAATACCCATCAAGGGTATTTTGGTCAACTTTAATCCCCTCATTTACGACGAAGAACTTTAACCCATATTTACCCTCAAACGTCATGTTTAATTAATTAAAACACTTTATTACTTAATCGTACTAAGAAGTGATTACAGAAATCACTTACCTTATGCATCCGCGTTCCTATCCGCTTCCTTGCCTTCTCTTGACCCGTTAGCCATTCATGCTTGAGTCCACCTTGATATGATTCCTATACTTTCATATTACTAACATCGCATTCTCGTTAGCTTACATCATTGCACATGTTAACGACGATATCAATCACATATTTCACATTTGACTTTCATTAGTCGATTTTAGCTAATCATAAAACATACAACCAAGTTCATATCCTGTTAAACGCATGTAATTCATCATGTCGTTCCATTTAATACGTATCGACATAACAGGTACCATACAACTTCCTATAATCCTACCTTTACGACAACTAGTCAAATCGTACTTCATATGCATAGTTGACTTTCTGAAAGTCAACAGTTCATCTATTTAACTTTCCACTTATCATCATATACTAGTAACATCACAATAGACTATACGGACGACATTATATACGTCTTATCATACTCTTGGTGTGCGTACCACCTTTTAAGCATAACGTACAACTTATTCATGCATAAATCTTCTAAACTCATACATAACCCCTCAAAACCTACTACTAATCATCATGTATCATTCCAAATGATCATCAAACATAACATCATCATATTCCTCCTAATTCATCTAACAAGAATTCATCATACACACGTAATACATCAATCTTTCAACAAGACTTGAACATAGGTTGTGTTTCTAGTACTTATTCTCACCATAACTAACGGGTTTCACCTCTAATCATCAAATTGACACAAACCATACATAACCCATGTTCTATACGAGGATTCTAACCCTTGTACATGATTAATTTCATATTAACTTACGATTTTGAACATAACCCACTTCACACATGATCACAAATCTTAGATTTAAGACATACCTTATGATCCCCTCATGAGGGTGATCATTAATCCGTGTTCCTTCTTGAATTTGAGCTTCGATTCACCCTTTAATTTGGTGATTTAGTGGAACTAGGGTTTGGAGCTCTTGAGAGCTCCTGAAGATTCAAGAACACGCACGTATGTGTGTGTTTGTGTGTGTATAGACCTTTTAATTAGTAATCAACTTTCATCTATTCCACTCTAGCCCCTCGGGTTTGCCTTTTAAACATAACTGACACTACCTTTATCATTTAATACTTTTGACCATACCCTTAACTAGGTTAAATAGCCTAGTTATTTATTTCATGACGTGTCACATAAGAACATACTACAAATATTAACATTCAGATTTTTGGGGCGTTACAAGTCTACCACCCTTAAACAAGGTTTCGTCCCCGAAACCTTCCTCACTTCCATTTAACACTAATTATCTTTTCTTCCTGTTTATCAATACGACCACGAGCCCATCTTAATGACAACCTTCTTCCTTCAAGAACCCCTCCCCAGAGTTCTTATCAGTGTCGCTCTCACTGATAGCGCTAATTCGAACGCACGATCTAACTAGTGGTTCATTCATCATTCTAGCACTCATATATTATGTGTAATATATCTTTTTGTTGTTTTACTTTAAACAATTCCAACATCCCATTAATAACATTTCCTCATGTTCATTCCAACATTTATAAAATTTTCGTCAACTATACAATCTTACTTCGTAATTTATACGTGCTCATATATGCTTAACTCTACTAATACATCATAGTAATAGATAACTATACATTCTCGATTCATAAACTATTCATATAATTGGCTTTTTCTTAACAAGTCCATACTTTCCAAACCATGTCTTCACGTAACGTTCTCATTTCCTTGATCAGAAAATATCGGTCAATATACACACTTTCTAAATCTGTAATCATACATACATTTGTATGATCCGTTCATAACGGATCTACTATTTTCTCCTCAATTCTAAAAAATTGCATTCTCTACATACTCTGTATAACGTTTACTTTTGTGTTGTCACCACAACAAAACTACTATTACATAATCACACCCACGTGCTTAACTCTAACGTTAACCTCATTCTACGTTTTCTACAGTTACTGGTACTATACTTTCCTTGCCTTTACGTTATCTTTAAACCATTTCGTTCATTCCACATTACTATGGCTTTCACTTCATGCATTACTTAATTTACGTATATAAATATGTCATACTAGTTCATATCTTTCCAACATGAGTTAAACATTTTACTAACCTCTTTTTCATTTCTCAAACCGATGATCCGTAACCCAGATCGATCATCTTCTCCTCGAGTACTAGCCCTACAGGCCAGATTTCATTCATTCGTGTAATGAGCTTCCGCTCGTGCACATCCTTTCACCAATACAATTGGTTTCATCACATCAATATTTCTAACATTATCATTAACAACATCGGCGATTAGCATATGTCCTTCAAACATTCATTACACTAGGTGATTACCCACCTATAATTCTTCTACAATTTCCTACGTACCTACAATAACATACCACACACTCTATTTCTTACATCCAATCCTTTCATTCTATTAATCATTTCGCCAACTGAATTACACACTCGTACTTCCTTCCATTCATGCTTACTTGCAAAGACCTTATTACATCGTTTCAATATTTCTTACCAAACTTACCATTCCAGCCCTTACTTAAGTTATTGTTCGGGTCACAGCCCGTCATCATTCTGACTTCTAAGAGTCATTTACTAACACGTCTAACACGTAGCTCATACCAAACTTCATCTATTATACTATCATCTTTTACTTTATATTTATTTCTTTGACCCGTTCGACTCAATCATGGTCAAACTGTCGACATCTTTTTTGTACGGATTAATTTCATCTTTTTATATTTTTAAATCTGTCTCACGTATGCAGATGCATCATTCATGCTTTCTCATTCATGGAATCCGCCTTACGGATTCAAACATTACATTCATGCCTTTCATTACTTCTGCGTTTTGAATCCTTCTCGTGGATTCAAACACCTTATCCATGCCTTTCATCCTTGAATCCGTCTTACGGATTCAAACATATCATTCATGCCTTTCATCCTTGAATCCGTCTTACGGATTCAAACATATCATTCATGCCTTTCATCCTTGAATCCGTCTCACGGATTCAAACATTGCATTCATACCTTTCATTTCCTGAATCCGTCTTACGGATTCAGACATATTATTCATATCCTGTTGATCCGCACTTAACCACGGATTCAACATTCTTCATTCTTATCAGGCATGTTTTTCATTCTTACATAGTACTCTCAATTTCCCGAGAGTCTTACTTCCCATTTCACCCACACGCCCGCCTGCTACCCAACTCTACCGGACATACCTGTAACAATTATCATGATCTCATGAACGTCATATGTTTCTCGTGTACTGGCCAGGTACACCATCCACATAATAGTTTCGTGCCTTCGTGTAATTGTCACCTTACGTCCGTAGACTTAGGTTTCGGCGCGTGTATCATTTTCAGTACTTCATTACTATACTATCATTATCCTTCATTTAGAATTTTCCTTCCCTTAATGAGCTTTACTATTACATATACCCACATATCGAATTTACGTACCTGGATTCAAATTTGCCTTATTACCTCTTTGCCTGCCTTAATATTCATCTTAGACCGCATTCACAGATCATCCTCTTCCAACACTTCTGCTTACCTTGCACATACCAAACCGTCATGTTCTTACACGTATACATAAGTACATACTTACATTAGCCTTTACCTTTGGATCTTGATCGAGTCTTAGATTGTACGGGTTTCTTATCTCAAGAGCACACAAGTTTGAGTTCAAGTACTTACCTTCTCGTACTTGATTCCCTCAAACCAGGGCTCTGATACCAACTTGTAAGACCCTATTTCGAACATGAAAAAAGTCGCAGCGGAAACACGAACCATAAAATTTCTTTCATTATAAATACCTCAACTTATTTAAAATTTAACTTTAACATAGCTCTTTCTCATAAATCCGTCATTCTCTTATTTACGATTTGAAAACATAGCTTATGTTTACTACATTATATACATCAACGTTCCCGTACAATCTCTCTAGTGACTCGATCCTCGATCTCCAATCCTTGGTTATCCTCATGACTGGTAATACCTGCGTTCACCACATAAAATTTACAACATTAGTACACATTATAAACCTACAAGGTTTCCACGTTTACATCTCGCTTTGTTAATTCTTTACATCCCAGCTTTTCCATCCTGTCGTACCATCCGTGATGAGACTTCTTTGTTATTCCTGCATTTCACTTATGACTCCAAGTACACGAATAAACAACGTAAACACTTAATCATACCGAAAGACTTGCAAACATACCTAGACTTCATGCATATTATCTCCATATATGCCTACGTACACAAGTGCATACCAATCTACATGTATACTTACATATGCACACATCTACATTATTAAATACGTATCTGCATGTACACATACCAACCTCGTTACGTACACTCATGACACTATACATATTTACATACATACAACCCTAAGTGCATCATACCAAACCCATATCTGCTTACTCTCATATATACCATCATATAACCGCTCGTTCTTGCTCGCATACTTATAAACATACCCATCAAGGATACATACATTCTTACATACACTTAAATTCATAAAAACGTAAATTAAACTAGTCGTACGTAACTTAAAACGCGTTTAAGCGAGTTCCCAAGGCAAAACGAGGCACGAAAACAGTTTTCGGAGGAACATGACCCGTCGCGCGACGCGACGGGCCGTCGCGCTACGCGACCCCCCTAAAACGACAGAAACATTTCAGCTAGTTGCTGCATATTTTCAGCACGATCCGGTTTTACGGAAACAAGCATAACTCTCTCATTTTTTATCCGTTTTACCCGATTCTTCTTCCTACACGTCCGTAATTAAATTCTCCATCTAATGGAACTAAAATCCAACATCCGACTTAACGAAATTTCAGACTTTTAACTCTTCGGCTTATTACCCTTTTTACCATTTTTGACCCGTTCATGCATACATCAACATAACTTGTTCATTTTACCATAACCCCTTATAAACATAATAATTTCAGTTTCGTCTATCATAAATTACTAAATTCTTGGATGTTTTGCATCCTCTTAACACCTTATCGTTCATATGCTTATTTTTTACCCGTTAAGGGTATTCGCGCATTAATTGGTCTACGACTAACCAAACTATAATCCCCACTTCTATACTTGTCCAAAACATTACACTAATCGAATAACTTGTTTCTAAGCTACTTTTAAAATCGTTTGCCGCAAAATACCCATCAAGGGTATTTTGGTCAACTTTAATCCCCTCATTTACGACGAAGAACTTTAACCCATATTTACCCTCAAACGTCATGTTTAATTAATTAAAACACTTTATTACTTAATCGTACTAAGAAGTGATTACAGAAATCACTTACCTTATGCATCCGCGTTCCTATCCGCTTCCTTGCCTTCTCTTGACCCGTTAGCCATTCATGCTTGAGTCCACCTTGATATGATTCCTATACTTTCATATTACCAACATCGCATTCTCGTTAGCTTACATCATTGCACATGTTAACGACGATATCAATCACATATTTCACATTTGACTTTCATTAGTCGATTTTAGCTAATCATAAAACATACAACCAAGTTCATATCCTGTTAAACGCATGTAATTCATCATGTCGTTCCATTTAATACGTATCGACATAACAGGTACCATACAACTTCCTATAATCCTACCTTTACGACAACTAGTCAAATCGTACTTCATATGCATAGTTGACTTTCTGAAAGTCAACAGTTCATCTATTTAACTTTCCACTTATCATCATATACTAGTAACATCACAATAGACTATACGGACGACATTATATACGTCTTATCATACTCTTGGTGTGCGTACCACCTTTTAAGCATAACGTACAACTTATTCATGCATAAATCTTCTAAACTCATACATAACCCCTCAAAACCTACTACTAATCATCATGTATCATTCCAAATGATCATCAAACATAACATCATCATATTCCTCCTAATTCATCTAACAAGAATTCATCATACACACGTAATACATCAATCTTTCAACAAGACTTGAACATAGGTGGTGTTTCTAGTACTTATTCTCACCATAACTAACGGGTTTCACCTCTAATCATCAAATTGACACAAACCATACATAACCCATGTTCTATACGAGGATTCTAACCCTTGTACATGATTAATTTCATATTAACTTACGATTTTGAACATAACCCACTTCACACATGATCACAAATCTTAGATTTAAGACATACCTTATGATCCCCTCATGAGGGTGATCATTAATCCGTGTTCCTTCTTGAATTTGAGCTTCGATTCACCCTTTAATTTGGTGATTTAGTGGAACTAGGGTTTGGAGCTCTTGAGAGCTCCTGAAGATTCAAGAACACGCACGTATGTGTGTGTTTGTGTGTGTGTAGACCTTTTAATTAGTAATCAACTTTCATCTATTCCACTCTAGCCCCTCGGGTTTGCCTTTTAAACATAACTGACACTACCTTTATCATTTAATACTTTTGACCATACCCTTAACTAGGTTAAATAGCCTAGTTATTTATTTCATGACGTGTCACATAAGAACATACTACAAATATTAACATTCAGATTTTTGGGGCGTTACAAGTTGATTACCAGTTGCTCCAAACCATGACCCTGCATATACATATACAAAAAATGGTTAATTTTCAGTTCAAAAGGGAAAAGGATTGACTGTAAATTACTAATTTTTAATTTTACCTCTGATATATCAGCATAACTTTTCCCCATAGAATCAACAACTTTTGGCAGTTCAACAGAGGAAACCCTAGAAATACTTCTGCAAGAAAACCATAAATTGTTCTGCACCCTGTATATATTAACTAGAGTTCTGCTCCATTTAAGCACTATTGCAAATCAAAATAATCTACAAGAATATTAGAATGTTTAATATTTGAAAGTGATTTGGGAAATTAGTGATTGTTTTAGTGTGAGAAGCAGTAATTAATGGTTTATGATCACACATTATGAATTGAAAAATTTAGGGTTTTTTTGGTTACTTACAGGTTAGTGCTTCCTCCTTGTGAAAGATGTCGATTGTTCAGATTCAACTACAGTTTTTTGATTGATTTACAGCCAAAACTGAATTGAATTAAAAGGCCTTACAAAACCCTTATTTGTCTATTAAAAGGTCTTCTAAAACCCTTGTTTGTCTATTATTTTATTTTTGAGTAAATTACAAGTTTTGTCCTTTATGTTTACATCAAATTTCAGGCGCTGTCCTTTTCGCCAAAAGTTTACAGGCGGTGTCCTTTACCTTTCAAAATCTTGCACGTTTTGTCCTTTAGGCCAAACCTAGTTAGAAATTTCAGTTAAAAAATATCATGTGCAATGCACATAAGGGTAAAATGGTCATTTTCCTCTCAATCCTTTCAATTCCCTGTTTATATCCCACACCAACTTCCTCTCAATCCTTTCAATTCCCTGTTTATATCCCACACCAACTTCCTCTCAATCCTTTCAATGCCCCATTTATATCCGGAAAAATGTTGTGAAACGAAGAAATAAACTGACTTCTAAACATTGATGCAGTCCGATCATCAAACCACCACCCACAACCACCCCCAAATCACCCCAACAATCCGATTTTATAACCACCATACCCAAATCACCATCGCAACAGACCAAAGAACATATTTTGTATGAGAAATAATTCCAATTATTTATACTCTTCTTTAATATGAGTTTAGGATTAGCCAGAAAGTGTAATTCCATACGCTGAAACAAATTTATACTCTTCTTTAATACAAGTCGGAACGCCAACAATTAAACCATACCATTTCCGTCGGTGCCCAATTTTTGGCCGGACGGGATTTTTTCAGTGGTGCTCCGAACAAGACTGTCATGTATACTCTGACTCTGCACGACCCGTTTCGGTTGCCGAACCAAGCTACTGCGACCCAAATGAGCCCTGACCCGAACCGGACTACTTGGCCTTTCCCCATCTATCTGCTTCTGGAAAACGACCATGCCGTCACTATGGTGGTTAGGGTTCAGAAGAAAAAAACGATGGTATCGGTGGTAGTTGGTTGTGGCGGTGGGGAATAGGTGGAGTGTGGCCGTGTGGGGGTTGAGAAATGCTTATTAACCATAATCTATTAACCATAATCTTTCAATTGGATTGAGAGATTGAAAAGATAAGAATGGAGATGCACATTTTTTTCTTCCTGAAGGAGAGAGATAATTTAGAGAGAGAAAGAGTGTTGAGGGAGAGAGAAAGTTACTGGGTTTTATACAATTTTTATTTTTTAAATTAAATAGGTGAAATTACAATAGTACCCTCATGTGCCTTGCACATGACTAAATTTAACCAAAAAAATCTAACTGGGTTTGGTCTAAAGGACAAAACGTGCAAGATTTTGAAAGGTAAAGGACACCGCCTGTCAATTTTTGCGCTAAAGGACAGGGCCTGAAATTTGATATAAACATAAAGACAAAACTTGTAATTTACTCTTTTATTTTTTTTATTATTATTATTTTTTTTTTTGCCGTTTTAAAAAAAAATAGCCAATAGGTTTGACTCTAATTAGGGGTGGTGGGTGTGTCTTACCTAGTCACCCTCGGGTTCAATCGAGTTAGTCGGGTAAGAGGGTAGACTGTTCCCTCCCCTCCGAATAGTGGCATCAAGTAGGTTGGTCGAGTTGTAGTACTCGGGTGTGGACATTTGATAGCTCGGATATTCTTCCCACAACCCAACCCCAAACACACGGAAACAGTTAAAAAAGTGCTACTCTAACCATTCGAAATCGCCTGTTGGTTTTAAACCCATCATTGTTGTCGTTGTACTCTGGCCAAGCTTCACAACTTACGAATTCGGCCACCGTTTGAGGTCATCTGTATACCGTTCTACTCGTCTTGTGATTTTGATTATTAGCCTTATGGTCTTGAGTTTTAATCGTAACGACAATAAATGAATGTTAGTGTTCTTGCGTACTTATGGTTTATAATTAAAAGAAAACGATTATTGGAGAAACCTTGGAGTAGTTTGGGTAATTAGGGTAGATATCATTCCAAATTGAGTAGTTTGGAGTAGATTGAGGTTATTTGGTGTGACAAAATTCTATTGGTTTTTGAGTACTTGGGGGTAGACGCTCCCTCCACCCTCACACGTTTGGAGTGTAAGTCTAGAAAAATTGTAGGTTTGAGTTACATTGTGAGTGTACTTGTGATGAGTATGTATATGATGATGAAAAAAACAATCATGATCAGTGACTCGATCGTTATGAGTCTCTACATGATTGATGAATCACGAGCCATCTGACTTATTTGAAAAAAGATTTAAACCTCGGACCGAACCGATGTCTTTCAATCCGATTCTTGATTCTCCCATTCTCACTTTCATGGTTCAAGTTCTAGGTTCGGTTCGGTCAGGTCCGGTTATGAACCAATAATCACTCCAATTTGTAACATCAACATGTGTTTCATTGTTGTAATATGGTGATCCGCTAAGATCGATATTAAATGATTATGTGATATAATTTTAAAATTAAAATTTTTTTTGAACGGCAATTTTTTTTAAAATTAATTAACTTCAACTTCAATAAGAAAAGTCACTTTCTCTTATGGGCTAGCACTCTATTTCTTTTCCCAGCCTTAATAAGCTGGAGTTTGCTGGATTGGATTTGGTTCGATGGTTTGGGCTTGTCCCACCAAAGTACCAATGGTGTGAGTTTTATAAATGTACAGTTATGCGTAGTATTTAGGTGTAAAATAAGGAGGCCATGTTCAAGGGTGACAGGTCCAATATGATACGAACTTGAAAATTTACATAAACCCCGACACGGCATGAATATTCACAAGAACGCTACCCGTTTAACCCAAATTTGTTTTATTTTATTTTTTCGCATATTTATACTCTAAATTTACATTTTTACAAAAACAAATGTATATAAAACATTTACATTTTACTTATAGTAATATCGTACATCGGTTTCTCTTTTAAGTTTTAAGTTTTATCATAAAAAGACAAACCAATCTTAATTATGACATAAAACACATATTAAGAAGAAAAAAATAGGTTAAACGGGTCAATCCACAAACCTGGAGGGTTGAAACGAACCCTGTTTGTTTAGCTAGACGAGTTCACGAGTTCCAACCTAAAGCTGCTGCGAAACAAAATTACTTCCCTTCGAGCATAAAGCAGTCGAAACTAGGGTTGCTCTCGACAATCTAGGTTGTCGTCTGCTTTAATTAAATCCGAAAATTCAATAGCTTCATTATTTTTTTTTCTAAATATATGGATAGGTTGAATCATCAAAATGATGATCCTCTTCCACAAAGTCTTTGTCACGGATATTGAACACTCGTTCAGTTTCCTTTGATGCTTACATCCCGTAGTCGGTTGAGCAATTGAAATCTCGGAAACAAATGGTGGTTGAAAAACAGTAAAATAGTTCAAAACATATGTAAACAGATAATTCTAAGTTGTAGGATTATCTATCTAGAGTTTAAATGGGTTAAAAATAATTCAAGAGAGTTTAAGATAAATGTAGTTTGGTATATTTAATTAGTTTGAATTATCTGTTTATTAGATAGGTTTATTTTAATATTAAAAATAGTGTTTGGGTTGGGTTAGGATTAGAACGAGGTTCGTATAAATAGATTGTTAGGTCTATTGTAATTGGCGTGCTTCTTGTTTGATAATAAAAAGAGTCGAACAAGTTGTTCAATCTTGTGTTTGTGTGTGTTTTATCAAAGACATGATTTTCTAACAAAATAAAGATAAAATAGGAAATTCAAATAAAAAAAAGATGTATGTTGATCTTCTTCCAAAGAAATGTGATCTTCCACCAATTCAATTGGGTCTTCCACTAGTCCACTTAGATTTAGATGTTCCTGCATCAGTATCGGTATTCATTTTTGTGGTTTTCTGTTTCGACACGAAGCGGTTTCGATATTCTTTTACCGAACCGATATCGTCCAACAACATCGCTATCAGCATTGGTATTCATTTTTCTCTTTTATGTTTTGATACGAGTCGGTTTTGATATTTTTTTCAATATTTTTACCACCTGTACCGAAGCCCGTAGCTTTACGATTGTAACTTTTATTTGATTAGGTCGATACTATTATAAACTTTATCTAATGTTTGTGCATATATAGAATTCCACCCGCTTTGTACGAGGAATCTCACTAGTTTGTTACGAAAGAATGTAAGTATGGATGATTTTGACATTTTTGTTAAAAATTGTAACTAAGTAGTAATTAACAATAGTTGTCAAACACACTTAACTATTTTTAGGTGATAAAACATATTATTTATTGTAACTGAGTAGTAATTAACAATAGTTGTAAAACACACTTAACTATTTTTAAGCGATGAAACATATTATTTTTATTTCTAACAAGGTAACATGCTATGCGATTAGTTGACAACTTGACATGCCGATTAATTAGGAGTCGGTTTGGCCTTAGTCGGCTTAATTGAAGGGAATTTGGCCTGTAATAATCCCACCTAGATCTTATTGGCCATTAATAATCCCACCTCAGAATATTCCCTCCACCAGTCCCACCTTTCACATATTTTTCCTACAATGGTCCCCCGTTAAAAAAACTTAACGGAGTTCAGTTTTTTCCAAATTACAAACACATTTTTAGGGCTTTTGATTAGAACGATGATACGAGTCCATTGATGTAAAAGTTGCCTCGAAACGGTGTTCCAAACGATGAAAACGACGCTTCAATTCGGGTGTTTAAATTTCCAATTAACCAAAATCAAGTCACTTGGAGCACCATTTCGAAGTAAGTTTTACATCAATGGACTCGTATCATTGTTCTGATCAAAAGCCCTAAAAAATCTGTTTGTAACTCCGTTATGTTTTTTTAACAGGGACCATTGTAGGAAAAATAAGTGAAAGATGGGACTGGTGAAGGGAATATTATGAGGTGTGATTATTAATGGCCAATAAGGTCTGGATGGTATTATTATAGGTCAATTCCCCTTAATTGAATCATATAGCACACTATGTTATTTTAATAGAAAATGTTGATATTATTTTAATTAAATATTGTGTATACTTGTATAGTATGTTATCCAAATTTACAATATTATACAAAAACGTACTTTAGAAAAATATATGATGAACAAACAATATATTTGTTTGTTATAAAAGTATATTGATCTAATAAAGAGATGATCAATACATCATAATATTCATTATTCTAAATTAGAAGTAAAAAAGGATCCAATAAATATCAAACCATATACAAGTACGTATATGGATAAGCCTCCACGTATGGAGTGTCCCCCCATGTGCTAAAGGAGAGTAGATGGATAATTCTTGCTTTATTTGTCATGTCAAGTTCATGGCAAAATGCAAGCAGTTCAAAAGCTTATGTGTTTGAATTTATTATACATCAAATTTATTATGAGTTGTATCATTTATTTAGTTTTTATAAGCGATATGGATTTAATTTAAATAACATCAACTTTAACCAAATTGGCCGATAGCACTCCCAACTTTCGATTTATAAAAAAACACTTTTAATTTTTAACTTATTGACCAATAGCACTTCCAAACTAACTCAATACTAACCCAGTTTGTTGACATCAGCTGTCATGTCACCAAACCAGTGCCACATCAGCTGACACATCATCTAAAAGCCAAGTCTGATATCACGTCAGCTGCCACGTCATAAAAAAAAGGAAATGTACATGATAAAGATTCTATAAATTTGAAAGAAATCCAAAGAACATATATGTTGAATAAGTAGAATCGGTTTTGCCAAGGTCATGAGACAAAAACCATTCCTTAAAACATATCTCTAATAGTCTACTGGTATAAGAGTCGTACCAGAAGTTGTACCACCATATATGTACTCATAATATAAGATATATGTTCCCCTTGTTTTATGTGTTTAAGCGTTTTTTAACGAAACTAACATCCCAGTTTATTGAAGTTGTTACAATCAGATATATGCATTCGACGTAGTTATCATGAACAGCTATCAACCCTCGACTGGTTAGTGTGACCAACAATTAAATGTACTAGACCACCACCAATGGGCAGGGAAGGTCTTAGGTTCAAATCCCAAAGGACATAAACTTAGTGCTACTAGAAGACATTGGTTTTTCTCAAAAAGAACCCAGTAAAGTTATGTGTGACAATTGCAATACAAATCTCAGAAAACCCAGTACAACATGATCGAACAAAACACGTGGAGGTAGACCGACATTTCATCAAAGAGAAACTGGAAGAAAGAATCATCGAGCTCCCACATGTAACGTCAAAATATCAACTCGCAGATATTCTTACAAAGGCCGTCAATGGAAACGCTTTTAGTAGCTGCTTGAGCAAGTTAAGTATTGGTGACCCCACTACTCAACTTGAGGGGGAGTGTCGGAAAGAAGAGAATGAGTGAAGATTTTTTACGAGGATTTCCAGCCCAATCACAGTTGTTTTACAGCCAAGACTCCAGCTCAGCCATTTATTGACTTTCCTTTTATTATTGTTTTCAGTTTTCTATAAATTGGGCATATGTATGTGTATTCTAGTATGAACTCAGTAATAAAAAACAATCATTTTATCTCTATACCTGTTGATAATATGTTCCCCTTGTTTTATGTGTTTAAGCGTTTTTTAACGAAACTAACATCCCATTTTATTGAAGTTGTTACAATCAGATATATGCATTCGAGGTAGTTATCATCAACCCTCGACTGGTTAGTGTGACCAACTTTTAGATGTACTAGATCACCACCAATGGGCAGGGAAGGTTTTAGGTTCAAATCCCAAAGGACATAGACGACTAGTATTAAAAAAATATGTCGTTAAAAAAAAAGATTTACTAGATTGACTGGTCAGCAGAGATCAAAAACTTAGTGTTGGTTAGCACAACTCAAACAGTTCAATAATATTGGCTAGCAAACGTGAACAACAGTTTAGCTCAGGCATGAGAAACACATTTAGAGAAAAAAAAAAGAAGAAGAAACGATCTAAGGAATACTCAGAGTCTGTTTGGCAACTTCTGAATGAGTAAGTGCTAAAACAGTAAGAGATCTGAACCATTAAGTGTTGAAACAGTAAGAGGTCTAAATCATTCAGACTCAGTATAATACTTAACTATTCAGAAGCAATTGTAAAACCGACCAAACATTTGTCGCCAAACAAACAATCTGAATGAAATACATAGGTTTTGTCTCATTAAGAACTCAAACAAACAACTCCACGTTGTTTGAGCCAGAGAGCTTCGTGTCCATAGGCATGCACAAGTTCGGATGACTTTTATTATGGTTTGTTCATCCTTATATATAACTTTTTAACAATTTCTTTTTTCAAGTTTCATTTTAAAATGCGCTAATTTGAGGTTAGATATCTTATTTGTTGTGCTTTTATTTTAGACAAATCTTAGCTTGTTGTGAATCAAAGACGGACCTATAAACTGCAAATTGTATATCTTTTATATCAAAATAATTATTACCTAAGATAAATAAACATGTTTTTTTTTCCATCTCATCTTCGTTTACAAATCATAAATAATACATGCATCATGGTTAATCGTCCATTTCTTTTTGGGTAGGTTTCGCGACATGACAAAGCACAAAATTCCAATAAATCAATCTTTAGTCTTTTCAAATAATTTCGAAAAAATAATTATTTTTAGCCTTCTAACCAATGAACACAATTGGTAGGAATGTCTTTTTTTTTCATTCGCTTACAGAAATGTTTATTTAATGACATCTTCGTTGATGGTAAAAAACAAGCCACGTCTTTACCGCATAAATTAAAGTTTAAGCATGCCTTTTAAATCTTCTAAAAAAAGTTATAAATACTTTTTAAGAAAAAACTAGGATTTTGACCCGCCGCGCGTTGCGGCGGTGTCAAAAGTTAAAGTCACTCGTATTTATACTTTATATTTAACCGACTCTTTACTGAAAAAAATTACGTCGCCGTCGAATGAAAACGTATTATATTTGACCCAACTCGCTTTCGAATACAGTTTACGAACGTACATAAAATAAGCATAAAACGTATTATTTTTTACCCGACTCACTTGAGAAAAAAGTTTATGTCAAAACGTGAATTTAAAATGACAGGTACGTTAAAACTGCGATACACAACACATTACGTCGGCGGCACCTTAGTTGTTTATAGAGGACGACACATTATGTGATGCGTTGACCATATAAAACATGTGTTTGATGTATCCGATCAAACTCAGTGTAACCTATATAAGCATTTGTGGTTACAATGTACAATGATGACAATAACGTTTGATGCCCGCATGTGACATTACACGTTTTTTACTTTGTTATACACGGTGCGTTCGTGACATTAACGCCATTAGATATATATATAGTATGGCTCGATCATTGCGGTGTAAAGTTGTAACAATATTTTAGACAATCGTATAAAGTCGTAAAAGTAATTTAGAAATTAACATGGTTATACATAGATAAAAAAAATAGTATAATAATGTGTGATGCTATGGTCTAAAGTAGTAAAAGCAATTCAAATAAAATGAGACGTCAAGTTATTAAGTAGAAAAAGTTGGCGGATGAAAGTTGTCAATTAACAAAAGTTAGAAGTGAATGTGTAACTTACTTAGTTTGAAAGTGGGAAGTGAAAAAATTAAAAGTATAAGGGGTTAGAAAGTAAAAGTATTGGAGTTAGAATTATAATATATGAAAATTGAAAGAAGATAAATATTCAAGGGCTAAATGTGTATTTTTTGTAAATATTGAGGACTTAAAACACAAAAGGGCTAAATGTGTATTTCTTGTAAATGTTGAGGACTTAAAACACAAAAGTCCACCGACTTTGTGTTTTAAGATGTTATAGAATACATTTCATTATTCTTTTATTTAATATATAAAAAATAAAAACAAAAAGAATTTTGGATTTTAATAATCTCAATTATTTATCGTTGGCCGCCAACAATCCAACTTCAAAAATAATCACTAACGATCTCAACTATTAACATATTGATCTCCAATGAAACTTGACTAACAAAACCTGTCACACCCCGGATTTCCACGTGTCACCGGTGGGCCCGGTGGGGGAGTATCGTGACGTGGTTGGCAACATAATAGTCAAACAACACAATATTTAAATGCACAGCGGAAGCAATATATAGATTTAATTCAACCAAACGATATTGTAATATGAAGTATCACAAATAGTCGAATATAATCCACAGGTAGATCAAATAAAATAAAAAGGAAACAAATGTTCAACAGATATGACATCCAAGCTGGCGAGACTTAATATGGATGCTAGGAGACAAGCCAGCCTATTTCGCGTAGTACCTGCACTCAATCTTTTTAAGAAAATACGTCAGTTTACACTGGTAAATACAATCAACCGACTCATTTTGAAAAGAGTTTAAGAAATGCATTTAAGGCACAAGGCACAAATATTTTATAACTTGGGATAATTATTTAATATATAAACTTGTAAAGGATTTACATGTTTCTTATGCGTTCAGTAGCCCGGATCGAGCCGGGTTAAAGATCAATTAACACACCACTTTATTTATGAGACACTACAGGTGTACGCCTACACCTGAGTGCTAAGGTCGTGGCCATTTCGTAAAATGATGCCAGGGATATCCGGGACACGGTCATTAACCCCCCCAAAGGCTTTAAGCAACAAAACAAATTAAACGGAGACATCTCAATAATTTAACCATAATAAGATTAAATATTCAACGCCCAACCAAGCGGTATTTTATATACCTTACCCAAGCCCGTATAGGGAAATAAGTTAAAAGTATTTACCTGAGCAAGTATAGTTCAAAATCAGCGAGTGTGGGTATCTTTTACTGGTTCTCCTAATCTGGAACGAAGGTTTATAATAACCTATTAGAATCCTAACGGGTCTTTAGTTAAGCTTACGCTTAGACCGGTTAGTTTTAAAGATACGGTTCGTGCGCACGATTAAGCGAAGACCGGATAGAATGTGATTTAGACCCGACAAGTTTGAAGACTTGTTTAATATGGGTATATGATACACATTCTGGATTTTGAGAATAAACCGATAAGGTTTGACCCGTTTCGGCTAATTTATGTAAACTAGTTACATAAACCGAACCGAACGCGCATAAAGCGTAACGGGTATCCGTAAGAGTCCTAAACAGGTTCCCTAAGTTAATACACCTTAAATAGGTTGTGATATCAGTAGGATATCACCCATGATGCCCAAAACGAGTTTAATCTCTTAATAAGTCCCGTAGGGGTATTTTGGTCATTTTAAAGATTATAAAAGGATTAAATTAGGTTTCTATGAACCGGGTCTAATTACCTCAGTAAAATAGCTTATATTAACAGGTTATAACATTTGGTTATAAGTCTTATATGTTAAAATAGTTTTAAACCCAAACTATGCGTATAATACGCGTATAAAGCCGTTTTAAGCGACGTACGGTTTAAAATACGATTCTGAGTTTCCTGATCAGTTAAACAGGTTCAAAACACTCTAATTTATATTTAAAATCAGTAGCAATTGGATTGGCGTTAAAAGGATTTGTAAAACTCATTTTATGGCCGAAAAGGGTATATTCGGTATTAACCGAATTAAGGCGCTTAATCCAAGTTTATGATCAGTTTAAAAATAATTAAAAATCTTCAAAAATCCCAAAATATTATATTACATCAGTGAGTAAAAGGTTTGGTGTCAAAAATTGGGTTTAGATAGGCTTTACGCTAATGACTTCATTTATTTATTAAGAATCGCTATAATTACGTCATTAAGCATAAGTCCTAATCTAGACCTCCGATTAACGTGAAATTTTCGGGACATGCCTAATAATCAATAACTAAGATTATGGCATTTCCACTTTTCCCAAAATCTCGTTTTATAGTCGTAAGGGCATTATGGTCACTATTTAGGCGATTAACGGAAACATCGGACGATTAGGGATTCGAGTGGTATAAACGCAGAGGTTTATACACACGTGTATCTAGGTCCTAAAGGAACCTTAAGGCATGTCTAAACCTATAAGAATCGGGTCAGAACTGAGGTCAACGCAAAAGTCAAACTTTTGCGTCTTTCGGCTCCGAATCGGTTCTAAATAGAAAGTTGTCGAATCAAACAAGCGTAGACAAGTTTTTATACTTATTTTCAGTTTATATGTGTGTTAAAACAGATTACACGCCCTCCGTATCATTAAATATGCGATTATCATTTCTGTTGACTTTTCGGGTAACCTTTGACTCGACAAACGACATAGTTAGGATTAAAATCAGTGAGAGCCCTTTTAGGGTTTTAATACTCATATAATTACCAACTTGTATCAGCTTTCGTTTCGACAAATCTCTGGATCGTTTGTGATTTATCGCCAAGTCAAACCGTAGTTACGACGGTTTGATTTCTAGGCTATAAATGAATCAAAACTGAATCGAGAAGGATCTAAGGCACTTACACTTGATTAATGGATGATATGGAACGCTTGGTATCAGCTTGAATGGCTCAGAATGATCAGAAGTTGATATGTGTAATATGAGACTTTTATAAGAACTTGACCTTTCACAATTTTTGATTCTAAATGTTTGAGGAATGATCAATGATGCATGTATATAGCCTCTAAAAGCTGGAAACCAGCTTATACAAGCCCATAGATTCGAAAACCACCAATTTGAGTCGGTTAAATGCTATAACAGACACCTGCCAGTGCCTCTGTTTGTTTTCTGCATCTGCAGACCGCACGCGGCCCGCTTCCCATATAGTCAAGTCTAAAGCGGGCCGCTTTAGACTTGATAACCTGATTTTTATTTTCTTTTTATTGCAATTTGGCCCCTGGTCCTCCGAAAGGTCGCTTTCTCAATCCAACTTGCACAAGAAGCTTTGTTTATTTCATATGTGGGGCTTTAAGACTTATACCCACTTTGTTAAGTCCTCGGGTAACTTTGTGATCACCCGAAAAGCCCTAAATTTCAATGTTGACGCTTATAACCCTTGCACACGAATTTTTATCACAACTTGCTCATACGATAACGAAACTTGGTGAAATTTTTATGGTACATTCTAGTGAGCATAATTAATCGTTATAAAGCTTCGGGTTTGTCAAAAGGTCACTCAGAGGTATAACTTAAACATGTTGGCACATTTAACCCTTGTAGTTTGTAATCTCTCACCTTCTTTCACAATTCGCCTCGTATGATCCATGATCTATTCGTTTGAGATTATAACCATCATGTAGGGTTATTGCAAAGTGTAATTATTCATTGTTGACACTTTGAACCCTTCTATTTACACAGTTTCACTGTTTGTCAACTTTGGTCCTCCAAGAGCAATCTTTCACACGTTCAAACATTATGACACGTGTCAAGACCTTATAGGACGTAAATTTTCGAGGTGTTACATCCTCACCCCCTTAAAATAAATCTCGACCCGAGATTTACTGAAACAAGTAAGGGTACTTTTCTTTCATCGTGGATTCAACTTCCCACGTGAATTCGGGACCTCTTCGGGCATCCCATTTGACCTTTACAAAAGGTATATGCTTCCTTCGAAGCTTCCTTACCTGTCGATCCTCGATCGACAAAGGTTTTTCCACAAATTTCAAGCTCTCATCGATCTGCACATCTGTATAGGGTATAACCACCGATTCGTCAGCGGAGTCAGCGAAACACTTCTTCAGATTGCAGATGTGGAACACATTGTGTATACTACTGAGCTCTTCAGGTAAGTTTAACTTGTAGGCAACTGACCCGACACGTTCGATAACCTCGAAAGGTCCTATGTATCTCGGGCTTAGCTTACCCTTCTTACCAAATCGCATCACTCCTTTCCAGGGTGACACTTTAAGTAGGACTTTTTCACCTACTTCGAAGTGAAGATCCTTACGATTTGGATCAGCGTAAATCTTCTGCCTATTCCGGGCAGCTTGGAGATTGTTACGAATCTGGACAATCTTGTCCGTTGTTTCAAACACGATCTCTGGTCCCGATAACTGGACTTCTCCAACCTCCGCCCAACAAACAGGCGATCTACACTTTCTACCGTATAATGCCTCAAAAGGCGCAGCCTTGATGCTGGTATGGTAGCTATTGTTGTAGGAGAATTCGATCAATGGCAGGTTCTTATCCCAGCTACCTCCCAAATCGATTGCACATGCACGTAGCATGTCTTCTAACGTTTGAATGGTACGCTCACTCTGACCGTCTGTCTGTGGATGGTAAGCCGTACTAAAGTTCAAACGTGTGCCCAAAGATTGTTGGAAGCTTTTCCAAAAGTGCGACGTGTACCTAGTATCTCGGTCAGAGATAATAGCTACAGGTATGCCATGTAAGGCTACAATCTTATCAACGTACAGTTGGGCTAACATATCGGAGCTGTAGGTCTCCTTAATGGGTAGGAAATGTGCTGACTTAGTCAGTCGGTCGACTATCACCCAGATGGTGTCATTCCCTTTCCTTGTCTTGGGTAGCTTGGTGATAAAATCCATAGTTACCATTTCCCACTTCCATGTAGGAAGTTCGGGCTGTTGTAGCAAACCTGACGGTTTTTGATGTTCTGCCTTGACTTGTGCACACGTCAAGCATTTAGCTACATAGGTAGCTACAGACTTCTTCAAGCCTATCCACCAATAGTTTGCTCTAAGATCATGGTACATTTTATCGGCTCCAGGATGAACGGAATATTTGGAACTATGGGCTTCCTGGAGGATAACATCACGAAGTCCTCCATAAACTGGAACCCATATACGTCCATTCAACCTTAGAATTCCATCCTTACTAAGAGATAACTGCTCCTCAGTTACTCCGAGCTTCTCGTTAGGATAGTTAGCTTCCAACACAGCTTCCTTCTGTGCAGCTAACAACCTTTCCATCAAACCGTTCTTTATTTCCATGCTCTTGGCATTGATTCGGATGGGTTTCACCCTTTCCTTCCGACTCAAGGCATCGGCGACTACATTCGCCTTGCCGGGATGGTACCTTATTTCACAATCGTAATCATTAAGAGTTTCCATCCAACGGCGTTGCCTCATGTTCAAGTCCTTCTGGTTGAACAGATGTTGAAGGCTCTTGTGATCAGAATAGATCACACATTTGATTCCATATAAGTAGTGCCTCCACAGTTTTAGTGCGAATACAACGGCACCCAACTCTAGGTCGTGGGTGGTGTAATTCTTTTCGTGCACCTTTAACTGGCGTGAAGCATAGGCAATGACTTTGCCTTTCTGCATAAGCACACATCCCATCTCGGTGTGTGATGCATCACAATAAACTACAAACTCCTCTAATCCCTCAGGCAATGTCAGTACTGGAGCATTGCTCAGCTTCTGTTTCAGAATATCGAAGGATTCCTGCTGCTTAGGACCCCAGTCAAACTTAATCTTCTTACGTGTCAGCGAAGTCAGGGGTGCAGCAATCCTTGAGAAGTTCTCTATGAATCGCCTATAGTATCCTGCCAAACCTAGGAAGCTACGAATTTCTGTAGGCGTCTTTGGCTCATGCCAATTCATGACAGCTTCAACTTTAGCGGGATCTACTTGGATGCCCTGCTCACTAACAACATGTCCAAGAAATTGGACTGCTCGAAGCCAGAATTCACACTTTGAGAACTTGGCATAGAGCTTCTCTTTATGAAGTAGTTCCAGTATGCAGTGAAGATGCTTCTCATGGTCAGCTTGGTTCTTTGAGTAGATGAGGATATCATCGATGAAAACGATGACAAATTTATCCATGTAAGGCTTACAGACGCGATTCATGAGATCCATGAATGCGGCTGGTGCATTTGTGAGCCCAAAAGGCATCACTAGGAACTCGTAATGACCATAACGAGTCCTAAATGCAGTCTTGTGCACGTCTTCATCTCTAACCTTCAATTGATGGTAGCCTGACCTCAAGTCAATCTTCGAGAAGAAACTTGCCCCTTGAAGTTGATCGAACAGGTCGTCGATTCTGGGCAAAGGATACCTATTCTTGATAGTAACCTTATTAAGCTCGCGGTAGTCGATGCACAGACGCATCGATCCATCCTTCTTCTTGACGAATAAAACTGGTGCTCCCCAAGGAGACGAACTAGGTTTGATGAAACCTTTGGCTAGAAGATCATCTCGCTGCGTCCTCAGTTCCTTCATCTCCGTTGGTGCCAACCTATAAGGCGCCCTTGCAACTGGTGCTGATCCAGGAATAATGTCAATCCTGAATTCCACTTGCCTATCTGGTGGCAAACCAGGTAGTTCTTCGGGAAATACTTCGGGGTATTCAGAAATGACTGGGATATCTCCAATCTTGGGTTTTGGTTCATCAATAATCACCTGTGCCATGTAGATGACACAGCCCTTCTTCAAACACTTTGAGTCTTTGAGTATAGACATCTTCTCGGGCAGCCCATACTGGGTATCTCCTTGGATAGTAAGTGATTCACCAGACGAAGTCTTGATTATCACTTGCTTCTTATTGCAAATAATCTGGGCCTGGTTATGTGATAACCAGTCCATACCCAAAACTATGTCGAAACCGGCTAGTTTTAAAGGAAGTAGGGATAAAGGAAAAGAGTGATTCCTAATGGATATGAAACATCCATCTAATAAGGTTGAAGCGGTTTCTATTGTGCCATCGGCTAGTTCCACCTCATACTTCACACTTAAAGTTCTAACAGGTAGTTTTAACAATTCACGAAACTTATTATCTACAAACGACTTATCAGCGCCTGAATCAAATAACACTCTCGCATAAACATCATTCACGAGAAAGGTACCTGTTATCACGTTGTCGTCCTTGACGGCTTCCTTTGCATCCATTCTGAAGACCCTTGCATTGGTCTTCCTAGCCTCTTCCGGCTTCTTGGCATATTTTGGGCAATTGCTCTTGATGTGCCCTTTTTCATTGCAACCATAGCAAGTTGCATCCTTTATCTTCTTGCAATCCACGGTTTTGTGTTCCCTGGATTTGCATAAACCACAAGCAAAAGGCTTCGATTGTGATTGAGAGTTGGATTCAAACCTGCACTTGCGAAAGTGCTGCCTCTTGCAGATTTTACATTTGGGTTTTTCACCCGACTGCTGGCCATCCCTCCTAAAACCTGACCCTTTCTTCTGGTCATTGTTCCCCTTCTGTTTCTTGTCTGTACGACGTGAGTTGTCATCCTCACGCTTCCTCTTTTCGGTGTCACTTTTCCTCTGTGACCTTTGCTTAACAGCATCCAAGGTAAGGGACAATGAAATGTCCGTTACTGACCGAAAAGTAGTTGGTCTCGAGGCCTTCACATTCGCCTTGATCTCCGGTTCCAACCCTCCAATGAAACGAGCTATGCGTTTAGGCTCCGGAGTTACCAAGTAAGGAACCAACCTCGACAAAGTGTTGAAACTGGTTAGGTAGGCCTGACAGTCTAGGTTCTTCATGACCAGCGCCAGGAAGTCAGATTCAATTCTCTCAACCTCATGTTGAGGGCAGAAATTTTCTTTGATTTGTGCCATGAACTGCTCCCAGGTCATGTTGTATAATGGAACCTTTCCTGTAGCCTGGATCAATGATCTCCACCAGGCTAGGGCTTCTCCTTTGAACGACTGTGAGACAAACTTCACAATATCCCTTTCATGGCAACCACTAATATCCACCACAGTATCCATTTCATCCATCCACGTCATGCAATCAACAGCTCCTTTTTCCCCATTGAAGTCTCTGGGTTTGCACGACACGAAGTACTTATATGTGCAACCCCTATTACGAGGTTCTCGGTTCTGCACAACTCTTTGGGATGGATTACTCCTTTGATTCGAGGAGTGGTGAGTATTACTGTTGTGGGCAGTGTGGGTCCTGGAGGGTGTTCTGGGGTGTGATGCAGAATGGGTCCTCGTATGGGTACCACTTGATCCATGGTGCTGTCTACCCATAGCTATATTAACCGCATTATTTATCATAGCTTGCAACTCTGGACCTGCTACGTTGACTTGGGCATTTTCATTCACGATCCCGGGGTGACTGTTGACCTCGTTTGAGTCTGCCATGTATCTTTAACTGTAACACATTGGCAATAATTTATTGGTGAGTTTATTATGGAATTGTCTTTTATGGCAATTTGTTAACCGTGGTAAACTTAGACCAAATATGGTTAATTTATTACTCACATAAATTTAGGATTTCTAATATAATTTATCCTAATTATAAAACAACAATAGTTTTATTAGCACATAAGGCCTAGTCACAGGGACAATATAGATTATAAGCTAGGATTTCAGAGAATCAAAGCATGAAGGTTTGAACAAAGTTCATTACCTTTATCAGACAGGGTCATAGACTAATACTGTCTTTTGTCTCATATGAAAATGAGAAGGGCCCGTAGGCATTATATTACCACGTATGGTTAAGATATGATCATCTTAATTGATGATGTAAACCTAGGATTCAGAGATCATTAAACTAGGTTAGGAATCTTTTAAAGAATTCCTTTATAATATGACATATGTGATTTTAACGAATCACTTCTGCCAGGAGTGTTAACATGTTTTAAGATGTTAACAGGAAATTGAATCATTTAAACAGGTCTTACCATTTTGGCCCGGTCTTATATTTGACACGAGGCTAGGGTTCACACTTTTAAGATCCTTAATTAATTAATTTCATAGGCAGATTAATTTAAAAGGAATGATTTTAATTTATTTCATTTATACACTATATATGCGCATATGGCAATTATGAAATTTATAAAACAAACATTCCATTAATCTATTATACTATTACACACAGCCCTAAACGGGTCTTTTACTAATAACAAACTTACCCACGCAGGGGTTTAAACCAGTACATGCCCACGCAGGGGTCTTACAGAAAGATGTGCCCACGCAGGGGCTAAAATAGAAACAAGTCCTCGTATGGGACTAAATACAAAAGGTAGATGTCCACGCAGGGACTACATACACATACAAATAATAAATAAATGTCCACGCAGGGACTTGTTTTAAATAAGGAAGTACAATATTACATATATGGGGATTTAACGATCCCGTTTCTTCTTCTTCCCCTTAAGCAAGCTTGCCAACCCACTCATAAATCCCTCATTCTTCTTACGTTCCTTCTGGAAGTCTTGCTCCACTTTGGCCAGTCTTCGACGGAGTTCCTCCTGCTCAGAAGGGGGAGGAGCCCGTGGTGGCTGGTACTGTGGTGGCGGCTGAACTGGTGCTTGATACCCCTGAGTTGGGTATCCCATTCCCCAAGGAGGTCCGTAGGGTCCCTCGGGGTTATTATGGGCATGGTAGCCTGATGCCACGTTGTAGGGATCATCCGCATAGTTATAGCCATGGTATGCTGGTGGTCCATATGGGTTGTAAGTTGCCGGAGCAGTATACGCAGGGATTGGGTGGCCAAAACCCGGTGGTGACGGTACTATAGGTGCTGAATTCACCTCCGAAACTGGGACAGAAGGTCCACCCATCTGTGGGCCTTCATGAGTTGGCGGGTAATGGCTACCGCTAGAGTGTTGAGGGGTGTTGAGACGAAAGTCAACTTCTCGTGCTGAGATCCGTGCACCAGACCTCCTACGTCTAGGTGGTGCTGGAGGCTCTAAATGAACTGGTGGCGGTGGAGGCGGTGGAGGCGGTGGCGTGACTGCCACAAACCCGTGTTCTCCTGAGGAATCTTGATGAGGCTGCTGTTGCTGATGAGATGCTGAATGAGACGGCGTATGGTGAGACGGTGTATGGTGAGACGGTGTATGGTGAGACGGTGTATGGTGAGATGGTGTATTGTACCACTCACACCGTTCAAACCGTGCCATGTGACTATCCGGTCCTTGGTATGGTGTCCCGTGATATGACGATCCGTCAGAGATCACGAAAGGATGGTTAAATGATCCGGTTGAAGCCTCGACGGGATCTGTGTCCTCGTCCATATCCTGATCACCAGAAAAGTGATCTTCCGGTCCAAGTGGGTTAAAGCCCACTTGCTCTGGCAGATACTCTGCCGGGTTAAACTGACCCTGAAAAACAGGAGTAGGGTCGCCAAAGTAACGTTGCGGGTTGTGGGGTTCATTCTCTGACTGAGGCCCATATGAGTCATGATATGGAGGTGTTGAGGAGTGCGAAAAAGATCGCCTGGCATCGTCTTCGTAGGTCCTCCATAGCTCCCTCGTTTCATTATTCCTTGTAGAAGAAGTTCTTCGAAACGAAGGCCCTGCCTCATGGTCGTTAGGGGCACTAGCTGGCTCCTTTCCTCGACCACCTCGTCTAAATCTTGGCGGCATTTTTGTACCTGTTAAGACATACAAGATAATAACAAGGAAAGATATAGGGCAAATTTAATTAAATAAAATAAAAATTTGAACAATTTGGATTATTCCTAAGTTCTTTGTCTAGACTCGAAGATTTAGGAATGTGCAATTGTGTAACTGAGATTAAACACAAAAGGCTAGTGTTTAATTCACTCAGAGTTGGTTCTGATACCAACCTGTCACACCCCGGATTTCCACGTGTCACCGGTGGGCCCGGTGGGGGAGTATCGTGACGTGGTTGGCAACATAATAGTCAAACAATACAATATTTAAATGCACAGCGGAAGCAATATATAGATTTAATTCAACCAAACGATATTGTAATATGAAGTATCACAAATAGTCGAATATAATCCACAGGTAGATCAAATAAAATAAAAAGGAAACAAATGTTCAACAGATATGACATCCAAGCTGGCGAGACTTAATATGGATGCTAGGAGACAAGCCAGCCTATTTCGCGTAGTACCTGCACTCAATCTTTTTAAGAAAATACGTCAGTTTACACTGGTAAATACAATCAACCGACTCATTTTGAAAAGAGTTTAAGAAATGCATTTAAGGCACAAGGCACAAATATTTTATAACTTGGGATAATTATTTAATATATAAACTTGTAAAGGATTTACATGTTTCTTATGCGTTCAGTAGCCCGGATCGAGCCGGGTTAAAGATCAATTAACACACCACTTTATTTATGAGACACTACAGGTGTACGCCTACACCTGAGTGCTAAGGTCGTGGCCATTTCGTAAAATGATGCCAGGGATATCCGGGACACGGTCATTAACCCCCCCAAAGGCTTTAAGCAACAAAACAAATTAAACGGAGACATCTCAATAATTTAACCATAATAAGATTAAATATTCAACGCCCAACCAAGCGGTATTTTATATACCTTACCCAAGCCCGTATAGGGAAATAAGTTAAAAGTATTTACCTGAGCAAGTATAGTTCAAAATCAGCGAGTGTGGGTATCTTTTACTGGTTCTCCTAATCTGGAACGAAGGTTTATAATAACCTATTAGAATCCTAACGGGTCTTTAGTTAAGCTTACGCTTAGACCGGTTAGTTTTAAAGATACGGTTCGTGCGCACGATTAAGCGAAGACCGGATAGAATGTGATTTAGACCCGACAAGTTTGAAGACTTGTTTAATATGGGTATATGATACACATTCTGGATTTTGAGAATAAACCGATAAGGTTTGACCCGTTTCGGCTAATTTATGTAAACTAGTTACATAAACCGAACCGAACGCGCATAAAGCGTAACGGGTATCCGTAAGAGTCCTAAACAGGTTCCCTAAGTTAATACACCTTAAATAGGTTGTGATATCAGTAGGATATCACCCATGATGCCCAAAACGAGTTTAATCTCTTAATAAGTCCCGTAGGGGTATTTTGGTCATTTTAAAGATTATAAAAGGATTAAATTAGGTTTCTATGAACCGGGTCTAATTACCTCAGTAAAATAGCTTATATTAACAGGTTATAACATTTGGTTATAAGTCTTATATGTTAAAATAGTTTTAAACCCAAACTATGCGTATAATACGCGTATAAAGCCGTTTTAAGCGACGTACGGTTTAAAATACGATTCTGAGTTTCCTGATCAGTTAAACAGGTTCAAAACACTCTAATTTATATTTAAAATCAGTAGCAATTGGATTGGCGTTAAAAGGATTTGTAAAACTCATTTTATGGCCGAAAAGGGTATATTCGGTATTAACCGAATTAAGGCGCTTAATCCAAGTTTATGATCAGTTTAAAAATAATTAAAAATCTTCAAAAATCCCAAAATATTATATTACATCAGTGAGTAAAAGGTTTGGTGTCAAAAATTGGGTTTAGATAGGCTTTACGCTAATGACTTCATTTATTTATTAAGAATCGCTATAATTACGTCATTAAGCATAAGTCCTAATCTAGACCTCCGATTAACGTGAAATTTTCGGGACATGCCTAATAATCAATAACTAAGATTATGGCATTTCCACTTTTCCCAAAATCTCGTTTTATAGTCGTAAGGGCATTATGGTCACTATTTAGGCGATTAACGGAAACATCGGACGATTAGGGATTCGAGTGGTATAAACGCAGAGGTTTATACACACGTGTATCTAGGTCCTAAAGGAACCTTAAGGCATGTCTAAACCTATAAGAATCGGGTCAGAACTGAGGTCAACGCAAAAGTCAAACTTTTGCGTCTTTCGGCTCCGAATCGGTTCTAAATAGAAAGTTGTCGAATCAAACAAGCGTAGACAAGTTTTTATACTTATTTTCAGTTTATATGTGTGTTAAAACAGATTACACGCCCTCCGTATCATTAAATATGCGATTATCATTTCTGTTGACTTTTCGGGTAACCTTTGACTCGACAAACGACATAGTTAGGATTAAAATCAGTGAGAGCCCTTTTAGGGTTTTAATACTCATATAATTACCAACTTGTATCAGCTTTCGTTTCGACAAATCTCTGGATCGTTTGTGATTTATCGCCAAGTCAAACCGTAGTTACGACGGTTTGATTTCTAGGCTATAAATGAATCAAAACTGAATCGAGAAGGATCTAAGGCACTTACACTTGATTAATGGATGATATGGAACGCTTGGTATCAGCTTGAATGGCTCAGAATGATCAGAAGTTGATATGTGTAATATGAGACTTTTATAAGAACTTGACCTTTCACAATTTTTGATTCTAAATGTTTGAGGAATGATCAATGATGCATGTATATAGCCTCTAAAAGCTGGAAACCAGCTTATACAAGCCCATAGATTCGAAAACCACCAATTTGAGTCGGTTAAATGCTATAACAGACACCTGCCAGTGCCTCTGTTTGTTTTCTGCATCTGCAGACCGCACGCGGCCCGCTTCCCATATAGTCAAGTCTAAAGCGGGCCGCTTTAGACTTGATAACCTGATTTTTATTTTCTTTTTATTGCAATTTGGCCCCTGGTCCTCCGAAAGGTCGCTTTCTCAATCCAACTTGCACAAGAAGCTTTGTTTATTTCATATGTGGGGCTTTAAGACTTATACCCACTTTGTTAAGTCCTCGGGTAACTTTGTGATCACCCGAAAAGCCCTAAATTTCAATGTTGACGCTTATAACCCTTGCACACGAATTTTTATCACAACTTGCTCATACGATAACGAAACTTGGTGAAATTTTTATGGTACATTATAGTGAGCATAATTAATCGTTATAAAGCTTCGGGTTTGTCAAAAGGTCACTCAGAGGTATAACTTAAACATGTTGGCACATTTAACCCCTGTAGTTTGTAATCTCTCACCTTCTTTCACAATTCGCCTCGTATGATCCATGATCTATTCGTTTGAGATTATAACCATCATGTAGGGTTATTGCAAAGTGTAATTATTCATTGTTGACACTTTGAACCCTTCTATTTACACAGTTTCACTGTTTGTCAACTTTGGTCCTCCAAGAGCAATCTTTCACACGTTCAAACATTATGACACGTGTCAAGACCTTATAGGACGTAAATTTTCGAGGTGTTACAAAACCCTAACACCATTAGTCTCCAGTCGGAAAAAAACGTTTTTGGCCGCAAAATTCCTTTTGGCCGGAAAACTCAACATTTTCGTCCCAAATCTTTTTGTAACCTTATTACCGACCTTTATGAACCTCATTTCTACTAAAAGCCCTAATTATTGAGGTCGCCAGAAAACTTCTTTTTACCAGAAAGCTCAACTTTTTGACCGGAAAGCTCAACATTTTCGTCCCAAACCTCTTTGTAACATTAGATCGGACCTTTAAGAAGTTTTTTCTGACCAAAAAAGTTTTTCCGACAACTGAAGACTAACGGTGTTAAGGTTCTATTAGTCAGAGTCCATTGAAGACGGGTAGTTATTTTTGAAGTTGAACCACAACAACAAATAGTTGAATTTATTAAAATTCAATATTTCAAAACAAATTAGTAAATTGGCCCGATCGAACGTCGCGTCCGGAAGAGCGGGCTGACGGGGGAATGTCTTTGACATGACCCCGGAGACCTGATCGGTCCTGTACAGAGAAAGTCTCATTCCAACAAAAAAAAAAAAAAATTCGTTCACTATACCGGGAGGCGGTGGAGTGTAAACTGAAAGACGGTTACAATCGTGCACTCGTCGCCACGTATTCATCTTCCCCCCTTAACCTCCACTCCACAAATTATACACATCAATCCTTCTCATAACTCACATTCAAACTTACACTTCACGCTACTGAAATCAAAATGCAAAACGGTGCCGTTTGTTCGTCGGAGCCGGTCGCCGGAGGAGTAAACGTTTTCAGTTGCACTCAATCGGACGTTTTCACCGCCGATCATCTCGTTGTCATGGTCAATGGTATCCTCGGGAGGTCAAACACTTCCACAATTGCTATATTATATATTTATATTTATATTTATATTCTCTATGTTATCATTTATGATTCAGATGATTTGCTTTTACCGTTTGAATTCCGTTAGTTTGTTGCGAGAATTTTGAAATTAGTTGATTAGGTTTTCGATTATGATTCGACGAACTTGCGATTTTTGTTTTGTTTTGTTTTGGATAAGTTTTGGATTTTTATTGATTAATGATTATTCTATACATATAGCAGTTTTATTCATGAAATGAAAACATAGTGATGTTATCAGATTATCAAAATTCTGCCAATGCGGATAGATATCGTGATTATGATCTACACAGTTACACAATTATAGTTATGATGTGTTTGAAATAAATTATAAATACTGTATAGGACATGGATGAGATCTGTGTACGGAACCGGTACCGAAAAGTACGGTACAGATAGCAAAACCGAAAAGCATTGGTACCGGAAAAAGTAGGAGTTACTGGTACCGGTACCGGTAGTGCAAAAATACTAAGACCATGTGTAGTGGTTTAGCTCAATAATGCCCCCACCATGGGGCGTTTTGCGACACGTGGCAGTCCAGTCAGCATGGGGCATTATTGGGGGTTATTGCAAAAGTGCCGTAGTGGGAATAATGCCCAATAACGCCCCTTCCAATCATTAAACAATTATTTTTTTATAGAGAAAAGGATAAAAAAATAAAAAATAAGAAAATGAACTTTACACTTGGATCACTCCCATTGGCCACATGCAATTTTGAGTTGACCACTTCAGCGTTTTTTTTATAACGCCGGAATCATTTTTTTCAAATAAAACGCCGGAAAACGCCCGGGTGTAATGGGTGGGGGGGCGTGTTTTGGCGTTTTTTTTTGAATTTTTTTTAAAAAAAACGCCCCACTACACATGGTCTAAGACTTTAGTGAAACAGAAAACCTTAAAAATATTACCGGTACCGATTTTGTTCGGCCGGTATTGGTTTGGTACGGTACCTATGCTCGGTGATAAGTGCTCTATCCCTAGTGTAGGATGAATAGTCTTCTTAAACTTTAAGCAGACATTTCAATTAGCCATTAGGCATTCTTAACACATGATTAAATTCTAATAATAATTTGAAAAACAGAGTAAAGGAACAGATTTGACTGGAAAAATGAACTGTTAGGTTTATACTTAATATTATAATACTTGATTCAACATTGCTCAGATTAAGACTTAATATATTGCAAGTATGAAGGATTGATCGAACGTAAACACTAAAAGATAAATCAATGGATTAAAAGAGTAGAAGGCTGTAAATAATTGTGTTGGTTGAATTCTAAGTTTCTAACAGTTATTTTACTTTTTTAACAGTTCTACAGATTGGAAGTTTGCTGCTGAGCAATTTGTTAAAACAATTCCGGATAAAGTATTTGTTCATCGTAAGGACCTTCTGTTTGACAATTTCACATTATTTTGACGTTTCTTCATCAGTAGCACTTTATTTGATCTTCGCGTGTTCATATATTTGTTGCTTATTCAATGTAGGTAGTGAAAAGAATGCAGCTTCACAAACATTAGACGGTGTAGATGTAATGGGTGAGCGATTATCACAAGAGGTTAGTTTCTGAACCATACATTAGAGATTATCGCGTTTACGTACAATAAAAATCAACCATCATCCGTTACTCATCGTTCATGCACTTTGGTTTGACATCAGGTCCTTGAAGTTATAAAGCAGAAGCCAAATCTTCGTAAGATTTCTTTTGTCGCACATTCTGTAGGGGGTTTAGTGGCCAGATACGCAATCGGAAAATTGTATCGACCCCCAAAGGAGGGTTTATCAGTTGAAGAATCAACAGCCACTATCGGTGGTCTGGTACCAATGAACTTTATTACCGTTGCGACACCTCATCTCGGTTCAAGGGGCAACAGACAGGTAGATTTTGAATTGGTCTATATAGCATATATCAGTTCAGTTATGCTATTTATTAGACCTGGCAAACGGGTCGGGTTGGGTTGGGTCGGGTCATGGGTCCAAGCGGGTTGGGGTCAAAACGGGTCGGGTCAAAACGGGTCAATTATAAAAAAGGGTTGTTTTGGTTCGGGTCGGAACGGGTCCGGGTCAGAACGGGTCCGGGTCGAAACGGGTCCGGGTCAGAACGGGTTTCGGGTCGGGTCGGGTCAGTTTTTTTTTTTTTACTTATAGTATCACTGACTGGTGCCAAGACTGATTGCCAAATCCTAATAATTATGTTTTTGGGAACTTTCAGCAAAAAAACTTTCACTTAGTTAATATGATCATTTAATCAAAAAGATTATCCAAATAGTTAAAAGATTGAATTTTGATTCTTACATGAAGCCAAAATGGGATGTTGCTGAAATACCCAGTTGCTAAAATGACTGAATCTATGTCCAGAATGTCACTGTTGACTAGCTCACAAGGCGCTATAAAACGATAAAAAAACTGCAAATCATCATCTAAGACCAGCGAATCGGATATAATCTGTTCAGAATCTTGGTAATATAATGGCTGCTTCCAGTTTTGCAGATCAACAGCATACGGTCTCCAAATGAAACTCTCAAGACTGATCATATGCGAAACAACAACAGTAAACTAACATTCGAATTCAAAGCGTGCCAACGTGTTAATCTTGGCTCACTGGGCATAAGCTCATTGGGCCCTTTTGGTCCTATAACTGGAAACCTTTCATACACCCAAATCTGAACCAATTGAAATGGTCCCAAAAGATTAACATAACTACTCGATTTTAAATTCGAATAACTCGTCCACACATTGTTCTTTCAACTTTGTCAAACTATGATAAATATACGCAAGAACCGCAGGTGCAAGAGCCAGTTTAACCCCTTGCGATAGTCTCACCGCAATCGGGATCACATGTTTCCCTACCGAATCTTGATCACCCGAAGGAAAAACAAACCTAGACAACCACAATGTCAAGAACCCAACATGTTCTTGTTCGTGTTCCTGTTCGTTTGTTTTCTTCATAAACATTTGCATCCACTTCGAATGCGAAACCTTTTTCGACTTACTTGTAACTAACTCCGACCCGAACCGGTTCATTTTCTCAACTTTTCCCGCCAAATCCGGGATTAAGCAACACTACCATCATTAACAGAATCACCAACAACTGAATTACTGAAAACCCACCAAGAATCATAACTTTACAATTGAAAATATGATACGCCAACGAAGAAGCATTTGATTAATGTAACTAATACAATTGAATATCAAACTGATTGTGGTGTTTACAAATAGGCTCCGATTGAATATCAAATTGATTTGAGAAATCATAACTTTACAATTCAAAAGATCATTATCAAGATAAATCGGACCACAGGGAATGAAGAAACCAAACCGTGGATGTGAAAGAGAAGGAATTAGAGGCGTTAAGATTGGAGAATCATCGGCTTTGAGATCTACTCCAACAGAAATATCAGAGTCACCTTGCTTGTTGGAGGATTGTCAAGAGATCCGGTGAGAATAGCGAAGAAGAGATGCAGCGTCATCAGGAGATCGACCCGTTCTCAGAAAACCTAGATGACCCGTTCTGACCCGTTCTTTATAAATTTCCAACCCAACTTCACCCGTCATAATATCCTCTGTTTTCAAATTGACCCAGTCTGACCCTTTAACTTGTATTACTTCACCCAAAACCACCCATAGTAGTATAAAAAAACACCCAGAATGACCCATACTAATGCCTTTGGGTCAAGATTGCCCCCCCTACTATTTATGCTCCTTTCAGGTGCCCTTTCTTTTTGGTGTATCCGCCTTTGAAAAGGCTGCTGTTCTTGTTATTCATTGGATATTTAGAAGAACCGGCCGCCATCTTTTTCTTACTGATAATGATGAAGGAAAGCCTCCGCTGCTTAAACGCATGTTGCAAGATGACGGTGATTGTTATTTCATGTATGTTCAGTGTAACCTGTGAATAACAGTATTTATCATTTAGTTCATAGTATGACCATCTTATATTCTTTTTATAAATAATTAAAGCTTTAAATTTTCAATACTAAAATCAATATTGTTATGATCTTATCTAAATCTTTGAATAGAACGATTATTAAAGAGACTTTGGATGAGTTTCTATCCAATCGTCTTTTAATTTTTTTATATATTACCCGACTCAAATAAAACAAAACTGCTATCAACTGTGCAGGTCAGCATTGCGTTCATTTCATCGTCGGGTAGCATACTCAAATGTCGGCTGTGACCGTATCCTTTATCTATCATTAAATTTTTTTAAATAATTGATTATTCCATCTCGTGATGCATTTTGTTTTTCCTAAGAACGTAATTAGACATCGTTGGATGGAGAACATCATCAATTAGGCGTAACATTGAACTGCCAAAGGTAGAACGACATCTTTAGCTTGAATAATGTTATGATCTTCACTGATCAATCATACTTACAAACACATTTTGTATACAGTGGGGGGACTCTGTAAATGAAAAATATCCTCATATTGTTTATGAAGAACGCTGCAAGGCATATGACGGCGAGCAAGTTTCAACCGACGGTGACACCAATAACGATTTGGAAGGTTTGAAATTCTAGTCAATAATTCTTTCTATGAAATGTTATCGTTATGGAATTTGTTCTTTAATGCATGTTGATATCGTCGGTGCAGAAGAACTAGTGACCGGGCTTTCTAGTGTATCATGGGAAAAAGTAGATGTGAGTTTTCACAATAGTAGACAGAGGTTTGCAGCTCATAGTGTTATTCAGGTATTTATTTATTTATTTTCTTGACCGTTGCGTAAATGCAAATGCATAAGATGTTGATTTTGACTTGGATGTAGGTCAAAGATGATTACATGCATACAGATGGTATAGATGTTATTCAACATATGATTGATCATTTTAGTATATAGAAAATCCCCTCATCATCTGTTGAATATTTATCTATCTTAACAGAGGTTTTGTGAAGGTAAAACCTCCTATGTATTTGCAGTGAAAATCCATTCCAAATATTCTTTTTGTTCTATAAACATGAAATGATGAAAGCTGTTGGACCATATGTTCGGGCCAACGGCACCTGGAATGGCCCAAAATATGACACTAAGTAGGCTGCTATAAACGTCTTTTGGGCCGAGTATATCTGCCCATGGGCCATGGATCTTGAGACGACACTATATACCTTTTGGTCTAGGTATATATGTATTTAAAAGGCGATGTTACCGAGGTTTGAACCTTTGACCTCTTACTCTTAACTCTAACGACTGCCGTTGGACCCATCCCCACCCTGGTCCATGTATATGTATATCTAATCTTTAAATCCATTGAACGTTGGGTAGTGGCTTCTTGATATTCGGTCTGATTGTATGTTAACTCGATTTATAGAATTTTTGGTTCGAGTCATAAAAATACACTGGTGTAATTAGGAAATACATAATAAATACACGTTATGATAAATAAATGTATCTTCTAAAAACGATTTGTTACATGATCAGAACATTCTTAAATCTGTTTGGGTTGTGACAACCCAAACAGGAAAACTCAACCTAAAAAACTAATCTGATTGGTGTGAAAACTTATTTTGACAATAAACCTCACATTTGTTCCATACATGTTCTTCCCCACACGGCCGCGCCAGAACCGTGCATCAAGGTTTTTCGGTCGCCGGAAATCATGGGTTCACTTTGTCAAATTATTATTACTAATCATATTTTAATGTGGTTACCGTGGTTTATCATGGCCTGATTCATCTTACCACTATTAAGTGTTGTTACATGTTACATAGTTTAATGCTTATTTACTAAATTCAAGCGGTTAAAACAATTTCTTTTACTAATTCAAAGTTGCAAATGACGACATAGTATACAAGGACAATCAAATAAATAACTGGATTACATTTTTATGCGTATACAATTCAATTTTGTATAAATACAATAAATAAAAAGTTATAACAATAAGAAGTTGGTAATGAATTGTAAGTAATTAAGAAAACAATTGAAAGAAGTATGAGGAAAAATATCATACGAGTTGGGTGAGTATAGATAATGGTGTGAAAGTCTGATATGATGCGAACCTAATACAAAGTTTAGGGGTTTGAATTTAGTCTAAACATGTTTATCAAACCCGTGAATATGTTTAGCGAAACACGTTGTGTTCATGTCAACCTGATAGATCCGCGGGTTGGCCTATTAAATACATTTATTTACTTTATACTTTTAAAAGTGATTTATGTAACTTTAACTATTTGGGTATATTAATGCCAAAATTTGCACACTTTTAATGAAAATTGGCATAGTTTAAACATATAATTTCTTAAAAAAAGTAAAAATAATGTGTAAATTATAATTTATAGTACTAATATGCAAAAAACGGTTTAATAAATAATTCTCCGGGCTAAGCGGGTCGTGTTCGTGTCATCCCGTGGATAATAAAATGTCGTGTTCAAGTTCATGTGTGTGACACGATTTTCGGGTTTATGTAGGATTCAACCTGCAAACCAGCAAACACGATCCATTTAGCAAGCCTAAGTAAAATGACATCTGTTAAGCGATAATGCTAGAGAAAATAGGATGTGAGAGGAATTCGCCATGCCCATCTGAAAACTTAACTTATTAGTATGATAAAAACAAAAAGTTTCTAACAATTAGCTCGAGTTTATAAAAGAAAAAGAAAACATTTCATGATGAAAATATAAAACATGCAAGAAAGAAGAGACGGATTTAAAAAGCTATATAATACCTAAAATATCACATTTGAAACTTCATGATCATTCAAAGCATCTTTTCGGAATACAATCCTCTTTCTCCATATTTGTTCCCAAATATAAGTACGGTTGCCAAGACCATATGAGATATTCGGAAACACGATGCAGAAAGAGAAGAGTATTCCAAGAAGATAAATTAAATGTAAAATTACCGGAAACAAGCACAGAACATTGTCGTTCGAGCTCATGGCTCAACCACACATTGAACAAGTCGATGCTTCTCATTTTCCGTGAAAATATTACAATGGAACATTAGGTGGCTAGAACTAAGAACGAGAGATGTGTAACAATATCTGTGATAGAGATTATTTATAGAAAGACATTATGTAAAGAGATTTTAAAACTAATGCCGTTGCTTTATTACCGTTAAGCAACGGTCGAATCAGACTGATTTTTTTAAATTTATGCCATTGATTTTTTGACCGTTACATAATCGTCATTTTCTTGTTGGTTATCAATTTTGAACTTATCGAAGTAAAGTCTTATTTTGAAATTTGGGCTTTCTTTAATTGATTGATACAGAATATGGGTTATGGCCTATGGGCAATTTGATTCTATAGTTCTTTAATTAAATGGGCTTCTCATTCTTATAAATTGGGTCTCATCTCATGTGACACGTTCCCTCCCAGTTTGATCAACGGGATCAGTCGGCTAGAGAGCGGGTTTATTTATTATAGGAAATTAGATTTTAATAATTTCATCTAGAGGTGGTTGATCACCCCACCTTTTAACTATTTTGCGTTCAACAATCCTTAGTTAAAATAACTTAACAGAGTTAAGTTTTCTTTTGAATTACAAACTGATGTTTTAGGGCTTTTGATCAGAACGAGAATATGAGTCGATTGATGTAAACTTACCTCGAAACGGTGCTCCAAACGACAAAAACGATGCTTCAATTTGGGTGTTTAAACTTCCAATAACAAAACTTAAGCCATTTTGTAGTTCGGAAAAAAAACTTAACGGTAAGTGCGGATTGTTGAAGGTAAAATAGTTAAAAGGTGGGACTGCCAGTGTGAATATTCAAAGGTGAGGTCGGTAATGGCCAATGACATCTACTTGGAATTATTAAAATCCAATTTCTCTTTATTTATTTATTTCTAAAATTGGGCTTGAGGGTTTACAATTTATTTTCACTAGGGTTATTATTAACAAACAATAAGTCAATTGAATTTGGTAATATATGTTATTAGGCTAACGCCCATGCCTATGTGGATGAATTTGAGGCGTTATCGGTGTGATACAGATACACCACTCCGTCCTCAACGTTAAGGGCGTGAAAGAGCTTTGGAGTTAGCAAGTTAACGATCGGAAAAGGAAGAAGAGGTGGGCTTCACGCATAGGTTGACCAATCACCCGTTTTCTTTGTTTTTTTAAATTTAAAGATTTATATATTATTTTAATTTTAATGTGGTAGTCGGTAGTGGAACTTATGAAACTATTACACACACTATAGGTGAAAGAAAGTGAGTAAAACTTCATAACTACGTGAAAGCAATGCGATCTTGTGAATTTTGATATCATTGATGTTATTGGAGAAGGTTAGAGGGGGCGTATTAGTGGTGGATCTAAAAAAAGAATTCAGTCATTCAGGGGTATCCTAAAATTATCTTTTATTACCGTGCATTCAGAGATATTTTTCACTTCGTCAAGAAAGTTAAGAGGCACCCTTGAGCCCTTATCAAATCCGCCCATGAGGCAAATGATGAAAAGGATTAGGTTTATAACCTTCTAAAGTATTTTATTTAATAAAAATATGAGATTATTAGGGTGATAATATCATATACAACTCAAAATATGACACAAATCCGAAAAAAATAATAATAATAGATTTATCTGTTGTATTGAATTTTAAGAAATTCAAGACTAACATACGTGTAAATTTCTCAAGTACAATGGTTACTCAAAACTCTAATATACTCTCATGTACAACATATCTATAGACTATCGACTATAGTTGCTTTAAACAATGAGAACAAGAAACACGTATAGCATATATATTGTTTGAGTTAACTTGTTTAACTCGTTTAATCACACAGGTTTATCCATCAAATTATTTAAAACTAGTATCAGATAAAAATATACCATAAGGTAAATACGTAACTCGTTTAACCTATTTAATACAACTTATTATAACAAACCACATTGACATGCATATCATTTACACATTAATCCATTTGACTTGTTTAGATAAATGAATAATATTTAACAATATTAATTAAAGTGCTTATAGTCTAGTAGTATCAAGGTGTGTACATAGTGATGTTCCTTCTCCATGTGTCTGAGAGTTCTTGTCCTATAATAGACAAAGGCGTAGATTTAAAAGTTGAAGATGTGCGAGTTTAGCATTCGAAAACTTTTAACAATACTAAACACAAGTGAAGTTAGCTCTCCACTCCAAGTCAGAAATTTTATTCCAATATCTAGTTCTAAAGTTATTAAATTACAACATTTAAATAACACAATAACTTATAGCGTAATAAAAAGAGTAAATTACTTTTTAAGTACCTGTATTTTAATTGTTTTAATCACTTTAGGGCAAAATTAAAAAGTTTAATGCCCTTAGTTCCTAACCACTCATTTTATAACATTTTGAGTCCAACTTTTAACACATGTACTTTTGATTTTGAACTCAGGGGTGTTAAACGTTTTAATTTTGGACTCAAGTGGTTAAAATCACTAAAAAACAGAGACTCAAAAAGTAATTTACTCTAATAAAAATATATTATAAAAAAGACAAAGTGTATACTTAGACCATGCGTAGTGGTAAGGGTGAATAATGCCCCTACCCTTGGGCGTTTTCCGCCATGTGGCAGTACAATCAGCAAGGGGCATTATTGGGCGTTTTTCTAAAATGGGTGTAGTGGCGATGTGGTATTATGTTAAAAGGGTGTAGAGAATTAAATAAAAATAAAAAACCAACAAAAAAAACTGTTGGCCAAGAAAAAGGAAGATTAAATGTGATTGGTGGTTGAAATTTGGAGAAGACGTTATTTAAAAAACGCCTAGGGGGAAAATTACTCAATAATGCCCAATAATGCCCAGAGAGTGAGGAGGGGGCTTGATTGGGCTTATTTGATTGCTCAATAATGCCCAATAATGTCCACTACGCATGGTCTTATTCTTTCTTTAATTTAATAGGTTTTAACAATTAAAAAATGAATAATGGATTTTAATATCCTAACTATTATCCATTGGCCAGCAACGGTCCCAACTTCAAAAATTACGCCCTGGGAGAGGAAAATTGCTCAATAATGCAAATAATGCCCAGGGGGTAGGGAGGGGGCTTGATTGGGCTTGTTTGATTGCTCAATAATGCCCGATAATGCCCACTACTCATGGTCTTATCCTTTCTTTAATTTAATAGGTTTTAACAATTAAAAAAAATGAATAATGGATTTTAATATCCTAACTATTATCCATTGGCCGGCAACGGTCCTAACTTCAAAAATTCTCACTAGCAGTCCCATCTTTTCACATATTGGCCTTCAATGGACCCTAACTAACAGAATGCTAACATCGTTTCTCCGGTCGCCGGAAAAACATTTTTGACCAGAAAACTCCATTTTGACTGAAAAACTCAACATTTTAATCTCAAATCTCTTTGTAACCTTATTAAGCACTTTAATTTAGGAACTTTTTCTAGTAAAAATCCCAAATTATTAAGGTCACCAGAAAAACTCCTTTTCGCCGGAAAACTTATTTTTGACCGGAAAACTCAACTTTCTAGCCGGAAAACTTAAAGTTTTCATCCCAAACCTATTTGTAACCATAGATAGGACCTTTAGGAACCTTTTTCCGACCAAAAATGTTTTTCCGCCGACCGGAGACTAACGGCATTAGGGTTCTGTTAGTCAGGGTCCATTGAAGGCCAATATGTGAAAAGATGGGACCGCCAGTGGGAAGTTTTATAGGCAGGACCGTTGCCGACCAACGAATAATAGTTGTGATTATTAAAATCCATTATTCATTAAAAAAAACAGCCAGTTTGATTATGATGTCAAACTTAGTTTGTGTAATAAATTAAGTTGAATTGTATTGGGCTTGGGTCTAATCTGAAAATGGACAGAGACAGATATACATCTTTCCAGAAACTAGTCCAAACCCATGTACACACTAGACATGTACAAAAAAAAAAGAAAAAAAAAAAAAAACCCCGGTTGGGTTCGATTAACCAGCATCTAGACCAGTGGTAGATCTAGCTCAAAAATTTAAGGGCATCCAAATTTATTTTTTTGAGGGATCAAGGTTATCCTTTATATAAAACCGAAAAAATTACACTACGAAAACGGTACGGAGACGGGGTTGAGGGGTAGCCCGTGCTACCCCTCCTAATACACTAACTCCGCCCCTGATCGAGCCCAACACATGAGCCCGGTAACCCAAAAAACCGAGTTGTGCCAAACCGGTTTGGGCCCGGCCTTGACCCGTGGTTTGGTGCAAGTTTGTGTTCTTTATGTGTTGAACCGGTTTACAACCCGAACCGGATAAGTTTAAAACCGACAAAACGGTGTTTTGGGTCAAACTGGTTTCAAGTGCGGGAAATGAGTTGGGATTTTCAACCCTACAATGGGTTCTTAACCAAAACCAATTTGAACCAAACCGGTTTAAGCCCAAGGTAAAAGAAACCACCTGTTTAAAACTCGAATGATTTAGATACAATCATTAATCCATACCCACTTGGCATCACAAACGGACCTACATGTTTTATTGGTACAAGACTACAAGTGGAAGTTGTATTATATTTTTAAATGTAATATAATAGTTTATAATAATGTGTCATATTAATAAATTTGAGAAACTTAGTTAAATATTAAATGGTTAGACGTCACTTAAAGTGGATTCAGATGTTTCCAACAAGCAAAAGCTGTTTATTCAAGATAAACCATTCTTTAATCATAAAGAAATTTTTATAAAAATATAATAGTGCAAGAAAATGTTTAAGGATAATCCAACCTTGCTCGTTCTAAAAATATAAGTTTTTTTTCTCTCATGAATTCTACCAGAGGTAATTTCTCTTGGTTACTAAGCCAAAATGGTAAATCTTTAAACAATGTTGTCACAGGTTCTATTTTACGCCAATAGCGTAGAAAACATAGATTAAAAAATGAATGATAAGAAATTTCATGATAAGATAGTTCATCATCATCACATTCGGTAAATCTCACTAATAGCAAAGCTAACGTAGGATCTGAGGAGGATAACATGTAGACAATCTTACCTTACCCCATGGGAATAGAGAAGCTGCTTCCAGTGAGACCCCCGGCTCGATAGTCGTTTTGCATCAAGCCTTGGACATAACACTCAGCAATTAAGACGAAAGTTGATTAGTGCATGTACTCCCTTGTCCTTCGGCATTCAATGTCACCATATGATGCATGATTAATCATCTCCCTCTTTTAATGTTATTTTCACGAAATTAGTAAAATAACGTTAAAATTAGTGCATTTTCACTTTTGCCCCCCGAACGTCCACACATATTTACATTATATGCGCATACCGCAAGCGGGGTGTAGCATGATAAGATAGTTATGATAAGAAATTTCTTGGTCGAAAGTCTTAAATTTGGTGCAACTTGGTGCCCCAAATGGGCTATAATAATTATCAGATAATTGTTTATTTTTGTTTTGAGTAACAAGTGGGATTCAAATGATCGTTAAAGAACAAATTGACAACTTTAGCAATGTGGGGCGACTTATGTTTGTTTTTAGCGTATGATACTTATGGGGATCTTGATGGCTACATTTTCCAATTTTCAATATTAGAGAATTGTTGGTTAAAAGATTTATAGTAGGTTTTCTGTCTTATTTAGTCACATTTAATTAATCATATTGTAACAATAAGTGTTTAGATTGTTTTCTTCAAACATAAAGGTAGTTATATAAAAAATTATCTAACAAAAAACTTTTTTTGCCTACTAGCGTAAAATAACCTACAACTCGGCCATTGCCATTGTGATCGAACCACATTCTATCGTTAAACTTGACCCTTGCCTAAACGACCTACTTGATGGAAACTCTGGTTGGAATTTGAACTTGTGAGCGAACCATAATTTATCATCAACCCTGACCCTTTCCTAAACCACCTAAAATATCGATACTATGGCTAGAGTTTGAACATGTTGTACGTATGTATACATGTGTGTATATGTGTATGCATATATCAATATAAAATACATAAATAAATTTTCATGAGAGTAAGCAAATATGAGTCGAATCAAATAGAAATATACATAATAAAATATTACTTAATAATCACTTAAGGTTTGCATATCTTTTTGTGCTTGTCGTCGAATCGTCAAAGTAAAGTTCCATTTTTCAAATTTAAATGTTAACGACAATAATTATATTAACTAGAGTAGCAGTCACCCGCACGTTGTGCAGGGACGCAGTTGAAATTCAGAACGTATCGCACACCATGACAAAATAATATCTAAATGTGTTATGTTATTTTTGTCGTAACTCGGGTTTGAAGATAAAAAAAAATAAGAAAAAGTAAAACAATGCAATAAATAACAAAGGTGAATAAAGATAACACGGAAAAGAAAACGATAGGAATTCGATCGGATTAGGAGTTGCATAATAACTTTATTGATGTTTAGGGGTATAAAAATAATTTGGTCAAAAAATAAAAACAATAACTAAACTAAATGGGGTGCAAATGAAAGTTTACACTAAATGACAAAATAGAGTAAAAGACGAAATATATAATAATAATAATAATAATAACTACTGTTGAAGTTCTCTATATTAATATAATAATAATATAATATAATATAATAGAATATAATGCTTGTTTTTACCTTAATTGATTTATATGATTTCTTTTAAAGACACCAATCATACTTCATAGTGGAATAGCATAACTCACTCAATTATCCTGTAGAGTTGTCAATGGTCTTGTTGTATCTTATTGTGGTATTATGATTGCCCTTTACAAATGTGAATTGACTTTAAATCTATACTAAATGTATATTGAGCTCGGGGTAAAACTTTAATTTATCAGGACTAATATTTGTAATTTTAAACTGGAGGGTAAAATCGTAATATACCCGGACCAATGGGGAATGTTTAGTTAAAGCATAGAGACGAAAAATGAATATAAATAAAGTTAACCAATAGATAGAAAACTTCTTTTAAAATAGAGGAGCTAAACACGTATTTAGCGAAGTTGAAGGTTTAAAAATAAAGCATAAAAAGCTATGACCAATGAGAATGCTAACATTAGTTAAAAATAATCTAATAGAATTGTAGTGTATATAAATATAAATATAAATATAAATAAATTGATGATATTTAGATTAAAAAAATATTAGTTAAAAATAATCTAATAGAATATTAAAATTATCAGTTAAAAATAATCTAACAGAATATCTAGGTTTCAAGTTTCAGCAGCTGGCCCCATGCATTGCCCCTCACCTGGACTAATGTTGAATAGCTTGTGGGTCTGTTTGAGGACTTTCTGGTTAGTTGTATGCAGTGTTGCAAAAATCGGCCTAGGCGGCCGATTAATCGGCGCCTAGGCGCTAGGCGCTAGGCGGCTACTTACTGACTAATTTTGAGCTAGTCGGTCAATTAATCGGAGTCGGTCAAAGTCGGTCAAAATCGGTCCTAGGCGGTCAAAAATCGGATTAATCGGTCAAAATCGGTCCTAGGCGGTCCTAGGCGGTCAAAATTGGTCAGAATCAGTCAAAATCGGTCAAAATCGAACCATACTATCTGAAACTTGAAGTATTTATGTGAATTTTGAAGTATTATTTTTATATTATTGGGTATATATATATAATTTTGAAAAAATACATATAACAATCCCATTCCGATTAATCCCGATTAATCCCTAGGCTGTACCTCACCGCCCGACTAGCGCCTAGCGTCTTCTACAACATTGGTTGTATGTAGGAACACCCTACATAGGTATAGTGTACATACATAATTAAGTATGTAGTACGTACACTAATGGGTGGTGGTCTATTGGTAAATACAAAACTTTTAGACATATGAGTTTAGAAGGAGAGGATATTGAGTTCAAGTCTCACAAACAACAAAGATTAAAAGAAATTTGCCGTAAAAAAAGTATGTACTACGTATCGTGTCTACATGGATACATAAACGCATGTATGTATACATGCATGCATGCATGTATGTATGTATACATATATAAATGTTTATGAAAAAATCAGAAAACTTCATTAAAAACACGTTGCGGACCACAATGGTAAAGTGTTTGTAGTCTGCAATATGCATATGTGGTATTGCATATTTGCAGTACATGATATACAATATAATTTTTTCCAGATGTTTTTTTATGGGTTGAGTTATAATACAAAGCATTTAAAAATAAGAAGGGTAAGAAGTCACCAGAGAATGACAAGTGTCCTAGGAAGAATTAAATGGAAAGGGTAATTTTGTCTACAAAGGAAAGAGAATATGCACATGCAAGTCACATGTTATTTTCCACCCAATTTTTAAACGTCCGTAACTTTTTTATACATCATTTGTTTTTAAAAAAAATTACACCATAAAATCGAGCGTTTTTTTATCTTTAATATGAGTACCATATTGTTATATTTTTCAAAAAAAAAATTCAAAAACCCAGTTGCATATTACACAATGGACATGATGTAAAACACAATGTAAAGTAGATCAAAAACACAATCAATGACAACAAATAAAGACACAATGAACAACATACTAAAACACAATGACCATAACGTATAACACAATGGCGATAACATATAACACAATAAGTATCAGACTAAATAAAAACACAATTGATGACAACAGATAAAAGACACAATTAATGACAGCAGATAAAAGACACAATGGAGAGCAGATGAACACACATTGGAAAACAAACTAAAAACACAATACACAACAAACTAAAACACAATGAACAAAGATAATAAAAAAATTGAACAAATTATTAAAACACAATGGACAACATATTAAAACACAATCAATAACATATTAAACACAATGACCTGAACTAATAACACAATTTATAGAAAACTCAAATATAACATCATCTTCATTGTGTCATATATTGTGTTATAGGTTCTTATAAAACCGCAATGGATAGAACCCAAATTAACATTGTGTTATAGGTTTTGATAATAACACAATGGACATGATGTAAAACACAACGTAAAGTAGATCAAAAACACAATCAATGATAACAGATAAAGACACAATGGACAACATACTAAAACACAATGACCATAACGTATAACACAATGGCGATAACATATAACACAATAAGTATCAGACTAAATAAAAACACAATTGATGACAACAGATAAAAGACACAATTAATGACAGCAGATAAAAGACACAATGGAGAGCAGATGAACACACAATGGAAAACAAACTAAAAACACAATACACAACAAACTAAAACACAATGAACAAAGATAATAAAAAAATTGAACAAATTATTAAAACACAATGGACAACATATTAAAACACAATGAATAACATATTAAACACAATGACCTGAACTAATAACACAATTTATAGAAAACTCAAATATAACATCATCTTCATTGTGTCATATATTGTGTTATAAGTTCTTATAAAAACGCAATGGATATAACCAAAATTAACATTGTGTTATATGTTTTGATAATAACACAATGGACATGATGTAAAACACAACGTAAAGTAGATCAAAAACACAATCAATGATAAAAGATAAAGACACAATGGACAACATACTAAAACACAATGACCATAACGTATAACACAATGGCGATAACATATAACACAATAAGTATCAGACTAAATAAAAACACAATTGATGACAACAGATAAAAGACACAATTAATGACAGCAGATAAAAGACACAATGGAGAGCAGATGAAGACACAATGGAAAACAAACTAAAAACACAATACACAACAAACTAAAACACAATGAACAAAGATAATAAAAAAATTGAACAAATTATTAAAACACAATGGACAACATATTAAAACACAATGAATAACATATTAAACGCAATGACCTGAACTAATAATACAATTTATAGAAAACTCATATATAACACCATCTTCATTGTGTCATATATTGTGTTATAGGTTCTTATAAAAACGCAATGGATAGAACCCAAATTAACATTATGTTATAAGTTTTGATAATAACACAATGTATAGAAACTCTACTGACCAAAACCCAGTTAAAAGACACAATGACCTGAAAACTTTAACATAATGTAAAAAAACCTAGTAAAAATAAAATTTTTTATTTTATTTTTATATGATAATATGGTACTCATATTAAAGATAAAAAAACGCTCGTTATTATGGTGAATTTTTTTTTAAAATATCGCATGAAAAAGTTATGGACGTTTTAAATCGATGGGGGAATTGACATGTGCCTTGCATGTGGAGAGAAAATCCATAAATATAGGATTCCCTTTATGCCCTTCTATTATCTTATTTTCCATACAACTAATCTCAACCCTCCAAATCTAAGATCAATGGACTATAATCCTTCTTACCCTTCTTATTTATTTTATCCTTTGTATTTGATCCTAACCCGTTTTTTTATATAGGCAGTATGAATTAAGTTCATATCACATTCAAAATTTGAAATATTTCGAAAACTCCTAACAACAATCATTTTATATGTTTATTTTAGTACTATTTAAGCGAGTTTTATTATTTTTTAAGTAATTTTGTGATCACATATATTTATATTGTTTATTACATATATGTAAACTTGTAATTGAATGGATATAATCACAAAATACCTATAATAAATGATAAAACTACCGTTAAATAGTATTAAATATCTAGCTTTTAATAAATGATTTCAATAAATGTCACATGACGTATTCTTCTTCAATCTCACAATTTATACTTATATTTTATTTTAATAATATAATATATTTTTTTTTATAATTAAGAATGGATATCACTGAATCAAATATTCAATTTCGTATTTTATGTTAATTGAAATAATTTCAAATTTAAAATTAGAGGTTGGATACAAGACAATCTAAGCCTACAAAACGTAGGGGACAACCACATGGTGACACATGTCCTTTTTATTCTACTGAGAGGAGAGCATTATGGTATTTTCTCATATGGCCTACTTCACCCTGAATTTTCAAAGGGCATAAAATAACTTTAATTTGAAATACATCATTAGTTTTAAAATAAAATCAGACCATAAAATCGAACGTCTTTTTATCTTTAATATGAGTACCTTATTGTTATATTTTTCAAAAAAAAAAATCAAAAACCCGGTTGCGTATTACACAATGGATACGAGTAAAACACAATGGAAAGTAGATCAAAAACACAATCAATGACAACAAATAAAGACACAATGGACAACAGGCTAAACACAATGACCATAACATATAACACAATGACCATAACGTATAACACAATGACCATAATGTATAACACAATAAGTATCAAACTAAATATAAACATAATTGATGACAACAGATAAAAGACACAATGGAGAGTAGACTAAAACACACTGGACAACAAACTAAAAACACAATACACAACAAACTAAAACACAATGAACAAAAGATTAAAACACAATGGACAACATACTAAAACACAATGGATAACAAATTAAACACAATGACCAGAACCAATTACACAATGTATAGAAAACTCAGATAGAACACAATCTTCATTGTGTCATATATTGTGTTATAGGTTCCTATAAAAATGCAATGGGTAGAACCCAAATTAACATTGTCTTATAGGTTTTGATAATAACACAATGTATAGAAACTCTAGTAAAACGTAATGACCAAAACCCAGTTAAAAGACACAATAACCAGAACTTTTAACACAATGCAAAAAAACCCAGTAAAAATATTTTTTTTATATGACAATATGATACTAATATAAAGATAAAAAACGTTCGTTATTATGGTGAATTTTGTTAATAAATGTCATATGAAAAAGTTGTGGACGTTTTAAATCAATGAGAGGAATTGACATATGCCTTGCATGTGGAGAGAGAAAGTCCATAAATGTATGGTTCCCTATATCTACTTCTATTATCTTCTTTTCCCTAAAACTAATCTCAACCCTACAAATCTAAGATCAATGAACTAGATACCTTCTTATTCGTTTTATCCTTTGTATTTGATCCTAATCTTATATGCAATACAACATGTGATATATATTGCAGACTGCATTCGTTTTTTCCATTGTCGTCCGTAACGTGTTTTGAATAAGGTTTTTTAGTTTTCTCATTAACAGTAATTTTATAATGATCCCTATACATATTGTAATACACACACTTTTATTGAAAGTGGAAGAAGAATTTTTGTGATGACAAGGGTTAGAGCAATGGAGTCCTCATTCCTTGTTCTTTTCCAAATTAAAAGGAAAAAAAGTAAGATTTTATTCATTTTCACTCTTGCCAGAGTCCTTATCCCCATACCCCATACCCCCTACCCCAAATTATATAAAAACTTAAACTCTCGTATTTGAGGCTTCACATTCATCTTCTTCCCTATATTTTAATGTGTTGTGAATAGAAGAATGTATTTTTTTTGTTTATTGGATTTTAATAATCATAAGTTTCACATATTGGCCGATAATAATCTCAACTTTAAAAATTCCTCAAACGATCCCAACTTGTAAGAATTTGGCCCTCATTGATCATTTTCCAACATATGTGCATTTAAATCATTTAAGGAGTCTGTATGTGCATTTGAATCTATTAAGGAGACTAAATTCTTATATTTAAAAAAAAGAATAATAATGAACAAATTCTTATAAATTGGGATCGTTGGAGAGAATTTTTAAAGTTACAATTATTATTGGCTAATAGTTGAAACTTAGGATTATTAAAATTCAATAACATTTTTTTTAATGGCAATGCTTGCTCTAGAACACTAATTGTTCATCCTTGTCTAAGAGTGTGAAATTGGATGCATGAGAGTTATAAAAGGTAACCAAATTTTATGGCTAAATTGTATCGTAAATACTTTTCATTTATATGATTAAAGAAGTATCATGCATTGCTCATTTGAATGCTATCCCCATATAAATCATAAATCATAGACAATATAAGAGCATAATTAAATATCTTCTTCTCTTCTACTATTTCTCTCACATAACACAAACTCTCGATAACGACATTTCTTATCATCATAGAGCCTATAATGATGGCCCGTCTTCTCCTTAAGTCGATGATTTAGACTTGACTTTAGTCCTTTTTTTATCTAAATGATTCTATGGTGTGAAAGTTTTTCTCTTTAATGTGTATTGACTTTTATGAATGTTATTATGTAAAAATAGATTAAAAAGAGTTATTGAATTGTAATATACATTATTACTTTCCACATAACCTAAACGGGTTGACGGATTGTAATTAATAAGTTGAACTGATTGTAAACATGTTGTGTTAACCTTGTAAAATATATATTTTTTAAACGTTGATTTGTAAACGTAATCCCAAACACATCATTCTACAAAATGCTGAAATTTTCAATTTGATATTTACGTAATTTAAATGGGGACCAACACTAGCATGTGTTGTGTAGTCGTTTGGTGATTGATATTTAATTAATACTGTTTGGCACGAGAAGTTGAATTTTAGACTCCGGACCACTCTTCTTATGTATGTCGATAGTCAAACTCGATAAATTATGAATTTAATATATACCGGTAGGCAGGGGCGGACCTAGTGTATACCGGGGGGTAGCCTCCGCTACGGCTTGGCTCGGAAAAATTTGACGTTTTTAGTGTAAATTTTGGAAAAAATTTGATGTTTTTTCGATTTCGTTACGGCTTATTTATAAAATGTTACGGCTTGGCGTGAATCCTAGATCCGCCGCTGCCGGTAGGACTGTTATTTTTTATTCGAAACCTGAGACTCACTTGATTAGACTTGGGGCCACTCTCCTTATGTATTCCGATAGTCCAACACAATAAATTATGAATTTAATATATACCCGTACGGTTGTCCTTTTTTATCCGAAACTCAACACCTGAATTCGAAGCCACCCGAACCCAGATCTATACTATATAATAAAAGAAACCAATCGAGGGACATTTTTCATTATTCTAGACCATCCTTAAATGTAGATAATTATTATTATATTTAAATTATTAAATATTAATTAAATTAATATAAATCTTATCAACTCTAAATTATTGGCATCAACTTAACTTCAAATCGTAAAATCTTATCTAAACTAAAAAGCATTGTTTCACATCAGATAAACATGCATATTATCTATTGTTAATGTTATTATTGTTTAGCTATGAGAAATTATATTAAACAACTTATTAATCAAACCAAAAATTTAAAATAGTATTAACCTAACTTATAAAATAATAAAAATATTCATTTTGATTTAGAAAGATTTTTTTAACAATAGATAAACCCGTGTAATACATAGAGTTTTTAAAGATATAACATTTTTTTATTATTTGCCATATAAAATTACATTTATTCAACCCGTACAATTGACGGGTGGTCCATAGGATAACCCTTAAGTGTGTTAAAATACAAGTTAATCCCTCATTTAATTATGTAATTGTCTTGAATTAGATGATTACAGTTGCTTTTGTTTCAGGTACGTTTGGAGCTTAAAACATGGAAAAACGCTGCTTCGGAGGGAATGGAGTGGATCGGATCACACAAGGATGGAAAGAAGGAACAAAAGAAGGATTCCAGGGGTCCACCGTAAATTACGGTGGCTACCGTAAATTACGGTGGCTACCGTAATTTACGGTAGCTCCTGAAACCTCCCAGAACTCCACCGTAAGGCAGAAGAAAGCCAGCGTATCAATATGAAGCCTACCGTAATTTACGGTAGGTACCGTAAATTACGGTAGAGTCTGACGGGAAAAACGTAACTGCCCATATTAAACCGTTTTCAAGTGTCTTTTCATGTCATTCATCATTGGAGACGTTTCTCTGCAGTTGTTGGCGACTTTTGGCTTTGGATAGTGTTTGTGAACAATTTCTAACATTCCGTTTTGTCTTTCGATTCGTATGAACTTCAATCTTGATGTTATGATGATCCACCAAACAATGTCCGGCTAAACTTTCGGTGATCATCTTAGGTGAAGGTTTCTATTATGACTCTTGTGTGTTTTCCTTTATTTCTAGAATGATAAACTTGGTGTGTTTGCTATGCTTATCATGGTGTATGAATGTTTGTTTGTAGCTTGTTAATTGATGTTTTGATTCTAGTCCAAATCATACGTTCTTGGTGTCGTTGACAATTGAGATATCACGGGAAGGGTTAGGGTTGGATATTGATTAATTGATCATCGGGAAACAACCTCGCGTTAATATAATCCGAGTACTTTGTTCCCTTTTATCACAACAAATGTTTATGCATGAGTTATGTCTATGTAACTCTTTCTAGTTGGAATTATGCACAATTGTTAAAGGAAACCGGAACCAAAAATGGTCATTCTCTCATAATCTGATTAACAATCCAATTTTGATTTGCAATTAGTCAATAATTTAGTTTTTTTATCAAACAATCCAAATTCTTGAATTTTAATTTATGCAAATTAGGTTAATTGTAGTTAATTTACAAGGCTATAGAATCAACACATTTTCCACAAACTCCCTGTGTTCGATACCCATTTACCGCTATCTATTTACTAGTAATTGGATTAAATTTGCGTGTACCTACGACAACACGTCAAATTTTGGCGCCGTTGCCGGGGAGTAGTGCGCAACGTGTGTTAATTTAGTAGTTTTGTTTTGTTATTTCCGGGTTTACGCTGGTTGTGTTTAGTGTGCAGGTACTTCAAGTGTATGCATACTAGGGGCTCTCACAAGTTATCACCACTATCGTTCGATCCGGAAATTGAAAGAACTTTGCATCAAAACAGAGTTTTGTTAAGAGAAAACAAGGTCATTGGTTCACCTACTTCACCCATTACACTAAGGAACATTATGACTGATTCACAAATTCCACCCACTACGGGTCAAACAACACAACCCTTTATACCATCATCCACACAACCTTCACCAATGTCACACCCTGATATTTCCACGTATTACCGGTGGGGAGTATCGTGACGTAGTTGATATCATCATAGTCAAACAACACAATATATAAATGCACAGCGGAAGCAAAAGATAGATTCATTTCAACTTTAATAAATTGTAATATTGAGTATCACAAATAGTCGAAACGGATCCACAGGCGGATCAAAATAAAGAGGAAACATTGTTCAACAACTTATGACATCCAAGCTTGCGAGACTTATTGTGGACGCTAGGAGAAAGCCAGCCTAGTTCGAGTAGTACCTGCACTTAACCTTTTTGGGAAAAATACGTCAGTTTACACTGGTAAATACAATTTAACTGGCTCATTTTGAAAAGGTTGGAAAATTGGTTTGAATGCACGTGGCACAAAATATCTTTTATAACTTGGGATTATTACTTAAATATAATCTTGTAAAAGGATTACATGTCTGTTATGCGTTCAGTAGCCCGGTTCGTACCGGGTTAAAGATTAATAGACACACCACATAGTATAGTCCCGCGGCGGGGAAACCAACGGTTATACCTTAATAATTGTAAATGCACTCACAGGTGCACGCCTACACCCGTGTGCTAAGGTCGTGGCCATTCTTTGAATGATGCCAAGGATATCCGGGACATGGTCATTAAACTCCCAAAGGCATAAAACAAACAAAACAGATTTTTAAACGGGTCATCTTGATAATACTTAACCACCCACGATTAAGGTCAGATGCCCGACCAAGCGGTATTTTATATACCGTACCCCAAGCCCGTATAAGGGAAAATAAGTTAAAAGTATTTACCTTTGCAAGTATAAATTTCAATTAGCAAGTGCGTGTAGCTTTTACTGGGTCCCCTATTCTGGAAGAAAGGTTTATAATAACCTATTAGATTTCTAACGGGTCTTTAATTAAGCTTAAGCTTAGACCGGTTAGTTTTTAAAGGAAGTTATGGTTCAAACGCACGATTAAGCGAAGACCGGAATAGAATGTGATTTAGACCCGACAAGTTTGAAGACTTGTATAATATGGGTAAACTAAACACATTCTGGATTTTGAGACAAAAATGATAAGGTTTGACCCGTTTCGGCTAATATGTGCAACTAGTTACATAAGTCGATCCGAACGCGAAAAGTGCGTAACGAGTAACCAAATGAGTCCTATGCAAGTTTCCTGAGTTAATATGCTTTAAATATGTTGTGACATCAGTAAGATGTCTTCTAATATGCCTGAAATGGATTTAAACTCAAACTATGCCTCGTAAGGGCATTTTGGTCATTTAAAAGATTATAAAAGAGTTTAATTAGTAATCTGAGTTACAGGTCTGATTTATTTACTAAATATACTTAATTTAATAAGTTATAACAGTAGGGTACTAGATATATGTGAAATTTATCATTTAAAACCAAACTATGCACCTTAGGGGTATTTTGGTAATTTCACATAGGCTAAAAAAATCAAAACGGGAATCTGAGTTAAACAACTTTTGCTTACTGTCAAAATATTGTATTTTACCTAAAATATCAGTAGGTATCAAACCTTATATGTTTAAAATAGTTTTAGTACATACTATGCGTTAAAAATGCTTTAAAAGGCGATTAGGAGCCATTTCTGGGTTTTATATAGAAAGCTGATATTTTTATATTTCCAGAAGGTTTAAAATAATTTATTCATCATATAAAATCAGTAGCAAAAGGTTTGGGGTCAAAAAGATATGTAAAACTCATTTTATGGCCCAAAAGGGCAAAACCGACAATAACCGATTTAGAACTACAACCCTATGTTATGCTCAGCCTAAAATTAATTAAAAATCTTCAAAAATCCCAAAATATTATATTACATCAGTGGGTAAAAAGTTTGATATTAAAAAGCGGGTTTAAATAGGCTATATGCTAATTACGCCGTCTAATTAACATAAAGCTTTCTAATTACGCTAATGATCATAACTCTTAATCTAGACCTCAAACTGATGTCAAATTTTAGGTGCAAGTTTATAAATCAGTAACTAAGGTTTCTACTCTTTTACTTTTTCAAAAATCACGTTTTATAGACAAAAGGGCATAATAGTCAACATTTAAGCACTTAACAGAAACATGCATATGAATCGGATAACTAATGAACCAAGTTGTATAATCTCAGAGAGTTATACTTATATGAAACCTGGTCCAAATAAAGTTCTAAGGCAAATCTAAAACATGCTTATACGGGTCAGAACTGAAAGTCAAAGCGAAAGTCAAATTATGCGACTTTCGGTTCCGATCCGAGTCTAAACTGAAAATTGTCGGGTTGAACATGTTTAGACATGTTCTTACATTAATTACCAAGTTATATTAGTGATCAAACAGGTTGCATGTCTCCTACATTGCTAATTATGCATTAATTTGAAAATAAGCATTCTGTTGACTCTTTAATAACAAGTTTGACCCGACAATTGACCTAGTTAGAGTGGGAATCAGAGAGTACCCTTTTAAGGGTTTATTACCCATATAAATACCTACTTATAGGTACTTTTAATTCGAGATTTGACTGAGCAAATTTTAATTAATCTCGAAGTCAAACTTTAATTACGACGGTTTGACTTTTAGCTAATTAACTAAGCTAAACTGAATTAGGAAGGATTTAGGACACTTATAATGGTCCTAAGTATGATTAGGGATCACTAGGAAGCTTGTTGCTGATCAGGAGAGCTCCAGAAATGAATGTTGCAAATGAGTGAACAAAGTTGCAACCAAAGTGAGTTCTTATATGTCACGGCCCCCGACCCGGTTTGACCCGTTTCAGGAGCCGCGAGACAGAAATCCCGTGGTATTTATTTAATTGAGTTTAACAGCGGAAGTTTTCATCAGGATCTTTTTAAAACTGAAATATTTCCCGATTATTTTATTTCACAACGCGGGATAAAACCCGGTAATTTACAATCTTAAGATTTCACGGAGAAATCTTTTATTTTACAAAACATGTTTCTTTATTTTATCTTGAGCCACTTTCTTAAGCTTGTAGTGCTTCACGGCACTTTTCCTGGATCATAACAGATCACCTGAAACATGTTTGAAAAAGGTTTTGTCAGCGGGAAATACTGAGTGAATCATTCTATTTACATAAAATAATGCATAGTTATTAATTACAGCATAAGAGCGATTACAATGGCTTCTATCTTATTTTTATCTGGCGGCCTGTCACAATGGTGACATGTCACAATGGTGACGATGGTCATACCACTATTAGATCAATGAACCTAAATAGTGATGATTATCCCTAGTAGGTCAATGAACCTAACTGGGAGAAAATTAGCAATGTGCACAATACCCCACTAGCCAGTTATTCAAGATATCCACGACTTAGTCCCTGTAATTATAACTTTTGAAAATAATTTGAGGTATTGTAAAATAGTTGATAAAAAGAGAATGACTCACCTTGCAGATTTAATTTGAGCAGAGTTTAGCCTACTGATTAGCCTTTTAACCTAAATTTAATAACAGGCACACAATTCTGGGTTAGTAATCAATACAGCATTTACGATAACTCACGAGATCAACCATCACAATGAATGACAAAGTGCTATGCTTAAACATCCATCGAATTAACGACTAATGACAAAGCATCACCCTAATATGGGCAGCACTTAAACATCCATTGAGTACATTGATCGATCGGAAAATGAATCGTAATAGCGATCGAGTTAATACCCTGATTGCGGCGTCGATTAGTGATCCGTGTGTGTTAATTGTGGTAAACAGAGCATAACTCAGTGTAGGATTGGAATTTCTACGTCGTTCCAGCGCCCAAATTCAAGTCCCAAACTCTACTATTTATACTGAAAATTTGACCCAGTGGCGTAGCGCGACTGGTTACCCCTATAGTCGTCGCGCTACGCGACTGCTTACCTAGTTTCATAGGGTAGCCACCTTCTCAACTAGCCTTGCTGACTTGACAGTTTCGTAAAATTCTAATTTGACAGATAGTTATGTAGATAATCGTAACTAGGGTTTTACCCCCCCCTTGAGTTTTAGGGGCCCTAATCCTGATTCTGAAAATTCTAAAAATTTTAGGGTTTGTGCAGAATCACTTGGGTGTCTTAATTAGGGTTTCCTTTTGGATAAATTATTTTACTAAATATGACTTTTGATGAGAGTTGTTACATTCTCCCCACCTTAATAAAATTTCGTCCTCGAGATTTACTAGAATAATTGAGGATACTTTCTCTTCATTTCGGATTCCAGCTCCCAAGTGTATTCAGGTCCTCTCCTTGAATCCCACTTTACTTTCACTAGCACTAGTCGTTTGTGCTTGAGAAACTTTACTTTTCTGTCTTCTATCTGAAGAGATTTCTCAATAAATTTTAACTTTTCATTTACCTCTATGTATTGAAGAGGTACTACCAAAGATTCGTCTGATAGACATTTCTTGAGATTGGATACATGAAATACATCATGTACTCCAGCTAACTCTTCTGGTAGTTGTAAATGATAAGCAACTGGTCTTATAAGTTGGATCACTAGAAATGGTCCTACGTACTTTGGACTTAGCTTTCCTTTCTTACCGAATCTAACAACTCCTTTCCAAGGAGATACTTTAAATAGCATTTTGTCTCCAACTTGAAACTCCAACGGCTTTCGTCTATTATCTGTATAATTTTTTCTGACGATCTCTAGCCGTCTTCAGCCTTTCCTTCGTGATACTGAATATCACAGTCGTAGTCACTTAGGATTTTCATCCATCTCCTTTGCCTCATGTTTAATTCTTTTTGCCCAACTATATATCTTAAATTCTTATGATCCGTATAGACAGTAAACTTACTTCCATACAGATAATGTCTCCAAATTTTAAGGGCAAAAATTATGGCTCCTAATTCTAAGTCATGAGTGGTATAGTTTTCTTCGTGCTTTTTCAATTGCCTTGATGCATACGCAATTACCTTTTTGTGTTGCATTAACACACATCTAAATCTTAGTTTTGAAGCATCACTATATACTTTAAAATCTTCTGTTCCTTCTGGTAAGGCTAGGATTGGGCATTTGTTAATTTATGCTTTAAGATCCTAAAGGCTTCTTCTTGTTTAAGTCCCCATTCAAACTTAACTGTTTTACAGGTTAACTTAGTTAATGGTATAGCTATCTTGGAAAAATCCTTAATAAACCGTCTATAGTATCCGGCTAAACCTACAAAACTTCTAATTTCCATTGCGGATTGCGAAACCTTCCATTCGGTAATTGCTGCTATCTTAGCAGGATCTACGTGAATACATTCATGATTCACCATATGACCTAAAAATTGCACTTCTGGCAGCCAAACTTCATACTTCTAGAATTTTGCGTACAGCTTCTCTTTTCTTAACAAAGTTAAGAGTGCATGCAAGTGCTGACAATGTTCTTCCTGACTTTTGGAATAAATAAGTATATCGTCGATGAAGACAATTACAAATTTATCCAAATATGGTTTACAGATCCTATTCATCATGTCCATGAATGCTGCAGGTGCATTCGTTAATCCGAAGGGTATGACTGTAAACTCGTAATGACCATACCTAGTCCTGAAAGCAGTTTTAGGTATGTCTTCCTCTTGTACCTTCAATTAATGATATCCGGAGCGTAAATCTATCTTAGAAAAAAATCTATCTCCCTGGAATTGATCGAATAGATCATTAATTCTAGGTAATGGATATCGATTCTTTAATTGTAACCTTATTCAATTCCCTATAATCAATACACATTCTCATCGAACCATCCTTTTTCTTAACAACACTGGTGCCCCCCCCCCCCCCCACGGGGATAAACTAGATGGTATGAAACCTTTACTTAATAATTCATCTAATTGCTTTTTCAGTTTTAATATTTCTGTGGGTGCTAACCGATAAGGTGCCTTGGCTATCGGTATAATTCCTGGAATTAGATGAATCCTAAATTCTACCTCCCTATCTGGCAGTAACCGTGGTAACTCTTCTAGGAATACATCTGGGTATTCTAAAACTACAGAAATTTCCTTAAGTTCTTTATTTTTAGTATTAATGATTACTGAAATCATATATACTATTCCTTGCTTTCGTTCATAATTAACAACTTTCATTACTGATATGAACTTTATGGTTTTACATAGCTTATCTCCTGTAATCATTATTACTTCTCCAGTGGGTGCACAAATTTATGGAATTCTTATCACAGATAATTTGAGCATAGTTGTTTACTAATCAATTCATTCCTAACATAACATCGAATTCAACCAATTTTATAGATAATATGGTTGCAGAAAATTTATGACTTGAAAGTTCTATTTCTACGTTTTGCAGAACCTTATTTATTTTAACTGAATTCCCATCTGTCGTTTCTACTGTAAAAATTTGCCTAATGCTGGTTAAAAGTAAATTAAGAGTTTGGCAGAATGAAGTATTTATAAAACTTTGGTTTGCACCAGAGTCAAATAATACTCTTGTGTAAACGTTGTGAACTAAGAACGTACCGGCTATCACATCTGGAATGAGCTCGGCTTCCTTAGCAGTCAGTTGGAAGGCTCTTACATTCCTTTTTGCTCCTTCTGTAGGTTTGGCTTTATTGTCAGATGGTTTGTTCAGTTTTGGACAATCTGGCCTAAGATGTCCAACTTCTCCACAGTTGTAGCAGACTGAAAATTTCTTCCTCCTGCAGTCTTCTTCTTGATGCCCCGGAATTTTGCAAAAATTGCAATATCCTTTGCATCTTCCAAAATGCTTCCTTTTGCAAAAATTGCAAAATGGGCTAGTGGAAGATTGCCCATTCCCTCCTTTCTTGAAATTGTTATGGTTACCCGGACGGAATCCTTGGGTAATCTTTTGGGCTACTTCCTTCCTTCTATTTTCTTCTCTTGTTCGTACTAGTTCGTCAGTCAGAGTATTGGCTAATTCCACCGCATCATCAATCATGCGAGGTTTCGCAGCCTTGACGATATTACGGATTTCGGAAATCAATCCCCAAATATAACGAGAAATAAGTACCGGCTCTGGCGAAGCCAGGGTTGGTACCACTCGAGCATACTCGAAGAATGTCAAAGTATACCCTCGACAATCTACATCCACCATCCGGTGGGTTAGAAACTTATTTGCCATTTGATCTTTTTCATATTCGGGACAAAATTTTCTTTCTACAAAGCTCTTAAATTCTTCCCATTTCATAGCATATGCCATCCTTCTTCCTTTTGCTTGTAACACCGTATTCCACCATTCTAGTGCCCCTTCTTTGAAAAGATTTGACGCGTACATGACCTGATCATCCTGAGCACATTTACTTATGGCAATTACTGCCTCGGTTTTCTCTAACCAACGCAGTGCCCCAGTAGCTCCTTCATTGCCTGCAAACTCAGTGGGTTTACAAGCAAGAAATTCTTTGTAAGTGCAACCAGGCGTTGCAGCTTTCATTTTCTTAGGGAGCGGAGCTTTCCGTGGTTCATTATCATGATTAACATGATTATTGCCTCCGTTTATGCTATTACTGAAGTTATCTTCAGAAATACGTTTGCTAGGAACTATTTGTTGCGGTTCGATTGGATTTTTAACAGCAGCAACGATTGCTGGAATAGCGTTGGCTATCCCTTGAGCAACTATTGCTGGAATAGCGTTGGCTATCCCTTGAGCAACGATATTTTCTATATCCTGCCTAGTCATAAATTGATCCCCCGGTTGTTGCTCAGATTGAGTAACCTCATTAACTGGTTCATTATTCACGTTTTCCATCTGATAATTAATATATCTATTATATATAATAAACAAAAAAAAATATGGGACACATGTCACTTGATTAGGGCCTCTTAGGTTTGTTTTTGGCGGGAAAACACCGGGTTTTTTTTTCACCGGTGAAGCCCCATTTCACTACCCAGATCCGACCATCTAATACGGATCCATATATAAATCGAAAAAACACGCTTTGCCCTTTTCAATTCCTGCTCTCAAACCCTAGACCCATCTTCTCCTTCACGCTTCCATCACGGTAGGATATGCTTTCATCTCAACCAGTTTTCTTTCGCGATTCATCTCAACCAGGTTTCCTCTCCTTCATGCTTACATCTTCATCATTCCATCCTTTCATCACTCTACTAGAGAAACTTTTTTCTCCTACAGAGGTACTAAATCTTTTATGGGTTATCTTTTATTGGAGGAATGTTTAATCTATTTTATTTTCTTTAGTTCTTATTGATTCAATTACCAGAGACACCATTGAAAGCTACTCATCCTTCGATTTGGCAGATCATCCTATTTCTAGGTTAGTTTTTAATCAATCGTTTTTTTTCATTTAATTGGATATCTTTCAGTCGATTTGTTGTTTCAATGTCTGTTTCGATCTCTATTATCTTTTTTGTTCTTAGCAAGAGGTTTAAATTTATGAAACTTAATTGAATTGATGGAATGATTTTGTTTGTGAGTTTTTGTATTTTGGTACTTAGAATACGTATGCACGCCAGGTGTTTGTTAAAATGCTTCTTTTATTTTTTGCTTGGGATGTTATATGAAATTTGATCTTATTTTGTGGTTTGAATTTGGTGGAGCTTGGTGCTAATCAATTTGTTATATATGCTTATAACTTACTAGGTAGACTTAGTCACTTTTACATGTCAAATTAGCAAGAAATGAGGAATATGCTTTCATAGTGTCCTGTTTGTTATCACACCATCTTTTATATTCAAGGTGGTGAAGTCATTGTTCTCGGTGCATTTCTCACTTCTTCCCCTTCTCAAGGTCCTCATTTATCTAATTCATTTCCAATTTATTATCGATTACAATTGATTTCACGTGAATTTGGATGATATATTGAAGTTGAATTGGTGAATTTGCAGAATTGAAAGTGATTGCGTTGGGGACAGGAACTAAGTGCATTACGCGTTTGCGTTTAAGTGGTTGTGGTGATGTTTTGAACGATTCTCGTGCTGAGATTGTTGCTAGAAGAGCTTTGTTAAGATCTCGAGTGAAATGTAGGTCCCCATCAATACTTATCTATATGTTAATATTTGTATGATTTGTTGTGAAGCTGGAACTTTACATGATTGATGATCTTTTGTGTGTATATATTGGGTGGCGTCTGTTAACAAGGTTATTAGTTTCATGAGGTATGTTCATCGCTCATATCAAATACCGATATTCGGTTATTTTACACTAAAAGAAGTTATCATTAAGTGACACCGGTAATCGTCATATAAAGTGAAAAATAAATGGAGTGTTAGTGTTATAAGTTATAACTAGCGTAGTGCCATAATGTGTAGGGAGTAGGTTTTGATCTTTTGTGACAGTCTGTTTAACTAGAACTTATAAAGTGCCTTTTTGTTTCCCATTGCAAAAATACCTTAAGACTCCTTGCAGTTAGTACGCTTGGCGCTTGCCATTGGTTCGTTACCGTGGGTTCCCCAACCGGCGAATTGCGGCCCTTAAAACTAAGAAACATGAAAGAAGACGAATAAGGCCAGCAAGCTTGCAATGCATTTCAGCCATGATAACTATCTTTACTTCCAATTATGTTAATAAAAACATGCCCTGCTCATGTTTCTGATTGCTATAATTGGACTATTAAAAGTTTTGTAAATATTTCAGTATGCTTGGCACGTATCAAAGATTCTTATGGCAACATAATATGCATAGTTTAACATTGTAAAGTTAGTTGCTTTGATTTGAGTGGAGTTCTTTAATATATATGTTTGTTTTGCTTTGATTTTTGGGAATACTATTTGTTTGTGAAGGCAATATTAAATATCTTATATATAGCCAACTCAATAAGGCTGATACAAAGAGATTTGGCCCATATGGCAGTGTATTAGGGCATCCTTGGATTGCTTTTCCCGCTCAAAACTTCCGTCCCATTTTTTCCTTTTGTGATGGATATGGAGCCGGGTATTACCCATATCCGTTTGATTTGGATACATATATATTTCCACATATCTTTTCTTCACACGCCAAGAAACCCAAACCTGCATCCTCTTCTATCATGGAAAACATTCCGACGAAGTTTTTAGACAAGCAAAAACTTGAAATCAAGTAACTTCTAAATGGCTAATTTTGTTTTAAGTTAGGACTTTATAGAGTTGTATTCATTTACTTTTCAAATGATTATGATGATTTGAAATAGTGTAGACATGGACATGATTATGATTTTCCATCGTGTGTTTTTTTTTTTCAGGAACCAACAACACAACTGATTTTGGGTTATAAGTCTTCATTCAAGTAGGTATGTGAGTTATCTCTTGATTTTAATTGTTTTAACTAACTTTCTATGCGGCTGATGAATTTCGAAGTTTAGTCTATTTGATTCTAGAAATCAAAATGTACACATTAGAAATATGAACATTGACTTTTCAGGTCAAACCTTTGGGCAGAAGTGAGAACTTGAAAAATGTTATTTTTGTTTCTTGTATTTTTATTTATTAAACTGGCATTATTTATTTGATTATATGTCGTTGCAGTTTGCTTCACAGACGGAAGAGACCCAGAGTCAACCAAGTTCTGACATTCCGTTTGAGTATTGCTATGAATTAAGGTCTGTATATGTATTACTTATGAAAATTGGCTTGTGTTTTACCTCAAACGGTGTGTAGTTTGACATGGGGATTTGATCATGTACAGTCCAAATCAGCAGACTTTCGAAGCGCCTTTGATGAATCTAACCATGGAAGGAGGAGGCAAGTATTCGGTCAAAAATCCCTTTGTCTTTGTTCCTCTTGAAGTAAGCAAAAGTTTTGCTATTTTTGTTTATTTATATTCGATTTTAGCTCATTTTAATTCTAAGTTTGTAATTATTATGATTACATAGGATGGTGGAACCGTGTTCTGTTTGGGTATCATTATAAGTGAGGATGTAAACATCATCGGGCGTAAGTATTCGACATTGCTTTCGTTTTCTTTACCTTATAAAATTACTTTTTGGAAAATGTAACTCGTGTTGGCAATTTTTTTCTTCAGAAAACTTCATGATGGGTTATCGAGTAGTGTATGATCGCGAGAAGAATATTTTGGGCTGGAAAGCTTCTAATTGTGAGTGAATCTTTTATCATTTTCATATAAGTGAATGTTTTAATAACTAATGAGTCATCTTTCATCTTCAGGCTACAATGGCACATAATCAAACACGGTACCAATAAGCCCGCGGGCCTCTCCCAGTGGTTCTCCGTCTATGTATTTGGGGCCCGAAGCAATGTTAAAGAATGGTTCACCTAACCCAAGTCAGGCTGGGCAAGGAAATCTTGCGTCCACATTATCATACACGCGTTTCATATACTAGGTATTTTTAGCTGTCGCTATCATAATTATATATACTAGGTATTTTTAGTTGTCGCTATAATAATTATAACTGTATTAGTGTTGACATCATTTCTCTGATTGGTGGTCAAGTGAAGTAGTAAACATGCATTTCATACGACTTGCCACGTAGACAGAGCATCACGAAAGCGTCCGACACAGCCCGAATCCCTAGATCTGGAATTCCGGACCCAGTGGGTAAAATTTAATCCGGGTAAACAGGTCTGGTGTCATATTTCTTTAGCATGTGGATTATGGAGCATCGATACCAAGGGTTCTAACCAGTGGCGGAGCTAGACTTTAACACCAGGGGTATCAAAAAAAAAAATTACGGTGTATTCATATAAAATCCTTTATAGGGGTATCCTCGTATTTTTTTATGGGTATCATTTATATAAAATCGAAAAAAAAAACAAAAAATTAACACTGCGAACACGACTTTGAGCCGTAGCCCGTGCTACGGCTGCCACAATGCTGTCTCCGCCCCTGGTTCTAACGAGTGATCCAGGGTTTAACCTGGGGATTATTAGTGCTATCAACGTTTTGTAATATGGTACAATCATTTCCCAAATGACTATTTTCAAGATTCATTGGTGCAAATTTCTCATAAGGAATTGAATTGATTCCCTTACCGTTGAGAAAGATTGTTTAATTCCTACATAATTTCAAATTTTTAACTAATGCGATGTGCTTAACTGGCCCTTTTCTGGGATCTTTAGAACACTGAAAATATACGGTTGCTAAGGTTTCTCATAAGATATTTTCCTAAGATAAGATTATAATCCCGGGCTCATAATTTCGTGTAGGTGAGACCAGAAAATGTCATTGAAAGAAAAGGTTTGTGTTAATTTTATTTTTTACTTCTACGAACACTAAAAAGACTTGATTATAGACTCACGGACATACTCGTGATTATGTTTATATTAATCATAAATAGTTTTTAATATAAATAACTTTCTTGAGCTCGGGAAGCAATCCTGGTTGTATACGCGGGCTATATCTTATATATAACTAACGTCGTTTACAAAGAGATTTTTGGCAACTTATGATATATAATTTTTTCTTTCTTTCCATTGACTTTTAACTTTTGTTCTGCTCTATTGATGTTACCTGTTGGTTTATTTTGTATTTGTTCAACAAGTTCTTATATTCTTGTGCTTTTTATGTTATTGATAATGACAATTGGGCCTTTAATGTTACAAAAGTGTTGGGCCGTATATGGCTTTAATTAGTAAAAGAGTATTTGATGATTAGTTTAAGTATTAAAAGTTTTGGCACCTAAAAAATTGTAATTACCAATATTAATGTTCACAACTGGTAGTTATTTGTTTGGTTTAAGTATTTCAACATTTTTGTGATAAAATTTAATGAAATAATATGTTACATTTTAATAAAAATACAAGTTTTTAACTAATAAAATTAAACTACCCGGGAAGCAGTCCCGGGTGATAACCTAGTATATATATATATATATATATATATATATATATATATATATATATATATATATATATATTATTAGTATCAAATAAATAACAATTACACAACACAATTATACAAAGTTCATAACACTAACATAGCCAAAATTATCGATTTCTTGATTTCTATTTATATTTAATAGTATGCATCAATACACACTATTATCTTACAGAGTTTTATTGGTAGTTATTTTACAGACTGATTTTTACTATTACTATTACACAATCATAGTTCCATAATTCCCTATTCCTTGTCAGACGATATTCTAGTAATGGCGTTCCCTCTCATAGTATTTCCAGGAGATCTGTCCCCCAATCTCTTGGATCCTATTCCCAGTATCCATTAGTTCTTCACCAAAGCGAAGTTCAGCCATATTCTCGTTACTCATTGGTGGATTTGGTAAAGGTTCTGGATTGAACTGAGGAAAAAGCTTATAGGGATTGTTTTGTAACTGTATTTCATTAGTCAACCATTCGTCTATTTGCGAGTGGATTGAAGGGTTTGGAATAGCTGATTCTAAGTTCATAGGTAGTTGTGTTTCAAGAGAATGAATAAAAACATTTTCATTAACAGGCTTAATAGTATTATAGCTTGCCATTATAAAATCTAGCTCTTCCTGAGATGGTAACCCCTCAATTTGCCTAGAGCTTTCCCCAATTTCCATTTTCTTAGGCTTGGATTTCTCGAGAGGTAAAGCGTTGAATTCTATAGGTTCTTCTATGTCTGGTATATACCTATTGAAATCTCTGGAAACCTCTGTTCTTACCGGATAGAGATTTAAATTCTGAAGGGCGTCAGACAAGTCACTCATGCTGTTATGCAAAATACATCATTATTAATTATAACAAAATTTTTATAGAAAACCTTTAAATACTATCCTAGACTGTGTAACTATAAAATAACTGAAAATTAAAACACACTAGGTTTTATTTGTAAATTTATTTATTTACTGAATAAGATTTCTAGACTGTAGATAATAAAGGTGCTAAAACTTGGGTCAAATTATTTAAAGATTTGTATTTACTTGCTACATTGGTTAGTATATAAAGATCTGCCCATACTATACACAATTAGTCACATAATCACAAAATAAAAATTAAGTATTTTCTAAATACTTAATTGGCTTAAATCAGTGGCTCTGATACCACCTTTTTCTGTCACGGCCCCCGACCCGGTTTGACCCGTTTCAGGAGCCGCGGGACAGAAATCCCGTGGTATTTATTTAATTGAGTTTAACAGCGGAAGTTTTCATCAGGATCTTTTTAAAACTGAAATATTTCCCGATTATTTTATTTCACAACGCGGGATAAAACCCGGTAATTTACAATCTTAAGATTTCACGGAGAAATCTTTTATTTTACAAAACATGTTTCTTTATTTTATCTTGAGCCACTTTCTTAAGCTTGTAGTGCTTCGCGGCACTTTTCCTGGATCATAACAGATCACCTGAAACATGTTTGAAAAATGTTTTGTCAGCGAGAAATACTGAGTGAATCATTCTATTTACATAAAATAATGCATAGTTATTAATCACAGCATAAGAGCGATTACAATGGCTTCTATCTTATTTTTATCTGGCGGCCTGTCACAATGGTGACATGTCACAGTGGTGACGATGGTCATACCACTATTAGATCAATGAACCTAAATAGTGATGATTATCCCTAGTAGGTCAATGAACCTAACTGGGAGAAAATTAGCAATGTGCACAATACCCCACTAGCCAGTTATTCAAGATATCCACGACTTAGTCCCTGTAATTATAACTTTTGAAAATAATTTGAGGTATTGTAAAATAGTTGATAAAAAGAGAATGACTCACCTTGCAGATTTAATTTGAGCATAGTTTAGCCTACTGATTAGCCTTTTAACCTAAATTTAATAACAGGCACACAATTCTGGGTTAGTAATCAATACAGCATTTACGATAACTCACGAGATCAACCATCACAACGAATGACAAAGTGCTATGCATAAACATCCATCGAATTAACGACTAATGACAAAGCATCACCCTAATGTGGGCAGCACTTAAACATCCATTGAGTACATTGATCGATCGGAAAATGAATCGTAATAGCGATCGAGTTAATACCCTGATTGCGGCGTCGATTAGTGATCCGTGTGTGTTAATTGTGGTAAACAGAGCATAACTCAGTGTAGGATTGGAATTTCTACGTCGTTCCAGCGCCCAAATTCAAGTCCAAAACTCTACTATTTATACTGAAAATTTGACCCAGTGGCGTAGCGCGACTGGTTACCCCTATAGTCGTCGCGCTACGCGACTGCTTACCTAGTTTCATAGGGTAGCCACCTTCTCAACTAGCCTTGCTGACTTGACAGTTTCGTAAAATTCTAATTTGACAGATAGTTATGTGGATAATCGTAACTAGGGTTTTACCCCCCCTTGAGTTTTAGGGGCCCTAATCCTGATTCTGAAAATTCTAAAAATTTTAGGGTTTGTGCAGAATCACTTGGGTGTCTTAATTAGGGTTTCCTTTTGGATAAATTATTTTACTAAATATGACTTTTGATGAGAGTTGTTACATTATATACACATTTTGATCTTCTAAGATGATGCCAAGGTAGTCTATGAGTGTTTCCAGATCAAGCCAAGTGCCCCCTATGCATGAAATACCATTGGGGCAGCCCCTGGTATGTAAAACAAGAGTTCTAAGTCGGTTAACAGGTCTGACTGGCAGCTGTTCGCGTTTTTCTGAGCTGGCAGCTTGTTCGCGGGCCGTGAACAGTCCCTCGCAGGGCGTCTAAAAATGGCGCAACAGGCCAAACAAGTTTCACAAATTACATTTCAGTCCCTGGTCCTTCCATACGTGGTTTTAAGTGTTTTTCTTGCACTTTTGGCCCTCTAACTTGATTTTTAAGGGCCTTAAGACTTTTACAAACTTGGCTAAGTCCTTGGTTAACTTTGTGCTTACCCGAAAAGTCACAAATTTCAACGTTGACGGTATTAACCCCTCGTATACGAATTTGATCATAACTTTCTCATACGATAACGAAACTTTGTGAAATTTTTACCTCATATTCTAGTGAGTATAATTTATCGTTACAAAGCTTCGGGTTTGCTAAAAGGTCACTCAGAGGTACACTTTCAACATGTTGACACATTTAACCCCTGTAGTTTGTACATTCTCACTTTCTTCCACGATTTGCTTCGTATGATCCATGATTTATTCGTTTAAGGTTATAAACATCATGTAGGGCTATTGTAGAGTATATTTATCCATTGTTGACACTTTGGACCCCTTATATTCACATAGTTTCCTTGTTTGTCAACTTTAGTCCCTCTAAAGCATTCTTTCGCATGTTCAAAGCTTATGACACGTGTCAATACCTTATTGGACATGAAATTACGAGGTGTTACAACCAAATACCACCATGCCTAATGCCACTAACGAACCTACTCCACCCCATGATGTTACACCAACCAACACCACTACATCACCTATTACTACCCAAGTTGAACCTACTCTTACCTTTAGCCCTTCTACCACCATTTTCACATTTTTCCCAACTACGGGTCAATCATCCTCTACTTATCCACTACCACAAAGCTCAACCGTCATTCATGCTACTTCTACATATCGACCACCGAATCCATCGGGCTTTCAATATTCGTCTCTTCCATTTGGGCAATCTTCTGGAATAGGAGGAGATGGGTATGATGATGGATATGAAGAAGACTTTAGAGGGTACGAAGAGGAAGGTTTTTACGGTACGGGTGATGGAGGTATTTTGGGACCTCAAGGAGGGGCGGGTCAACAAAGTCAACCGCTACAACAATTTCAAGACACGGGTAGATTACCGGTTGGAGTACAACATATTAGACCACAAGGGCCACAATTGCAACGCCCTACACCGTTACATCAAGTGCGTCCACAAAATACACAACCTCAATTTCAAAGGCCGATTCAACAACAACCGCCAATGCATCAATACCAATTTCAGCCACAATTTGCACCTCAAGGGCCTATGCAAGGGCAAATGGGTCAACCAAGAGCACCTTTGGGTGCCCCTCGAAGACATCACCGGGAGGTAGTACGGGGAATTGAAGCTCATTCCGACCTATTATCACTAACAATCCTTCACCGATAGTGATTCCTCATCATGCGGACGGAAGAACTTTTGAAGTTAGAACAACCGCCCTCCAAAGTTTACCAAAGTTTAAGGGGTTAGCAACGGAAGAACCTTACTTTCATTTGGAGACATACGACTCTATTTGCAATACCATTGGAGGTCAAGGGTTTTCCTTGGATGATGTCAAGTTGGTCCTCTTCCAATTTTCTTTGGAAGATAAAGCAAAAAGATGGTTTCACACTCTACCCTTCGCGCCGATTTTTACATGGGCTGATATGCAACAGATTTTCTTAGATGAGTTTTACACTTCTCAAAAGACTAATGATGCAAGGAGAGGTTTGAGAAGCTTCCAACAACAATCGAGAGAAATGTTTCACGAGGCTTTTGAAAGGTTCAATATGATGCTACGGAATTGCCCTCATCACGGTATCCAACTTTGGGAGTTGTTGAACGCGTTTCACGAAGGGTTGAGTTCGGAGGATGCACGTGACTTGATGTCGATTACTAACGGTACATTCGGTACCAACTTTGAACAAGATGATTGGGCATTTTTTGAGCAAATGGCGGTGACTTCCAAAAGGAAGGCCCAATCCTCAAGACGGGCAAGGCTTGTGATAGCAAGGCCACAAGTGCATGGAGTAGAGAGTGGAGGTGTTGAAACCACGAAACAAGTGTACAACGTGTGCACTAATTGCAATGAAATAGGCCACATGGCTGAAGTGTGTTTGGTAGGAGTGGTTGAAGATCAAGTGGAAGAAGTGAACGCTATTCAAGGGGGTGGTCAAAACTTTAACATGAATTCGAACACATACCACCCCGTGTTACGAAATCACCCTAACTTCCGTTACGGGAACCCGGCGAACCAAGCTAACCCAAATTTTCAAGGAGCTCAAGGTAACTTTGCACCTCGCCAACAATTCAATCAAGGTAACTATCGGGGTTGAAATAATTATGGCTACCAAGGGCAATTTCAACAAACGGGTCAAAGCGGTTCGGGTCAAACTTCATCAAGCGGGAATGAAGTTATGGATATGCTTCGGGCAATGCAACAAGACATGCAAAAACGGAATCAACTTGATGAAGTCCGGATGCAAAAAGATGAAGTTCGTGACAAAAGCATTCAAACATTAACAACCCAAATGGGTCAATTGGCAGGACGTGGCGGAGTTGAAGAAAAACAAAGGTCAACTTCCTAGCGACACTAAGGTAAATCATTCCCATAGTTCGTCACGAGGTAATAATGTTAATGTTCATCATGTTAGTGTGTTAAGAAGTGGCAAAGAATTTAAAGCCAATTTGTCGCCGGGTTTGGTTGAAGGGGTGGTTGAGGATGTAACGGGTAATGAAAGTGAAGACGACTAAGTGTCACCGGTTGTGTCTAAAGAATCAAATGTTAAAAAACCGGGGTTGGGTGAAAATGAAAAAGATAAAAAAGATGAAGGTGAACCAAGTCAAGTCCCGTTTCCATCGGCTCTACTTGACCCGGGTAAGAAAAACTTTATTGCATCAAGAGGTCCCCAAAAAGAGGAGTTATGGGACATTTTCAAACAAGTTAAGGTTAACCTTCCATTACTTGATGCAATAAAACAAGTGCTCGCCTATGCTAAATTTTTAAAGGAATTGTGCACACAAAAAAGTCAACAAAAGAAAAAGATGCCTAAGCGGGTAGACTTAACCGGGCAAGTGAGTGCGGTGTTGAATGGGGAGCTTCCTCCTAAGCTCCAAGATCCGGGTACGCCATTAATAAATATACAAGTTGGTAATTTTTAAATGGCAAAGGCATTATTAGATCTTGGAGCCGATGTGAGCATTTTACCGGGGGGCTTATATGACCAATATGACTTTGGTCCGTTAGCAAGGGTAGAGACAACGGTTGTTTTGGATTATTTGTCTCATAAGCTACCTCAGGGGATGGTTCAAAATGTTATTGTGAAAATTGATGAGTTTTACTACCCGGTTGACTTTTTAGTCTTAGACTACTCATCCGCGGACCCAAAACAACAACAAAATGTTATTTTGGGTCAGTCATTTTTTAGCACCGCGCATGCTGTGATCGATTGTAGACTTGGTACAGTCGATATGACTTTTGGAAATCGAAAAATGAGATTGAATGTTTTTACTAACAATTCTAACTCTATTGGTGTTGATGAGTGTTTTATGGCAGATTTAGTCGCGAATGCAACCCGCATGAGTATGAGGAGGATAGTTTGGATATGTGTGTTTGTGATTTTTCTGAACAGGTACATGCTTGTGCACTAAGGGTTGAAGAGGAGAAACAAGATGCTATGGCATTGAAGGAGGGTCGACCGCCATGGACCCACCAATTTGAAAGCTTGCCGGTGGAAATAAATTCGGGTACTAAACCATCATTGGAAGAACCACCAAAGTTGGAGCTCAAAGACTTACCAAGCCATTTGAAGTATGCATTTCTAGGGGATAATGACACTCTACCAGTCATTATTGCCTCTAATTTAGAGATGGCACAAGAACAAGCTCTATTGGAAGTCTTGAAAGAAAACAAAGGAGCTATCGGATGGACGATTGTCGATTTAAAAGGAATTAGTCCATTAATCCTCATGCACAAGATCATTACCACCGAAGATGCAAAACCGACAAGAGAAGCACAACGAAGATTGAATCCGAACCTAAGGGAGGTAGTAAAGAAAGAGATAATTAAATGGTTGGATGCGGGAATTATCTATCCGATTTCGGATAGTGCTTGGGTAAGTCATACCCAAGTTGTGCCTAAGAAGGCCGGCATTCAAGTAATCAAGGACGAAAATGGTGAACAAATAGCCACCCGACCGGTCACTTGGTGGCGTGTGTGTATTGATTACCGCAAATTGAATGCCGCCACTTCTAAAGATCATTTCCCACTACCTTTTATGGACCAAATCATTGAAAAACTATCGGGTCAAAAATATTATTGCTTTTTGGACGGGTATTCGGGTTACAATCAAATCGCGATACACCCGGATGACCAACACAAGACCACCTTCACTTGTCCCTATGGCACCTTTGCCTTTTGGCGAATGCCATTTGGCTTGTGCAATGCACCAGCAACTTTCCAACGATGTATGATGAATATTTTCTCGGACATGGTTGGAGAGTAGCTTGAAGTTTTTATGGATGACTTTTCAATTTTTGGCACTAGCTTTGAATCTTGTCTCAACGAATTACAAAAAGTTTTAAAAAGATGTGTTGAGAAAAATTTAGTGCTTAGTTGGGAGAAAAGTCATTTCATGGTGTAAGAGGGTATTGTGTTAGGCCATGTGATTTCGGAGAGGGGTATGGAGGTGGACAAGGCAAAAATACGGGTAATATCATCGTTGCCACCACCGAAAAATGTGAAAGGTGTAAGGTCATTTTGGGGACACGCGGGATTTTATAGACGTTTCATTAAGGGTTTTAGTGTTATCACTAAACCTTTATGTAATTTGTTGTTAAAGGATGTTCCATTTGATTTCACTAATGAGTGTTTGCAAGCATTTAATGTTTTGAAGGAACACTTGGTGAAAGCCCCCATCTTGCAACCGCCGGATTGGTCAAAGCGATTTGAAATCATGTGTGACGCAAGCGACACTACAATTGGTGCAGTTTTGGGTCAAAGAATTGATAAAAAGCCGTTGGTGATTTACTACGCAAGCAAGACGTTGTCCGAAGCGCAACTGAATTACACCACAACCGAAAAGGAGTTATTAGCGGTGGTGTATGCTTTGGATAAGTTCCGTTCTTACATTCGGGGGAGCAAAGTGGTTGTATATGCGGATCATAGTGTGGTCCGATATTTGATAGAGAAACAAGATGCGAAGCCCCGTTTGATTCGTTGGGTGTTGTTGCTACAAGAATTTGATTTAGAGATTCAAGACAAAAAGGGAAGTGAGAACGTAGTGGCGGATCACTTGTCTAGAATTCCGGTGGAAGGGATTGATGATTTGAGCGAGATTAACGAAAGGTTTGCCGATGAGCAACAACTAGCCGTGTCCACTTTTGTGGCACCGTGGTACGCTCATTACGTGAATTACTTAGCCTTGGGATGTAACAATCCTCAATAAACCGACACCCTTATAATTGTTCCGACACCCTAATATGTTTTAAAATATTCCAAATGTCCCAAAATACACCCCATGCGCGAATACGGGCCTCAAATATATTAAATAATATTAAAAATAAATAAAAATCTGAAATATAAGTCGGGGCGGGCCGCGTAGGACCCCACCCCAACCTTACGCGGACGGTATGAAGGTCAAGACCTGATTTCGTTTGATTTCTTAAGTTCAGGCGGGCCGCGTAAGACTCCGTTTAGTTTACGCGGGCCGCGTGGGAACATTAAGGTGGCGCAACCCGGTGATGACACGTGTCATCATCGTGGCGGGGCTAGATCATGACCGGGATAAGCTATACGTTTGACCGGGGATGACGCGGGCCGCGTAACCCCTGTCTGTGTTTTACGCGGGCCGCGTGAGGACCAGTTTCAGCAACTATATAAGCAGGCTATCGGGTTTCATTCAGAATCGTTCATTTCTTTCTTTCTTAAGCAAATTTCTGAGTAGTAGAAGTAATACTCGGGTATTATACCCCCCTAATTAGCGACGTTCTGCTCTGTTGTAAGTATTATAACCCCTGGATACGTATTAGATACGCTGCCCGATTGATCTAGGGTTCCGTAATGGCTGTCGTGGTTCTGCCCGACGTAGTCATTGGAATGTCGTCTCGGGGAGGGTATTGCTAATGTTAAAATGGGTTATTAATACTAACGCGTGTACATTTGTGTAAATTTTAGATTATCACCAGGGAACCCTTACGGACAATCTAAGACAGCAATGTGAGATGATCCACTTTTTGTTAACTGTTTTTACAAAACCTCACTTAATTAATTATATATGAAGCAGTTATTGAGTATTTGTAAGAGTACAATTATCATGAGTATGTTGGGGTTTTGTATACAAAATTTGTTACCACCTGGTCAAGGAGTAACATGTCCACAAGTCGGGCTCGACAGTACCATAGATGTTAATTGTGATGTCTTGGAAACAAATATAATTGCGGGATCGCCCTCAATACTGTGAATTGGTTTTTAATTAAACTTGATTAAACTGGGATTCACTCACCAGTATTTCCCACTGACAAATTTTTTTAAAACGCGTTTCAGGTAACAAAATGTGAAAGCCCAATAGAAGCCAGCTGGACAGCACTGAAGGCTTTGAAAAGTGCCAATAAAGTTACCTAAAAAGAAATAGATGTTTTTCTTAAATAAAATAGGATTTATTCCTATAAAAATGTGTGTAATGCAAACTTGGGAGTTATCCCATATGTTTAATATTATGAAAATGTGGTATTTTACTCTGAGCAATATATTTTCTAACTACGGTCCTGATGAAAAATTCCGCTGCCAAATCTGACGATACTCGATACCACCAAAACTGGCTCGCGGCCGCCCGTTCCCGGGTATCAGGGATCGGGGGTTGCGTCAGAAGGTGGTATCAGAGCTAAGCCACTGATTCAGCCACAGAGGTGTTCTGCTGACATCAAAATGCAAAGTGAGGATATAAATTACGGAAATACGTGTATAACTGTATTTAATGATTATGTGTTATTTGACTATCTGTTAGTTTACAATATGAGCGACCAAGGACCATCTGACGCATACCGTCAATTGTCTGGTTCGCCTAGAAGTGAAGACACCTCCTCTTCTCAGCCTGCCCTCTCAGGGTACTCTGCTGATACGGAAGAAGGAATCTTTGTGTTTAAGGCTCAGTCAGAGGAGCCGTTTCATCAGAAAAAAGGGGATGGTTCAGTCGAGGGGCACACGAGCGTAGAAAACGTATGAAAAAGTTACAGGAACAGAGGGTACTAGCAGCAGCTAAGAGAGAGACAGATGCATATGCCCAGGATATGATAAATAGGGGTATAGCCAATATCCACATACTAGCAACCACTGCAGCTGACCCTAATCTGGAACATATAATAGCACCCCAACCACAATTGCCAATCCCTGACCAACCCATGGAGATAGAAAACCCTGAAAACCAAGTGGAGATGCATGACTTCAACCCGGAGGAAATCCCTAGGGTACCTGCACCAAACCCCCTAGACCCAAATTACGACCCCCGGTGGGACGACAATAGGGACTTTGTGCAACGTTACCCTATCCATGAAGACACACCCATGCAGAACATGGGAGCCTACCCAGGTATGGACCCTTTAGATCCCTATTACTACGATGAATACATTAGGGAGATCTTAGAAGATCCTTACCGATTTCAGGCACTTTCACCCCCATATCAGGAACCCGCACCCCAGATTCCGAACCCAGTCCTAGAAGCTGCACCCCCAATGAGTGCAGAAAACGTCCAAGAACTTAGGACTTTTGGTGAGGAAATTTTAGAGAGTAGTGAGCGAATGCGACAGGTGGGAGAGCGACTCGTATGGAAATACGATGAGCGCAATATGGATTTATGGATGAATCCATATCCTTGAATAAGATGGTGAAACGGTAGTAGTAATAAAATAAAATATGTGTGTATGGATGCCTATTACTATTAGTATACTTCTATTTCAGTTGGTATTGTAATTTTCATTTCAGTACTGGTATGTAATAGATGCATAATAGTATATGAATAGAGTAAAATCGCAATGATCGACGCTTTTGGCAAAAATGCGTGTCATGTGATTGACTATATTAATATTATTTTGTGATATTAATACGGGGTAAATGTTTAAAATTCAGATGGCCGATGAAGGAAATCAAGACAATCTGAATAACGATAACCATAGTAACATTAACGTGGTTAATGAGAATCCAAGCGTCAATAACAATGGAAACCAAATGGATAATAGTGTCGTTCAACACATAGTGACACAAGGAATTATAGATTCAATGCCATTTATTATTCAAACGATTCAAGAAGCGAATAATAAAAGTAAGCATAGCAGTAAGCGACCAATTGAACCAGAACACAGCGTGAACAATGGCCCTGTACTTCAAGTGTCCATTCCCAAAAGAAGAAGAACCGTGTCTTACGGTTGTTCTTACAAAGAATTCTGGTCCTGTAAACCAATAGAATTCTCAGGCAATGAAGAACCTATTGCAGCTCTACGCTGGATAGAAAAGACTGAGGCTGTTCTGAAAATAAGTAAATGTGCGGAAGAGGACAAGATAATGTTTGCTTCTAATCTGTTTAAGAATTCAGCCTTAGAATGGTGGAACACTATCCTTTAGTCTAGAGGAAGTGATAGGGTATATAACATGGAATGGGAAGAATTTAGGAACATGGTAGAAAGGAAATTCTGCCCTCCTAATGAAAAAGAGCAAATAGCAAACAAATTCCTAAATCTTAGGATGAATGGTGTGGATAGTAAGGGGTACACAAAGTTATTCTTTGAATATGCTAGAATAGTACCAACCCTTGCATCACCAGAACCGGTGTTAATCTCCCGTTACATCTGGGGATTAATCAGAGAGATTAGGCATGTAGTCAAGGCAGCTAGACCTCAAACTATAGAAGAAGTTGTAGAACTAACAAACACCTTGACTGATGAATTGGTACGTACTAGAGAAGAAGACCAGAGGAAAAACCTAGCACAGAGGCTTACTCAAGAATTCCGTTCTGGGAATTACAATCGTAGGAATATGGGCTCTACCTCTGCACCATTCTGCAAGGTCTACAAGAAAAAGCATTTAGGAAAATGCTCCACTCTTTGCAATTTTTGCAAGATGCCAGGACACAAGGAAGAAGATTGTAGAAGGAAATCCAGTAATGGAATGTGCTTCAACTGTGGAGAAAAAGGTCATATGAGGACAAACTGTCCAAAATTGGCTCCAGCTGTGAACAACAGGAACACCAAAAATGCTAGAGCATTTGTGCTGACTGCAGATGAAGCCAAGATGATTCCAGACGCGATAGCTGGTACGTTTTTAGTTAATGATGTTTTTGCTAAAGTATTATTTGACTCTGGTGCAAACCAAAGTTTTATTAATACTTCGTTTTGCAAACTTCTAAATCAGTCATTAACTAAACTATCACAAGAATGTCTCGTAGAGACAGCTAATGGAGAAACTGTTAGGATTTCTGAAATCTTGCAGGGAGCAAGAATAGAAATTTTAAATCAAAAGTTTATGGCAAACCTTTATCCCATGAATCTGGCAGGATTTGATGTCGTTTTAGGAATGGATTGGTTAATAACCAATAAAGCCAGTATTTTATGTGATCAAAAGTCAATCCAAGTAAATTCACCAAAAGATAAAACGATCACAATTAAGGGAGATAAACCATCTCGATCCACAAAATTCATCTCTGTGATGAAAACTGCAAGTTATATAAGAAAAGGTTCTATAGTGTATTTGATTTTCATAATCACTAACACTAAAGGAAAAGAACTAAAAGACATTCCAGTAGTGTCTCAGTTTTCAGATGTCTTTCCAGAAGAATTACCAGGACTACCGCCAGACAGAGAAGTTGAATTCAGAATTCACCTACTACCTGGAACCTCACCGATTGCCAAAGCACTTATCGTTTGGCACCCGTCGAAATGCAGGAACTAAAGAAACAATTAGATGAATTGCTGGAAAAGGGATTCATACAACCAAGAGTTTAAGGTATGTTTTCGGGCAAAAAAAGTTTACCATATTCACTGATCACAAGAGTTTAAGATATGTTTTCGGGCAAAAAAAGTTGAATATGAGGCAAAGACGTTGGATGGAATTGCTTAGTGATTATGATTGTGACATCCAGTATCATGAAGGAAAAGCAAACGTAGTGGCAGATGCTTTAAGTCGAAAGTATCACGAAAAGCCAAAAAGCGTACGTTCTCTTAAATTAAATCTACAAGTATCAGTAATCAAGGATGATACTGAAAAATTGAAAGGAATGATTAAGGAATTAGAACAAGGAACAGATGGGATTTGGAGATTCCATGAAAAGAGAGTGTGGATACCTAAATTAGGAAATCTACGTCATCGTATATTAGAAGAAGCCCATAAGTCTAAGTATACGATGCATCCAGGAAGCGATAAAATGTTCCAGGATTTAAGAAAAAATTTCTGGTGGATAGGAATGAAAAAGGACATAGCAGCCTATGTTTCTAAATGTTTAACTTGTTCGCAAGTTAAAGCTGAACACCAGAAACCCACAGGATTGCTACAACAGTTAGAAATGCCAGTGTGGAAATGAGAATTGATAACAATGGATTTTGTTACTAAATTACCCAAAACAAAGAAAGGTAATGATACAATCTGGGTGATTGTAGATAGGCTAACCAAGTCAGCTCATTTCCTACCAATGAAGGAAACTTTCAGTATAGAGCAGCTAGCTAAATGATATGTAAATGAAATTGTTTCATTACATGGAATTCCTTTATCAATTGTTTCTGATAGGGATAGCCGATTTACCTCTCATTTTTGGTCAAGTTTTCAAAAAGTAATGGGAACCAAGTTAAATCTAAGCACAGCTTATCATCCTCAAACGGACGGACAAAGAGAGAGAACAATTCAGACAATTGAAGACATGCTTAGAGCTTGTGTAATTGATTTTGGAGGTAATTGTGACGATCACTTACCTTTAATAGAATTTTCCTATAATAATAGTTATCACACAAGTCTCAATGCTGCACCATTCGAAACACTTTATGGACGAAAGTGCCGAACCCCAGTTTGTTGGGCAGAAATTGGGGAAAAGCAACTATGTGGACCTGAGATAGTGCAGGAAACAACCGACAAGATTATTCAAGTCAAGGAACGATTGAAAGCAGCACGTGATCGACAAAAGAGCTACGCTGACAACCGACGCAAGCCATTGGAATTTCAAGTAGGAGATAAAGTATTGTTGAAGGTCTCTCCTTGGAAAGGAATAGTAAGATTCATCAAAAGATGAAAGCTAAGTCCCAGATATATTGGACCTTTTGAGATTATTAGAAGAATAGGACCTGTAGCCTATCAGCTACAACTGCCAGAGGAAATGGCAGGAATACATGATGTATTTCATGTATCTAATCTCAAGAAGTGTTTAGCTGATAAATCACTAATAGTGCCTCTTAAGGACATAGAGATAAATGAACAACTCAAGTTTGTAGAAAGGCCTTTACAGATCGAAGACAGGAAAGTCAAGAACCTCAAGCATAAGAAATTAATTCTGGTCAAAGTGAAGTGGGACTCCAAAAGAGGACCTGGGTATACATGGGAGCTTGAATCTGAAATGCAAAGGAAATATCCACACTTGTTCCAGTAGATCTCGAGGACGAGCTCTAAAACAAGGTGGGGAGGATGTAACAATCCTCAATAAACCGACACCCTTATAATAGTTCCGACACCCTGATATGTTTTAAAATATTCCAAATGTCCCAAAATACACCACATGCGCGAATACGGGCCTCAAATATATTAAATAATATTAAAAATAAATAAAAATCTGAAATATAAGTCGGCGCGGGCCGCGTAGGACCCCACCCCAACCTTACACAGGCGGTATGAAGGTCAAGACCTGATTTCGTTTGATTTCTTAACTTCAGGCGAGCCGCGTAAGACTCCGTTTAGTTTACGCGGGCCGCGTGAGATCATAAAGGTGGCGCAGCCTGGTGATGACACGTGTCATCATTGTGGCGGGGCTAGATCATGACCGGGACAAGCTATACGTTTGACCGGGGTTGACGCAGGCCGCGTAACCCCTGTCTGCGTTTTACGCGGGCCGCGTGAGGACCAGTTTCAGCAACTATATAAGCAGGATATCGGATTTCATTCAGAATCGTTCATTTCTTTTTTTCTTAAGCAAATTTCTGAGTAGTAGAAGTAATACTCGGGTATTATACCCCCTAATTTGCGACGTTCTGCTCCGTTGTAAGTATTATAACCCCTGGATACGTATTAGAAACGCTGCCCGATTGATCTAGGGTTCCGTAATAGCTGTCGTGGTTCTGCCCGACGTAGTCATTAGAATGCCGTCTCGGGGAGGGTATTGCTAATGTTAAAATGGGTTATTAATACTAACGCGTGTACATTTGTGTAAATTTTAGATTGTCACCAGGGAACCCTTACGGAAAATCTAAGACAGCAATGTGAGTTGATCCACTTTTTGTTAACTGTTTTTACAAAACCTCACTTAATTAGTTATATATGAAGCAGTTATTGAGTATTTGTAAGAGTACAATTATCATGAGTATGTTGGGGTGTTGTATACAAAATTTGTTACCACCTGGTCAAGGAGTAACATGCCCACAAGTCGGGTTCAACAGTACCATGGATGTTAATTGTGATGTCTTGGAAACAAATATAATTGCGGGATCGCCCTCAATACTGTGAATTGGTTTTTAATTAAACTTGATTAAACTGGGATTCACTCACCAGTATTTCCCACTGACAAATGTTTTTAAAACGCGTTTCAGGTAACAAAATGTGAAAGCCAAATAGAAGCCAGCTGGACAGCACTTAAAGCTTGGAAAAGTGGCAATAAAGTTACCTAAAAAGAAATAGATGTTTTTCTTAAATAAAATAGGATTTATTCCTATAAAAATGTGTGTAATGCAAACTTGGGAGTTATCCCATATGTTTAATATTATGAAAATGTGGTATTTTACTCTGAGCAATATATTTCCTAACTACGGTCCAGATGAAAAATTCCGCTGCCAAATCTGACGATACTCGATACCACCGAAACTGCCTCGCGGCCGCCCATTCCCGGGTATCAGGGATCGGGGGTTGCGTCACGGGTGCCATCACAAATCATTGGACCAAGAAAAGAAGACAACAATTTATGGTCCAAGTGAAGCAATACATTTGGGATGAGCCGGACCTTTTCAAGATCGGGCCCGATCAAGTCATTCAGAGGTGTGTGCCCGAAACGGAAGTGTTAGAGATCTTGACTCATGCCCACTCGTCCGCTTGTGGAGGTCATTTTAGCGGGCATAAAATGGGTTATCGGGTTCTCTCGTGTGGGTTTTATTGGCCCACAGTTTTCAAAGATGCATGTGAGTTCGCAAGGAATTGTATCAATTGCCAAAAGATGGGAAGTATTTCAAAGAGGGACGAGATGCCATTGCAACCGATTTTGGTTGTTGAGATATTTGATGCGTGGGGCATTGACTTTATGGGTCCCTTCCCGAATTCTAATTGGTTCTTATACATCTTGGTGGCGGTGGACTATGTCTCGAAGTGGATTGAAGCTATTGCAACAAGAACAAATGATCATTCGGTTGTTTGTAAATTTGTTCAATCCAACATTTTTGCCCTTTTAGTATTCCGAGAGTTGTCATTAGTGATGGTGGGTCGCATTTCAAGAATTTCAATTTCGGAAAACTGTTGAAGCGGTATAGCGTGAACCACCGGATTGCTACACCTTACCATCCGCAAACTAGTGGACAAGTCGAATTGTCCAAGCATCAAATTAAAGAAATTCTCATGAAGACGGTTCGAACGGATAGGAAGGATTGGTCAAGCAAATTAGATGATGCGTTGTGGGCATACCGGACGGCCTACAAAACTCCGATTGGCACAACACCTTACCGGATGGTGTATGGAAAGGGTTGTCACTTACCAATGGAGTTAGCTCATCGGGCGCATTGGGCAATCAAGACGGTGAATGCGAACTATGATGAAGCGGGGAAGATGCGAAAGTTGCAACTAAGTGAGATAGAAGAAATTCGAGACGAAGCGTATGAGTGTGCATCGGCTTACAAGGATAAGCTCAAAAAGGTCCATGATGCAAAGTTGAGAAAGAAGACCTTTGAACTGGGTCAAAAGGTATGGTTGTACAACCCGCAATTGAAGATGTTTGCGGGCAAGTTAAAAAGCAAATGGATGGGCCCATATGTCATTCGGCGAGTCGGTAGATTTGGTGACGTGGATATTCAAGATGAGCAAACCAACAAACAACAAACGGTGAATGGACATCGGTTAAAGCCATACTTGGAAGGAAACAACATCAATAACTTGGAGCTTGACAAAGTGAGCAATATCCTACGCCCGGTAGATGATGAACAACCATAAGAGGCCCAGGTTTGGTAGTGTACATAGTTAGTTTATGTATGTTTGTTTTGTTTTGTTTAGTTTGTACAATTACCGTATTTGCTTGAAGCTCGTGTTTGAAACAAGTGTGGGGACGTTCGGGTTACGAATAGTTCTAGCATCATCTTGAGGACAACACGGGATTTTCGAGGGGGTAGGGTAATTTTCCATGTTTTTGAAAAAAATTAAAAAACATAAAAATTAGAAAAAAAAAAAACAACACTTAAAACTTCAATTTTTGGCGAAGTGTATATGCCCAGGTCCTACCGTAATTTACGGTAGGCACCGTAAATTACGGTGGCCTGGGAAAATGCTTGGATTTACTCTGTAAGGCTACTTCCTTACGGTAGAACTTTTGAGCCAGGAGCCTCCGTAAATTACGGTGGCTACCGTAATTTACGGTAGCCCTGGAGAATGAAAGGACGCATTAGGTTTCGGCAGTTTATAAAAAAATAATAATAAATAAGTCACGTGAAAGTAACCCCCTCCACTCATTTTCTACATACTTTCCTAACCACAAACATCACCCATCTCTTTCATCTTCCCCACACAAGATCCCACAAACCCCACAACCATTCAAATCTTCATATCTTCTTCAATTCTTGGTCGAATCTTGTGAACTTTGGGTCTATTTTGGCTGGAATTTCACGAACATTCTGATTTTGAGGAGAGATTTGCAAGAAAAACTTGTTTGCTTGTCCGATTGACAAACCCTAGGAGCCAAACTTTTTGGGGGGGTTTTGAAATTTTTGATTTTCTTGTGTTCTAGCATCGTCAATCCAAGGTATGTGATGTTTTTACTTTATTTTTGACGGTGCATTGTGAAGATTGAAGGTTATTTTTGTTACTTGTTCACACACACTTACTTGTTCTTAGTTTTTATCATGAAAAATTGTTACTTGAACATTGTTATGGTAGTAGATGTAAGATGGATGTTAAAGTTGTGTACTTTTGGGAACCTCTACATTGTAGAGGCACCATGCCCAATTTTTGTGAAAATAACGTATGAAATTTTTTGTTCACTAGCATCTACAACCATAGTAACAAGCAAGTGTGGGGATTTTTGGAGAAAAAGGACTGATTTTTGTGTTGGTTGTTTTGTTTGTGTTTGTGATGTGTGTAGGAAAATGGTGAGAACTAAAGAAAGAGCGGGAGCTAGTTCTTCAAAGGGCAAAGGCAAACAACCTGAACAACAACCGAAGAAGCGAAGATATTTAGCTAGAGATGATGACAGTGATAGTGATGAGGAAGAAGTGATGGAATTGGACCCGGCTGACAAGCCTATGTGGGAAGCAGGTCCGTTAGACGATCAGCCGGAAGAATGGCAGCCCACATTATTCAATGATCGAATGAACAAATTAAAAGACAAAGTTGTTGCCTTTATTTGTGAAAGAGAGGTTAGAGAAGTAGAGTTCGGGTCGTTCAATGTATTTGCTCAGTTTCGTGCCTTGGGTTGGGAGGCAGCGCTTAGTTGCTATGACAAAGACAATAAGAATTTGTTCATGAGCGAGATTCAGGAGTGGATGGCTACTTTAAAATGCAACAAGTACGACAAGCCGTCTCAAATGAAGTTAACGGGCACTGTTAATGGGATAAAGGTGGAGATGTCGTTTGATACATTGCGAAAATTAGCGAAGTATGACAGTTTGCCTGCTCGTGATTATACAATCCCGAGTCTTGATGATTTGCTCATAAAACCAGAGGCCCACCCGAGGTGGAATGAAGGTATAACAATCCTCAAGAAAACCAACACCCTCATGAATTTTCCGACACCTTAATATATTTTAAAATATCCCAATATGTTCCAAAATACACCCCATACGTGAAAACGGGCCCCGAATACCTTAAATATTATTAAAAATTAATTAAAAATCAATTTTGGGGTTTAGGCTAGCCGCGTAAAGGACCCCTTAACCCTTACGCGGGCCGCGACAACTTAAAACCTGGCGAAACCCTGGGCCGCCACGTGGCCTAACACCCGTCAAGCCTACATAGTGACCCGGACAAGCTACAGCGTTGACCGGGTTTGACGCGGGCCGCGTAGCCCTGTGTTAATATTTACGCGGGCCGTTACTTTTCAGCTTGTATCCATTATCTTTATTGTTTATTTATTTTGGCGGTTAGACTTGTTAGTCACCGGTTACTTCATACCCCGTCACCCGGGTATACTATTTTGCCATCTCCGGCCTTATGTGTGTTTAAAATTCTCTAAGTCACCCCGTACCACTTATGTTTTGTTAAAACATGGCTTTTGACTAAAAACTAAATTTTTAGTTTACGTTTCCGCTTTGTCTTACATCTTTCTCTCATTTCTAGGAATGTTACTTCCGAGAATCAAGTCATTTCCGTTATTATTTAATGCGGGGAATTATAACAATTTCCCAAGTTTAACCCATATGACCCGTAGGTTCTTTCACTTAGCCTCGTAGACTATTTATTTAGATTTTCACCTTTTTATCCTTTTTAAGGTGAGACCCTTACAATTCGTTTCTTTCTATTTGTGACCCGAAGGACTTTTTGGTCCCGTAGACTTAACATTAATTAATATCCCGTAGGTTATGATGATCCCGTAGATCATCTTTTATTCGAGTCTTTATTCAAATGTGTATACGTTTATATACGCATATGGCGTTAAGGCACCCCTTTTTTTTGTTTAGAATTATTCACTTTTACTTTTTGAATTTCGTTTGACCTTGACCGTAGTCCAAGGCTACATTGTTTTCTTTCGAATTATTTTTCCGACTTCGTGACTTCTAACGTCAATTACACGTCGGTTTGCCCTACACTTACCGTTACTCGGTTCTTACCTATACTTCTTTACGTCCCATTACCCGGGTTCTTTTATTTTAATGTTTTTAATGCCTATAACTCCTTTACATAGGTTTATTAATATTTCGCACTTTTATTTATTCGGTTCGCGCTTACTTACTTTAGCAAGTGTCATCCTTTATTAAATTCGTTTGACTTGTTCGTGTGAAAATTCATCACTTATAAATGTTAAACTTCAGTCTTTGTTCGACCCGTTCAGCTTTAAAATAGTTGAACGTAATTTATCAAAATTTCTATTTGCAGTATCTTATCGTCTTTTAGTCATGACTCAAAACCCGAGTCTTTTTGACTTTCCATACGCGTTCCTGTTTCTCAGTCTACGCATGCGTTAAATTCCTTACCCATCAACCGAGTGTTTTACCGAAATCGTTATCATTGCACCCCTCCCGGTATGCATTAAGACTTCGTTTCGATTTACTTGGTCATCTTAGCGAAATCCGTCGCTTTTATTCGACCATGTCTTTTATTCTTTACGTGACCACCATTGGCGGCCTTATTAATTATGAGTGACAATTATCATCGTTATCCTTGCTTTACTACGACTAAAGTTAACAACCTTGATTATCTTTTTCGTGTGGGCAACACCTTTGTTTTTATGACCCAGCGGATCATCTATACTTTGGTTTTACTTGCCCATTTTGTTCACCATGGCTCTTTTGTCCAAGATGACTTATTTTCGTGAATTTTCTTTTGATCATTCATTTATATCATCATTTACATTAATCCTTGTCCCTTCTCTCGGGCTTATTATCCTAATGTAATACGCTTCCGTCACCCGACTGTGCGTTTACATTATTATCCACTATTTTGTTCATTTGTTTCATTTGGGTACTTTTTAATTTGTCCCATTCACCCCGTCCTTACTAGATCGGATGTAAATATGTCCATCATAGAAAGTTCATGGTACCACGTGTTCACTACTTACTTGGCCAGAGTAAGCGATCAACACCTGGCATACATGATCTTTTTATAATTTTCACATTACACCCCATGTAAGTAATACCTCTACTTATTTTTTTTTTTTTTGGAAATAATATCCTGGATAGGTATTCAATTCAGGTTTTTTTTTCCAAGTTTTTTTTATCTACATATGCAACGGTCAGTCTCTACGTATTTGTTGCATATTACTATTCATGCAATAAATTTAAAACGTGCACCTGTAATGCTTGCCCTAACGGCTTTCCTTGCTATTCACCTTACTCGCGACTGTTACGCGATTTAGGTCCTTGGCGAGTACGCTCTGCTCGTCATACTTCGGACCGTTCCTCCAGTCATATCCGAGATTTGTTACACTCCCGCTATCTTCATATGCGAGTGTCCTTCAACTAAAACATTTACAAGGGTTAGTAATATCGACCTCAGTAATCGCCCGTATTATAATACAAGGCTTTTCTACTATACGCGTCAACGTGCGTAATTTCGTCAACTATTTTTATCATTTAATTAAGGTAACGTGTATTAAACGATAACTCTATGTGTTATTTATAACACTTTAATCATCTTAACCATTTATATACCTATAACTTACCAGATTTGCGATCAAGTCTCGAACCGAACACATTTGTCAATAACCTTGAGCTCTGATTACCAACTTGTAACACTCTTAATATTAAATGACGCTTTTCGTATAAATTACGAAAATAAACATATAATTATGATTATATATACGTTGAAAAATACGGGTAAATTAAAACTTTTATAATTTAAAATATTACAACATAATGTGATTGAGTTCATCGTTAAAAAAAATAACGACGAAACAACTTGCGGAAGCTTCATTTTCATGTGTTCGGTTCTTGTACGTCGCTTGATCTTCATCCGGGTACTCCTGATATTCACCTATGATCAAAACCATCTTAAAGGTTAGTTTTGATAACTTAAAAATAAGACTAAACATGTTTGTAGCATCAAAAGCATCAAACCAACAAAATAAAAATAATTTTTCGGACTAGTGCCTCTCGCACCACGCGAGAGGCTTCCCTTGTCCCTTCGCGTGTCGCGACGCCTGTCGCGAGTCGCGCTGATGTCACAGTGTCCCCTCGCGTGCCGCGGGGGAGACCAGTTTCCAACAGGTTCATGTCTGGGACCTGCATATCAACCCAACTATGTTTTTAATCAAAAATCAAACTTTAAAGTGCCATAACATTTTATCTACTTATCCGATTTGCGTGATTCTTTTTCCTACGCGTTCGTAATTTTATTCCCCATCACATGGAGTTAAAATCCGACATCCAAATTTACAATTTTCTAGGTTTTAGGCCTTCGGCTTAATTTTAATTATTAAACGTGTAACAAAGCTTTTGACCCGTTTATACTATCATCAAACCAACTTGTTTATTACACACTAATTCTCTTTGATATCATATTTTAAGGTTTCCTATCACACGAGGTTCAAATCACGGGTTATTATACATCATTAACCCGTTTATATTTATGCGCTTGTTTTGACCCGTTAAGGGTATTTAAGCGCTTTTACGCACAAGCCATACTCATTCATTTCTAACTTCATATTCCCATATTTTAATATCTACTTATATTCCGCCACTACTATTTTCGTGGTGGATTTAACATACCGAACACATGATGAAGAAGCTTCCGCATGTTGTTTTGTCATTATTTTTAAATGACGAATTCAATTACATTATGTTGTTTTAAACTTTAAATTGTAAATGTTTTAGTAAACCCGGATTATGTAAGGTATATTTGCTCATAACCACATGTTTATTTTCACAATTTATACGTAAAAACGTTAAATAATAATAAGGGTGTTACACCTTACCAATTCCAGGCACCTACACCCCCATATCAAGAACCCGCACCCCATATTCCGAACCCAATCCTAAAACCTGCACCCCCAATGAGTGCAGAAAACGTACAAGAACTTAGGACATTTGGTGAGGAAATTCTAGAGAGTAGTGAAAGAATGCGACAGGTGGGAGAGCGACTCGTCTGGAAGTATGACGAGCGCAATATGGATTTTTGGTTGAATCCATATCCATGAATGTGATAGTGGAGACAGTAGTAGTAATAATAATAATAAAATAATATAATATGTGTGTATGTGTATAAAAAAAAACTACCGATGCCTATTACTAGTAGTGTAACTTTAAATTTCAGTCGATATTGTAATTTTAATTTCAGTACTAGTGTGTAATAGATGCATAGTATATGAATAGAGTAAGTCGCAATGATCGACGCTTTTGACCAAAATGTTGGTCATGTGATCGACTATATTAAATATTATTTTGTGATATTAATACGGGGTAAATGTTTAAAATTCAGATGGCCAACGAAGGAAATCAAGGAAATCTGAATAACAATAACCAGAGTAACATTAACTTGGTTAATGAGAATCCGAGCATCAATAACAATGGAAACCAAATGGATAATAGTGCTATCCAACACATAGTAGCACAAGGAATTATAGATGCAATGCCATTTATTTCTTCAAACTGTTAAGTATGCTGATAATAAAAGTAAACATAGCAGTAAGCGACCAATTGAACCAGGACACAGCGTGAACAATGGACCCGTACTTCAAGTGTCCATTCCCAAAAGAAGAAGAACCATGCCTTATGGTTGTTCTTACAAAGAATTCTGGTCCTGCAAACCAATAGAATTCTCGGGCAATGAAGGACCCATTGCAGCTCTACGCTGGATAGAAAAGACTGAAGCAGTTTTAAAAATAAGCAAGTGTGCTGAAGAAGACAAAATAATGTTTGCTTCTAATTTATTTAAGAACTCAGCCTTAGAATGGTGGAACACTATCCTCCAGTCAAAAGGAAGTGATAAGGTATACAACATAGAATGGGAGGAATTTAAGAATATGGTAAAAAAGAAATTCTGCCCTCCCAATGAAAAGGAACAGATAGCAAATAAGTTTCTGAACCTTAGGATGACCGGGGTAGATAGTAAGGGGTATACTACCACATTCTTTGAATATGCTAGAATAGTACCAACCCTTGCATCACCTGAACCGGTATTAATCTCCCGTTACATCTGGGGATTAATCGGGGAAATTAGGCATGTAGTCAAGGCAGTTAGACCCCAAACTATAGAAGAAGCTGTAGAACTAGCAAACACCTTAACAGACGAGTTAATCCGTACTAGAGAAGAAGACCAGAGGAGAAACCTAACCCAAAGGCTTACCCAAGAATTCCGTTCTAGGAATTCCAACCGTAGGAATGAAGGTTCTACCTCTGCACCATTCTGCAAGGTCTGCAAGAAAAAGCATTCGGGAAAATGCTCCACTCACTGCAATTTCTGCAAGGCACCCGGACACAAGGAAGAAGATTGCAGGAGAAAATCCAGTAATGGACTGTGCTTCAACTGTGGAGAAAAATGTCATATCAAGCCGAACTGTCCAAAATTGACTCCAGCTGTGAACAACAAGAACGCTAAAAATGATAGAGCATTTGTTCTGACTACAGATGAGGCCAAAATGATTTCGGATGTCATAGCCGGTACGTTTTTAGTTAATGATGTTTTTGCTAAAGTATTATTTGACTCTAGTGCAAACCAAAGTTTTATTAATACTTCATTTTGCAAACTTCTCAATCAACCATTAACTAAACTCTCACAAGAATGTCTAGTCGAGACAGCAAATGGAGAAACGGTTAGGATTTCAGAAATCTTGCAGGGAACAAGAATAGAATTTTTAAATCAAAAGTTTATGGCAAACCTTTATCCTATGGATCTGGCAGGATTTGATATTGTATTAGGAATGAATTGGTTAATAGCCAATAGAGCCAGTATTTTATGTGATCAAAAGTCAATTCATGTAAATTCACCAAAGGGTAAAAAAATCACAATTAAAGGAGATAAACCATCTAGATCCACGAAATTCATCTCTGTGATGAAAACTGCAAGTTATATAAGAAAAGGGTCTATAGTATATTTGATTTCTATAATCACTAACACTAAAGGAAAAGAACTAAAAGACATTCCAGAAGTGTCTCAGTTTTCAGATGTATTTCCAGAAGAATTACCAGGACTACCGCCAGACAGAGAAGTCGAATTCAGAATCCATCTGCTGCCCAAAACAGCACCGATTGCCAAAGCACCCTACCGTTTGGCACCAGCAGAGATGCAGGAATTAAAGAAACAGTTAGATGAATTATTAGAGAAGGGATTCATACAGCCGAGCTCATCGCCGTGGGGAGCACTGATTTTATTCGTTAAAAAGAAGGACGGATCAATGCGTATGTGCATTGACTACCGTGAATTAAACAAGGTCACGATTAAGAACCGGTACCCAGTACCGAGAATCGATGATCTGTTCGACCAATTGCAAGGAGCTCGATTTTTCTCTAAAATCGATTTAAGGTCAGGATATCATCAATTAAAGGTACAGGAAGAGGACATTCCTAAAACCGCATTCAGAACAAGGTATGACCATTATGAATTTACTGTCATGCCATTTGGTTTAACCAATGCCCCAGCTGCATTTATGGACATGATGAACCGAATATGTAAGCCATATTTGGATAAATTCATAAAATGTCTTTATAGATGATATTCTCATCTATTCTAAAAGTAAAGAGGAACATGCAAAGCATTTGCACCCACTTTTAAGTCTATTAAGAAAGGAAAAGCTTTACGCTAAATTTTCAAAGTGCGAGTTTTGGTTAGAGCAAGTACAGTTTCTTGGACACTTAGTTAATCACGAAGGAATTCATGTGGATCCAACAAAGATCGAGGCAATTACCAAATGGAAAACCCCTGAGTCACCAACCGAGGTTAGAAGTTTCTTAGGATTGGCCGGTTATTATAGAAGATTTATTCAAGATTTTTCTAGAATAGCCATTCCTTTAACTAAGTTAACCTGTAAATCCATTAAGTTTGAATGGGGACCAAAACAAGAAGAAGCATTTAGAATTCTTAAGCATAGATTAACCCATGCACCCATACTAGCGTTACCAGAAGGAACTGAAGACTTTGTAGTCTATTGTGACGCTTCTAAGTTAGGTTATGGATGTGTGTTGATGCAACGCCTAAAGGTTATAGCTTACGCATCCAGCCAACTTAAGAATCATGAAAAGAATTATTCAACCCATGATCTAGAGTTAGGAGCAATAATTTTTGCCCTTAAGATTTGGAGACATTACCTTTATGGTAGTAAGTTTACCATATTCACTGATCATAAAAGTTTAAGATATGTTTTTGGGCAAAAAGAATTGAATATGAGACAAAGACGCTGGATAGAGATGCTGAGTGATTATGATTGTGATATCCAGTACCATGAAGGAAAAGCAAATGTAGTGGCAGATGCTTTAAGCCGAAAGTATCACGAAAAGCCAAAAATTGTACGTTCTCTTAAATTAAATCTGCAAGTAGATTTAAATGATCAAATTAGAAAAACACAAGAATCAGTAATCAAGGATGATACTGAAAAATTAAAAGGTATGATTAAAGAATTAGAACAAGGAACATATGACATTTGGAGATTCCATGAAAAGAGAATGTGGATACCTAAATTAGGAAATCTACGTCATCGTATATTAGAAGAAGCCCATAAGTCTAAGTATACAATGCATCCTGGAAATGATAAAATGTACCAGGATTTAAGAAAGAATTTCTGGTGGATAGGAATGAAAAAGGACATAGCAGCCTATGTTTCTAAATGTTTAACTTGTTCACAAGTTAAAGCTGAACATCAGAAACCCTCAGGTTTATTACAGCAGTTAGAAATGCCAGTGTGGAAATGGGAATTGATAACAATGGATTTTGTTACCAAATTACCCAAAACAAGGAAAGGTAATGATACAATCTGGGTGATTGTAGATAGACTAACCAAGTCAACTCATTTCCTACCAATGAAAGAAACTTTCAATATGGAACAGCTAGCTAAATTATATGTAAATGAAATCGTTTCTTTACATGGAATACCTTTATCAATTGTTTCTGATAGAGATAGCCGGTTTACCTCTCATTTTTGGTCAAGTTTCCAAAAAGCAATGGGAACCAAGTTAAATTTAAGCACGGCTTATCATCCTCAAACGGACGGACAAAGCGAAAGGACAATTCAGACGATGGAAGACATGCTTAGGGCTTGTGTAATTGATTTCGGAGGTAATTGGGACGATCACTTACCTTTAATAGAATTTTCTTATAATAATAGTTATCACACGAGTATCAATGCTGCACCATTTGAAGCACTTTATGGACAAAAGTGCCGAACCCCAGTCTGTTGGGCAGAAATTGGGGAAAAGCAACTATCTGGACCTGAGATAGTACAGGAGACAACCGACAAGATTATTCAAGTCAAGGAACGACTGAAAGCAGCACGTGATCGACAGAAGAGCTATGCTGATAACCGACGCAAACCATTGGAATTTCAAGTAGGAGATAAATTATTGTTAAAGGTCTCTCCTTGGAAATGAGTGGTAAGATTCATCAAACGAGGAAAGCTAAGCCCCAGGTATGTTGGACCTTTTGAGATTATTAGAAGAATAGGACCTGTAGCCTATCAGCTACAACTGCCAGAGGAAATGGCAGGAATACATGATGTATTTCATGTATCAAATCTCAAGAAATGCTTAGCCGATGAATCGCTGATGGTATCTCTTAAAGATATAGAGGTGAATGAACAACTCAAATTTGTAGAAAGGCCTCTACAAATTGAAGACAGGAAAGTCAAGAACCTCAAGCATAAGAGATTAGTTCTGGTCAAAGTAAAGTGGGACTCCAAAAGAGGACCTGAGTACACATGGGAGCTTGAATCAGAAATGTAACGAAAATATCCACACTTGTTCCAGTAGATCTTGAGGACGAGCTCTAAAACAAGGTAGGGAGGATATAACAATCCTCAAGAAAACCGACACCCTCATGAATTTTCCGACACCTTAATATATTTTAAAATATCCCAATATGTTCCAAAATACACCCCATACGTGAAAACGGGCCCCGATACCTTAAATATTATTAAAAATTAATTAAAAATCAATTTTTGGGTTTAGGCGGGCCGCGTAAAGGACCCCTTAACCCTTACGCGGGCCGCGACAACTTAAAACCTGGCGAAACCCTGGGGCGCCACGTGGCCCAACACCCGTCAAGCCTACATAGTGACCCGGACAAGCTACAGCGTTGACCGGGTTTGACACGGGCCGCGTAGCCCTGTGTTAATATTTACGCGGGCCGCGTAAAAGTCGAAAACCAGCCCTATAAGTAGAGGCCATCGGATCTTCAGTCTGCTCGTTCAAATTCGAAATCTCTCTCTCAATTCTGAATAATAGGCATTATAATCGGGTATTATACCCCCCCTAAATAGCGAAGTTCTGCTCTGTTGTAAGTATTATAACCCCTGGATACGTATTAGATACGCTGCCCGATTGATCTAGGGTTCCGTAACGGCTGTCGTGGTTCTGCCCGACGTAGTCGTTGGAATGTCGTCTCGGGGAGGGTATTACTAATGTTAAAATGGGTTATTATACTAACACGTGTGCAATTGTGTAAATTATAGATTGTCACCAGGAAACCCTAAAGGATAATCTAAGACAGCAATGTGAGTTTATCCTCTTTTTGTAAACCTTTTTGTAAATTGTTTTTACAAAACCTCACACGATTAATTATATATTAAGCAGTTATTGAGTATTTGTAAGAATACAATTATCATGAGTATGTTGGGGTTTTGTATACAAAAATTGTTACCACCTGGTCAAGGAGTAACATTTCCACAAGTCGGGTCTGACAGTACCATGGATGTTAATTGATATAACTTGGAAACAAATGTAATTACGAGATCGCCCTCAATACTGTACAATGGTTTTTATTTAAACTTGATTAAACTGGGATTCACTCACCAGTATTTCCCACTGACAAATGTTTTTAAAACGCGTTTCAGGTAACAAATTGTGAAAGCCAAATAGAAGCCAGCTGGACAACACTGAAGGCTTGGAAAAGTGGCAATAAAGTTACCTAAATTAAAATAGATATTTTTATCAAATAAAATAGGATTTATTCCTATGAAAATGTGTGTACTGCGAACTTGGGTTTTATCCCATGTGTTTAATGTTATGAAAATGTGGTATTTTACCCTGATCAATTATTTCCTAACTACGGTCCTGATGAAAATTTTCGCTTCCAAATTAGACAATACGCGATACCACCGAAACTGGCTCGCGGCCGCCCGTTCCCGGGGATTAGGGATCGGGGGTTGCGACAGAAGGAATTTGAAGATTGAGGCAAAATTGCTGCTCACTATTTGTATCTTGAACGTGATACCAAGAAGATGTGATAAGCAAGAGGTGAGGTACCCGGAGATACCCGTTCTTTACTCGTTGCTCCACGGGTCTCCCCATTTTCCGATACGGTATTTGATAATAAATCATCTTTAGATATGTCGAAATAAAGTGGGGAGGAGCAGCATTTCGTATTTTCGAATTATTACAGGGTTATTGAAACAGTTCAAGGCTATCACATCGGAAGACAAGGGGGCAGCGAAAAGGCACAAGTCGTTTGATATAAGGAGGATAGGTGTGGGATGAACTTATGATGAGTCGGAACGCTATCATAAGTTGAAGTCGGAAGGTCAAAGATGGAGAGCTTTGAAGTTTGATGCAAGGGCATTATTACCGGGTGAGCCGGATGAGCCCGAAAGTGAAGATGAGCCCCCGAGTGGAGATGAAGATTATGCGGATGAGCCGCATGGTGAGCATATGGATGTGGGCCAAGGGGGCCCAAGTCAGGGATATGGTGGTGGTTTCTTTGACTCTACGGAGTGTTCGTACGAGCCGTATTGGGTATATGATGGAACAATGCAAGAAATCATTGAAAACCAACGTCCACCGGCATCGGTTTTTGACACATGGTCGGGGTCCGAGCGCACTTTCTTCGAACACCAAACATGGATGGTTGCTAGCATGGAGCGGGCATTGAAGCACAACTTTGACCGACAAGAGTCGTGGAACCGCACACATGCTTATTCTCATGAGCTAGAGATGAACAACACGTATAATGATGATTAAGCCCGGCGGATGCATGCGGATTGGCATGCGGGGCGGCCCGTGGTTGTGGAACCACCTCCGGTGGTTTATGCGTCTCTATCACCTTATGATGGTAGTGTTTCGTATCCGACACCGCCGCTTCATCATTCGCAATGGATGGACCCCCGTCAAGATCAACAACATGGAGCTTCACAACAAAGCGGAAGTGGAAGTGGTAACGGCGCGTTTGCTTTCAGAGAGTGGAATGATATGATGTCTTCCATTTTCGGGCCTCCTCAGCCGCGGTACTACTAGTCAGGTTGTGTTCCTTCCGCTCTTGTATATGTTTGTGAATATATTTGTTTATTATGTTTATGGTTGGGCGGATGGGTGGTGTTTAGATTTTTGATGTGTTGGGTTGTGCGAGTTGGTGGTGTTATGTTTTAATATATATATATATAATGAAAAAGACCAAAAAAAATTTGGGGTTTGAGATTTAAAGCTTTTGTTGATGTTGAAGGGTTTTAGCGATCAATTCCTCCCAAAACCATACATTGGGGTCAATGTATCCCAAGTGTGGGGATGGGGGAAAATTTTGAGATTTTTAAAAATTTTTCAATCAAGCGAAACATTGTGAGAATTTGAACACCTTGGACTACACTCGAATGATGCACCGGCTACCCTTAATTACCTTTATTCTTGGTGAGAGTTGAAGCCACACGTGTATATAAATAATGCTTGTCTTTGATGAGAGTGGCAACGGGTGGGGGTGCATTAGAACTTGTGCTTGAATACGGTTCGAGGCCTTAGTTGAACATGAATGTAGAAAGGATAAGGGCATTTAGGTAGCCTCGTCATAGTGTGTACGAGTGTGGGATTTGGGGGGTTGGACCTCATAAATTATATATATGAGCTTGGTAGTGAGAGGGGCGGGGGTTTGGACATTTAGTTGCCCATTTTGTGCATAAAGCCGATCATTTATTACCCCTTAGCTAGTTCCTCAAAAAAATTTACCCGACTTGACCCGGTCTTATAGTGTTAGTAGTTGTGTTTAGTTATGTTATGTTGAATGTTTCTCTATTAAAAAAAAGAGAGAAAAAGAAGAGAAAAAAAAAAGAGAAAAAGAAGGAAAAAAAAAAGAAAGTGAAAAAAAAAACAATGAAAAAAAATGAAAAAGAAAGATGTGTGAGTTGTCTTGTATATTGTAGTTATGTCTTGTTTATTTATTTCTTTGTGTTATAAAAAGACCGGGTAAAGTCCTTCACTACTACATATATATTCCATTTCCTACCCGTACACCTAGCCACGTTACAACCTTAAAGCCCCTTTGATTTGCATTCATGTTTGGCACTTGTTAGGAGGAGGACCGATTTAGGTACAAGCATATAGTTGTACAATCACCCGTTTGCCTTTTGTGTGTCTAGCTTACCTTTGCTAGTGCTTACTTGTTGCCGAGATGAGAGATATAGTGAGGGGTGTGTTGTTTGGGTGGTAAGAAAGGGTTAGTAAAAGGATAACATGTTTATGCTTGATTTATGTTGATCGCTCTTGCATTTGAAAATGGTTTTGATGGGTTGCTTGGGACAAGCCACGGTTAAGTATGGGGATGTGACGGGTGGTCCATAGGACAACCCTTAAGTGTGTTAAAATACAAGTTAATCCCTCATTTAATTATGTAATTGTCTTGAATTAGATGACTACACTTGCTTTTGTTTCAGGTACGTTTGGAGCTTAAAACATGGAAAAACGCTGCTTCGGAGGGAATGGAGTGGATCGGATCACACAAGGATGGAAAGAAGGAACAAAAGAAGGATTCCAGGGGTCCACCGTAAATTACGGTGGCTATCGTAATTTACGGTAGCCCCTGAAACCTCCCAGAACTCCACCGTAAGGCAGAAGAAAGCCAGCGTATCAATATGAAGCCTACCGTAATTTACGGTAGGTACCGTAGGTACCGTAAATTATGGTAGAGTCTGACGGGAAAACGTAACTGCCCATATTAAACCGTTTTCAAGTGTCTTTTCATGTCATTCATCATTGGAGACGTTTCTCTGCAGTTGTTGGGCGATTTTTGACTTTGGATAGTGTTTGTGAACAATTTCTAACATTCCGTTTTGTCTTTCGATTCGTATGAACTTCAATCTTGATGTTATGATGATCCACCAAACAATGTCCGGCTAAACTTTCGGTGATCGTCTTAGGTGAAGGTTTCTATTATGACTCTTGTGTGTTTTCCTTTATTTTTAGAATGATAAACTTTGTGTGTTTGCTATGCTTATCATGGTGTATGAATGTTTGTTTGTAGCTTGTTAATTGATGTTTTGATTCTAGTCCAAATCATACGTTCTTGGTGTCGTTGACAATCGAGATATCACGGGAAGGGTTAGGGTTGGATATTGATTAATTGGTCATCGGGAAACAACCTCGCATTAATATAATCCGAGTACTTAGTTCCCTTTTATCACAACAAATGTTTATGCATGAGTTATGTCTATGTAACTCTTTCTAGTTGGAATTATGCACAATTGTTAAAGGAAACCGGAACCTAAGATGGTCATTCTCTCATAATCTGATTAACAATCCAATTTTGATTTGCAATTAGTCAATAATTTAGTTTTTTTATCAAACAATCCATACTCTTGAATTTAATTTCTGCAAATTAGGTTAATTGTAGTTAATTTACAAGGCTATAGAATCAACACATTTTCCACAAACTCCCTGTGTTCGATACCCACTTACCGCTATCTATTTAGTAGTAATTGGATTAAATTTGCGTGTACCTACGACAACACGTCAACAATACACAGAGTTTTTTTAAAATATAACTTTTTTTTATTATTTAGTATAGAATTACATTTCTTCCAACCGTAAATACACAGGGTTTTTTTAAATATAACTTTTTTATTGTTTGGTATATAAATTTACATTTATTCAACCCGCACAATAAACGAGGTTCTTAAAGATATAATTTTAAATATTTTTTTAACAATAGATAAACCCGTGTAATACACAGGGTTTTTAAAGATATAACATTTTTTTATTATTTGCTATATAAAATTAGATTTATTCAACCCGTACAATACACGAAGTTTTTTTTAAAATATAACTTTTTTTATTATTTAATATATAAAATTATATTTCTTCCATCTGTGAATACACAAGGTTTTTTTTTTAATATAACTTTTTTATTGTTTGTATATAAAATTACATTTATTCAACCCGCACAATAAACGAGGTTCTTAAAGATATATTTTTTTTATTATTTAATATATAAAATTATATTTACTCAACACGTGTAATAAATGAGAATAATGGATTTTAATAATCCAAACTATTAGCCGTTGGCCGGGAACGGTTCCAACTTCAAAAATAACCAGTGGTGGTCCCACCTTTCACATGTTGTAAACTAATGAACTTTTACTAACAGAACCTTAATTTCTTTTTGTCCCCTTATCCTTTTCGGTTTAGTAAAAATCCATTGGTTTACAATATATGAAAAGGTGGGACCACCACTGGTTATTTTTATGTTGGGACCATTCCCGGCCAACAACTAATAGTTAGAATTATTAAAATCCATTATTCCTAATAAATGAGGTTTTTAAAAATATAATGTTTTTTTATTTAGTATATAAAATTACATTTGTTTAACCCGTGTAATACACAGGGTTCTAACCTAGTTATAGAATATCTGAAAAACCCGAACCCAAATAACCCAAATGTCCGAAGGTTTTTATATCAATGAAAAATTGAAAAGGGTCTTAGATTTTCGCTCTAGTTGAACCGTCAAAGATGTAGTTAAAACAGTATATCCACGTCTTTATTCTTTTTCATGTTGATCTATTTAAAAATATAGGTGTGTATGCTTTGATGCATTTAAATTATTAAAACCAGCATTTTATAATCATTAAAATAAAATATCTTATTATATTATACATACTAGGTTATAACCCCGTGTATTACACGGGTCGAATAAATGAATTTTATATACTAAATAATAAAACAATATATCTTTAAAAACCTCTTTTATTGCACGGGTTGAATAAATATAATTTTATATATTAAATAATAAAAAGTTATATCTATAAGAACCATATTGTACGGGTTGAATAAATATAAAATTATATACCAAATAAAAAAATTATATCTTTAAAACCGCTTGTTTTACACGAGTTGAATAAATGTAATATTGTTTACCAAATAATAAAATAATATACCAAATAAAAAAATTATATCTTTAAAAAAAATTTGGCGAATGCTCTATTTGACAAAATCGCTCAGAGTCTGGGAGAAACATTTGATCTGTCTCCCCGCCAGAAGGCGGTGATTGAGTGCTTGAAAGGCCCCCATGCGCAAGACTTTTTGACTGTTATCCCGATCGAGGGGCTGGGGCAATGCATGTCGGCTGTTGAGTATAGGGTTATCCTCAAATACCGGCTGATGATCCCTATGTATCCAGAAGACGAAACCTGCCCAATCTGCCGTAAAGCATGCATGGATAAATACGGGGAGCATGCTGTTCATTGTAAGGAGCTCCCTGGTTTCAAATATCGGCATGACTGGGTGAGAGATGTTTTGGGGGACATCTTGAGGAGAGCGGGGATTTCTGCGAAGAAGGAGGCCCCTGTGAATTTCCTTACAGACCCCATGGAAGGGAGATCTACACTGAGACCAGCGGATCTGCTCGTCTTTGGCTGGGCAGGAGGGAAACATGCTTGTGTGGATCTCACAGGAGTCTCCCCCTTAGCTGGTTTAAGGGAAAGCGGGTTTGTAGCAGGACAAGCTATAAGGAAAGCAGAATCAAAAAAGGTGGATAAACACGCTAAAGCATGTGCTGATAACCAACATGCATTTGTCCCCTTCGCCTTCGACACCTTTGGTTCCCTAGCTCCAGAAGCTATCCGTTTGTTGACTAGGGTCCAAAAGGTTGTCCATAACAGTTGCTCATCAAAAGAGGGGCAGGGGTTTGTCTTTAATAGGCTAGGGTTTGCTATTCAGAAAGGGGTAGCGGCGCAGCTTGTTGCTCGCTTACCTGCGATATTGATGTAAAGTGCACTTATTATTAATGAATATGGACACGATGAAAAATTAAAGTCAAAAAAAAAAAAAAAAAAAAAAAAAAAAACATCTTTAAGAAACCTCATTTATTACATTGGTTGAATAAATGTAATTTTGTATACCAAATAATAAAAAAGTTAAATCTTTAAAAATATGTGTATTACACGGGTTGAATAAATGTAATTTCCTTTACGAAATAATAAAAAATATATATCCTTAAAAAGACCCCGTGTATTGTACGAATTGAATAAATCTAATTTTATATATCAAATAAAAAAAAGTTATATCTTAAAAACCTCGTCTATTACACGGGTCGAATAAATGTAATTTTGTACAGTAAAAAGACGTTGGGGTCCAAAAGGGTTAGAAAAGAAGACGTTGAAGGCTCAGATGTTAAAAAATTCCTTTTTGTGCTAAAAGGGTATAAGTGATATAACCAAAGGGGCCAAAATCGTAATTTTCTCTAATATCAAATAAGATAACTAAGTTTGAATTTAAAGTAAATAGATAAATATAAAAGTAATAATTAAACTAAATAAATATTTAGTAGGATGATTATCTATAATTAATTAGAAGAGATTAAACTAAAATTATAATTATCTATAAGACATAGCCTAATATGATGACAAGTGTCCTTAAAGTGGTTTCTTTTATTATATGTATAGATTACCTACATATACATTTACAAGGTCAGGGAATAGTGCCAGGCAAGCTACATATACATTTACAAGGTCAGGGCTTCCCTATTGGAGCAACCTATTTTTTATTTAATTTTATTTCCAGTTTAAAATTACGCTTTCTTCCTTTGTTTAAAATTACGTTTTTGCCCCCAGCTCAAAATATATTTCTACTTTTGCCCCTAGCTCAAAATTACGCTTTTGCTCCCGGTTCAAAAACTAATTTTTAATTTTGTTCTCAGTTTAAAATTACGGTTTTGCCCTCCGTTTAAAATTACGTTTTTGCCCCCAGTTCAAAATAAAATGTTTTTTCCTCTAGCTCAAATTTACGCTTCTGCCCTCAGCTCAAAATTACGTTTGCCTGACACTTCCCTATTAGACCAACCCATTTTTATTTTAATTTTATTCCCAGTTTAAAATTACGCTTTCGTCCTTCGTTTAAAATTACGTTTTTTCCCCCAGCTCAAAATAAAATTATAATTTTCCCCCTAGCTCAAAATTACTCTTTTGCCCTCGGTTCAAAAACTCATTTTTAATTTTGTTCCCAGTTTAAAATTATGCTTTCGCCCTCCGTTTAAAATTACGTTTTTGCCCCCAGTTCAAAATAAAATGTTGTTTTCTCCTCTAGCTCAAAATTACGATTCTGCCCTCAGCTCAAAATTACGTTTTTTCCCACAGTTCAAAATAAAATTATGTTTTCCCCCTAGCTCAAAATTATGATTTTGCTCTCAGTTTAAAATTATGATTTCGCCTACAGTTCAAAATATAATTACGATTTTACTCTCTGTACAGACATACATGTTATGAGAGAGAAATATTCGGCCTATTGCCCCGCAACACGGACAGGGCAAAAACTAGTTCTATATACGTATTAATTCAAAACATCCCGAGGAATATTATAGTTTTGTTTATTTTCATTTTGACCACTAAGTTTTCCTTTCTTTTAAAATCCCTCAAAAGTCAGCCGTCCATATCTTTTTATACTAGAGCATTCTAAATATATAAATTTATTTTTCAGTTTCTTTTGCATAAAATTTTCACAGATAATTTTCTATTATATGTCATTTTATTTACTAAGATACTTTTATGGTTTTAATCAATATAAAACACATGTCGATTTTTTGGCCATATTATTACTTTATTTATTAGTTTTAACTTTTGGTTGCTATATCAAGTGACGGTACTGTATCAATACTATAATGAATCGAATCGATACCGATCAATATCCGCCACAACTTGTGGATGATTCTGCTAGTTCCTAACAAGTAATAACTAGTTTATGTTTTTGTTTGAGTTCGAGCATATGTCATAATAAATCAAAGTTTTTTTAACTTTATGCACATAAAGTTTAGCCTTAATGTGATAAAATTTTGGATTAGATATACATGAAAAGTTTAGCCTTAATGAAAAGTTTAGTCTTAAAGTTTATGCATGAAAAGAATGATTGAATATGTGTGCTAATAAATTTTGGATTAGATATACAAATAGATAAAGTATTGGAAAACTTTGAGGGGGTTGGGGAGAATCTAAATAAATGGAAAACATAAATTCTGTCTTAGAGAGTGTTTGGGGTTTAGTTTTGAAAATATGCGTTTTGAATAATCAGAATCAGATAATTTAACTGTAATAAAACGTGTTGTAGAAAGATAGTGTTTGGATTTGATTATGTTGTTTGATATCACAATAATCAGATAATCAACTATTTGAGTGTTTGGTAAATATATATTTTAACGTTTTGATCTCTAAAAAACGTAAAAAATCAGTTTTTATGGAATCCCGTTTTCCTGCAATAAGGGGTAACATACTTTTGGATTATCACGTTTTGATCTCTACAAAACGTAAAAATCAGTTTTTATTAATTTTTTACCAAACACTCAAAATAGATTTTTTGCGATTTCAAAACACAATAATCAAAAAATCAGGTTGAAAAAGCAATCCCAAATACCCCTTAGTGAGGGAGAGGTAGAAGCTATTTTAAGAAAAGAGATGGAAAATTTGGACAAGTTTGTGGAAATAAAAGATCTATCAGAAGAAGAACAGTGGTAAAAAAAATGGAGTGTATGAAAGGTTTGAGAGAAGGGGAAGCATTTAAAGCTAAAGATTTTAAACAAAGAGCTAGGGTGAAATGGGCTATGGAAGGATTATTGGTCAATGGAGTATGGATTTCGAAAGCTTCATTGATTTAAACAAGAGATCATGGGATTCTTCAAAAAGAAAATATTGAGGAGAAGGTGAATTCAAGACCAAAATTCAGGTGCCATAACATTAGGAAACTCTCAGGTAAGGAGGCAAACAACCTTACGGTGATCGTCTTAGGTGAAGGTTTCTATTATGACTCTTGTGTGTTTTCCTTTATTTCTAGAATGATAAACTTTGTGTGTTTGCTATGCTTATCATGGTGTATGAATGTTTGTTTGTAGCTTGTTAATTGATGTTTTGATTCTAGTCCAAATCATACGTTCTTGGTGTCGTTGACAATCGAGATATCACGGGAAGGGTTAGGGTTGGATATTGATTAATTGGTCATCGGGAAACAACCTCGCATTAATATAATCCGAGTACTTTGTTCCCTTTTATCACAACAAATGTTTATGCATGAGTTATGTCTATGTAACTCTTTCTAGTTGGAATTATGCACAATTGTTAAAGGAAACCGGAACCTAAGATGGTCATTCTCTCATAATCTGATTAACAATCCAATTTTGATTTGCAATTAGTCAATAATTTAGTTTTTTTATCAAACAATCCATACTCTTGAATTTAATTTCTGCAAATTAGGTTAATTGTAGTTAATTTACAAGGCTATAGAATCAACACATTTTCCACAAACTCCCTGTGTTCGATACCCACTTACCGCTATCTATTTAGTAGTAATTGGATTAAATTTGCGTGTACCTACGACAACACGTCAACAATACACAGAGTTTTTTTAAAATATAACTTTTTTTTATTATTTAGTATAGAATTACATTTCTTCCAACCGTAAATACACAGGGTTTTTTTTAAATATAACTTTTTTATTGTTTGGTATATAAATTTACATTTATTCAACCCGCACAATAAACGAGGTTCTTAAAGATATAATTTTAAATATTTTTTTAACAATAGATAAACCCGTGTAATACACAGGGTTTTTAAAGATATAACATTTTTTTATTATTTGCTATATAAAATTAGATTTATTCAACCCGTACAATACACGAAGTTTTTTTAAAATATAACTTTTTTTATTATTTAATATATAAAATTATATTTCTTCCATCTGTGAATACACAAGGTTTTTTTTTAAATATAACTTTTTTATTGTTTGTATATAAAATTACATTTATTCAACCCGCACAATAAACGAGGTTCTTAAAGATATATTTTTTTATTATTTAATATATAAAATTATATTTACTCAAAACGTGTAATAAATGAGAATAATGGATTTTAATAATCCAAACTATTAGCCGTTGGCCGGGAACGGTTCCAACTTCAAAAATAACCAGTGGTGGTCCCACCTTTCACATGTTGTAAACTAATGAACTTTTACTAACAGAACCTTAATTTCTTTTTGTCCCCTTATCCTTTTCGGTTTAGTAAAAATCCATTGGTTTACAATATATGAAAAGGTGGGACCACCACTGGTTATTTTTTAAGTTGGGACCATTGCCGGCTAACAACTAATAGTTAGAATTATTAAAATCCATTATTCCTAATAAATCAGGTAAGGAGGCGAACAACCTTACGATTCCGTTTAATGATGAAGAAATTAAGGCGGTAGTATTAAGAAGGTGATTGGGTCTGTTATTACAGAAAATTAAACTACTTTCTAAAAAATAGGTATATTTTGGATAGCCCTCTCATGCTCAATAAAGTGTTGTCGTGGTTAAAAAAAAGTAAAAAGAAAGGCCTTTATTTTAGAAATTGATTTCGAAAAAGCTTATGATAACGTAAGTTGTGAATTCCTTATTAACATAATGAGCCAAATGGGTTTTCCATCGTTATGGTGTAACGGATAAAGAGGATTTTGGCCTCGACTAGATTACCGGTTTTAGTTAATGGAGCTGCAACCTTCGAATTTAAAAGCACCAAAAGGATTAGGCAGGGGAATCCGTTATCTCATTTCCTTTTCCTCATCGTCATGGAAGCCTTATCTTGTTTTTTTTTATGAAGGCAAGGGAGCCAGAAATTTTCAAAGGCATTCACACATCAAACAATGGTCTGGTTCTCTCTCACCCCTTATAAGCAGACAATGCCCTCATCCTCAACGAATGGTCTAAAGAAAATGTCGTAAGTGTTTCGAGATTACTTTGAAACTTTTATGTTTGCTCGGGTCTCAAGATTAATTTGAACAAATCAAATATATATGGGGTTCGGGTGGACCCTATGGAGTCAATCTCCATGGCAGAAGTTGTGGTTGCAATAAGGATGAAATTCCTTTGACATAATTTGGGATTACAGTGGGGGCAAATATGAATAGGCTTAACAATTGGAAACCAGTTACTGAAGTCTTCGATAAGCGATTATCCTAATGAAAAGCCAAACCTCTTTCGATTGAGGGGATACTGAGCTTGATTCGAGCGGTTTTGGAAAGTTTACCAATATACTTTTTTCATTTGGTGGCTTGGGAGTAAGTCAGACTACCAAGGGGGTTGGGGATTAATAATCTAAAAGACGTAGATGAAACTTTATTGGCGAAATGGGTGTGGAGGTATAGAATGGAGAATCAAAGTCTTTGGAGGAAAGTAGTAGAGGTTTATCACAATAATAAAAGAAGTTGGAGTTTTTTTGCCTCTTACCAATTCAATAACACGATGTTGGAATAATACTACAAGAAAGGAAACGGAACTGAAGGTAGATGAAAAGATTTCACAAAGTTTTATTAAGGGTAAGGTGGGGAACGGGAGGGATATTCGGTTCTGGATTGACATATGGAAAGGCAATCAAGCTTTAAAGGATAGGTGGCCCAAACTTTTCGGTTTAGAGACGGAAAAAACATGTAAGGTGATGGAGAGGTTGTCTTCGGATTAAAATATGTCCAGGGGTTCATGGCAATGGGTTAGAGATCCGGAGTCGTAGAACGAGATGCAGGAATGGCAAGAGTGTCAGGCAACAATGGCGGATGTGGTTTTGTCTAAAGAGAGAGATTTGTGAAAATGGATAGGTGATGAGTTGGGTATCTTTTCGGTTAATCACGTGTTGGTGCATTTGGAAAGGAAGAAACAAGTTAATGTTTCAAAATATAAAAAAAGGTCCGCAAATTGTTACGGGAGAAATCAAATCTAGAAGCTTTGTTTGGTTAAGAAATAGGTCTTCTTTTAAGGACCTTCGGTGGGAGGAATGGTGTAAATCATTTTTGTACATGTTGTAATTTTTTGTCGTTTGTCCGTTTGGATCGGGGGTGTATTTGTATGACTCGCCTCTTGCCTGATTGCCCTGTTACTCTTGTTTAGTAGCACGTGGCATGATACGTTGTGAGTTTATTTACTATAATCTACAGACATTATATTATATTATATTATATTATAATAATAGAAAAAGTTATCCACTAAAGATTTTATTTATTGTTTACTCAATATAGCTACGTATCATATTAAAATAGATGACATGTTATATGATAGTAAAATAATATTTCGTCAGAGTAGGTGAGTCACAAACAAGTAAATATGTAGTCCGTGACATGTTTTATATTATTAAATTTGCGATTCTTAAGTGCATTTTATACATTAATTATTTAATACTTAATTATTTAAGTATATTTTATACATTGATTATTTATAGACAATTTTTTCTCTCTCTCTTGTGATACATCAAAAAACCTTTTATATTACAAAATACAAAATTTTATTTAAATGTTTGGTACATCTTTTTAACTGACTCGTTTAACAACCCCTGTTTTAACCCCAAGCAAATTTTCATCAAAATCATCTTGATTATAATTTTTGTAATATAATAAATCATGGTAGAAACTATTAAGCAAAAAATAAGTATATGATGTAGAAAACTTTTGAAACATGTTAGTGAAGTTTTCCCTATAAAGAATCTTTAAAAATATGATTGGAATTATTAGCTGGCAAAACCGATTTGAGTTTGAATCAAAGCCTTATTATTGATAAAATCTCATATTTGTAATTTTTATTAAACTATGGGGTAGCAAATTCGAACGTGACCTAAAACACGACATGAAAAGAAATTAAGTTTTAAGTTGTAATATCTAAAGTGTTTTATAAACGGGCTGTATTCAGATTGACATGTTTAATTAAACAAGTCGTATTTAGGTTGACTTATCTAGCCCGCTTAATTATATATGTTGACCTCCCAACTTGTTTAATTATACATGTCGAGCCACTAAACATGTTATGTCTGAGTTAATCGATTCTAAGCATAAACAGATTAGAATAATTCAACTGATCAACCCGTCATAATTGACACCCTAGATCCAAACTAAACAAATTAAGTCTCTTTGGTTAGTGGTACATATTCATGAGAAATAAGTTTAAATATTTAAATATTTAATCTTATTAAATAAACTACTTTTATTTTTCTCGAAACAAAAAAAAATTTAAAAAAATAGCACGAATACAACCAAACTGCTTTTCTATTCTATATCTACGTTAAACACCTCACCATCTTAGTTTTTGCTTTTTTTTTAACATAAAATGGGGATGTGGAAAATACTAACGGTACATGACTAACGTTATTGGTCGCCGTTTGACTTTCCCTTTTTGGTAAACGCCGTTTATTCATCTTTAGATAGCCATACAACCCGACGAAAAGCCAACAGTTGGATAAGGTGATAACGGAGGCACATCGAATATATCCATTCCGTTACCGTTACCGTCAACGTCACCACAATCCCAAATTGCCGTCCAACACGAAGGAGTTAACGGCACAACCGGAGCTTCCGTCATCTCACCACCGTTAAATCCTTTTGTTTCCGTTTCCACCTTTGTTTCTTTTTTAACTTCTCTCTCCTCCACGTCAGCTTCTCTGACATTTCTTTTACGAGAGTTACTTTTTACCATTGGCATATCTGCGACCGCATTTAAATTTCCAATTTCTAGTGGAAAATTTAAAATAGCTTTACTACCGCGCAGCTTAAATGCTGCACGGTCGTAAGCCTTAGCCGCCTCGATGGCGGTGTCAAACGTCCCAAGCCAAACCCTACTTCCTTTCTTGTTCGGGTCACGAATCTCAGCCGCAAACTTTCCCCATGGACGCAACCTAACGCCTCTATAACGTCTCCTTTCGCAACCCTCAAAGTTCTCCGCCACTGGTTTCTCCACCACTGGTGGTGGAGAAACCAGAACCGGAACGGGAACGGATATGTTTAACGACGGTTTTCGCTCGTTAAAACTACCACCACATCCGTTCTCGTTCTGTTTCCAAGGATACGAACAAGCCACTGGCTCTGATACCATGTTAAATTCAACCTGTTCATCATAAACATGGTTGCTAACATGTTCAACAACATGGGAAGACGACGACGACTGAGGCGAAGACGAAGAATAAAAAGACGAATTACTCGGTGAAATTTCGTCGAAAATGAATCCGGATTCGAGGGTGTTATTGCAATCATTATGGAAAAAACTAGAGTGTGTTTCAAGGAAGGATAGATCATCAATAAGAAGGTGTTGACGGATTACATCTATAGTGGAATATTCATCAAGTGATGACATTGTTAAACACAAGTGAACTTGAAGGAATTAGTGGGATGTGTTATAGAATGAAAGGAATTGTTGAGTGGAAAATATGGAGTGAAGAAATGTTATATATATAGTGGAAGAATAGAGGATATGAGTAGAAAAGATTCAATAGATAGAGACTAGAGAAGCCAATGAGCTTGCAGCCCAGTGGTGGAGAGACTGGCCTCCTCTTCATGAGGTCTCCGGTTCGATCCCCACAGGCTGCAGGGGAGGCACCAGGGTTTTACCCATGATGCCCGGGTTCGATCCCCACTTGAGGCGGTTTATTCCCCTCTGTGGCGGCTCTCAACCCGTCAAGTCCTACGATGGGCGAGGCACCTGTGGGGTTTTTCCTTTGGACGCCGGTCACACTCTGATGCCAGCTGGGGCACGGTTAAGACACTCACGTCTGGCCGGAGTGGGGCGACGGGCCTCCCCAATGAGGGGGGGTGTGGGGTGTCTCGCACCCAAAAAATTGTGACACCTTGCCGTTCAAAAAAAAGATAGAGACTAGAGAAGTAGAGGAGGGAGGTTCTAGGATGATGAGAGGAAACATCCTTATATTTGTGACCATGACCAAAACTGACTAATATATAGTTTTTTATTCTACTCCAATATTTATTCTTTTATATAATTTGACCCTATGCTTTCACAAAGACAATCTTTAGACTATAGAGTAATAAAAAAGTTGTTATGGGCTATCACAAAGACATTACTTTAGACTATAGAGTAATAAAAAAGTTGTTATATCAAATCCATGTTTGGCCCTTGTTTTCTATTTTCATGTGTTATATAGTGAGTATAAGAGGGAATAGACCCCTGTCAGCTCATATTCACTAGAACTAAGGGTGTTTATCGGGTTTTTTCTTCGGGTTTCGGGTTAGGTTTTTTAGGTTTTTATCTATGAAAAATTGACCCACTAACCAACCCATTTTAAAGTTCAGGCTAGTTGGGTTTGGGTTATTCGGGTCAGGTTATTTGGGTTTTCGGGTTTAGATATAAAATGAAAATAAATGTTTTTTTTACAAAATATCATCAAAATTCATATTGTTACTTTAAAAATATCATGAAAGTTCAAAGATTAATTGACAATATGCTATTATAATATTTAAAATCCCAAAACTTAGTGTTCCATCTATTAAAGACTCCAAATCTAAACACTTTTATAAGAAAAAAAACAATAAATGTTCAGGTTTTTTTTCGGGTTTCGTGTTTCAGGTTTTTCTGGTCGAGTTGTTCGGGTTTTTTGCCTGGAAAAAGTGACCCGATAACCGAACAATTTAAAGTTCGGGTTGGTCGAATTCGAGTTTCTCGGGTTCTGTTTTTTCTGGTATTCACTAATTCAGGTTCGGGTGGCTTTGAATTCGGGTCGGGTTTCAGATTTTGGATAAAAATGAACAGCCCTAACTAGAACATCGAAACGACTGCTCTTAAGTATATGTGAGCCGCGAGCATGGTTGTAAAACAAGGTTTCTAAGTTTGAGTACTCTCCGAGTACTCGCTACAAGGTAGGCTGCCAAAGCGACTTTCTTCAACTCCGCCTAATTACTCGAAATCGATCAAACGTGGTCAACCTCGGCCTGAAACGGATCTAGGAGGTCAACTCAGGTTGAGTTTGACTTTAAAAAAATAAAACATAATTTCTATGCATGTCATATTAAAAAATGAACATCCTTTTCAAGTATTAGTAAATTAATGTTATTTGACATATATTTAATTTCCGAAAACTAATTTCTTTATAATTTAGCATGTCCGAGTACTCTCCGCCTAGGTCGAGTACTCCCTATTCCTCGCTCGACCGACTAGAAAGCGCCTAACAATTTTTGCAACCATGGTCGTGAGTGCATGACCATACTTACTTTAGTGAGGGGCTGTTTGTTCACCTCTTAACGAGACTCTTAATGGTTCAGACCTCTTACTGGTTCAGCACTTAGTGGTTTCAGACTGTTTGTTTCGCGAGCAAATGCCTGAATGGTTCAGACATTTGCCTCTGAATGGTTAAGAATTATACAGAGTCTGAATGGTTAACACCTCTAATCTGAATTGGTCAGACATTTGACTCTAAACGGTTAAGCATTATACTGCCTCTTAATGGTTCAGACATCTTACTGGTTCAACACTTAATGATTCAGACCTCTTACTGATTCAGCACTTAACCATTCAGAAGTTGCCAAACAGCCCCTGAGGAAAATGAAATGAACCCAACTGGCCAATCGAATAAAGCCATAGTGTCCTTCGACTTTTTTAATAATCTTTTATTTAACATTTGATTTGATTTTTTTTAATAATATGTACTCGTTAACTTAAAAAAAACGAAATTCACAATTTTGTTTCTTTTTTTTTTTGGGAAATTGGTTTTTAATAAACCAACATTTGCCCCATTGGTAAATAATAATCCTACCTACAGAATTGGTAATTAACAATCCTACGTTTCAATATGTTGGTACTCAATGGACCTCCGTTAGTTTTTTTAACTGAAGTTAGTTTTTAAGTTTTATTTATTACACAAACAGTCCTTGTAGTTATAATTTACAAGTTTTAAGTTTTATTTATTACACAATCAGTTATAAAAAAATCATAAAAATAAAAAAAAAATCTAAAAAATCAAAAAAATTCTAAAAAAAATCAAAAAAATTCTAAAAAAATAAAAAAAATCATAAAAAATCATAAAAATTCAAAAAAATAAAAAAAACTCTAAAAAATCATAGAAATTCTAAAAAACATAAAAATCCTAAAAAAATCAAAAAAACTCTAAAAAATCATAAAAATCCTAAAAAAATCAAAAAAATTCTAAAAAATCCAAAAAATTCTAGAAAATCAAAAAAACTCTAAAAAATAAAAAAAATTCAAAAAAAGCAACCGTTTCGACCCGAACCGTTTCGACGCGAACCGTTTTGAACCGTACCGTTTCGACCCGGACCGTTTCGACCCGGACCGTTGCGACCCGTACCGTTTCGACCCGTACCGTTTCGACCCGTACCGTTTCGACCCGGACCGTTTTCGACCCGGACCGTTTCGACGCGTACCGTTTCGACCCGTACCGTTTTCGACCCGGACCGTTTCGAAAACGGTGGTGGCGGTGGCGGTGGTGGTGGTGGTGGCGGTGTTGTGGTGGCGGTGGCGGTGCGGTGGTGGCGGTGGTGGTGGTGGTGGTGGTGGTGGCGGTGCGGTGGTGGTGGTGGTGGTGGTGGCGATGGTGGTGGTGGTGGTGGCGGTGCTGTGGTGGTGGCGGTGGTGGTGGTGGTGGCGGGGCGGTGGTGGCGGTGGCGGTGGCGGTGGCGGTGTGGTGGTGGCGGTGGTGGTGGCGGTGGTGGTGGTACGGTTCGCGTCGAAACGGTTCGGGTCGAAACGGTTCGGGGCGAAACGGTTGCTTTTTTTGAATTTTTTTTATTTTTTAGAGTTTTTTTTATTTTCTAGAATTTTTTGGATTTTGTAGGTTTTTTATGATTTTTTTGATTTTTTTAGAATTTTTTTGATTTTTTTAGAATTTTTATGATTTTTTTGATTTTTTTTTATTTTTATGATTTTTTTATAACTACAGGGACTGATTGTGTAATAAATAAAACTTAAAACTAGTAAATTATAACTACAGGGACTGTTTGTGTAATAAATAAAACTTAAAAACTAACTTCAGTTAAAAAAAACTAACGGAGGTCTATTGAGTACCAACATATTGAAACGTAGGATTATTAATTACCAATTCTGTAGGTAGGATTATTATTACCAATGGGGCAAAGGTTGATTTATTAAAAACCAATTTCCCTTTTTTTTTTGGTTGAAAATTCTGACAAAAATTTTAACAAAAATTGAGTTGTTTTCAAAATAAAGTATTTTTTGGTCTTGTAAATAGTTTTCATAGTTCTTTGGCAAAATTGCAACTTTCGTCCTTTATGTTTCAGGTTTTCAACAGGCGCTGTCCTTTAAGTTTAAAAATTACACTCTATGTCCTTTATGTTTACACTTGTCAACAGGCGGTGTCCTTTCTCCATAACTTGGTTAATTTTTTTGTTAAGTCTGCTCATGTGCAAAACATGTGAGGGGCATTTTGGTCTTTTTACTTTATTTTCTTTAAAATAGAAAATAAATAACCTTCTCTCTCTCTCATCTCTCCACCGACTAACCTTCTCTCTCTCATCTCTCTCATCTCTCCACCGACTAATCTCTTCAAATTCATCAAAATCATCATCATCGATCTTGGATCTGGATTCGAATAAAAAACAAAAACAGCTAACCGGAGATAGGGGTGGGTCACCGGAAAAGCGAGGGGTCTCCCCAAAACAAAATCATCATCATCGATCTTGGATCTGGATTCCACCCCAACCCCGAGTCGCCCCAAACGCAGCCGCCTCTGACTTCAAACAACCGATAACATCGCTGCCATTCTACATCTTTGAAAAACTTAGATGGCGATGGTGACGACGGTAAATCATCAATTTGGTGTCGGAAGGTTGTGGAGGGTATGTGTATCCGTGGACTGTGGAGAATTGATAGGGCTTATCCTTGCTTAGAAGATATTAATTTGAAACGGATGAGAGTTTGGAGATTGTGACCAAATCGTTTAGGAATTCTAGGCTTTAGGGCTTGGTATTTATGGACTTGCTGCTAATTGCAGGTGAAATTTCTGGTTTGATTTCATCAATTTTGAGTTTTCTTCGATTAAGTTTGAAATTGGTTAGTTAAGGTAATATATGTAGACCTTGATTGACAATGCAGGTTAAAAACGTTTAAGTACTATGATTTTTGTGTATGAGTCATCTGATAGGTTGTGAGGGGGTCGTGGTGGTGATGTTGATTTTATGGTTTTTGATGTGGATTAGGTTATTAATTTTTAAAAATTGTATGAATTTCTGGGTTCATATTCGTCGTGTTCTTGATGTTCTTCAGTTTTCCGGAAAAAATACATTTAAAAGATGTTAGTCTTTGTTAATCATAAAATGTTGTGATGATGTTGATTTTATGGTTGTTTGATGTGGATTAGGTTATTAACTTTTAAAAATTGTATGAATTTTTGGGTTCATATTCGTTGTGTTCTTGATGTTCTTCAGTTTTCCAGCAAAAAAGTACATTTTTTGGAGTCCAAATGATTTTTCCGGTTGTTATTGCGGCGGAGCTATGGTGGAACTGAAAAGGACGAAAATGCCCCTCACATGTTTTGCACATGAGCAGACTTAACAAAAAAATTAACCAAGTTATGGAGAAAGGACACCGCCTGTTGACAAGTGTAAACATAAAGGACATAGAGTGTAATTTTTAAACTTAAATGACAGCGCCTGTTGAAAACCTGAAACATAAAGGACGAAAGTTGCAATTTTGCCTAGTTCTTTTATAGAACATTAATCTTGTGTTTATGTTTTATTTTTTTAAATAACTAAATATAAAAATGTTTTTGTATTGTATAAAAATACCTTTTAAAAAATAACATCGTACGTTCACACTCACTAGGTATAGCACATGGTTAATATGAGCATAAGTAGCTCTCCAGCATATGCCCGCCTATATGGGCACATACACCTGGCGTAAACATGGCGTTACATTCTTTTATACAACTATAACTAGTATTAAGACCCATTGCGTTACGGTGGGGGTGTAAAAGCGGTTAAATAACTAGCAGCGTACGCGTTTCTGTAAAACAAACATTACATGACAAAAGTCGCTTCCAACTACTACTTTAGAGGTGAAGTGAATTAAGAAAGCCACAACACAATTAACATCAGGTTACAACCAAAATGACACCATATTGTAATACCAACTTGAAGTAAACTGAGAGACTAAACATGTAAATAAGCAAAACTAATCAATGACCGAAAAAACTTTATTAAAGTCGAGGAACTAAACACATATATTAGGAAGAGTTAATTGCCATTTTAGTCCCTGAGTTTTGTCCAAATTTGTCATTTTAGTCCAAATAGTTTTTTTTTTCGCCTCTGGATCCCTGACTTTTCCCTTTTGTTGCCATTTTGATCACATACCCTAACTCCATCCAAAAACCCCATTTTTAACCTGGGGTATTTTGGGGATTTTCATTTTAAATCTTTTCAATTGCCATTTGATCCAATTCTAAAAAATCAAAAAAATTCTAAAAAATCCAAAAATTTCTAAAAAATAAAAAAAATTATAAAAATAAAAAAATCATAAAAATAAAAAAAATATAAAATATAAAAAAATCTTAAAAATTTTAAAAAAATAGAAAAATTTCCAAAAAATTAAAAAAAATCCAAAAAATAAAAAATCTAAAAACTCAAACAAACATATTTTTAAGTTTCAAATTAAAAAAATGACGATATATTCCTCGTCCAGACGAATATATTTTCAAGTTTTATCTATTTTGTTGAGTGAATGATTGATAATGATGAGATAGAACCACTAACTAACGAAAACGCGTGTTATGTTTTAGTTTATAAAATTTATATTTCATAATATTTATATTTAGTAAATTATATTAATTGATACAAAACTAAAGATGAAAATATTATTGTAATAAATAGTTTTGCTATGAAAACATATATAAAAAGGCCAAAAAGGTGATAATTAATGTGGAAATGTAGGAATGTTTGTGAAAGATGTCAACTTAAAATGAAATTTGTTTTTTAAAAGGATAAATGATTATATCTCATCATCACCGCTTCACTCAACAAAAAAGATAAAACTTGAAAATATATTCGTCTGGACAAGGAATATATTGTCATTTTTTGAATTTAAAATTTTAAAATATGTTTGTTTGAGTTTTTAGATTTTTTTTTTATTTTTTAGAATTTTTTATTTTTTAGAATTTTATGATTTTTTAGAATTTTTTTGATTTTTAGCTTTTTTTTATATTTTTAGAATTTTTTTTATTTTTATGATCTTTTTATTTTTTAGAATTTTTTGATTTTTCAGAATTTTTTTGAATTTTTAGAGTTTGATTAAAATGGCAATTGAAAAGATTTAAAATAAAAATCCCCAAAATACCCCTGGTTAAAAATGGGGTTTTTGGATGAAGTTAAGGTATGTGATCAAAATGGCAACAAAAGAGAAAAGTCAGGGACCCAGAGGCGAAAAAAATCTATTTGGACTAAAATGAGAAATTTGGACAAACCTCAAGGACTAAAATGGCAATTAACTCTATTAGGAAAGTTAAATCAAAGGGACAATATGCTAAAAATTAAGGGGTGCAATTAGAAAATTGAACTATAAGACAAAATGCATGTTTTAGTATTAGTTTATAATTATAATTCATTCTCTTCTCATTCTTACATCTGTCGTTATATTTGTCTCTCATAACATACATATACTAACATTCTAAACAAAATGAAAAATTCTATCTTATTTTTGTTTCCTGCTTGTTCACTAGGTGCATGTGGTGACTCATATTTTCGTTTCCTGCTTGTTCGCTAGGAGCGTGTGGTGGAACGTTTTTGTTTAGGCTAGGGTCCCTACACCTAACAAACTCCCTAGTCTCAACAAGCACATTGAGATCTTACCTAATAGCCCCGGTTACAAGACTTGGAAGCGTTTAGTTAACACTATCTGCTTGGCAATAGTATGGCGTATTTGGGTTGCAAGGAACTCGAGAGCGTTCGATAACAACTTCATCCCGACCAAGAGGACAAAGGAGTTAATCAAGGAAGATGCTTTCTTGTGGCTGTCTCATAAGTCGAAGTTGCGTCCTATTTCATGGGATAAATTGGTCAACTTTGATGTAGTCGTCTTCTTGTAAGCTTTCGCCTTGCTTCATTTTTTTCTTTTATGTCTATCCAGTTTCTTGCTGGGCCCTTTATATTTATATATAAAGTTGTGTTGCCGTTCCAAAAAAATAAGGATTCATATCATGTTTCGGTCCTCTATTTAATAACTTTTTTTTGCCACGTCACGCCAACAATTCAACTCATATACAATGTCATTTCCTGAAATTTCAGAGTGTCGATATAAAAGTAAGAAAAACAAGTTAGGGTGTGAGGTGATATACTAATTTCCCACATGTATGTACCAATCAACAAAATCTTTCTCAAGTTAAGCGAACTAGCGAAGTTGAAGAATAAGGATTAAATCTGTTATATGTATATAACAAGGTGCAAAAAAATGATAACTTATTTTGTGGGGGTCCAATAAAAGGAATTACTATTGTTGATGGCAAGTGTTTCCTTTATCCACTTTTCTGTTTCCCCCTCGCTCCTTCCTTACGCTTTTTATGAAAAGAGTGGATTTTAAGACATTAAGGTAGCGTTTGGTACGAAGGAATATAAGGCGGAATGGAATGGATCATTCTATTGGAATGAAAAGAAACATGTTGATAATGGAATGGAACATTCCACAAGGAATGCAAACCTTCCAAATATAATATTTTTTATTCCTTGGTAAGGTGGTGTTTTTTTTTTCATTCCTTCAAGGAATGGAAAGATATATTATTATTATTATTATCAATATTTTTATTATTATTTTTTTACCATTATTATTATTATTATTATTATTATTATTATTATTATTATTATTATTATTATTATTGGTTTTAATAACTCACTCACGGGCGACACAACTACTGCCATAGCTGCCGCCGTGGACTACCGTCGACGCCGTCACCCACGACCGCCGCCACCACCACCACCACCACCACCCACCTCCACCCCAACTGTCTCCCGCCACCATCCACCTCCACCCCATTCGTCACCCACCTCCGCCGCTACCAACCGGCACCCCACCATCCACACCTCCGCCCCCCGCTCCGTCACTCGCCACGCACCCACCACCTCCGACACCATCGCGCCCACAGCTACCACCCACCCCCCGCCTCCGTCGTCAGCCGCCACCCACCTCCACCACCGACCACCACCGTCGCCATCACCCACCACCGTCCCCGTCACCATTGTCGTCGCCACCACCTACCTCTGCCCCCCGCCACCACCCCACCGTCGCCACCCACAGCCACCACCCTCCGACCATCGCTACCATTGCTACCTATCACCACCTACCACCACTAACTACCATCACTTATCATCGATTTTATTCCTTCGTCTATTCTTTCCTATCAAATAACACAAGTAATTATTCATTTCATTCTCACATGGTAACCAAACAAGACATGGAATGGTAATGATCCATTCCATTACATCGTCTCATTCCATTACCTCGTACATTCCATTCACCCGTCTATTCCATTACGCCATACCAAACAGACCCTAAAAGTGTTATTTAATTAATTAATATTATCTTATTATAAATTATTAATTATCCACAAAACAGCCCTTATTGCCTAAAGCTCCTAATAAACACTTGATCTTTTTTTAAGATTGCCTAAAAGACCCATCTAAATAAAGCAAGTGAACTCAAAATCTATGTTTGTGTATTAGACTATAGGGTATGGTCTCCTCTTTCCCCCATCTCCGCATCATCTTCACATCATCGCCTTCTTCTTTCTTTTCCTCTTCCCCCATCCATAGGAAATGGTTTCCCCATCCATCCCCATCCAATCATATCAAGAGGGAGAGAGAATGAAGAGAGAGAAGTAGAACGGGGAGAACGGGAAGAATGTCCCGATGGCACCGACGGGAAGACGGGAGGGGTGGTGTTCCTGATCCCAGGTTACCTCCCCGATGTGTATCCCGATCCCACACCGGATGCTCTTATGTGTTTGTATAATTGTGTAAGTTGTGTGACACGTTTGATAAATGGATATCATTATGTTTTGTCATGTCCATAGTAAAGATACTATGTCAATAAGAAATGTCACATCTTGAATATCTTCAACGCGTTTTTGGCGAAATTGTTGTGGATAAGAGGAGAACTACACAATGTGTGCTTGGATAGAAGTAATACTAGGATAAGTGATTTTCTACGAAGTCACCATTTAGGAAAAATAAATAAATAAATCAGGGAGCTCCTAGTAAAATCAACAGACAATCGAATTAGCCGAAAATCAAATTAACCAAACGTCGGTTATCGGTTTTCATTATTAACTACTATGAGCATGAGATTCCGAACTTTTAGAATAATTATGAGATACGCATACTTGTCTTATTAAGTTTTACAAACAAACCAATTTCATTATAACAACGCGTATAATACATGAGATTATAAACTAGTTTATATAATAAAAAAACTCAGTTTAGATATCTATACTCTTAAACACATAAGGGTGAAGGGAGTGGTTAAAACAGATGAAAGTGGCAAACTTTAAAATGGATCAATCAGAGAGTACCCACGTCAGAGAGGAGAAAAAGTTTAAACTTTGCTGAAAAGTGTTGGCAATGGTTTAGACAGTTGAAAGTGGCAAACTTTTTTTTTTGTTTTTAAAAATTATGTGTTAAATAAAAACAATAAAGCATCAAATTAATTAAAAAAAACAATTACATTAAAATGAAACTAATAAAAAAAATTCATAGAAATAACCTCACTAAAACAACGCAACGACTAAAAAAATTAAAAATCACACGGCCATCCATACTTTGCGGCTATCTCGCGTTTTCGTGCGAGCGTGATCTCCAACATTGCTGGGCGAACATTGTCGTGAGGCCGGTTGTACGTCTCCAAAGTCCTTGTCGAATTTAGCCCTGGCGCATATTTTCTTCTTGCTTCTCGGCCAACGCCAAATATCTTTCCTCTCGCACCCTTTGATATCCATCAACTCTTTTTTCATCGCCCTATATTCTTCAAATTTTAGTGGTTATGTCTCTTGGATCGTCGCTTGAAGAAGGGGCGGCTTTAGTTTTTTTACCCCTCCTCTTTTGTCTTCGTGGCGAGGGATCCACGTTCATGTCAGGGATAGTTTGATGGCCACTCGTGAACTCGGCATTCGGTGTATCCGGATGGTAATTACCCGAGTCCGACGACTTTCTTTTTGAACTCGAGCCCGAGCTTTCGTCTTCACCCAACAACGGAACTTGGCTATATTTTTCTTGACTTCGGACGACCTCCCACGCCGCCATATGAGCAAACTCATGATGTTCTTTTTCCTTGTAATCCTTAAACGCTTGCTTCAAGACCCAAGAATCGTCGGATCCGCTTGGACGTAAACGGTCCTAAAATAATAAATTACAGAAAAAAATAAGTATTTTTTTTTGGGTAAAAATTAAACGTATGAATATTAAATAGTTTACCGCTTGCTGATAAAACCCGTTGAATGTTTTCAACTTTCCGTGCATGGTAATCATCTTGGAGCGGACCTGATGATGGGTTCGGCTGCTTCCTCCGATCGTGTTGTTGAAGTGCTTAAGAACTTTGCCCCAAAAACTATTCTTCTTTTGTTGGTTGCCTTTTTTTTGTCTAAGGTGCAATGAACCCAAGCCTTGGCCAATGCCTCCTCTTGTATAGGAGTCCAATTTTCCCGTTTCGCTTTACCACTCTTCCCTCTCGGCTCGTTTGCGGGTTCTTCTTGATGGTGGCCTTCGTCTTCGTCATCATATTGCTCTTGAGTTTCCGCCACAAATTCTTCGTCGTCTTCATCTTCCACATCTTCGTCCCTCGGCAGTTGTGAGGATGGGGTTTGAAAACCAAACGGGTCAAAAGTGTTTTGGTCGTCTAGGGAATCATAAATATTTGGAGCAACCGTGGTCGGACCCTGTGGAAAATAGTTATGCGGCGAAAAATTTGGATGGGGTTGGGTGTTGAACCCGTAAGTCGGTTGCATGCCTTGGCTATAAAAAAATGGAGGTTGGCTATGTGTGGCGAAGCCTAGTTGCGGATGATACGGCGGAGTTGAACCACTCGAGCCGCCCCGTTGAGTTGGCACACTCGTCCTCGAGCCAACCCGTTTAGTTGCCTTGCCATCGCGTTTGCTTGAGCCTTCCATTTGCAAATATTGGGTCAAAAAACTTGGGTGAAAGTTTGGAAAAGAGAAGATGTGGTTGAAAGTTTGGAGAAAATTGGGTGTAAAAATGTTGATTTATAATAAAAAGTCTAATTTTTTTTTTATTAAAAACGGCAATAATGCCGTTACACACACACACCCCAATGTTTAATGTTTGTCCTCTTCTCCTTTGTCGATCGGTGAGTACATACCGATTGTTTTGTTTGGCGCGCGGTAAACAAGGGAGGGCGGCGGTGTTACCGCTCGGCTTTCTCCTTTGCCGAGTGGTTTCCCGCACCACTCCCTTCACCCTAACAAAAAACAAACGGATACGATTCATTTCCTTTGACTAAATACAAGTCATGAAAGATAAGCCATGAGGTGTTGATTCACGGCACGTGATCATGTGTTTGTGTCATGTTGACTAGAAATTAATCATCAAATGTTGCTGTTTTCCCAAGTTCAAAATTCATCTTGCGTCTTGTCCTTTTCAACTTGGTTAACTATTTTTTTTTCCAAACTATATAACAATCAGGGTCGGCTTTGAGAATTACTGAAAATTCAAATATCGTAGACGGGCATCAGAAATGAGTTTATAAAAAAATATAAAGTCAATTGTTGCTATTTTATTTGGTTGTTGCAACTCGCTAGTTTTATTTAATTAGATATAAAAGTAAAGAGTTTAGTTGGGTAAATGAATTTAATTGAAAAATTGGTTTAATTGTTTAATGGCTTAAATTAAACCAAAACGTAATTAGGTCTAACAACCAAATTGGACTTTCAAATTTTATCTACAAAAAGTTACGTGCACGTGTGTATATATATAGGGTTTGATTTATTTCAGAACTTTAAACAGTTGCAGAACTTTTAGAACTCTTACTAAATAATATTTTTAATTATTTATTTTTATATTTATGGTACTTTTATCATTTATTATATGTATTTTTATGATTACATAAACGTTAAGAGTAATATAAAAATATAACTATAAAATGATTGTTTGTTAGGAATTTTAAATGTTTTGCAATTATCTAAAGTTTAGAAATGATTTTTATCCTATATATATATTGGGGCCGTGGAGAGTATGGGCATGGCCACTTTGCCCCTCCAAGGGGCCGGCCTTGATTATAATTGTGAGACTTTTAATTGGACGACAGTATAAACTTTCTAGATGACGAGGATCCTAAGTCCCTTACAATGAAAACGTGACACCAGGCAAGGGGAGCGACGCAGATCCAAACTTGAAGATCCATACATATGTTAAGTTCTTTTGTCTGACGACATATGGCAAGGAGATCCGTTTAATATAAACAAAACACTGTATAGATTTTCGATTAATATATAAGATGATGTTAAAATTGAGGAGTTGTTGATGACTTGATGAGCAGGGTTTCAGTAACTTTATTTATTTCATTTTTTTTATGCATTATAATTAGAAAAAGGAACACAAACAAATAAAAGAGAACGTAAAATGGATTTAATCGTATAAGCAAAAACCTAAGGTATAACAAAAATATGACATGGCACATGATATGTCATGAATACAATGATGTGATTGCTTAACATTTTTTCCATGAAAATAGTAAACGATTGACTGTCTATTTTGATATGGGTGTACCTATTGGCACACCTAATTGGCTATTTGCACACCAAAAAGACATTTTTTTGTCTTCATGAATACAATGATGTGATTGCTTAACATTTTTTCCATGAAAATAGTAAATGATTGACTGTCTATTTTGATATGGGTGTACCTATTGGCACACCTAATTGGCTATTTGCACACCAAAAAAGACATTTTTTGTCTTATATGCACACCCTGCAGTGTCGAGCTGTGGTTAAAGAGTGGCGGTTTGGTCCGGTCAACCAGACAAAAGACTGACGGGTGTCTGACGGGTCTGTTGACCGGACCAAAACGCCGAGCTTTGGTCCGGTCAACAGACCCGTCAGTCTTTTGTCTGGTTGACCGGACCAAAACGCCGCACTTTGGTCACAACTCGACATTGCAGGGTGTGCATAGAATACAAAAAACCCCTTTTTGGGTTGGCTATCTACACACTTTGTGTGTAGATAGTTTGTGCCTTTGATATTCCTGGTCACCTTATGGGTATTAATGGATCTATGATATTTAAACTTTGTTGAGTTAATTGAATAAATGGACCTTGTAGTTTGTTCATATTTCATATTTGGCTCCTATGAATAAAAAATTGCAAACTTAGTCCAAACAACTTTACGCGGGTTGGACGTTTAGCCCCCAATGTTAATACTCGTCTGGGTTTAACGAAAAAAATGTCCCCATGTGTCATCAACGTGTGGGTAAATTACTCTTTTCAAATTGCAAACCCAAATAAAGTACTTCTTTCTCCCTACGGATTGCCGTTGTTCATTCGACTTCCTTCAACACACCATCACATCCGTTCGACTCTCAACACAATGTTATGGTGTGTTGAAGGAAGTCGAAGAAACATGATGGTTTGTTGAAGGAAGTCGAACGAAAACCATTTTGTAGAGAGAATGAGTATTTTGTTAGGGCTTGCAGTTTGAAAAGACTGAATTACTCTCACGTGTATGACACTTGAGGTCCTTTTTCTGTTAAAAACTGCCGGGTATTAACGTTGAGGGCTGAATGTATAACTCGTGTACAAAAATTTGGACTGAGTTTACAATTTTACATCATTGAGGATCAAACATACAATAAAATGAAACACACATGCCACTTGTAGTCTTGTACAATTAACTCCAACTGTGTTTGGTCAAAGTTGAAGACTGCTCAACCTTCCATAAGTCCATGTTCAAAAGTTTGACGTTTGACTTTTTTCAGTCTTCAATTTTTTTTTTCAAATTTTCTTTTACTTTTATAATTACATAACCTTTCTTCTTTTCTATTCCTCACTTTATTATTGAAAAATGGATCCTCGTATAAAAATTAATAAAGAAGGGTAAGATATCTTCCCTTAGTTATGCAACTTTTTTTCGTTTTTTTATTATTAAAAAAATGGATTTTAATAATCTCAACTATTCGTCATTGGCCGTCAACAGTCTCAACTTCAAAAATAACCATTGGCAGTACCAACTATTGACCTATTTGGCCACCAATGGACCTTGACTAATCGAACTCTAACATTGTTAGTATCCGGTCGCCGGAAAACCGTTTTTGTCCAGAAAAAAGTTTCTAAAGGTCCGATTAAGGTTATAAAGAGGTTTGGGACGAAAATGTTGAGTTTTCCGGCCAAAAAGTTGAGTTTTCCGACGACTTTAATAATTAGGGCTTTTTCTCGTAACAAGGTTCCCAACGGTCCATAACAAGGTTACAAAGAGGTTTGGAACAAAAATGTTGAGTTTTCCTGCCAAAAAACGTTTTTCCTGTGACCGGAGACTAACGGCGTTAGGGTTTTGTTAGTCGGGTCCATTGAAGGCCAATATGTTAAAAGTTATGACTGCCAGTGGTTATTTTTAAAGTTTGGACTATTGACGGTCAACAACGAATAGTTGAGATTATTAAAATCCAACATTTCAATATTTAATAAAGAAGGGTATGATATCTTCCCTTAGTCATATAACTTCTTTTAATTTCAACCACGTTTTTTTTTTAATTTCAATTACGTTTTGCTTAAAAGTTAAAAAGTCCCTTGTTGGCAGTTTATATCTTATTAAATTTGTACACGTATGAATATATTATAGAAATCATTAATATTAATACCTTTAAGAATTCAAAGTATTTATAATTTTTTTTTTAAATGTGATACATAAAAATGTTATAACTTTACTTCACTTTCTTGTATCTCGTATTATATCTTTAAAACAATACATATAAGTTCATTTATTATTGGTGAATACATACATTTCTCATCAAATTATTTGTTAAGTAATTAGAAATTATGGTGTGATTATCATGTTGTATATTCACTCCTGAATAAAAAAAATATACAAAAATGCAGTTGTTCTCGTTCTTCAACCCCCTTCTCATCCCATCCCCCCTCCCTCCCTCCCTCCCTCCACACACACATATATATAAAATCCTAAAAGGGTTAAAAAGGGATATTTAAAAAAAATTATATTATGCATTGCGATTATATTGGTGATTATACACTACTCGCAACGGTGCACTTAACACTAAGGGTGCAGGGAGTGGTTAAACACTTTGAGTGGCAAACCAAAAAACCGACCAATCAGAGCGCGCCATGTCAATCAGTCAAAAGTGTTTAAACTTTGGTGAAAAGTGTTGGCAATGGTTTAGACACTTGGTGAAGTGGTAAACTATTTTTTTTTAAAAAAAATGAAAAATGTGTGATTGGTTGAGATAGGAATGGACCCCACCCACAATACCCTCCCTCTCTCTCCTTCCTCCCTCTTCCCGAATCGGTGTTCCCTCACCGATTTTCTCCCCTTTTCGGTAATATGTTTTCAGCAAACATGTTGGCGGTGGATATCATCGCGGTGCCGGGTGGGTTTACCGCCCCCACTCCGGACACCCTAAGAGAATGGATATAACATTACAACAATGCATCTAACTGTATAATGGTGAGTCTAAACACTAAAACAGTAGATATAACATTCCTAGAGTGCATCTAACTGTATAATAGTGAGTCTAACAATATAGTGGGGCATGCGTCTAAGTTACCCATATCAGACGTATGAACGGATTAAAGAGATTATAATGTGGTGTGTAAACCCTGCAAGAGTGCTTCTAGAGACCACTTTAATAAATGCACACATTCTCACCCTAAAATATGTCCCGAATCATCTTTCAAATCTTTTGTGTTTTGTATGTGAATCAATGAATTATAATGAACTAAACCAAACATTTTTCACTCATTAGATATAATATTTTAATATATGACTGAACTCTCTCTTTTATGTCTTTTACATTACATGTATCATGATTGTTTCATTTTTTTGGTCTCATGACTAAGGAGTAAAAAGTGTTACATTTAGTATATAAATTTTTGGGTAATTCAACAATTAGATCATCAAACCGATACTACAATTGGTTTTACACTCAGTGGCGAAGCTTGACCCGAATGACGGGGGGTTCGAAAACGTATATACCAAAAAAAAATTCTATAGAACCGGGGGGTCGAAAATGTATATACCAAAAAATATCTATATGAAAACTACATATATAACACTACTGAGTATACTTCGCCACTGTTTACAATGGATATGTTTTTAAACCGGTTAGGGTGAGGTAGACATATTCAAGAATATGAATATATATTATTCTTAATATTCTTAAAAAGTAAAAGAGTTAAATGCCATTTTAGTCCCTGTGGTTTGGGCCATTTTGTCAGTTTAGTCCAAATGTTTCATTTTTAACATGTGGGTCCAAAAAGGTTTCACATTTGCCATTTTAGTCCACTTGGTTAACTTCATCCATTTTTTCTGTTAACGAGAAGGCCAATTTGGTCATTTTGTATGTAATTCTGTTAACTAAAAGGGCAATTCAGCCATATAAAATGACCGAATTGGCCTTCTCGTTAACAGAAAAAATGGATGAAGTTAACCAAGTGGACTAAAATGACAACTGTGAAACCTTTTTGGACCCACAGGTTAAAAATGAAACCTTTGGACTAAACTGGCAAAATGACCCAAACCACAGGGACTAAAATGGCATTTAACTCAAAGTAAAAAGTTGAAAGGGTAGAAAGAGTAAAAAGGTATTATACATTTTCGAGTTTGTCAAGAAAGACATTTTATTTTCAAAAGTGAGTGATACCATTGTCAAACCATCTTTTATAAACAGGTCGGCATCATGTATTTGATAAAACATATGTTATCTTACACATTAAATAACATTAATATTTTGTGTTTTTAATTGCATACATTTGTTGTCATGAAACATTATCGCCTTTAATCTTGTTGGATACAACATGGCAACGTGTTTGGTCATGAAACTATAGGGACATACATGGGAATATATAATTCCAATTAACACATCCAATAAAGTGTTCCTGATTTCTAGGTAGTTTTTTAACCGAAAATTTGGATCATTCATGAATTACTGGACTATTGTGGTGTCATCAGCGGAACCACCTGATTATATCCATCTTTACTAGGCATTAAAAAGCATATACATCAATTCAGGAGAAACCTAATAAATATGTGAAAAAACCCTTTGTGGGAATTGAACTCAGGACTTCATAGCCCCTAAGCCTTATCCCGCCCCAAAGATACCACATGACCATAATGCCATGGGCAATTTCTAGGTACTAAAAATGTAAAATAACAAAAAAAAATCGTATTAACTATATATTTTGTAACATTTTCGGCAGAAGAGATGTTAGGTCAATGCGTTTTGAGTTCACTAGGTATGAATGAGAGGGATACCCCTCAACTCTGTCTCCGTAGTATAAAAATACCTTTCAACTTTGTCTACGTAGTGTAAAATTTTTATTTTTATTTTTATTTATACAAATAATACCCCTGATCCAAAAAAAAATTGGATACCCATAAATTTTTAGGCTAGATCTGCCACTGAGAGAAACGGCACATTTAAGCGTGCTCTTGAAAGTCTTTTTCCAGATAACTAAAGAAAAAATGGGAGCTAGATAAAATGGACAATATTGATTGTTGTGAATGGTTGGATGTTATATATTATTGCTAACAACAAAGTGTCATAATGAATATTAGTCGTACGTTATTTTCTTTAGAAAGTAGTTCATTCACACTTATCCATATTTATGTAATATGCAATTGCCCCTTGAAAGACTATTATTACATTCATTGACACTTTTTTGGTATATCGACTGCCATTTTTCTTGTGTAGTGACCCACGGAGAAAAATTAGCATTCTCCTAAAGAATAATATCATTAACTTTTACATATGTGAGATGATTATCTCATTTGACGATCGTGTTATTATAATCAATTATTTTTATAAATAAGTTAATTTGGTTACCTTTTTATCACTAATAGGTTACATATGTACTTTTTAAAGACAACGAAAAAGAGCATGTTATAGTTATCAAGATATATACTAGTATAATATAAGGCTGGTGGGTGTGGAGTGACGCTCCGTGCCAAATAAGCTCAATAACGCTACTAACATCGTTGCATCGGTGCAATTGGGATGTGCCATCGAAGGGTTCGCCAGCCCAGTAATGTGCGTGAGAGGGGTGAAGAAATAGGGCCCCACACTTTATACCGTTACCAAACGATAACAAACAATAAAATAATAATAAATTAAAATTTTAAAACATGTAATCACACATGTTATAAAATTCAAACCTTAATCATGCATAAACAAAATATAACATGCGTGATTAGAGATTACCCAAGCGTGATTTTCTGATTTTGCTCATGCGTGATTATATGATTTCTTCAGGCGTGACCATGCGTGACCATGCGTGATTATATGATTTCTTCATTCGTGATTACATGATTTGTTCATGCGTGATTAGGATTTGAATTTTATAACATGCGATCTCAACTCAAAAATCTTCACATCTTAACTCCAATTTTGTTTTCACTCATCATGTTCCCAAACAACAACATAAACGCTTTTGATTTGAACCACCCATTTTTTGTAACTAGAAACCGCTCAACTAAAAAATCAAACGAGTTCAAGTATCAAGCGTTAATAACAGAGAATTCCCCACGATTCCCACAAACATCTCAAATGCCACAAACCCTGCATCCGTCACACACGACTGCCGATTTCTTCTTCTATTGCACACAAATCCCACAAACCCCATCAACCCTATAATCGTTACAACCCGTACCCAAAATTTAACTGACTACATCCAAAGTAACTCGTAGACACCGTAAAAAGAAACCAAACGAAGAACGTGCTCTAAAGACATCCGAGAGGTGGACAAATGCCTAAGAATTGGATTTGTCATGAGCGTGGCTTGATGTATCCGAAGATCCAATTATCGGTAAATATATAATATGTTTTGTGTAATCAATTTGTTTTGTTTAAACATATAATATTTCTTGACAACTAAAATCATCTTTTATTAATAAACGTACAAAATATTATATATCTCATACAAATTCACTTTCTTTTATAAATAGGTACCAACAAAGTCGAAGCGGTGTCTTGGAGACGTATTCATGACAAAAGTTTTGTTTCTATGGCCGTAGTGTATACCGTGCTAACCATTCGTTTTTCGAAATATGGATGTCAATGAGAACTAAAAAAAATTTCAACCGCCTTACTAACAATCATCAAAGAGCTAGCTGTTCAAATGATGTGGATGTTAAGACGTTGGCCCATAATGAATTTAGGGCTTGTTATGGCGTCACATTTAACTTGGTAAATTCTTGGGAGCTACTTCAAAAATCACCAAAGTGTTACACCGCTAGTCAACATCGGCCTAACGTCTTTAAGGTCCAAGACACCGTCTTGCACACCCGAACCAAACTTGTCTCAAGGTGCGTTAGATGCTTGTTCCTATTTAAATTTAAACGATGACATCGAAGACTCTGATTTTGAAAAACCAATTGAGTTTCCACGAGAGCCCGATAGAGATAAAAACAAGGTGGCGGCGGGAGCCCGGGCCACCTCCTCGTTTAGAACTACAACTAATAAACTCGACGGTGAATTGAACTTCGAAAGTTTAATATATGAAAAATTGCTCGATTGCTCTCGATCAAGGAGCAAGAACATCTTGAAAACAAAAAAAAATCAAACGGAGAGGCCAACGGAAAAAGACTTCGACTTCCTCGAGAAAGACCTCTCACATCTTTCGTCGCACTCCCAGGCGATTTTCAAAGCTCGGAAAGAAAAGATCTCAGCCTGCCTAATTGTAACACCTCGAAAATTTGTGTTCAATAAAATAACGACACGTGTCATACAAGACAAAAGTGTTAGAAACCCGCATCTAGTCAAAGATGTATGGTAGGATTTAAAGCGTCGACATGTTAATTAAATACCTCTGAACGACCTAATTATAAATCCCAAGACCCTAAACTATATTGTAAACATCTGATATACTCAAATCCGGTAAATACTAACAATAATTGATTCATATTTGCAAGAGTGGAATCCTACGAAGAAATGCACGACAAACCTTCGTTTATGGCTTTTCGTTAAAGTCCAAGACAATATTACAACATGGTAGGGTGGACATAACTGTTCAAGCATGATTTAAAGGCCCCATACTGATAATTCATGGCCCAAAATCGTATTACACTAGTTGCCTGTTCGGAGCTTGAAAGGGCAAAAAATTTTGCCTGCTGTAAAGAGCTTACGGACCGTAAAGGTCAAGCCTTACGGTCCGTAAGGCTTGCCCAGCGACAGAAAGTTTGACAGTTGGCTGTTTTGAGCATGTAACCGACTTAGAAAGATATTTTCCACTTCCATGCGCGACCCCTACTGATTTTTAGGTTTAGGGGCACTTGTAAATGATCTGGGAACAATGCTAGACTTGTGTGGCATGATCATGAGCAACCTAAAGCACTATATAAGTCCCACAATGTTTGCAACATTCTTGCATTCATTCCATCTGCATTTTTGAAGACTTCTGGAGTTCAAAAGCAGACCCAAGTCATCCCTAGTCGAAATTGGACCTTGGTAAGTATCCTTGACCTTCCTTAATTGAGTTTTACTTAGTTATTAGCTTAAAAGTCAAATCGTCGTAATTAACATTTGACTTAGCGATTAATCATTAATGGTCCAGTGATTAGTCGAATTGAAGGTAGTTATAAGTTGGTAATTATGTGGGCAATAAATCCTTGAAAGGGCACCCTCTGATTCCCACTCTAACTAGGACTTTTGTCGGGTCAAAGTTGTTTATAAAAAGTCAACAGGATCCTAATTTACAAATTAACACGTAATTAGCAATGTAGAAGGTATGTAACCTATTTTATCACTCATATAACTTGGTAATAAGTATAAGAACTGGTCTAAGCTTGTTTCATCCGACAATTTTCTGTTTAGACCCGGTTCGGAACCGAAAGTCGCAAAACTTTGACTTTTACTTTGACTTCAGTTCTGACCCGATTTAGATGGGTTTAGAAATGCCTAAGGGCTTCCTTAGGACCAGGTTACATGATAGTATATCCCTCTGTGATTGGTTCCTTGATTGCCCCATTCGTTTACACGTTTCCGTTAATTGCTTAATGTTGACCATAATGCCCTTTTGACCATAAAACGAGAATTTTGGAAATATGAAAGGACAAAAATCTTTGCTACTTATTTATAAACATGTCCCTAAATTTTCACATCAGTTTGAGGTCTAGATTAGGAGTTATGCTCAATGGCGTAATTAGAACGTTTTTTAGTAATTAAACGGCGTCATTAGCATAAAGCCTATCTAAACCCAATTTTTGACACCAAACCTTTTACCCACTGATGTAATATAATATTTTGAGGTTTTTAAAGATTTTTAATTATTTTTAAACTGATCATAACCTAAGGTTATCGCCTTAATTCGGTAAATACCGATTATACCCTTTTTGTTCATAAAATGAGTTCTACATAGTATTTTGACACCAATCCAATTGCTACTGATTTTATATAATAAATAAAGTATTTTGAACTTTATAACCTGATCAGAAAACTCAGATTTCCTGTATAACCCGGAAATCGCTTAAAATGGCCTTTTACGCGTATTAAACACCTAGTATGAGTTTAAAACCATTTTGTCACATGAGACTTATCACCAACTGATATAACCTATTAAATTAAGTTGTTTTACTGATTAATTCAGAACCGAATCTCAGAATTATAAATAATCTCTTTTATAATCTTTAAAATGACCAAAATACCCCTACGAGGCTTAAATTGAGATTAAACTCGTTTTGGGCATAATGGAAGGTATCCTACTGATATCACAACATATTTAAAGCATATTGACTTAGGAAACCTGTATATGACTCTTACGGTTACCCGTTACGCTTCTTGCGCATTCGGTTCGGTTTATGTAACTAGTTTGCATAAACTAGCTGAAACGGGTCAAACCTTACCGTTTTTATCTCAAAATCCAGAATGTGTTTAGATTACTCATATAATAAAAGTCTTCAAACTTGTCGGGTCTAAATCACATTCTATTCCGGTATTCGCTTAATCGTGCGTTTGAACCGTATCTTTCCTTAAAACTAACCGGTCTAAGTTTAGACTTACTTAAAGACCCATTAGGAATCTAATAGGTTATCATAAACCTTCATTCCAGAATAGGAGACCCGGTAAAAGCTACACGCACTTGCTATTTGTGATTGATACTTGCAAAGGTAAATACTTTTAACTTATTTTCCCTATACGGGCTTGGGGTATGGTATATAAAATACCTCTTGGTCGGGCATTGAATCTTTAATCGGATAGAGGTTAAACCATTGATATGATCCATTTTGAAATGTTTTGTTTGCTTAAAGCCTTTGGGGGGTTAATGACCATGTCCCGGATATCCTTGGCATCATTTTACGAAATGGCCACGACCTAAGCACGGGATGTAGGCGTACACCCGTCAGTGCCTAAATAAATAATGTGGTGTGTCTATTGATCTTTAACCCGGTCTACGGATCGGGCTACTGAACGCATAAGGAACATGTAATTCTTTTACAAGATTATATTCAAATAATTATCCCAAGTTATAAAAGATATTTTGTGCCACGTGCATTCAAATCAATTTTATTAAACCTTTTCAAAATGAGTCGGTTAATTGTATTTACCAGTGTAAACTGACGTATTTTCCCAAAAAGGTTAAGTGCAGGTACTACTCGTAATAGGCTGGCTTTCTCCTAGCATCCACAATAAGTCTCGTAAGCTTGGATGACATAAGACTGTTGAACAATGTTTCCTTTTTATTTTTGATCCACCTGTGGATTGTTTTCAACTATTTGTGATACTTGATATTACAATATTATTTGGTTGAATTGAATCTATTTTTGCTTCCGCTGTGCATTTAAATATTGTGTTGTTTGACTGTAATGTTACCAACTACGTCACGGTACTCCCCCACCGGTAATACGTGGAAATATCGGGGTGTGACAGGTTGGTATCAGAGCCAGGTTGAGTGAATTAAACACTAGCCTTTTGTGTTTAATCTCAGTTACACAATTGCACATTCCTAAATCCTCGAGTCTAGACAAATAACATAGGACAAATTCTGTTTTGTTTTATATTTTTGACTTTGTCCTTTATATTTCTTGTTGTATCTTTTTTTTGTATTGACAGGAAATATGCCACCAAGATTCAGAAGAGGAGGAAGAGGTAAGGGGCCAATCACCGCCCCCAACGATCACGAAGCCGGGCCTTCGCACCGGCGAACTCCTTCCACTACAATGAGTGCCAATCCGCAAGGAGCCTGGAGGACCTATACGGAGCCCGCTAGACGGTCTGTTTCGCACAGCTCAACGCCTCCTTTCCGCCATTCCTTTGGGCCGCATTCAGAAAACGAGCCCGAAGACTCCCGTCATTCCTTCTTACCATTGCAGCGATCTGCTTCGCACCATTCCTTTGGCGACCCTACTCCTGTCTTTCAGGGCAGGTTCAACCCGACAAACTATATTCAAGAACCAGTGGGTTTTAACCCATTGGGACCAGAGGACCACTTCTCAGGAGACAATGCAATGGACATGGACGAGGACACGGATCCCGTCGAACCTGCAAGCGGTACCCCCAACCATCCCATCGAGATCTCTGATGGATCTTCCTTCCACGGATCACCCTACGGTGGGTCCAGACAGTTATCAAGCAAGGTTTAACCAATATGAGTGGTATTTTACACCCTCTCATAACCCACAGCAACAACAGCAGCAGGATCCCTCCGAAGATTCACGTTTCGTGGCAGTCACGCCACCACCTCCACCGCCGCCAGTTCATCAAGCACCTCCAGAACCGCCAAGGCGTAGGAGAACCGGCGCACGAATATCCGCGCGAGGAGGGGATTTTCACTTCAGCACCCCCCATCACTCAAGTGGCAGTCACTATCCGCCACTACATGAAGACCCACAAATGGGTGGGCCCTCAAACCCAGTTCCAGAGGTGAATTCTGCACCAGTTGCACCACAGCCGCCACCAATGGGTTTTGATAACCCGATTCCTGCATACGCCGGTTCAACGGCGTACAATCCTTTTGAGCAGCCGGCTCACACTCATTATAACTATGCTGAAGCCGACCCGTACCTAGTAGCGGCCAACTACAACGCCCTTCATCCCGAAGGACCATATGGAGCCCCTTGGGGAGTGGGATATCCAACTTATGGATATCAAGTACCTGCTCGACCACCGATTCGACAGCAGTAGCAGCCACCACGTTTTTCCCCACCAGAACAGGAGGAAATCCTCCAAAGACTAAGTCGGGTGGAACATGAATTCCAAGAAGAACGTAGGAATAACAGGGGATTCCTCAAGGGCCTAGCAAGCTTATTGAAGGGGAAGAAGAAGAGGGATCATTAAATCCATATATGGATTGTTGTATTTCCTATTTTCAATCAAGTCCCTGCGTGGACATTTATCTATGTATTTAGTCCCTGCGTGGACTTGTCTTTTTAGTCCCTGCGTAGACATCTATTTTAGTACTTGGTCCCTGCGTGGACTTGTATTTCGGTTTAACCCCTGCGTGGGTAATTTGTCTATTAAAAGTCCCGTTTAGGGCAATGTGTAAACCTTTTTAATATTTAATGGAATGTTAAGTTTATAAATTTCTTTTTGTCATTATATGCATAAGTATATGAAATAAATGAATCAAAATCATTCCTTTTAAAATATATCTGCGTATTTAAATATTAAATAAGAATCTTAACGGTATAACCTAGCCTGCATGTCATTATAAGACTTGGACAAGATGGTAAGACCTGTTTAAAAGATTCAAATCTCTGTTAACGTCTGAAAACATTTTAACACTCTTGGCAGACGTGATTCATTAAAATCACACACGTCATTCTTATAACAATATTCTTCAATGGATTCCTAACCTAACTTAATGATCTATAAATCATTGGGTTTAAACCATCCATTAAGATGATCATTTTGACCATCCATTGGTAATATGGTGCCTACGGGCCATACTCATTATCCTATAAGACAAAAGACAGTAGTAGTCTACGACTCCCTGTCAGAAAAACGTAAAGAACTATGTTCAAACCTTCATGCCTTGATTCTCTGAAATCATGGCTTATGATTTAGAAATGTCCTAGTGACTGGGCCTTTTGTGCTAATAATACTGTTATTGTTTTATAATTAGGATAGGTTATAGTAAAATCCTAAATAAATGTGAGTAACAAATTAACCAAATATGGTCTGTGTTTACCATGGTTAATGAATTGCCCTAAAAGGCAATTCCATAACAAACTCCCAAGTAAATTATTGTCGATATCTTATGCAACAGTTCAAACTACATGGCTGACTCGGATGAGATCAACAGTCACCCACGGGAGGATCATGATAATACCCGAATTAACATCGCGGGTGCAGAACTGCAAGCATTGATAGACAATGCGGTTACCAAAGCAATAGAGCGGCAGTATCAGGAATATAGAGGGACTCGGAGTAGGACCCTATCCGCACCGCATTCCAAGCCTAAGACTCAATCTGAGGCTCACAGCAAGCCACCCTCCAAGAAGGAAGAGCCAAAGAAAGGTGATGACGATCGTCAATCTTCAAATCAGCAAAGTGTTCCATCTCAAAGGATCGTACTGAATCAAGGACCCCGTGATAAAGGTTGCTCCTACAAGTATTTTGTTTCATGCAAACCCAGGGATTTCACTGGGGAAAAATGAGGTATAGACTGCATGACATGGTTGGATGAGATGGACACCGTGGTTGATATCAGCGGGTGCGCTGATAAGGATGTGGTGAAGTTCGTGTCTCAGTCATTCAAGGGGGAGGCATTAGCTTGGTGGAGATCTTTAATCCAAGCTACAGGGAAAATCCCATTGTACAATATGACTTGGGAACAGTTTGTGTCATTGATCAGGGAGAACTACTGCCCTCAGCATGAGGTAGAAAAGATTGAATCTGACTTCTTATCCTTGGTTATGAAGAATCTGGATTGCCAAGCTTACTTTACGAGCTTTAATACAATGTCAAGGTTGGTTCCTTATCTGGTGACCCCGGAACCCAAAAGAATAGCCCGTTTCATTGGGGGTTTAGCCCCAGAGATTAAGGCAAGTGTAAAAGCCTCTCGGCCAGCTACGTTCAGGTCTGCAGTTGATATATCCTTGTCCCTCACACTGGACGCGGTCAGGCAGAGATCGCTGAGGAATACGGATGCCGAGAAAAGGAAGCGTGAAGATGACAATCCACGGCGGTCAGATACGAAGCACAGGGGAAACAATGACCACAAGAAGGGGACTGGTTCTAAGAAGGATGGGCATCAATCTGGAGATAAGCCCAAGTGTAAGATTTGTCAGAAGCACCACTTTGGGAGGTGCAGACTTGACTCAAAATCCCAATCTCAGCCGAGGCCTTGTGGGATTTGCAAATCTTCAGAACATAAGACCCTAGAGTGCAAGAAACTGAAGGACACAACGTGCTACAGTTGCAACGAAAAAGGGCACATTAAGACAAATTGCCCAAAATATGCAAAGAAAGCTGATGAAGGAAAGAAGACCAATGCTAGGGTCTTCAGGATGGATGCAAAGGAAGCTGTGCAGGACGACAATGTGATCACAGGTACCTTCCTTATAAATGATGTTTATGCGAGAGTGCTATTTGACTCAGGAGCTGATAAATCATTTGTAGATAATAAGTTTTGTAAGTTACTAAATTTACCTGTTAAAACCCTAAGTGTGAAGTATGAGGTGGAATTAGCAGATGGCACCTTAGAAACCGCCTCAACCATATTAGATGGATGTTTCATATCCATTAAGAACCACTCTTTTACTTTGTCCCTATTTCCTTTGAAGTTAGCCGGTTTCGACATAGTTTTAGGAATGGATTGGTTATCTCATAACCAGGCCCAGATCGTCTGCAATAAGAAGCAGGTAGTGATCAAGACACCGTCTGGTGAATCACTTACAATTCAGGGAGATACCTAGTGTGGACTGCCTGAGCAAGTGACTATGCTCAAGGCCTCTAGGTGTTTGAAGAAGGGTTGTGTAATCTACATGGCACAAGTGACTATGGATGAGCCGAAGCCCAAGATTGAGGATATCCCCGTCATTTCTGAATACCTTGAAGTTTTTCCTGAAGAACTACCTGGTTTACCACCAGATAGGCAAGTAGAATTTAGAATTGACATTATCCCTGGAGCAGCACCTGTTGCTAGAGCACCTTATAGGTTGGCACCAACAGAAATGAAGGAATTGAGAACACAACTAGATGAATTGCTAGCCAAAGGTTTCATTAGACCTAGTTCGTCTCCTTGGGGAGCACCAATCTTATTTGTCAAGAAGAAGGATGGATCGATGCGTCTATGCATCGATTACCGTGAGCTTAATAAGGTCACTATCAAGAATAGGTATCCATTGCCCAGGATCGACGATCTGTTCGATCAACTTCAAGGGGCAAGTTACTTCTCTAAGATTGGCTTAAGGTCATGCTATCACCAACTGAAGGTTAGAGATGAAGACGTACACAAGACTGCATTTAGGACTCGTTATGGTCATTACGAGTTCCTAGTGATGCCTTTTGGGCTCACTAATGCACCAGCGGCATTCATGGATCTCATGAACCGTGTCTGCAAACCATACTTGGACAAATTTGTTATCGTCTTCAATGACGACATTCTGATTTATTCAAAGAATCAGGCCGACCATGAGAAACATCTTCGATGTATTCTTTCACTACTTCAGCAGGAGAAACTCTATGCCAAATTCTCCAAGTGTGAATTTTGGCTTCGTGAAGTCCAATTTCTTGGACATATGGTTAGTGAACGCGGAATCCAGGTAGATCCCACTAAGGTTGAAGCTGTCATGAATTGGCAAGAGCCAAAGACGCCCACAGAGATTCGCAGTTTCTTGGGATTGCCAGGATATTACAGGCGTTTCATTGAAAATTTTTCAAGGATTGCTGCACCCCTAACTTCTTTGACTAGGAAGAATATTAAGTTCAACTGTGGACCGAAGCAACAAGAATCTTTTGATATCCTTAAGCAGAAGCTAAGCAATGCACCTGTATTGACATTGCCTGATGGAATAGAAGAGTTTGTGGTATATTGTGATGCATCACACACCGGGATGGGGTGTGTGCTTATGCAGAAAGGCAAAGTTATTGCCTATGCTTCACGTCAGTTAAAGGTGCATGAAAAGAATTACACCACCTATGACTTGGAGTTGGGTGCCATTGTATTTGCTCTAAAACTGTGGAGACACTACTTGTATGGAACCAAGTGTGTGATCTATTCTGATCACAAGAGCCTTCAACATATGTTCAATCAGAAGGACTTGAACATGAGGCAGCGACGTTGGATGGAAACTTTGAATGATTATGATTGTGAGATAAGATACCATCCTGGCAAGGTGAATGTAGTCGCCGATGCCTTGAGTCGAAAGGAAAGGGTGAAACCTATAAGAATCAATGCCAAGAGCATTGAGATAAAGAATGGGTTGAATGAAAGGTTGTTAGCCGCGCAGAAGGAAGCTGTGCTGGAAGCTAACTATCCTAATGAAAAGCTAGGAGTAACTGAAGGACAGTTATCCTATGGCAAGGACGGAATTCTGAGGTTGAATGGACGAATATGGGTTCCAGTTTATGGAGGACTTCGAGATGTTGTCCTCCAGGAAGCCCACAGTTCTAAATACTCCGTTCATCCTGGGGCTGATAAGATGTACCAGGATCTGAAAGCAAATTTTTGGTGGATAGGCTTGAAGAAGTCTATAGCTACCTATGTAGCTAAATGTTTGACATGTGCGCAAGTCAAAGCTGAACATCAAAAGTCATCAGGTTTGCTACAACAACCTGAACTTCCCACGTGGAAGTGGGAAATGGTGACAATGGATTTCATCACCAAGTTGCCTAAGACAAGGAAAGGAAATGATACCATATGGGTGATAGTAGATAGACTGACTAAGTCAGCACATTTCCTACCCATTAAGGAGACCTATAGCTCCGACATGTTAGCCCAATTGTACGTAGATAAGATTGTATCTCTACATGGCATACCAGTGTCTATTATCTCTGACAGAGATACTAGATACACATCACACTTTTGGAAAATTTTCCAACAATCTTTGGGCACGCGCTTAAATTTTAGTACGGCTTACCATCCTCAGACGGACGGCCAGAGTGAGCGTACAATCCAAACGTTGGAAGATATGCTTCGTGCATGTGCGATCGACTTAGGTGGTAGTTGGGATAACCACCTGCCATTAATCGAGTTCTCATATAACAATAGCTACCATTCGAGCATTAAAGCCGCGCCTTTCGAGGCCTTGTACGGTAGAAAGTGCAGAACTCCCGTTTGTTGGGCGAAAGTTTGAGATGTCCAACTGTCAGGACCTGAAATAGTCTTTGAAACGACGAACAAGATTGTCCAGATTCGTGATCACCTGAAAGCTGCCAGGGATAGGCAGAAAAGCTACGCCGATTTAAAGCGTAAACCTCTGAAATTCGAGGTAGGTGACAAGGTGTTGCTCAAGGTATCACCCTGGAAGGGAGTGATGCGATTTGGTAAGAAAGGCAAGTTAAGCCCGAGGTACATAGGACCATTCGAGATCATCGAATGTGTCGGATCAGTTGCTTATAAGTTAAATTTGCCTGAAGAGCTCAGTGGAATCCACAATGTATTCTACATCTGCAATCTGAAGAAGTGTTTCGCTGATGAATCACTAGTCATACCACATACAGATGTGCACATAGAAGAGAGCTTGAAGTTTGTTGAAAAACCTGTGTCGATCGAGGATCGACAGGTTAAGAAGCTTCGAAGGAAGCATGTGCCAATAATAAAGGTTAAATGGGATGCCCGTAGAGGTCCCGAGTACACATGGGAGGTTGAGTCCACAATGAAAGAAAAGTACCCTCATTTATTTCAGTAAATCTCGAGGTCGAGATTTCTTTTAACGGGGTGAGGATGTAACACCTCAAAAATCTGTGTTCACTAAAATAACGACACGTGTCATACAAGACAAAAGTGTTAGAAACCCGGATCTAGTCAAAGATGTATGGTAGGATTTAAAGCGTCGACATGTTATTTAAATACCTCTGAACGACCTAATTATAAATCCCAAGACCCTAAACTATATTGTAAACATCTGATATACTCAAATCCGGTAAATACTAACAATAATTGATTCATATTTGCAAGAGTGGAATCCTACGAAGAAATGCACGACAAACCTTCGTTTATGGCTTTTCGTTAAAGTCCAAGACAATATTACAACATGGTAGGGTGGACATAACTGTTCAAGCATGATTTAAAGGCCCCATACTGATAATTCATGGCCCAAAATCGTATTACACTAGTTGCCTGTTCGGAGCTTGAAAGGGCAATAAATTTTTCCTGCTGTAAAGAGCTTACGGACCGTAAAGGTCAAGCCTTACGGTCCGTAAGGCTTGCCCAGCGACAGAAAGTTTGACAGTTGGCTGTTTTGAGCATGTAACCGACTTAGAAAGATATTTTCCACTTCCATGCGCGACCCCTACTGAGTTTTAGGCTTAGGGGCACTTGTAAATGATCTGGGAACAATGCTAGACTTGTGTGGCATGATCATGAGCAACCTAAAGCACTATATAAGTCCCACAATGTTTGCAACATTCTTGCATTCTTTCCATCTACATTTTTGAAGACTTCTGGAGTTCAAAAGCAGACCCAAGTCATCCCTAGTCGAAATTAGACCTTGGTAAGTATCCTTGACCTTCCTTAATTGAGTTTTACTTAGTTATTAGCTTAAAAGTCAAACCGTCGTAATTAACGTTTGACTTAGCGATTAATCATTAATGGTCCAGTGATTAGTCGAATTGAAGGTAGTTATAAGTTAGTAATTATGTGGGCAATAAACCCTTAAAAGGGCACCCTCTGATTCCCACTCTAACTAGGACTTTTGTCGGGTCAAAGTTGTTTATAAAAAGTCAACAGGATCCTAATTTACAAATTAACACGTAATTAGAAATGTAGAAGGTATGTAACCTATTTTATCACTCATATAACTTGGTAATAAGTATAAGAACTGGTCTAAGCTTGTTTCATCCGACAATTTTCTGTTTAGACCCGGTTCGGAACCGAAAGTCGCAAAACTTTGACTTTTGCTTTGACTTTTGCTTTGACTTCAGTTCTGACCCGATTTAGATGGGTTTAGAAATTCCTTAGGGCTTCCTTAGGACCAGGTTACATGATAGTATATCCCTCTGTGATTGGTTCCTTGATTGCCCCATTCGTTTACACGTTTCCGTTAATTGCTTAATGTTGACCATAATCCCCTTTTGACCATAAAACGAGAATTTTTGAAATATGAAAGGACAAAAATCTTTGCTACTGATTTATAAACATGTCCCTAAATTTTCACATCAGTTTGAGGTCTAGAATAGGAGTTATGCTCAATGGCGTAATTAGAACGTTTTTTAGTAATTAAACGGCGTCATTAGCATAAAGCCTATCTAAACCCAATTTTTGACACCAAATCTTTTACCCACTGATGTAATATAATATTTTGAGATTTTTAAAGATTTTTAATTATTTTTAAACTGATCATAACCTAAGGTTATCGCCTTAATTCGGTAAATACCGATTATACCCTTTTTGTTCATAAAATGAGTTCTACATAGTATTTTGACACCAATCCAATTGCTACTGATTTTATATAATAAATAAAGTATTTTGAACTTTATAACCTGATCAGAAAACTCATATTTCCTGTATAACCCGGAAATCGCTTAAAATGGCTTTTTACGCGTATTAAACACCTAGTATGGGTTTAAAACCATTTTGTCACATGAGACTTATCACCAACTGATATAACCTATTAAATTAAGTTGTTTTTCTAATTAATTCAGAACCGAATCTCAGAATTATAAATAATCTCTTTTATAATCTTTAAAATGACCAAAATACCCCTACGGGGCTTATATTGAGATTAAACTCGTTTTGGGCATAATGGAAGGTATCCTACTGATATCACAACATATTTAAAGCATATTGACTTAGGAAACCTGTATATGACTCTTATGGTTACCCGTTACACTTCTTGCGCGTTCGGTTCGGTTTATGTAACTAGTTTGCATAAACTAGCTGAAACGGGTCAAACCTTATCGTTTTTATCTCAAAATCCAGAATGCGTTTAGATTACTCATATAATACAAGTCTTCAAACTTGTCGGGTCTAAATCACATTCTATTCCGGTCTTCGCTTAATCGTGCGTTTGAACCGTATATTTCCTTAAAACTAACCGGTCTAAGTTTAGACTTACTTAAAGACCCGTTAGGATTCTAATAGGTTATCATAAACCTTCGTTCCAGAATAGGAGACCCGGTAAAAGCTACACGCACTTGCTATTTGTGATTGATACTTGCAAAGGTAAATACTTTTAACTTATTTTCCCTATACGGGCTTGGGGTATGGTATATAAAATACCGCTTGGTCGGGCATTGAATCTTTAATCGGATAGAGGTTAAACTATTGATATGCTCCGTTTTGAAATGTTTTGTTTGCTTAAAGCCTTTGGGGGGTTAATGACCATGTCCCGGATATCCTTGTCATCATTTTACGAAATGGCCACGACCTAAGCACGGGGTGTAGGCGTACACCCGTTAGTGCCTAAATAAATAATGTGGTGTGTCTATTGATCTTTTACCCGGTCTACGGATCGGGCTACTGAACGCATAAGGAACATGTAATTCTTTTACAAGATTATATTCAAATAATTATCCCAAGTTATAAAAGATATTTTGTGCCACGTGCATTCAAATCAATTTTATTAAACCTTTTCAAAATGAGTCGGTTAATTGTATTTACCAGTGTAAACTGACGTATTTTCCCAAAAAGGTTAAGTGCAGGTACTACTCGTAATAGGCTGGCTTTCTCCTAGCATCCACAATAAGTCTCGCAAGCTTGGATGACATAAGACTGTTGAACAATGTTTCCTTTTTATTTTTGATCCACCTGTGGATTGTTTTCAACTATTTGTGATACTTGATATTACAATATTATTTGGTTGAATTGAATCTATTTTTGCTTCCGCTGTGTATTTAAATATTGTGTTGTTTAACTGTAATGTTACCAACTACGTCACGGTACTCCCCCACCGGTAATACGTGGAAATATCGGGGTGTGACACTAATATCTGAACGTGGAGTAGGTTTTTATTTTTATTTTATTTTATTTTATTTTATTTTATTTTAGTAGGTGTTTTTATTTAAAATTTGGTTTGTAACTTTTTTTTTATGTAATTTTAGATTATCTGGTATGTTTATGTTTTTTTTTATTAAAAACCCATCTTTGTATTTTATTAATGTAATTTTAATTTAATATTTTTGTAGGTTTTTTTTTGTTTTTAAATAAAAAAAAGAAAAAAATGACTTTTTTTTTTGGTGTGTGAGGGGGGGGGGGGGGGTTGTGTGTTAATCTACACCTTAGATATTAAAGGCGAGGCTTGTTAATACTGGTGGCGTTTTGGCCTTTTAGCACCGGCTGCTCCACCCCGAGTTGGCGTTTTGGTCAGCGTTGTCTGCTTGGTGTGGGGCGCTGGCCTGGGGTGACGCGGCATGCAATGTTTGGCTGACTGTTGATGACCGTTTGGCTAGCCGCTTGGCATAGCCGTTGGCCAACGGCTATTTAAAAAAAATTCTTTCAATTTTTTTAGAGTAAATTACGTTTTTGGCCCCTGTGGTTATGTCAGTTTTACTATATTGGCCCAAAATAAGATTTTTTAACGTTTCTGCCCCCATGGTCCCTATATCTAACCATTTTGGCCCCTGAGACTAACTCCATCCATTATCCTGGTTAATTATTAATGCACATGATGGGCAAATTGGTAATTTCCCCTCTCCTTTTAATTATTTTATAAAAAAAACCCTAGTCATAAATCATCATCTTCAACCATCATCATCTGGTAATCGATCACCCCCATTTCTCCTCTACTCTCATCTTTCTCTCTGCTCTCTCTCTCCTACCACCACCACCACACCACCACCACCCCCACCACCGCAAAACACAACCTGCAACAATACACCTCCGCAAAACCCTATCCCCAACTTCCCATTTTTTTCTACAACACTCACACCAGAGAGATCGAGAGAGAGAGAGAGATGAAACTAGTGGATTTCTAGCCACCCATGGCAGCCGCAGGTGGCGGCGCACGGTGGTGCACAGCGGTGGTTTGAAGATCTGGGTTTGATGATGTTATGTTCTTCAAGATCTGGGTAAGAAGACGAATATGTTCTTGAAGATCTGGGTTTGAAAGTGGTTTGAAGATGTTCTTGAAGGCTTTCTTTTTCAGCATCCGGTTCTTGTCCGATTCTACAACCCACCAAAACAGGGAAGTTGCTCTTATCTTAATCACTGATGCGAATCTGAATGTGCAATGATTCGAATCGGATTTGGGGATGTATGGTGGTGGTTTAACAAATCTGAATCACCCAGATTTGTTAATGTTTGATTCGAATCAGATTTGGTGGGTTTCATTCGAACACAAACACTGATCTGTTAATGTTTGATGCTGGAATTGAATGCTTGTGTTGAGGTTTTGTTTTTGTTCGAACTGTTAATGTTTGATGCTGGAATTAAAATTTGGGTTTTGGTTAGGGGTTAAAACACTGATCTGTTAATGTTTCATTCGAACTGTTGATTTGTTCTTGTTCTTGAATTTGGGTTTTGGTTAGGGGATGATGATGATTGTTGAAGGTGGTCATGTCCTTGAAGATCTGGGTTTGAAGTGTTCTTGAAGATGATGATTGTTCCTGAAGATTAGGGTTTGAAGATGATGATGTGCAGATGATGTGTTCTTGTTCTTGAATTTAGGTTTTGTTTTTTTTATTTGTTCAAGTTCATGAAGATCTGATTGTTTTGAACTGTTGATTTAATTATTGTCTTTTTGATTTGTTCAACTTCATGAAAATCTGAAATTGATCTGAAACTTTTGGGGGTGATCGATTACCAGATGATGATGGTTGAAGATGATGATTTATGACTAGGGTTTTTTTTATAAAATAATTAAAAGGAGAGGGGAAATTACCAATTTACCCATCATGTGCATTAATAATTAACCAGGATAATGGATGGAGTTAGTCTCAGGGGCCAAAATGGTTAGATATAGGGACCATGGGGGCAGAAACGTTAAAAAATCTTATTTTGGGCCAATATAGTAAAACTGACATAACCACAGGGGCCAAAAACGTAATTTACTCATTTTTTTACTATATAAACCTTTCATTTCTTACTCATTTTTACCATCCAAAAATTGAAAAACAACTATCAAACTCAATATATATATATATAGGATTAAGATCATGAGTGAACAACTTCTTGAAAGTGAACTGAGTGAATTAATCTTGGCCCTTGATCATTTTTTAGATTAAAAGGGTAAGATTGACATTAGCCAAGTACTTTTAATTAAAATCCCTTAATTTTCTCCTCTCTTAACTCTCTCTCTCATTTTTAATTATTTCTCTGTTATTTTAAATATAAGAGATTGAAGGGCTAATGTTTTTTTTAAATAAACTGTTATGTTCCTTTTAAAATTAAATATTAAACCTAATTAAATTATGATTTTTAACATATGTGTATACAGGTCAGTATATACAAGACTTATACACTTGTGTATTATTACATCTTGTTTTCACGGGTTAGTATAAACCAGATTTATACACTTGTGTATTATTCAAGTACATATGTGTACACGGGTCGGTATATACCAGACGTATACACCTGTGTATTATTCAAGTACATAGTGTATACATGTTGATATATATCAGACTTATACACTTGTGTAATACTACATATTGTTTCCACTATACATCTTTTCATCAAACATTGATCTAATACATATATGTATAGAGAATGTAGTTAAATATCTTTAATTGTGTTCTAGCTGGAACAATATTTGATAATGTTTGTATTTTTTAAAATTATGAAATATTAAGTTATGTAATATGTGAGAGAAAAAAATATAGAGAATGTAATTAAATATTCTTTTAATTGGAAAGAGAAATCAGGAGAGAGAAAAAATTAATTAATTAAATGAAGATAGAAATATACAATTATACCCTTGTGTCTATTAAAATACTTGTAAGTTACAAAAGATAATTACAATATTGCCATTAAAGAAAAAATCTAGATCTACAAAATCAATGGTCAGGATAAGTTCATTTTGTTCACAAATAAATCATTGTTCACTTATGAACCCTACCATATATATATATGATGGCTTCTTCAAGTTCAAGCGATTCGTATGAGAAATTTGCTTTGTCATCCTCATCGGACGATGGGCCAAAATTATTATTATCAGTAATGTTGATGGTGGTGAAAGCTATTGTTGACGATACAAATGAAAAGACTTCCCCACCGATGCGCAAGGTAATTTAAGATTTACCACGTGGCAAAAGGTCACTGCCGCCTTAAGACAATTGGCTTACGGCAATAGTTCCGACATAATAGACGACTATTAAAAAATGTCAGCACGAGTGGCTAGGGAAAGTCTTCACAATTTTTATGCGTATATCATTCAACTATATATGAAAAGATACTTGAGAAAACTGACGTTTAGTGATATGCAACAAATTTTGGAACATCACGTTGAATATCATGGTCTCCCCGGGATGACCGATTGTTTAGATTGTAAGAAATGGAATGGGAACTTTGTCTAACTTCATGGCAAAGCTCTCACACAAGTGGATATCATGGAATGTCGTCTATGATGCTTGAAGCGGTTCCATTACAAGATCTTTGGATTTGGCATTCATTCTTTGGTCTGCCCGGTTCACATAACGATATAAACATTATACACCACTCGCCTATTTTCAGTGATCGAATAAATGGTATTGGACCGAAAGAAACATTTTTTGTAAATGGGGTTGAATACAAGTATGGGTACTATCTTGTTGATGGAATTTACACTGAGTATGCTATTTTTATGAAATCGTTTTCAAGAGATGGAACCCTAGATCTTAAAAGAATAAAGTCTAACAAAGTTCAGATGGAGGCACGCAAAGACATCGAGCGAGCATTTGGTGTTTTGTAGAAAAGGTGACGCAATTTGAGCTTGCCTTGTCGATTGTACGAAAAAGATCAAATAAGAACCGTGATGTACGCGTGCATCATTCTACACAACATGATTTTAGAGGATGAGGGGTGTGCAATCGTTGAATATTATGGCGAGTAGCCCGAATCAAATAACGAAGTGAGAGCGCAAAACCAATATCTAATCGAGTCAAGACAAATAAATTCAAACCTTCGAGCTGATTTGGTAGAACATGTTTCAACACTTTCTAGATTCAACTCCAATGAAGATGAAGATGAAGATGAATATGAAAATCATTGATTTTTTTATTTTTGGTAATGTAATGTATTTTTTTATTGTAGTTATTTAATATAAATAAAATGTGTTTTTCAAATTACTTACTAAATTCTATGATTAATATAAAAAAAAATAGAAAATTAGGTGCCACATGGCACCCCAACGCCGGCCTGGCCATGCCCCTTTCACACCCACTTTTTTGGGTGTGGACTGAAGGAGCCCACACCTACCACGTGTCGAACAATGCCCCCAACCCATGCCCCTTTACATCATATTCTAAAGGTCCCTGTCTACGTGACCCTTGCGTAACGCAAATATGACATATTAACTAGATCATCATCATCATACTCAGTAAATCCCACCAATAGCAAAACTAAGGTAGGGTCTGAGGAGGATAGATGTAGACAACCTTACCTCTACCCCTTAGCAATAGAGAGACTGCTTCCAGTGAGACCCCAGACTCGATTGTAGTTTTGCATCAAGCTTTGTACCTAAGACACATAACACTCAAACAATCGGGACAGAGACTAATTGGTGCATGTACCCCCGTGTCTTTCAGCTATCAACGTCACCACATGATGCATGATTAACCATCCGCCGCTTTTAACGTTATTTTCACGAAATTAGTAAAATAACATTAAAGTTAGTACTATTTCATTTTTACCCCCGAGCTTCCTCACACATATTAGCTAGATATGGAGCTTTATTCCATATGATTAATTGATTATACCAAAATTAAAATATTTTATACTAATAAAGCCAATTGTTATACTAATGATATTGTTTTGATAACATCAACATGATGATTATTATTATACATATTAAAACTAACTCCCCATGAATAGTACATAAATATTATTATAATATTATTTATACTTTTTATTTTTAATTATTTTATTACTTAATTGAATTCATTAACTCTAGAACATTTATGAAATTTAGTGAACAGATTAGTTCACCTGCTTTAGGCCCAATCAAATTATGATTTTGTCCCCGCTTTAAAATTATGATTTTTCTATCAGTTTAAAATTACGTTTTTACTTCTAATTCAAAATAAAATTATGTTTTTTGCCCCAGTTAAAAATTACAATTTTGCCCTCGGTTCAAAATTACGATTTTGCCCCGTTTAAATTTACAGTTGCGTCATTAGTTTTCTTTTGTTCCGCCCAGCTAAATTACCATTTTGTCCTCAATTTAAATTTACATTGTTATCATCGTTTTTGTTTGCTTTCCCAGTAAAATTACGACTTTGCCCCCAGTGTATAACTACAGACACAAGATGGGGGAATAGTGTCAGAAAGCTGCATGGCACTCCCCCATTGGCCCAACCAATTTACGATTTTATCCCCGCTTTAAAATTACGATTTTCCATCATTTCAAAATTACGTTTTTACCCCAGTTCAAAATAAAATTATGCTTTCGCCCCCAACTAAAAATTATCATTTTGCCCTCGATTCAAAATTACGATTTTGACTTGTTTAAATTTACAGTTTTGCAATTAGTTTTGTTTTTTCCCCACCCAGCCAAATTACAATTTTGCCCTCAATCTAAATTTACATTTTTGCCATCGTTTTCCTTTGCTTTCCCAGTCAAATTATGATTTTGACCACAGTGTAAAATTACAGTCATGCCATCGTTTTAGTTTTTTTTTACAAAACTATAATAGTGCTTTGTTTTAATTGTTTGACTCGGTGTAATTTTTATTTTTCCTCGAGCTTAAAATTATTGTTTTTCTATCGTTTTTGTTTTTCTTAAGCAAAAGCATGATAGTGGTTTACTTTAATTGGTTGACACAATATTATTTTTTGGAAAAATTACACTTTTCGTCCTTTATGTTTGTACTGAATTGCAATGGATAGCCTTTAACTTCAATAATTACAGTCACAGTCCTTTATTTGCAAAACTCATTACACACTAGGTCCTTTAGCACTAACACAGTTAAATTTATCAGTTAAGTATAGCCATGTGCAAGGTATATGTGGGTAATATAGTCATTTTACCAATTTATTTACAATTATTATTATAAATAAAACACACATCACACCAGATCAAATAAAGATGTTCTTCACTTTGAAATCTCTCCCTCTCTCCCTCTCTCTCTCTAAACTAACCAGCAGAACCACCACCTCAGCTACCCTAATCCACCTCCTCCGTTTGAAACCCTAAGCACCACCAACGTCCTCCGCCACACCACTCTCATCTTCATCGTCTGCACACACCCCTATCTTTCCCTCTCTAAACCCTTTATTCCCCAACCAAATCTACATCCCTAACTCCGGTACACCTCCGGCGATTTCAAATCCACTTTAACATCCTCAACAGTAACAACACGACATCGTTTTCACCTAACAGAACGTCGTCGTTCCGTTGCGCCACCGGAGACAACTCCGGTACACCTCCGGCAATGACAGTGGAAAAAACTGGTGGCGATGTCCGACGAGAAGCTGTTGTGTAACACCCCGAAAAAAATGTAAAACCTTAAACTGGAATTAGTAAGGCTTAAATAAACGAGAATTTACTAACTAGGAAATTTAACCTAATTAGTTAAAAATCTAGAAATAACCATAAAGTAGAGTTAAAGCTCACTAAAATCAATAATGATCAAAGTGAAGGGGTTAAAGTTGTTAAAACTGAAACTTTAAATCTAATAAACAAACAAAACACAAACTTAACCCCCCACTTCAATTCCCTGGTCGACCAGAGACATCAGGGGCGACACCCACCATGAATCAACCCTAGAATTCTACTAAAATCCACAATTGAAGGAGCAAATCTGGTCCAAACGGAAATCCGAGCATAAAATCGTGATCCTCATCACAAGAGGATTACAAGGTATGTAAAATTTAAGGATTTCTCGCAACTAGAAATTCTCATGAATTGGGAAAAATCTGAAATTGAGCTTGCATGTATGTGTTATGTTGATCATGAAACAACTATAGTGTTTAGGGACAAACCCTAGATCAAAATAAGTTGAAATCATAAGATAATTTTGTGAAAACCTAAGAACACCATTGTAGGTGGTTTGTAAATTATGTGTACTTGAATAAACTCTAGGAAATAGATTGTTGATTTCGTGTAAATTAGCAATCTGGAAGTGATTTCAGCAAATAGAAGCTAACATTCATGTAAATTGGTTGATTTGTATGAAAATAGGGTTAAATGAATAAACTAAAGAAGTGATGTTTAATCATGTAAAAATCTGCCTATGAAGTGTTTGTTGAAATGCCTCTATGAAGGCTTTAAAACTGAAATTCGGAGCATAAAGGCATAATCATAATGTTTTGGTGTATTATGCGAATTATGATTTAAAGAGAGTTCTAAAACGCATCATAAATGGACTCTATAGGAACGGACGCAGGAACGTCAAGCGGACAAACGGGTGGCGAACCACGTTTAAAGGGCAAACTTTGAAGGTATGTAACTTGACCCGTTACATTTATTAGGCTTGATGATTTTATTGTGTATTTGAATCCTTGAATAAGAGTTGTTGAAGTAAGCGATGAAATCGTCTAATTGATTGATTGATTAAATTTGTTTAGTACTCGTTGGTAGTCGTCATGGAGGTGGATTCCGTAGACGAGCCAAACGGGTCAATTAATCAAGTAAAGTTTGATTAAAGTTCGGAATATGATGGATCGCTCTTGATATAGCTCAACATATAACATGTTAAAATTTCTAAAATTTAATGTGGTATATGTTAGAAAAGTAAATTCCAAGAGTTAGATTTGAGTGAAATGATCAAAACCAACAAAACTTGAAATCTCCAGGTACCACCGTAAATTACGGTAATACCGTAATTTACGGTGAAGAAAATATAAGTTACGGTGCAGACCCCCTGATTTACGGTGATCAAATCAATCCAAGACTCACCGTAAATTACGGTGATACCGTAATTTACGGTGGACAACAATATAAGCTTTATGTTTTGTTATTTCAAATCTGATGTTAAATCTTTGGAATTTTATTCTATAATAACATCAAAGCTAATGTTTTCAATGGTTTAAAATCATAGGTGAATTGGTGGTTCATACGGGTGGCGATCAAGCGATTAATGAAGAACCGAACACTCCATTTTGAAGCTTCCGCAATGATTTAAGTCTTTTGTAGTCTTGATGTATGGGTTGTAAACACATGTTAACAAAATTTTTGTAATGATGTAACTTAGTCATAGTTGATTAAGATCTTGGTAACTAATGAACTTCTTTTATGAAAGTCATGTACTTAAACTATTTTTGTTTAAATTTAAGGATAAAAAAATTTAGGGTGTTACATGTTGAGTCAGTGTGGCGATGTCCGGCATTGTTGCTCAGGTTAATTTGATCAATTTTGTTTTGGAAATATGATAGATTAGGTTTTGTTTGGATGTGTTTGTGAAGTGATTATTGAGGCTGGATTTGACTGGATTGTATATCTAATACACCTTTGGTGCTAATTTTGTTGTGATAACCAGTTTGAAATTGTATATCTGATACACCTTTGGTGCTAATTTGACTGGATTTTGAAGACCGAATAAAAATGTTTAGGGGCGGTGGAGGGGTTAGGGGCGGATTATTAAAGGCCTCATCTTCTTATTTGCGAGTGAAATAAAGATGTTCTTCGAACCACACATCTCACCAGATCCGGATTATTAGCGATACTCCGGTGATGCTGATGATTAGCTCTGGTGATGTTGTCGATACTCGTCCAAATCTATCATTATTCATCAATAAAAGGTTCAGATTTTTCCGCCCAAAGAGTATTTCCATAATGCATCAACAGCTTGTTCTCTGTCTAGCGGATCGTTGTCTAACCGGTTATGCATCAACTGCTTTTTCTCTGCAGCGACGACGTGGTGGCGGCAGCAGTCTGCATCCGGTTATCATGTGGTGGCGACAGCAGTCTGCAGCGACGACGCCGCGTAACGGTGGTGGTGGGTTTGGTTGAGGAAGAAAGGGTTGATAAAGAGAGATAAGATCTCAGATCTGAGATGTGTTATATATATTTTAGTTTATTGTTTTTTTATTAAACTATTTTTAATTTAATTTAATTTAATTTAAGGGTAATTTAATTTAATTGGTTAAAAGACTAAATTACCCTTATGTGTTATAACTTAACTGAAAATTTTAATTGGGTTAGTGCTAAAGGACCTAAGGTGTAACAGGTTTTGCAAATAAAGGACTGTGACTGTAATTATTGAAGTTAAAGGCTATCCATTGCAATTCAGTACAAACATAAAGGACGAAAAGTGTAATTTACCCTTATTTTTTTAAATCGTGTTATGAGTAGTATGTACAAGTAATCGAAACACAGACGGTCATGTTATGAGAGAAAAATATTCGGCTTAGTGCCCCGCAACGCGGGCGTGGCAAAATCTAGTTTTAAATAAAATGCAAAGTAAATAGAAAAAAATTAATTAAAATGAAAAGTAAATAGAAAAAAAAGTGTTCAGGGTTATTCCCTTTAGATCCGTCAAGTTTAATTTTATTATATTAAGAACGTCAAAGCTACCATTTAACACATTGTTAGGTGAAAAGGAACACTATTTAAAAGTATTGATTGCAGCACGAGACTTCAACAAGACTTTACGATGTTCTTTATGGCACCACTAATATAAGAGTTAAAGGATAAGACTCGGGTTCTTCTTGTAGACTCAAGTTCAATCTCTATTAGTGTCACATTTGGTGGATAAAGGCAATAAAGGCTAGTTCTCTCAGACCATAGGTCAAGAGTTCGAGCCTGAGCCACCCCGGGTTTTAGTCCACCGTGTGTTACGCCAGAGAGATTCTCTCTTGTGGCGGCGCAAACCCCTGCCACTGATAGTGGGTGGTATGGTTTCCCAGGGAACGCTGTTCGCCAAACTCTGGCGCCAGCGTGGGTCCGGTTAAGACAACATAGTTTGGCCATAGTGGGGTTAGGACCCTCCGTTTAGAAGGGTGTGAGATCACTCTCACAACAAATTAAAAATTCTCACCGTTCAAAAAAGATTTTGTTTTTTGTTTTTTAGTTTCAGGTACCCCATAATAACCTTCTTCACAAGAGCGTAAACAGTTGGCAACTTTTACAATAGGGGTCATCATCTTTGGCATTGACATTCTTCATTATCACTAGCTTAGTCTGATAGGTGGTCAGTAGTTGAGGTTGCACTAGGAAGTTAGATATTGTCACTAGCAATGTCAATCTTTCTATTTTTTAGGGATCGTTAATGGCAATGACGATCTCTTCGTTTTTCTATTATATATATTTTTTTCATAGAAAAGCAAGAGATTGCCAATGCCAATGATAATTTCTTTCTTTTTACTTTGGAGAGATCGTTAATGGCAATGACTGTTTTCGATTAACCTTGGAGGCTCTTGTCACCTACGTGATGAAGCTAGTAAATGGTAGAGGTTGTTGGAAAATCTTGATGGGTCGGGTAAGTGTTAACGGGTCATCGGAGCATGACTACGGGTCTTCACGTGAGCTGCATGGTTGCATAGTTGGGCTGGAAGAAATGGTCAAGTTCTGCAAGTGGGTTTGTTGAAGATGACCGTTGGAATAGGTTGCATGCATGTGAACGCTGGTAGTGGCCTAGTGGGTAGAATAATGGGATTATACCCATTGTTTAGCGGCTGCACATGAGTTGATAAAGAAAACGTGGTGTATTGACCGAGTGGTGTGTTGACCGAGTTTCATGCAAAAGGACGTGGATTAGAAGTGAACGTGCAGATAGTTTTTGTTTATTATAAATAGGGAGTAGCTATAGGTTTTTTTGTACCCCATAATTTTCATCAATATACAGTAGCAAGTTTCTTCCAGTTCATACATACATACGTGAGTGTAGTGTGTGGTGAGGGGCCTGTAACCAACAGAGGTCACCATTTCTAATGGCGATATCCCCTTTCTACCCCTTGTGATGAAGGTTTTTGTGAGATACACATATTAAAAAATGTCTTCACCCATTACATAAATAAGAAATAATAATCAAAACATAAATAAGATATAAGAATTAAAAAGAGTAGTTATGTAATTTTTTTTAATCAAATGTCAGATATCATTCCACACGAAAAAGGGCAATTACAAAGCAATAGCAGGTAGTCGGGCAACAAGTTGCGCCGCCACCCCCTTTTGAATAGAAAAACCAATTCTACTAAATACAAAGTTTGAAACCTTTAGCAACGAAGAATTACTATTAACGACTTTTTGAACCCGATTCAAAAGTCGCACAGCGTCAGGAGCGAGACCACCAAAGGTATCAAACGCAAACGGGACAAACACATGTTGATTCTCCAGGCAGGCTTTCTCATGTTTTGTCACTTTGCTCGCCTCTGCCTTGAGCACCGCTTGCCCTACGACAAAGCCCTTGTCCTTGAGCCCGACAAGGGGGGAGACTCCAGTTAGATCTACACAAGCGTGTTTCCCCCTTCCCATCCAAACACAAGGATGTCCGCCGGGTGTAAAGTGGACCTCCCCTCTAAGGGGTCAGTCAGGAAATTTACTGGAGCCTCCTTTTTGGCAGAGATCCCGGCCCGCTTAAGAACATCACATAACACATCTCTCACCCAATCATGCCGATATTTAAACCCTGGTAGCTCTTTACATTGGATCGCGTGCTCGCCGAAAGAATCCAAAGACGCTTTACGACATACCGGACATGGCGGAACAAAGGAATCATCAGTCGGTATCTAAGCATAGCACAGTATTCCACAGCCGACATGTGTTGCCCCAAGCCTTCAATAGGTGCGACAGACAGAAAATCCTGAGCATGTGGGGCACGTAGACATTCAAACACAGCTCTTTTCCGAGGGGATAAAACAAACTTCTCTTCAAAGCTCTTGACAATTTCGCCACATAAGGCATTCGCCAGAATTTTCTGGGATTTAGGAGGGGCGGTGTCTTTAATGTAGAAACCGCCAATATCAAGGTCGGGAAGAGAACTATGCAAAAGGTCCAACGCACTCCTGTAATCGGAGTCTAAAACATCCTCACCACATTCTCGGAGTATGTGGTCTTGTAAACCCCAAGATTGGGCCCTTGAAGCCACGAAAGCATATGAAGAGGCATCCTCGGCCGTACAAATCCCTAAGCCTCCGAACCGGGTCGGGAGAGAAGCCAACCTCCACTGGAGATCTCCAAAAAAGGCACCCCCACAAACAACAATATCCTCTAATGCTCCCCGGAGGCCTTCATAAAAAACAGAGACAGCTCCCCCGACCAAAGAAGGTTGACACGTTCGAAGACCAAACAGTAATTTAGCAACACTCATACAAGAACGAAGCAAGAGGAGCTCGCTCTGAGGGTCCCGTAGGCGTTTAAGGCACCTTATCAGCTCGACTGCACAGTTCGCTCTTTTAAGAGCCATACCACTAATAAACTCTGCATCACGACTAACGGCACCCCCCAGGAGTTTCACACCCAGCACCGGCCTCCCAATCCCCCGAGGGAATAAGCCCCCTTGAACCTTTACACCATTGCAGGTTGGCCAGAAAACTTCAGTTTTCTTTATATTAAGTTGAAGCCCTAAGGAAGTCCCCTCAGCTCTGATGATATCTAAAGCATTAGCCACTTGGGTGGCATCTCCAATAAGCGTTCCGTCATCTAGGTACCAGGCGTGAAATAGAAGTTTGCATCGATCCCTTATTCGGTGAACAAGGGGGTGTAGAACAAGGGCAAAAAGGAGGGGCCCCAAGGGGCCCCCCTGCTGAACGCCAGTAGTAGACCAAATATACTCATCCCCCACATATAATCTAGCTGGTTGACCATACAAAAAATCGACCCACGTAGAAATAGAAGGACACATTTTCCTTACCTCGTACAGTAGGGCTGTCCTATCAACCAAATTAAAAGCGTTCGAAAAATCAACAGTAAGCATAGCAAGAGACCCATCTTGGTGGTACTCATTAAGGAACCTGTTCGCACTATGAAGAACGGCCTCTGCCCCACACGGAATCCCTACCCCAAACTGGAAATCGCCAAGGTATTTGGCCATCTCCTTCCCAAGACCTTTCATGGCCACCTTGGAGATCACCCTCCTCCGAATCGACCCAACAGCGATAGGCCTAATCCCATTATCCGGTTGAGAAGAGGTGTAAGAGGAGCAGAAGCAACAAACTCCGCCAGATTCCTCGGGCACCTCCCCCCCAAGCACAAATTAACCATAGCTGAAGTAGCCCTAAGCAGGCTATCAGCAATCACAGACCCCTCCCCACAAAAAGCATCTAAAAGATGTTGGGCCCTTAAGCCGTCTCTCCCGCACGACGTACCTTTGGGGAAAGATTTAATACACCCGAGCACACAATCGGACTCCACCACAAGAGGAGACTCAGAAGGCAAGGAGGCAGGCATGGAAGGAGGGGGCATACATGGGTGCTTAGCCACTAAAGCCTCCAGAGTATTCTTATTGAGAGGGGCGACCCCCGAGGAGCATAAAACCTTAACCGCTGCAGTGAAATGACCATCAGCAACCTTACGTAAACATTGTTTCACATTGGTCCCCCCATACTCATTATCATCCTCAGTGCCCTTTTTGATTCCATTCGTAACCCCTCTCGCGGGTTGATCAAACAACGATTGGACAAGAGTGGCAAAACCCTCACGATCACCCCACTGAGCCAAAGACCGCTGGATGCTAAGGCATTGGCCCGTCTTCCTATTGCCCGACCTCTTGTCCTGACGACCAACATGTTTGAATACCCGCAAGGTGCAACGTGGTAATATCAAAAGTCGAACCCATGCCTCAACAGAATCAGGCATAGCAACCACCTTGTCCAAAGCAGCAATTAAGACTTGGGCAAATGCCATACGACAACTAAGGGGAATACTCTTAACAGTCTTGATGGGAAGAGAGAAAACACGGTCAAGCAAAGCAATGTGTTGTAATTAGGGTTTTCGTATGTAGTAATATAGTTTCTAGAATTATATTTTTTGTTTTATAAACGAAAATTTAAATCTACATCATTTGCTTACAATGGGATTTGGATTCTCATAATTTAGAAGGGACACGATTTCAACACATAGTATCAATGGGCCACACGCCCTTTGATTTCTAGAATTATACATTTATACATAACACGTAAAATTTTTGTATAATTAATAGTTGAATAACTAATAGCATTCAAAGATCAGTCCATTTTGCCTTGGTTCCTATAAAAAAGTTTCTTGTTTTGAAATAATTTTTTTTAACCTTCATCTTTATAAATTCATAGTTATGGTTAAAGTTTTAACTGAATGCCTAGAAAATTAAAATTCTTTGAAGGTATGCAATATAATCCAACTGATTTTTCTTTCCAAAATGTCTTCGTCATTCACTTGAAATTTTAAATTCTAGGAATTATATTGCGTAATCTTGACCTGTAAAATTTACATGTTTTGATTTAATTGTTTTTTTCTTTTCATCGTTATCTAGGACCAAACAAAACAGAAAGAAGAGCACATTACAACCTATCAAAAAGGGTTGGGACACAATTTATTGCCCGTTTACCTTCTATTTTGATGTAATTTCTATCAAGAAAATATTTCTTTCAATTAATCTTTTAAAGAAGACCAAGGCCGCCTTGTCTGCTATGAACGGCCACCAACCCATGAAAGGCTTAAAGTTTTTATGTCACAAACCGCTCGATTCGAAGAGCATGCAACCCGGTGGAAAACAGCCTCTTTACGCGACTTCCACAGGCACCACACCACCATAAGACACACAGCAATGAACGCCTTCCTGAATTTCTGGGACGCGCTAACATGTTTATGGAGATCAAGAATGTCTCTAATACCAAACGCATATACCGAACTAACCTTGCACTATTGAGAAACAATCACCCATACCGATTGTGCGAGAGGCCATTCCTTCTAAGAAGCCAGACATCCAATGACATTCAGAAGTTCATTATGCTTATTGATAAATGATAATGCATGTATTTTTAATTATCTTATTATATATCTATACAAAAAGTAACACGTACCCTTTTGTTTGAAACACATACCTCTTTGTTTACATCCACCCTTTCGTTTAAAACACATACCCCTTCGTTTATACCCACCCTTTTGTTTAAAACACACACCCTTTAACAATCGATAACCAAAGGACGTGTCTACCAAAAAAATTCATGAAAATATTATCTTAATATTAGCAATTATTTTCCATATATTCTTTTACCCTGAATTTCCAGTAATACCCTTTCTCCCCCATTGAAACGTCATGTACCCACATCAAACCTACCGTCACCGTTTCAACACCGTCATATACGTCCGTCTGTAACCGTTCCTTAAACATAAATCAATAGTAATCTTATGCTCTCTTTTTCCGGATTCTCAATCCCATTCGTTCTACCTCTTTCTCCGATCATCAATCACTCCTGTCCTTCCAAGATTTGATGCCGCACGTTGAGTTAGTTAATCTGAATTTCGATTCCGGTGTGTTTCCCTTTCCGTCGTGTTGTGTTTTCATCGTAGTAGTCCAACAATTGTTATTACTAATGTGCTTTTCCGTTTCAATTTTTGTTATTACCGACGTTGTTTGGATTTTTGTTAGTGGAGTTTGAAGAATACACTTGCAGATTTTCCAATTGACGTTGTATTTTATTTTTTTTTAACAATCAGTTCAATGTTTGCATGCCATAAACAACACATGCTTTTCCATGTTTATAAGTTGTATCTAAATTTTTGTTTGTTGCAATTGTTATTAAAGGTGCGATTTTCCGATGTCGATTACTTCATTTTGTTTTTCCATTAGTAGGTTCCATGTTTGTATGTTACAAAAAACTTATTTTACAATTTGTATGTGGACATTTTATTTGTAGAGTTTGAAGAATACAATAAAATTCATGTTAATCTACGAACATTCTTATGGTTTTTGGTTGAAACTGTTATTAATAGTCATTTTGCGGTTTCGATTACTTGGGTTCTTTTAGCGTCACTCGGTTCCCTGTTTGTAATGCATAATCAAAGTTTAGAATATGTGTGTGGAATCTTTGTTTGTAATCTTAACAATTGTTTAGAATGTGTATGTGGATTTTTTGTTTGTAGTCCTAATAATACATATGCATATACATGTTAAAGTTATAAGTATTCTTATGATTCACCATTCATAATTTTCCATAAGTCCTTTGCACCACAATTTTTTTTCTTTTATTCTCACGTTGACCACAATTTTTTTCCTTTCATTTTCACGTTGTTTGCTAACAACATTCAATTATTTTCCTTACATATTATCCAACTTCCGATGGAGTCAATTCCTCCGGCATTGACGCCGTCTCCGCTGTGTATGGGCCAGGCACACTCAATTAACAACAGAAACGCAATGTGTTAAATAACATTACATTCTCCGCCGCAACGCGCGGATCGCACCAACTTGTTATTAATATTGTTCAAGTGATATAACTGTATAAAGCTTTCGATGTTGACTGATTATTATAATATTTATAATATAATGCAATGAATTACACTTATTATTATAACGAAATTTCAAACTTAGGATTTAATGTAAAGAACTTACCATGTGTTCCCAATCAATGTAACTATTGACCTGAAAATGGCTGATATTGATTATATGTTGATATGCACCGGTTTTTGCGGTTTGATTTTTCTTTAATTTCTGGTAACTAGTACTAAAAACCAAACAATATAAAAGAACTTTCTTCGTTAGCCTTAAACAGCTAACACCAAACTTATTGTAGGGTTGGCAATTTCAAACACGCACCAATTAACATGGTATGAAACGACACATTTTTAACAGATTTCATGTTTGAGCTTAGATGGTTTCGTGTCTTTAACAGGACAACACATATAGGACACTATAAAATTCGTGTCTAAACATGTTAATGACTTAATTGTTAACTTGTTAGTGACCCGTTTATATTTTGTTCTTAAATATGTGATATTTATCGTGTCCTCCAAAATAGGTTTCTTAGCAGGTCGTTTCATGTTGACTAGTTTCTAAATAGGCCGTGTTCATGTTTGAAAAAATGACACGATAAGTTATCGTGTCTGCCAAGTTATTGTGTCGTGTTCACGTCTAGCATCTCAGGTTATCGTGTCTTATCATGTCGTGTCTAGCCTGTTATGCCAGCCCTAGTCAAATGACAATGAAGAACCATATACCAACCACCAGTTAGCTCTGGGAATGATTCCCACAATAGATGATTATGAGCGTTTTAGGAATATGATCTTTGATTGAAATGCTAAATAGAGCGCCGTTACTTCGCTATATGAAGGAAATTTTCTTTGAGATCACTCTCTAGTGTGTATTTTAAGTACATCTTTATCATCGGGAAACAACCATGTAAGAGAGAGAATCTTGAGAGTAAATGATCTGAATTGTGAAGTCATCAGGGCAAGGGCTGACTCAACAATGTAGGGGCTAAACCCCAACGCGAAGCAAAAAATCAGGCCCTTTTCAAAAAAAAAAGTTTTGAGTATGTATTCTGTAATTTAAATGTTTAGATGGCTTTTGTTGTCCGGTTTTTGCGGTTTGATTTTTCTTTAATTTATGGTAACTAGTACTAAAAACCAAACAATATAAAAGAACTTTCTTCATTAGCCTTAAAAAGCTCACACCAAACTTATTGTAGGGCTGGCCTGGCAATTTCAAACACACACCTATTAACATGGTATGAAATGACACATTTTTAACAGATTTCATGTTTGAGCTTAGATGGTTTCGTGTCTTTAACAGGACAACACATATAGGACACTACAACACATATAGGACACTATAAAATTCGTGTCTAAACATGTTAATGACTTAATTGTTAACTTGTTAATGACCCGTTTATATTTTGTTCTTAAATATGTGATATTTATCGTGTCCTCCAAAATAGGTTTCTTAGCAGGTCGTTTCATGTTGACTAGTTTCTAAATAGGCCATGTTCATGTTTGAAAATATGACACGATAAGTTATCGTGTCTGCCAAGTTATTGTGTCGTGTTCACGTCTAGCATCTCAGGTTATCGTGTCTTATCATGTCGTGTCTGGCCTGTTATGCCAGCCCTAGTCAAATGACAATGAAGAACCATATACCAACCACCAGTTAGCTCTGGGAATGATTCCCACAATAGATGATTATGAGCGTTTTAGGAATATGATCTTCGATTGAAATGCTAAATAGAGCGCCGTTACTTCGCTATATGAAGGAAATTTTCTTTGAGATCATTCTCTAGTGTGTATTTTAAGTACATCTTTATCATCGGGAAACAACCATGTAAGAGAGAGAATCTTGAGAGTAAATGATCTGAATTGTGAAGTCATCAGGGCAAGGGCTGACTCAACAATGTAGGGGCTAAACCCCAACGCGAAGCAAAAAATCAGGCTGGCCCCTTTTCAAAAAAAAAGTTTTGAGTCTGTATTCTGTAATTTAAATGTTTAGATGGCTTTTGTTGTCCGGTTTTTGCGGTTTGATTTTTCTTTAATTTCTGGTAACTAGTACTAAAAACCAAACAATATAAAAGAACTTTCTTCATTAGCCTTAAAAAGCTCACACCAAACTTATTGTAGGGCTGGCCTGGAAATTTCAAACACACACCTATTAACGTGGTATGAAATGACACATTTTTAACAGATTTCATGTTTGAGCTTAGATGGTTTCGTGTCTTTAATAGGACAACACATATAGGACACTACAACACATATAGGACACTATAAAATTCGTGTCTAAACATGTTAATGACTTAATTGTTAACTTGTTAGTGACCCGTTTATATTTTGTTCTTAAATATGTGATATTTATCGTGTCCTCCAAAATAGGTTTCTTAGCAGGTCGTTTCATGTTGACTAGTTTCTAAATAGGCCGTGTTCATGTTTGAAAAAATGACACGATAAGTTATCGTGTCTGCCAAGTTATTGTGTCGTATTCACGTCTAGCATCTCAGGTTATCGTGTCTTATCATGTCGTGTCTGGCCTGTTATGCCAGCCCTAGTCAATTGACAATGAAGAACCATATACCAACCACCAGTTAGCTCTAGGAATGATTCCCACAATAGATGATTATGAGCGTTTTAGGAATATGATCTTCGATTGAAATGCTAAATAGAGCGCCGTTACTTCGCTATATGAAGGAAATTTTCTTTGAGATCACTCTCTAGTGTGTATTTTAAGTACATCTTTATCATCGAGAAACAACCATGTAAGAGAGGGAATCTTGAGAGTAAATGATCTGAATTGTGAAGTCATCAGGGCAAGGGCTGACTCAACAATGTTGGGGCCAAACCCGACGCGAAGCAAAAAATAAGGCCCCTTTTCAAAAAAAAAGTTTTGGGTATGTATTCTGTAATTTAAATGTTTAGATGGCTTTTGTTGTCCGGTTTTTGCGGTTTGATTTTTCTTTAATTTCTGGTAACTAGTATTAAAAACCAAACAATATAAAAGAACTTTCTTCATTAGCCTTAAAAAGTTCACACCAAACTTATTGTAGGGCTGGCCTGGCAATATCAAACACAAACCTATTAACATGGTATGAAACGACACATTTTTAACAGATTTCATGTTTGAGCTTAGATGGTTTCGTGTCTTTAACAGGAGAACACATATAGGACACTATAAAATTCGTGTCTAAACATGTTAATGACTTAATTGTTAACTTGTTAGTGACCCGTTTATATTTTGGTCTTAAATATGTGATATTTATCGTGTCCCCCAAAATAGGTTTCTTAGCAGGTCATTTCATGTTGACTAGTTTCTAAATAGGCTGTATTCATGTTTGGAAAATGACACGATAAGTTATCGTGTTTGTCAAGTTATTGTGTCGTGTTCATATCTAGCAGCTCAGGTCATCGTGTCTTATCATGTTATGTCTGACATGTTATGCCAGTCCTAGTCAAATGACAATGAAGAACCATATACCAACCACCAGTTAGCTCTGGGAATGATTCCCACAATAGATGATTATGAGTGTTTTAGGAATATGATCTTCGATTGAAATGCTAAATAGAGCGCCGTTACTTCGCCATATGAATGAAATTTTCTTTGAGATCACTCTCTAGTGTGTATTTTAAGTACATCTTTATCATCGGGAAACAACCATGTAAGAGAGAGAGTCTTGAGTGTAAATGATCTGAATTGTGAAGTCAAAAGGGCAAGGGCTGACTCAACAATGTTGGGGCCAAACCCCAACGCGAAGCAAAAAATCAGGCCCCTTTCAAAAAAAAGTTTGAGTCTGTATTCTGTAATTTCGATTTCCATTTGGAATTGAAATTGAAATTATTAAGAATAACGTATATAAGGAACTTATAACACCTAATTATAAAGAACTTATATAACACCTAATTAATTTGTAAACCATCTAAAGTTTAACCAACTATTAACTTGTTCTTAAATGGCTATGAATTGGTTTTCGATCTCTTTATTGTTTGCTTGTTTAGGAATTTCGGTTTCTTCCCCTTGAAGCGCCCAAGTTTATCAAGATACCTTAAATGATCACCCAAACCCAATAAAGCGTGAATTAAATCAGACCTGATCAGATTAATGTTGGTTGATTTGTTATAGAGTAGATATGGGATGATGGTTAGATATAGATTAGCAAGAATATGAATTAAAAGAGACTCGTGATCCATTGAGGTGTGTGTATATATAAGCACATAGTAGGTATTGTTAGTTGTCTCTAGGACATGTATAAACGTAATGATGTTGATATCTCTACTCTGATTGGTTGTCATATGAGCATGCACTTCGTAAAGCTTGCCACATAGGAATGCACTCGACATAGTCTGGATCTACTCTGATTGGTTGTCATATGAGCATGCAATTCGTAAAGCTTGCCACATAGGAATGCACTCGACATAGTCTGGATCCCAAAGGTCCAGACCCAGTGGGTTAAATCCGACCTGGGTAAGTGGGTTTGTCATCATATCTCTTCAAACATCAACCTTCATCCGACGAATAAACCTCCTCCGCTCACCATCCCCTCACCTCTCTCACCCTTTAAATTTATCCCACCTTTACATACATAGTCTCCATTCCATAAATAGCATGTTATTAATCCAACTTAATGTTGGTTTCATTAAATATGATACGTTGATAATTTGATACATCAATAATGCATGCATGTCAAAATATCGTGGGAAACAATCACATGATCTTCCAAAACATAAAGTTTCAACGATCAATTATAATGTTGTTAGACTTATGAAATTGTTTGTTGGGTACGTCTGGTAAGTTTTGTGGTGATGTGAATAGAAAGTAGATACTAGATACAATAAAACAGAAATAATGTTTTTTGAGTAAACTGTCATTTTGGTCCCTGTGGTTTGGTCAATTTTGCCACTTTAGTCCAAAACTCAAAATTTTTGCATCTGGGTCCTTGTGGTTTCAGTTTTATTGCCATTTTGGTCCAAAAATGAAATCAGGTCATATTTGTCTTATAAAATCATGTTATTTTGTCATTTTCCGCATGAGCAAAATGATCATTTCTTTTTTATAAATAAATACCATATTTTATAAGACAAATATGACCTGATTTGCCCCTGAGGAAAATGACAAAATTGCAGGTTTTTATAAGACAAGTATGACCTGATTTCATTTTTGGACCAAAATGGCAATAAAACTGAAACCACAGGGACCCAGATACAAAAGGTTTGAGTTTTGGACTAAAGTGGCAAAAGTAAACAAACCTCAGGGACCAAAATGGCAGTTTACTCATGTTTTTTTGTTGACAAAGAATTAATTAGGATGACGACAATGAGGAATACAAATTGGTCACGCATGTTCATGTTCTTTTGCTTGACAAATAATTTTCAGTGTTTCCAGCTAATTTTCTTAAAGTTAACGTCGTTGATTATTAATTTTCTAAGTTGAAAACGACAATAGATTAACTAATAATTTTGGGAAACAAGTTGATAATATCTAATTAAATAATCTCACCAAATCCTTATCTTGAGAGTAATGAGGATTTAGTGATAATTGAATCAGCCACACGACATTTTTATTAACTAGAAAAACACCCGCGCTACGCAGCGGGGCTTTGGTCACGATACCGTCCGATTGCACATACTCTGCAGGATTTCGGTTGGTATCGGTTATGTTATATCGATTGAAAACCATCAAAGGAAATTTACATCGGATGGTATGTGACGTGTAAGGTTTTTTATTTAGAAAAAAAAGGTTCTTTAAAAAAGTTATTAAAGAAATAATGCTCTGTTATGGTTTATTAAACATCCATGGAATTTCTTATAAAATGTATTTATTAAAATAATGTGATTAAAAAAAGCATGTTTAAGTTTATAAAACTATATTTTAAAAATCCTACAAATTTATACTAAATGAAGGTTTGGCTTATAGAGAAAAAAGCCCAAAAGCTCAAGCGGTTACAACTTGGTTTTTGATTACTTGCCAGAATATACCTAGGTTTGATTCCTGCAAATATTTAGTTTTGCCATAAAATAAAAAGACTGGAAAATCACTGAAAAAAGACTTGAACTCGTGTGTAAGCATCTAGAAATAGAATAAAAGACTCTTTCCATCATAGCACTTACATAAAATTGTAAAGAGTTTTTTCCCATAATGGTGTTGTTGGAAAAACTATTTACCAAAATGGTGTTAGAAAAGTATTTACCAAAATGGTGTTTTTAAAGATTTTTTTTTTGTTTCTCACTCATAATCTAATTGGATAATTCATATTCATTAAATAACTATTGATCTAATCAGGTTGTTTTAGAATCTAAGAAGAAAACTACTTTTTTTATTAAATCTACTTTGAAACAAAAACATATTTTATAATCTAAAAATCTGTATTTGATTAAATTTTGTATTAAACCTACTTTTAAACAAAAACATATTTCTAATCTAAAAATCTGTATTTGATTAAAAAAAAGCTCCACTATGATTCTTATAACTTTAGTTTCCCCTCATATTCATGTTTAATATTCACTCAAATCTGTCATTGATATATTTCCGTTGACAAATATTTTATTTTCAATAAATAAAATAGTATAGTATAATTTTTAAAACTAAATAAAATAACTTAAAGATATTTCTAACAGAATGGACGTTATAATTATTTTATATACTGTTATATTGATATAAAACATAATATATTAAATAAACTTGTAAAATTGTTTAAGTTTAACCGGTAAATAAAAAAGGCTTTTCTTAAAAAAATATGGTTAGATCAATAATTATTTAATGAATCGGATTCATCCAATTAGATTGGGAGTGAGAAACAAAAAAATCTTCAAAAACACTATTTTGGTAAATACTTTTCTAACAACACTATTTTGGTAAATAATTTTTCCACCAACACTATTATGGGAAAAAACTCAAATTGTAAATGTATATCATTGAACCTTGTTAAATAATCATTAAATAAATAAATAAAGGATGACAAGGCATCCACCTATTGGTGCCACCACCCAAAATAACCATTCCAAGACAAAAACTACTGTACATCCCCTTTGAATTTGTATGGTGCGACCACCCAAAATAACCATTTCAAGACAAAAACTAATGTACATCCCCTTTTGTATGGTTATATAATTAAAAGGCTGCCAAAGTTATAAAGGAATCCAGGATATTTTAGTCGGTTAAATATTTTTTAATTATCAAAATAAATTATCAGTTGATAATAAAAATATGAATTAATAAATTAAAAGGCTGCCAGGTTATAAACGAATCTAGGATATTTTAGGTGGCTAGATATTTTTTAATGATCAAACAACACTTGATAACTATCAGTTGAAAATAAAAATATGAATTAAAAGAAGTAAAAAAAATCAATGAATATTATCTATACTATATTATAATGTTTTGGGAAAGCATTTTAAGATATAAAAAAATTAGGTTAGAACCGCGTGTATCACTCGTGTTGAATAAATGTAATTTTATATGTCAAATAACAAAATATTATATATTTAAAAATATATTTTATTACATGGGTTGAATAAATGAATTTTATATATTAAATAAAAAAATATTGTATTTTTTAGAACCCCGTGTATTGTATGGGTTGAGTAAATTTAATTTTATATATTAAATAATAAAAAAGTTACATTTTTAAGAACCTCATGTGTTATGCGGGTTGAGCACATGTAATTTTATATACCAAACAATAAAAAAGTTATATCTTTATAAACACTATGTATTATATGGATTGAATAAATCTAATTTTATATACCACAAAATAAAAAATATATTTTTAAAAACCCCGTGTATTACACGACTTGCATAAATGTAATTTTGTATAGTAAAAAAATACAAATTTATATCTTTAAAAAAACCTCGTTTATTACACGGGTTAAATGAATCCAATAAAAACTTATATTTAAAAAAAAACTAATGGATATACTCGATATACGATGGATAGGGTGATTGCGATGATGGTTCTTATATATGTCACGTAAATATAGTGATTACCGTATTTGAGTTGAGAGTTGAACACGAAAATAAAAGTATAGAACCAATAAACATTGATTAATATTTTTGTTTACCTCTTATAAACATTTTTAAAATAGGTTCTACCCTTAACTACTTTAGTTTAATAAAATAAATAAATCATTTACATTATATTAATTTATATTTAGTGTATATCTTTTGTTAATTTCAGGATAAATAATTTTGAAATCTGATAAATAATTTAAAATATTAGATTATCTCCTATACGAATTGTTTAAATTTATATTAAATTTAATTTTCTAATTATTTTTTAATTGATATTAATTATCTATAAAAAAATAGATGACTTCAATGAATGGTATGTGTCCTCCCATTGGTTACTTTTATTATATAGTACTAGCGGTAAGACCCGTGTGCAAACACGGGTCGTTTCTTAGAATACCATGCATAACAAATATAAATGATGAATATAGTTATATTTATATAGACTTACAAATAAAATAAATAAATAAGTCAGTCGGTAAATACTTAAAGTTTAGATTATAAGAACTTAAAGTTTAGATTGTGCTGAGTCTTGTTTTTCTTCCATAAGTGTCTGAAGAACCATTTTGATGATGTATTCTGCTTAAGCCTTGTCTTCTTTTGTTAATTCATCCATCTGCTTTTGTTTCCTTCTTTGATAAAGGATGGTAGCATGTGGAGCAGTGGGTCTTCTGATTGGCAATTTTTGTTGTTTGACTGGAACCACTGCTTCTGAATAATCAGGCTTTTTAGGAGCAATGGGATCTCTCTTCCTTAACTCTTCCAACCTTTTGTAGGTAGCTAACACATTTTCTTCTGTTCACCTTGTAAACTGGTTCCTTGACCCATAATCAGCAGTTATCAGCTCTTCTTTCATTCTTTTCAGTTTCAAGGTCCTTTCTGGTACATTTTTCTTGTAATTGGTCCAAACTGGAGGAGTTTGCTTTACCTTGTCTTGAATCTCTTTTGAATTATGGTTGTCTCCTCTTGCAGTTCACTGATGGTCCATTCTTTGTATTGATATCTTCTGCCCTGTACTTCTTGTATGCCATGATGTATTCAAGATAATCATTTCTCATGCTTTCATCATCTTTTTCTGATAATTTCTGACAAAGGACTTTTGAGAACTGCTCTAAAGTTCTAACTTTGGTGAGCAGGTATTGATAATTTCTTTGAATCTCTTTGTCAGACTTTCCCTCTGTGTCTCATTTAGATATATCCTCTGCTTGTTGGGCCTTTATTTTGAGATATTCTTCTATATTTCTTGGCAAAGGATAACCTTGAACAGATGGGAGTTTCCTCTTTTCAGGATCATCTTTAGAGTAGAAGGATTTGATTTCCTCCCTGACTGCTGGAAGATCTAGAGGATATTGTACTCCTGCAGGGACAATGGCAGTGTTTTTATTGAAGGGTTGAACTGAAGATAATGGAACAGAGTTTGGAATGGTGACAAGGGACAGTGGTTGTGTAGATGTTAGAGTTGGGGAAGTGTCATCTTCCATTACAATGTTTGTTATCCTTCTCCTTTTGTGTTTTGGAGAAGTTGGTGGTGTATTTGTGGGTTGAGTGGCGGTGATTGAAGTAGTGGGTATCTGACTAACAGCTGTTGAAACAACTGGTGTTTCAACCACTATTGTCACTACAACAGTTGATGTGTCAACTGTTGTTTTCTGCTTTTTGGCAGGTGGTTTTTGTGGTGGTGATATTGTTTTTGGTATGGCAGTGGATTGAGTGTGGGTTAATGTAGTAGTGATGGCAGTTGTTGAGATAACATCTGTTGAAACAACTGAAGTACCAACAACTGTTGATACAACAGGTGTTTTAACATCTGTTGGTTTGGAGGTTTGATGAGAGGAACTTTTGGGGATTTGAGGAGTTTGTTTGGTGGTTTTGGAAGGTGTGGTTTTGGGTTGGCTTACTTTTCTGGTAGGCTGTCTTCTTTTAGGTTTAGAAGTACCCTGCTCTTCTTTTTCCATCAAAACTTTCTTCTTCTCCTCAAACCTTTTAGACCCTTTTATTTCCATTGACTCTTTCATGTTTGCCTTTAATGCAGCAAATGCATTTTGAGTCTCATCAACCTTTTTGGAACCATCTGGCCTTGGGATTTCTACCACAAGTTTGGACATTCGTTCTGGTGGCATGTATAAGCCATCTTCTTTTCCCTTTAGTTTTCTCCCCCTTTTTGACATCATCAGGATTTTCAACATAGATGATTGAAGAAGGAGCAGTGCCAGTGGTTTGAAGCAGATGAGCTTTAATGGCTTTGATATCTGCTTGAGTATCTTTGTACCTAGCTTCCATGACATTTCTGACCATTTGAAGTTGAACTTCATGCTGTTGATCTGCATATTGTCTTTGTTTGTGAAGTAGATGTTGAAACAGATGCCATAGCTCAGCAGGGGATAGAGCAGATGGTGCAGCGGTGGGTGTAACCTTTTGAGCTTGTAACAACTGTTGCAGCATAGTTTTGATTTCTGCAACAGATTTGTCAAGTTTATCAACCCTCTCCGTCAATTCTTTGTATTTTAAACCATCACCCAAGTTAATGGGATCATCCGATTTCCCACCAGTGGTGGTGGAATCAGTGGTTGACTTAGGAAAAGTTTCCCAAAAATCATCCACCGATGCCCCTTGTTCTCGGTACTAGGGACTTCTTTCTTCAGCAGAGCTTACCATTTTAAGGTCACCAGTGTATAATGGAAACACACCAATGGACACTATGGTTCCCAAAGAAAAAATTGCCTTCAAGGGAGTGTCACTAATGAAACTACTGTCCATGTGTAAACTAGTGGGTTCAACACCTATAGTAGCTGCTCAATCAAACTACTGACAGGAACTACTTGTAATTCCTGCAGTGTAGCTGCTCAATCAAACTACTGACAGGAACTACTTGTAATTCGGGTTAGCTTGATTTGAAGGGTTCCCGGCAACGGCGCCAAAATTTGACGTGAGGTCGAAGGCTCAATCAAATTTAATCCAAATACAACTAATTAGCTAGTGGTAAGTGGGTATCGAACACAGGGAGTTTGTGGAATGTATGTTATCTAAATGTATATCTAAAGTGACTAAATTAATCTAATTGCAAATAAAATAAAATTCAAGAGTTGATTTGATTGGATTGGTTTTAACACTAAAATTAACTAATTAGATTGCAAGAGAAAAGTTTTTGGTTGTAAACAAATTAGAGACAAATGACCATCCTAGATTTCCAGTTTCAATTGACATTCATGTTATCATTCCACTAGAAAGAACTATATAGACATAGCTCATGTGTGACTACTTGCAGTGATGAAAGGGAACTAAGTACTCAGATTCCTAGAACATGAGGTTGTTACCCGATGATCAATCAACCCTTACCCAAGCCTAACTATGCCCATGATATCTCGATTGCCAACGGCACCAAGAACGTATGGTTTCTAATTAGTTCAATGTAAGAATTAACAAGTTACTAACAAACAATCACACACCATAACAAGCAAACCATAAAGATAAGGATTGTTATTCTAGAAATTAGGAAATCAAACATGAAATGTCTCAAGCAAACCTTCAATCCAGGATGATCACAAAGTATTTAGCCACTCATGGCTCGAATCAACATCATAATACTAGTTTTAATGTTCAAAGCAATCACCAACATAAAAACAAGAGATTAACTAGTGTCCTTCAAGCTCAAGGTCTCCAAAGTTCTCCAAAAAATCGTCCCAAGACAAGTGGTAACCGAAAACATATGATGAGACCCCATAAATCACCATGAAATGGACTTTAAATGAGTAAGTTACAGTTTTGGTAAGGTCGGCGCCGTAAGCTACGACAGAGGGCCGTAGCTTACGGCAATCAGTAAGTCAACAGGTCAAGATCAGCGCCGTAAGCTACGGTAGAGGGCCGTAGCTTACGACAGTCAAAGAAGTCTGGAAAGTCAACAGGGCGCCGTAACCTACGGCACCAGCCGTAGGCTACGGTGCCAATATGAGTCTTACGGCGGTCCTACACTGATCTACGGCGAGGAAGTTTGGCACACATGGAAGCCGTAACCTACGGCAGAGTACCGTAGGTTACGGTGCTGAGTGAGTTCTTTTCCTTGTTTTCTTTGTAACATTCCCCATGCTCCATTTTTCTTTCATCCATCATGCAACTCCATCCAAACTTCACAAAAGCCACTACTTAGGCACTTTAATACCTGCAACATCAAACATCTAGTGATTACCATGTTCAAGCAATTAACCATGTATAGCATGGAATTTTAATCATTTTAAGGCTCTTAAGGGTTGTCCTACGGACCACCCGTCAGCTGCTCCTCTTGAACTACTGACAAGAACTACTTGTAATTCCTGCAGTGTAGCCTCCTCAACTGTTGGTGGGTTAGCAGAGATAGAGACACCAGACTCAGTCACTTGTTGTGGTATATTCTCATTGACAGGTGACTGAGAAGAAATGATTTTTATCTGGGCTATATCAAGTGCATCCAACAGAGGTATCATTGATAGTGGGAGTTGTCCAGTGAATATAGGGGTAGAAAGAGAATTTGCCCCTAGATCTGGGCTGTCGAAGATAGATTCAAGTGAATCCATTACTTCATATTGTGGTGTCCCTGTTGATACAACCTGATCCTTTTGAGAGGATGCAGGAGGAGTTTTAGGCTCAGGTTGAGATCTTTCTTCCATCTGCTGTGAGGAAGTAGCAGCAGTGGTTTCAGGTGACTTTTGTGTTGTAACAGGTGTTACCTCTGGGATCTCATCTTCCAGAGTCACCTTTTTGGTGGGTTTGGGGGGTTTTTGGATAGTTTTCTTTTTGGTCTTTTTGGTCTTTTTGGTGTGGGTTTCACAGCAAGGGTTGTGCTTCTGTGATCACCAGGAGCAGTGGGCTCAACAGCAGGGGCCTGAGGAGCAGTTATTGCTGCTAAATTCTGCCCAGGTACCTCTGTTTGTGTTTTTGAAGGTTTTGACAGCTTTGTGAATGTTTCAGAAGTTAGACTGTTTATTTGAATAGGATTTCCTTGGATAAGCACATGTGCATTATCCTTTGAAAATTTCTTTTGAAGATAAAAACTTAAAAACCTTGGAAACAATAAAAATGATTTTTTATTAAAATTCTTAACCGTGTCATTCAAAATCTCCTGAGGAGCAGTTGTTGCTGCTAAATTCTGCCCAGGTACCTCTGTTTGTGTTTTTGAAGGTTTTGACAGCTTTGTGAATGTTTCAGAAGTTAGACTGTTTATTTGAATAGGATTTCCTTGGATAAGCACATGTGCATTATCCTTTGAAAATTTCTTTTGAAGATAAAAACTTAAAAACCTTGGAAACAATAAAAATGATTTTTTTATTAAAATTCTTAACCATATCATTCAAAATCTCCTGAGAGTAGTTAAAATTTTCTTCAGCCATGATAGCATAGCCCAGGTATTGGATTTTCAATGGTATTTCATTAAAAGCTGTTGTTTTATTTGACACACACATGAGGAGGGTATGGAGTAAAAACCTCGGAGCAGGAGGAAAACTACCCTTTTGTAAAGTATCCTTTTTCATTTCTTCTTCATAGCCTCTCTCAATGAAATCAGTTTGGTACTCTGTTTTTGGGAAAGAGCTTTTACCTGTAAGATCATTGATTTCAAAAACCTCTGAAATGGTTTAAGGTGTGATGACCACTGGAATTCCCCTTATTGATGAAGTAATAGCTAAGGCCTTTTTGTCCTTAGTTTCAAGCTTTGCATTTTTCCAGAACTCTCGTTGGGTATCCAGGTAGATGGTTTCATTGCAGGTCAACAAAGTTTTGTACTTTGAAGATGAAAGTGCATCAATCACGGAATGAAAACCTGTGTTTTGACTTGTTTTTGCAAGTGTACACACGTAGTTATGACGGGTTTTGAATGGAAGATCCATGATAAATCAAAGGTAGTTAAGAACAAAGGAAGAAGATGAGTGATTTAAGAGAATTTGGTGAAAAATGCTTTTGAAAGGAATTTTGAATTCGACTCGACAATCAAAACCCTGTTTGGGGTTTTGATCAGGGTTTTATAGGTGGAAAAAGTGAATGCTGACGTGGCAGCAGTTACAAAAGATCTGACGGCTAAGTACTGTCCACATGACAACCTCTGATGAATCAATATCAGTAGTTTACAGTGCTGAAAATGAAAACAGTAGCTGACTATAACTATCAGTGGATAGCCTATCAGTGGATTAAAACACTGAGCTTTAACAACAGTCATTTTATAAACAATGGTTCAAGCATGTTCCTTCTAAAAAAACAATATTTTAACCCAACAGTCGTTTCAATCTCCTTCAACCTCCACAAAACACTATTTTAACCCAACAGTGGTTTTAAACCACCATTTTAACCAAACAGCGGGTTCAACCACAGTTTTCTCAACAGTAGTTCCAAACATCTGTTTTCATCCATCTGTTGACCAAAGTTCAAAACAGCAAACAACAATCAATAGAATACAGCATACTAATTCCAAATCAATGGGTGAAACAACATACAAAGTTCATCCATCTGGTGACCCAAGTCAACAGATGTATCAACCACTGCTTTATTTTCAAACATCTGTTCCCAATAACAGAGCTTTGATCATTTAAACAGACCTTTGCCAATATTACAAGCTTTTACACTCTCAAACATAAATATTCATTTACTTAATTTAAATAACAAACATGGTTAATAATTTTAACACAACTAATTATATAAAAACTACAATTGCCAAAACAGCAAACAACATTCAATAAAATACAGCATACTAATTCCTAATCAATTGGTGAAACAGTAGTCTCGATAAGTAAAGCTCCTTTCGGCCCATTGTAGTTGTCAACATGTTGGAGGTATTTCAGAAGTTCGTTGCTCAGATCAACTTCAATCATATCCCCCCAGATGCTTGTTATCAGCCACTTGTTGTCTTCAATTATATTAGTCCTTCGGCGCCTATCTACATAATCAACTACATGAGGATTATTGAAAACAAACACCTTCATCCAGTCTTCTTCTTCATATCTGAACAAATTAGCAGTTAGCTCAACAGACTTTCCAATAACAATCAAATGCGACCTCTTTGCGATGGTCAAAAAATGCCCTTGGCAAGGATTAACTACAATACTCTCTGGAAAACAAAGCATTCTGAAAGTCTCACTTAGAACATCAAAAGCAACGATGTTCCTCTCACCTAGTGGATACCAGTAATTTGAAACCATAAAATATATGGTTTTATCAGTATAAACTTCTGTAGACCATGAATAACCACTTGAACCATAATTGTTTACGCTACCGAAATTTATTGTTCTCCATGACTCACGACGTCGTGAGTAAACACAAGCAGCAGCTACATTACGGTAACATCTGATGTTCAGCATTTTCAGATCATTGAACTGATCAAAATAAATTCCACCAGTATCAGAGTTTCGATCATGATTGTAATTGAAGTAGTCATCAGACAAAACTTTATAGCGCCTGGTAGTTGGATTCCAAAGAATCAACTCACAGCAAATCCCTTCATTGCAAACTAACAACAAACCATTAAATGACAATAGAATATGTAAGAAGCTAGGGTGGACATTGTTAGGAAAACTTAAGGTTTTGCTTCTAATAACATCCAAATTACCAGCAACTACGTCGTCAACGACAATTGACGTGTCTTTAAAGGAGAGTAGTTTCTTTTGTACTGAATCTCCACTTCGGAGAGCATGCATCATCTGAAATCCATGACTTGACAATTCCCTATAAAAATTCTTGGAAAGACATTTGAAACGGCCAATATCTTCTGCAGAGAGCCTTGTGAAAATCTCGTCAACTATCTGTAAGACCCTAATTCATTTAACCTTAACACAACGCAGCGGAAATTCGAGTTTGAAAATTTCTTTCATGACATACATCTTGACATTCTAATAATTCATTTTTAGAATATAAGAACATGCCTTATCAACACTAAATTACATATTTAAGCATTCCCGTACAATCTGTCTTGTGACTCGATCCTCGATCTCCAAACCTTGGTTATCCTCATGACTGGTACTACCTGCGCTCACCACATAAAATTCATACATTAGTACGTATCATAAGCATACAAGACTTGTTCACGTTTACTTTTCGTTTCATTAACTCTTTACATCCCGTCTTTCCTTCTGATCATAAGATCCGTAGTGAGACATCTTTGACATTCCTGCGTTACACTTCATCACCAGGCACGATGTTATTATCGTTAGTGCTCAATTTCATTGAATACATGCGTACGTACTTTCATACAACCTATACGTAAACTTACGGTCACACATAGCAACATACATCCCTGTGTACCTACATACATACGTTCGTGCATACCTAAACACATCCATTCATACATACATACATACATCCTTACATGCCTACATACATACATACATACCTACATACATACTTACATACAAACCTACATACATACTTGCATACCAACATACATACATAATTACATACATGCATACATACTTATTCCATACCTTCTCACAACTTACATACGTGCATACCTTCGTACATACTCCCTTGACTACTTATACATACTATCTACTCCTACATCATTACATCCCCGTATATACTCATACATACATACATACTTGCTTATCCACATAAGGGCGATTGCCAATGAGAATTAAATTAATAATTCTTACTTGGGGTACGGGATCCCACTTTAAGGTTCAGGAACCTAAGGTGGGATTCTTACCTGGGGTATGGGATCCCAAGGGGAACCAACATACCTATATCGTCACGCACGATCATGTCATCCCACCTTTATACATTCACACATACGCTTACCCTAATGGTCATAAAACATGAGTTAAACTAGTTATACGCGACTTAAAACGCGTTTAAACGAGTTCCCGATACAAAACGGAGCCAACAAACAACTTTCGAAAACCAGCCACCCCGTCGCGTAGCGCGACGCCATCAAACAAACAGAATGTTTGTTGCTGCTGTGCTGCAGATTTCAGCACGTCCGCGTTTCACGGAAACGGTCATAACTTCTTCGTTATTGGTCCGTTTTACCCGATTCTTTTTCCTACACGTCCGTAATTTAATTCTCCATCTTTCGGAGTTAAGATCCGACATCCGGATTAACAAAGTTTCAGACTTTTATCTCTTCGGCTTATTCCCCTTTTTCCCAACCTTGACCCATTCATGCATTCATCAACGTAACTTGTTCGTTTTGCCATAACCCCTTATACACATAATGATATCAATGACGTCTATCATAAATTACTAAACTCTTGGATGTCTTGCATCCTTTTATCACATTATCATTCATATGCTCATTTCGACCCGTTAAGGGTATTCACTCATTAGTTTGGTCTATGACTAACCAAACCATCATCCCCACTTTCATACTTGTCCAAAACATAACACTAATCGAATGACTTGTTTCTAATCTACTTTTAAGATCGTTTACCCCAAAATACCCATCAAGGGCATTTTGGTCATTCTTAACCCATCATTTACGACGAGAGACCTTAAACACATATTTGACCTCAAACATCATGTTTAATTCATTACAACACTTTATTACTTACTTGTACTACGAAGTGATTACAGAAATCACTTACCTTATGCGTCCGTGCTCGTATCCGATTCCTCGCCTTTTCTTGACCCGTTATCCTTTCAGGCGTGAGTCCGTCTTAACGTGTTTCCTATTCTTTCATTTCATCGAAATCACGCCCCTATTAGCATACTCATTTGTACATGTAACCATCATATCATTCGCATAACTCACACTTAACTTTCCTTAGTCATTACTAACAAGCATTAAAACATATAATCGACTTCATATCATCATATCCGTATACGTTAAACTCATGCAACTCCTCATGTCATTACATTTAACACGGATTGCTATAATATGTACCATACGACTTTCCATCAACATACATTTACGACAACGAGTCAAGTCATGTTTCTTATACTTAGTTGACTTTCAAAAGTCAACTATTAACCATACTTAACTATCGACTTATCATTATATACTCGTAACATCATATTCGCTTATACGGATGACACCATATACATTTCATCATACACTTGATGCGAGTACTACCTTTTAAGCATAACGTACAACTATTTCATACTCAAATCTTCTAAACTCATACATAACCCATCAAAACATATTACTAATCATCATGTATCATTCCAAATGAACATTAAACATAACATCATCATATTCCTATACTTTCATTTGACAATAATTCATCATACCCACATAATACATCAATCATTCAACAAGACTTGAACATAGGAGGTGATTACTAGTCATAATCTTCACCCTAACTAACGGGTGTCACCTCTAAACATCAAATTAACGCAAACCATTCATAACCCACGTTCTACACGAGGATTCTAACCCTCGTACATAATCAATTTCATATTAACTTACGGATTAGAACATAACCCACTTCACCCATGATCACCAATCTTAGATTTAAGACATACCTTATGATCCCCTCGTGTTGGTGATCATTAATTCATGCTCGGTTATGGATTTCAACTTCATCTTGCCTTCCAATTTGAGCTTAAAGGCGATTTAGGGTTTGAGGCTCCATGGGAGCCTCCTGATCTTTCTCGAACACACACGATGTGTGTGTTTATGTGTGTGTTTATGTGTGTGTTTAGTTATCTTATAACTTAACTTTCACTTATTCCATTTTAGCCCCTCGGGTTTACTTTTAAAACATAACTGACACTACCTTAATCATTTAAGACTTTCAACCATACCCTTAACTAGGTTAAATAACCTAGTTATTTATTTCCTGACGTGTCACATTATAACATACAACAAACATTAACATTCAGATTTTTGGGGCGTTACAAGTCTACCACCCTTAAACAAGGTTTCGTCCCCGAAACCTTTCTCACTTTCATCAAACACACATTATCTTTTCTTCTAGTCCATCCATACGACTACTAGCCCATACTTTCCTGATCATTCTTTCTTATATCATTTTCATTTACTTGACCTGTCAATAACTGGTCAATACACATACTCTTCCGTCCTTTGATATGATCCTTTCTTAATGGATCTAATATCTCCACTTCACCCCTTAAAAATTTACATTCTCTACATACTCTGTATAACATTTAACTTTTGTTTTGTTATTACAACAAAACTCTTATTGCATAATCACTCCTACGTGCTTAATTCTAACGTTACCCTCATTCTACATTTGGCCGTGGCGCGATGCCACGGTCCTATTTTGACAGAATGTGTGATGCTGGTGCTGCATATTCCCAACCAAGCTTGATTTTACGAAAATGGGCATAACTCCTTCGTTATTGATCTGATTTACACGATTCTTTTTCCTACGCGTCCGTAATTTAATTCTCCATCTTATGGAGTTAAAATCCAACATCCGACATAATAAATTTTGAGACTTCTAAGCCTTCGAATCATTACCTTTTTACCAAATTTTAAGCCGTTTATACATTTATCAAACAAACATATTTGTTTGATCCTTATTTCACATGCACCTCATCAATTTCATATTATCTACCATGTTAGGTTCTAATCACAGGTTTCTTACACAATTTAAACCCGTTTTCGCTTGTATGATAGACCGTGTAAAGTTAAAAAGGTTCGTTTAGTATCATCCACTTCAGAATCAGTCTTACACTTCACCATCATGCTGAAGACAGTCTTGTAAGGTTTTGCAGTCGTTGCTTTGTTTCGTTATTTCAACAATTTCAGTTATATATCAATATTTTATAAAATTCCCTATTCAATTTTCTGTTTTTTAGCATCTGCCATCAGATGTATCTTCAGCGTTGGATCTGCATACTGTTAATCCTAAGCCTATCAAGATCCAGAATCTCAAATGTGAAGTCAAGGAACTGTTTACAACATCTCAAAAAACCAATACTGGATTCAACTACGCTGTTGTTGGATGGTCTTCTTATCTAAGATCTTGCAATATTGTTTTTGGTGATGAACTTTCGTTAGAGTTTCACAAGTCTACTCAATTGCTGAAGTTAAAAAAAGTTGTGCATATTGTGCCAAAGATAAGGTCGTCTTAGTTTCATGTCATGATTGTTTGTGGTTGTAAATTTGGTTCGTTGGAGGTACTAATTTTGCTTCTTAGACATGTTCTATATGTAGTTATGTCTATAAACGGGTTTCATTGTCAATGGGTGGGCGCTACTGTTTTTTTTTATGGATAGGACAATGGAAATACTGATATGTATCCTATATATATCTGACTTTGTTATTATGAAAAATATTTCGTGTCAGAGTTGTTTTTTACCATGATATGCAGTTTAAATGCGGTGGTAATATTTTGTATCGTAATATTCATTTTAAATGCGGTGGTAATATTTTGTGTGTATGTAGATGACAAAAAGAAAACTTTTATTAATAGTTGATCAATAAAAAAGAGACATCGTACGTGATGGATTACACTTGCAAAAAGAAAGGTTTCCTATTCCGCCGTTAGGGGCGGGAGTCTACATGTAACACTTTTTTAATTGGGCAGCGTTCCAGCTGCGAGGGACCGTCGTACTGTCGAGTCTGGATAGGCGGTATGCTCATTTGCCTAACTCTTGGACGATGTAAGGGCCTTCCCAGTTGGGTCCCAGCTTACCTATGGGTTCCACCCTGCCTGCCTCGTTATCCCGCATAACGTAATCACCTTCCTTAAAGGTTTGTTTAGCCACACGCTGATTGCAGTATTTTTCTAAGGCTTTCTTATATTTTGCCTCGCTGATGGCGGCCGCTTCACGCCTTTCTTCCAATAGATCCAAGCCTTCCCTCAAAAGCTTATAGTTTTCATCATTGTTGTTAGGTGTCTTAGAGATAGTAGCCCTACCTCAGCGGGTATCGTTGTTTCAGTGCCATAAGTGAGGCTAAATGGTGTTTCATTATTGCTGGTCTTGGGCATAGTTCGGTGTGCCCAAAGGACGTTTGGTAATTCCTCCACCCAAGAGCTTCCTTCACAGCCCAGCCTTCTTTTGCGTCCGTCCAGTAGACTTCTGTTTGCCCTCTCTACTTGGCCATTTCCCTGTGGATGTGCAACCGACGTAAAAATCTGCTGGATCTGCAGTTCTGCACACCATTCTTGTAGGACTCTGTCCGTGAACTGTGTCCCATAGTCGCTTACAAGATATAGCGGGAGTCTGAATCGGCAGGCAGCGTGTTCCCATAGAAATTTTTGGGTGTTTTCTGCAGTTATCTTAGCCAATGGTTTCACCTCGATCAACTTAGTGAAATAGTCGATTGCTACGATCAGGTACTTCAGCTTCCCAGGGCCCAGCGGGAATGGTCCCATGTCTATAGTTGTCTTTTAGCTATAATAGATAACACGTTTTGGTACAATATCTATACACATATCTATATGTTCTATCAATATGTGTTATGCATGGTGGTCTAAGAAACGACCCGTGTTTGCAGCTCTCATTTTTAATGAGAGTACTAAATTCTTTGTTAATAACATTATTCTCTTAACATCTGTTTACTAACCTTTGTAATTTGTATTGACTGACCTTTTTAACATGGGTTGACTAACATCTGATACTTACTATCTATCCATCTGGCAAGCTCTGTTGGAGATAATGGATAACAGTTTTTAGGATAGTCTGTTGGAAAGCAACAGAGGTTTATAACAGTTAATAGACAACGGTGGTTTGCTATCAATATAATGAAATTGCTGTTGAATAAACCTATTGACCATTAGTTTATATCAATTTTGTAAGTCTGCACTAATTATTTTTTTACTCTCTGTCAATATGTGTCAAGAATAAGTAAAAAAATTATAACTTTGTTGTGGAGGGGTGAATTGTAACTAATTATCTATAATAGTGTTGGGTTAAAATAGTGTTTTATGGAGGTTGAAGGAACATGTTTGAATGCAAATGTTATTTCGTTTACAAAAGATTAATAAATTGTATATTTTTGTATTTTTTATACTCTAAACTTTAAATATTTACCGACTGACTTATTTATTTATTTTATTTATAAGTCTATATAAATATAACTATATTCATCATTTATATTTGTTATGAATGGTTTTCTAAGAAACGACCCGTGTTTGCACACTGGTCTTACCGCTAGTACTATATAATAAAAGAAACACTTTGAGGACACATGTCGCTTTATGAGGTGGACTCAATTAAAATTTGTAGAAGAGATTTGATAATAAAGATAAAGATAAGTGATAACCATGTATTAATTATTAAAATTAAAAGATTTTGATGATAAAAATAAGGATAAATGGATAACTATATATTAATTAATAAAATTAAAAACTATATATTAACGTTTTTTTTTATTTATAAAGATAAAGATAATTTTAATTGTTTATATAAAAGTTTATAATCTTTATCTTTATTTACTATCTAATAACCGACGGGTATTGAAAATTAAAAAAAATAACATTTTTTTTCTTTTAGCGTTTTCTTTTACTTTTTCCACTTATTTATAACTATTTAATTTAAAATTTCATCGATTTAACCATGCGTAATACTTAAGTTTCTAACCTATTAATAAATAAATAAAAAAATAAAGTAAAATGTTAACTTGTGTAATACACAAGTTTCTAACCTAATAATAAAAAAAAAAACAAAGTAAAATGTTATAATACATCAAAGTTCATTTTTTTTTCAAAAACATATATTGACGACCATATGTGTTAACCGATAATACACGTGTTTATTCAACCCATGCAATACACGTTTTTAAAGATGTAACTTTTTTATTATCTATAATAGGGAAAATGTCACGAAATAGTAACCAAGTTTTAAAAGCGTTCTAATTAGGTCATTTGTATCGTTTTTGTCCCAATTAGATAACTTAACATTCAAATCGAGCCATGCTCTTTTTTCCATGTGTTAAGAAAAAAATGGAGCATAAAATGTTGGGTTCGGATTATTTTAATATATGAAATTATATTTATTAAAAATAAAAACACTTTAATTACATGAAAAATTAAATAAACAAGTTACAATCCACATCACTCGAGTTAGCATCAAATAAACGGGAAAAAAGAAATAAAAATCCACATCACCACGGTTACCTATGAAATAGATGAAAAAACCCTTAATTTTAATGAAAAATGAACGTTGAGTGATCTGATTGAAACACTTTTGAAACTTGAGTGACCTAACTGGAACACTTTTAAAACTTGGTTATTATTCTACAAAGTTACCCCATAATATATAAAGTTATATTTATTCAACCCGTGTAATACACGGGGTTATAACCTAGTATGTTCATACATTATTACACAAAATAATACATTCGTAGGATACTAGAATTTAAATTATGTGAGAGATAATCATCCAATTAATTTATGTAATTATATCACACAATTTAAAAAAAAATGTAATTATATCATGTAATTATATCACACTATAAAAAAATGTAGTTTTTCACAAGTTTCACATTTAGTTATTTTTATCGATTACCTATTATGTATGTATTGATATAATTTCAAGTTAGTTTACGTTTCGACTTAATATTTTCATATATGAATCAAGTCAAATATAATAAGTTTTCGTGTTTTAATATATGTTTTTAGTTGTTCTACGTTTTGGCGTAAATTTCATTCGGACCAAGTGTCAGGAAAAATATCAGAGTTTTCAAAACACCGTAGTTTTTAGTTGTTCTACGTTCTTGCATATTCGAAGAATTTTGTCATATACTCACGACAATTCACATAAGCCATTTTATGATTTAGAAACTTATTAGCAATCTGTTCCTTTTCATGAGGAGGACAAAATTTCATTTCTTTCATTTCCTTAAATTCTCTGCAGTTCATAGCATAAGCCATGTTAATTCCTTTTGCCTGAAGAATCGTGTTCCCCCATTCTAATGTTTCATCCCTAAAGAGATTAGAAGCATACATTACCTTATCTTCTTCAGCACATTTACTAATCTTAAGAACAACTTCAGTCTTTTCCAACCATCGAAGAGCTACCATGGCTCCTTCACTGCCTGCGAATTCAGTTGGTTTACAGGCTAGAAAATCTTTATAAGTATATCCAGAAGTTATCGTCTTCATTTTCTTAGGAAATGGAGCTTTGATAATAATAGAATTATCTCCGTTGAAGCTGTGGCTAAAATCATTGCTACGGTTATGTTTGCTACTACTCACATCTTTATTGTTGTCTATAGGCATAGGGTTTCTAACAACTTCGATAATTAAGGGTATTGCATCAGCTATTCCATGAGCTACTATATTTTTTATAGCACTTTTATCCAGAGAGTTTTAATGATTGTTCTGGACCGATTGATTAACTTTATTCGACATCTGAATTGCAAACATATTTTAAATATTAATATCACAGAATAGATAATAAAATAATCAAAATATCATGAACGTAATTAGTCAAAGCACATTGTCAAAATCGTCGATCATTGCGACTTTTACTCTTTTTATATGTTATGTTTCATATATTTTACATACACTATCACATATATATAAAATTAGTTCTTTTCATCATACGTTTGCTATTTACTTATTTCTATCTACGTTTTAAATCTGTTGTAAAGTGCGAATGATAACCCACTAGTTTAATCATTAAACACGAACACGATGTGATACATTGATAAAAGGCATGTTCCCTCATGATATTTAGAATGACGTTTCATCCAATAATATAGGAACACGAAAAAAAATATATAGTGTTCATATTATGCGATGCCACCTGAATATAACTATACTATGATTTTTCTATGATATATAACAATATCTTCATAATATTCTTCTTTAAAATGATAAACATATGTGGTTAACCAAACCTCAATGATATATTGATGCGTCAAGCCATGACGTCACCACCTAAAATGGTCCAATACATTCACCACGTGATTTTAAATAAACATCTATTTTTCCAATTATTCATTTCAACTTGCCCACTTGTCTACCACACCCATTATAAAACTTTCATTTCACCCCCTCCAAGTTTTCAAAACATCCACAAAGACCCCCTCACATCCATGCATATATAAACACAACATCCTCATCCGTTTTACCAAAATCTTTTCATTAATACCCTCTTCCCACTTCAATATTATCCAAAGCCCACTTTATATTAAAGCAGACGAGTAACAAGCTGTGCCGCTAACACTTTATAAAATGATGCAGATTCCGTCGTACGGCTTGGATGCTTTTCCCGTGATAAATAGCGATATTCCGACGTTTTGTCGAAGTACAAGTTTTAGTAGTCTCATGCCATGCTTAACGGAAAATTGGGGCGACTTGCCGTTAAAAGTTGATGATTCGGAAGATATGGTGATATATGGTATATTGCGTGACGCCGTTAGTGTTGGATGGACGCCGTTTAATTTAGCCGGTAAAGAGGTTAAAGCCGAGCCGACTGAATTAAAAGCCGAGCCAATTGAATTAAAAATTGAGCCAAATGAGCTAAAAACTGAGCCGGCTTATTCGGCGGCTCGGGCGAAGGGAAAACACTACCGAGGAGTTCGGCAACGACCGTGGGGGAAGTTCGCGGCGGAGATAAGAGACCCGTCTAAGAGTGGCGCGAGGGTGTGGCTTGGGACGTATGAGACGGCTGAGGAAGCCGCAACGGCTTATGATATAGCCGCGTATAGGATGCGCGGCTCAAAGGCTTTGTTGAACTTTCCACATAGGATCGGCTTGAATGAGCCGGAGCCGGTTAGAGTGACGTCCAAAAGAAGGTCACCCGAGCCGTCAACTTCGGCTTCATCAAGTGGCTCGCCTAAAAGAAGAAGCATAAAAGTGTTAACGGCTGAGCCGGAAGTGCAAAGCCAATCATTAAATGTGGCTCAAGCCGTTACTAGTTAAGTTGAAAAGTAGATATTACATATTTGTGTTGCCAAATTTCTAGTTTGCAACTACATGAGGCCCATGGGCCAACCCGACCCGGGAGTTATCGGATATTCGGATTTGGGTTGGTAAATACCAAAACTACCCTGCTTCAAGAAAGGGTCATGTAAAAAGGTTTGAGGTCATAAATGGAAAATTGCCACCATACTAAATGGGGCCTTTTGTGAGTATATTATATTATATTATATTATTATAAGTAACTAGGGTGTTACACCCGCGCTTCGCGGCGGGGCGACCCTATTTTTGATCCGATACAAAAGTATGTCGACACATGTCTTACATCAAGTGGAAAACTCGATTAGAAAAGTATTTGCAAAGTAAAAAGGTTGTCAATGTGAATGCTAATCAACTTAAGTTTATAGCGACACGTAAATAAAAATAAAGACGTAAAAGTTGATTAAAAAGTATTTAGAAAGTTAGGAAGTTGTAAGAGTCAATGCTGAAAATTAAAGGTTATAAGTAAAAAAAACAAAACAACAAAAAAGAAAGAAAAAAATTGTGCAAGGGGTAAAAGCGTAAAGTTTAAACGTTGACGAAAACTGTAAATCACAAAAGAACTTGTTATTTAAGAAACAACAAACAAAGCATAAGGGCCGAAAACGTACATTACAAGAGATGGAAAAAAATACGTAAAAAAACAAAACCAAAAAAAATTAGTGCAACGGGTAAAAACGTAAAGTTAAAAAGTTGCTGAAAACTGTAAATTGCAAAAGAAGTTGGTATTTAAGAAACAACACACAAAACATAATGGCTGAAATCGTAAATTAAAAAAAAAAGAAAAAAATAAGAAAACTCAAAGCTGCTAGGAAAAAACAAAAAAAAAAGAAAAAAAAAATTACAAAAACCAGAAAACCACCAACATAGCCTTTTTATAGGTTATATAATGTGTGATCTTTGGATGGGTGAAAGAGTTTTTCTAATGTTTTCAACTTTATTTTAAAGGTTTAAAGCATGATCATGACAAGTTGGAAGCTTTCTTAAAAGTTAATATTTTATATAACCATTTCTTTAATTTAAAAATGCTATAGGTGGGTACTATTAGGTGGATGCTATTATCATATTCATAGTTAAAGACAAAGCAATGAATTATCAATAGAGTATAATTATTTTTGTGGGGACGAATATGTATAAATAAGTTTCACATTATTCACATTTTATTTTCTATTTCTATTTAATATGATGGGTCTATCTTATGAAAACCAATGTCATGTGAATCAATTTTTTTTTTTTTATATCTTAGAAGTTAAAATTATCCACAAAAAATAATCATGACATACAGACATAGATTCACTTGAGAATCAACATGTTTTGCTAACAATTACAAAAAAATCTTTATAATCACTGTAAATTTTCATTTATGTTTCTTAACATGTTAATTAATTAGAAAAGTAGTGTTGGATTGTTTAACAGGTTTTTCTTTAAGAAATAACAATCATAATTTTTTCCCCTGAAAAAGACTAAAGTAAGAGTCACTTATATAATATAATCTATTATAGACTACATGATTTTACATTTACGAATATAAGTTTAGAAGTATTTAACTTTAATTTCTTTTACATAAATATTTTGTAAACCTGTTTTTTTTTTATTATTTTATATCAGATCAATGTGGGACATGTTACACAAGGAGGAAATAGAAAACTAGAAAGAAGTTAGAGAATTTTGAAATTATTAAATAAAAAATGATTCCACATTTCCACCTGAATAAATAAATTAAATATATTTCTCATGCATAAAAGTAATTCTTCTATCTGGAAATACATTAAATTTAATCGGAGTATACGTTATATATTGATAATGATAATGGGAATAAATATTTTTATACATGAGTACTAAGCTAGTCAATAAAAAGCATAGGTTGTTGGTTTGATTTCTTGAACCACTAATATAATAGTTCATATTAAGGAAAAATGTCAAAGACTAATTTAATCAAATAACCTTTCGTCACATATTCTTTAATAACTAATAAGTCGTCATTACTTCATATATTACAATAATTTAAGCAAGCAAAGATAAAGATAAGATTAAGAGAGGGATGCCAGTCCATCTAGTTGATGCACCAGGGTTTTACCCATGATGCCCGGGTTCGATCCCCACTTGAGGCGGTTTATTCCCCTCTGTGGCGGCTCTCAATCCGTCAAGCCCTACGATGGGCGAGGCACCTGTGGGGTTTTTCCTTTGGACGCCGGTCACTCTCTGATGCCAGCTGGGGCACGGTTAAGACACTCACGTCTGGCCGGAGAGGAGCTACGGGCCTCCCTAATGCGGGGGGTGTGGGGTGTCTCGCACCCAAAAAATTGTGACACCTTGCCGTTCAAAAAAAAAAGAGAGCAAAAATATTTGTATTACATAAAGAAAAGTTTATGATAAAAAATTTACAACTTGCTTAGAGGTAATTTGTGTCTGCTGACTTCAAGGCATGTTCTTAAAGTTTGGCATAAAAATTTCAAACCTCTAAGGGGCTGTTTGGTAGCCTCTTAATGACCATTCAGATGTTACCTCTTAATGGTTTAAAACCTCTGAATGAATAAGAGGTAACCTCAAGTCTGAATGGTTAAGAGGTAACATCTGAATGGTAAATCATCACGTCACATTCTTTTACCTTCTCATTGGTAAAATTCTTAATGGTTCCATTCAGATGTAGCCTCTTAATGACCATTCAGAGGCTACCAAACAGCCCCTAAAACTCCTTTGTATGGAATAAAAAGTCATGTCTCAATCTTCAGAACTTTCATCATAAAGTGATGTTGTTTGAAGCACGGTTTTGAGGTAACTTTTAAATCAATAGACTGTTATTCTCGTTTTGATCAAAAGACCTAAAACAACAGTTTGTAATTCGGACTGAGGACCGGTGGAAGAAAAATAGTTGAAATGTGGGACTGCCAGTGGGAATAAAAAAGGCAGGACTACCAATGGCCAATAACGTCTACTTGGGATTATTAGAGACCAATATCCCAAACTGAAATACTTATACAAAAAAAGTAGATGAAGGCTAATTTGCCTACTTGGCTAGTTAAGCATGCACCAATTCAGAGGCGGAACCAATGCTATGTGAGCCGTAGCACGGGCGACGGCTGAAGTTCGTATGTGTGGTGTGTTTTTTTATATTTTTTTTGGTTTTATACAAAAGATATCCCTAAAATAATACAAGGATACCCCTAACTAACCCAAACCTATAAAATAAGGGAGGCCGATTAAAACAATGACCCAATTGATTAGATAAGCCCAACTGATTAGATTAACAAAAAAACACAAAAATACGTATGGCGGCATTCTTTCTGATCGTCTCTTAGGTTCTGGAACAAAACCAAACGTCGCTGGTCATCCTTTACCCACTGGCAGTGGCGGAACTAGAAGAAAAATTCAGGGGTATCCTAATTTTTTTAACCGTACATTCATACAATATAAATGAAAAAAAAACACGATAATAAACCAACGTTTCCATCAATATCCGATAACTAAACGAAATGAACGATTTTTTCTAGTTTCCCCCGTTAGACGAGAAGGCCACATATTTAATTCGATTTTGCAAATCTATCATCTTCTCCGGTAGTGAAAAAAGAACTATTAAATTGGGGGGCATAAATAGAACTGTTTTACCTTCTCTCGTATGTTATTCGACTGTTTTACGCAGTGCCGGGACACGCAAATTTCATCTTTAGATAATTCAATTTCATATCAACTTCTTTTATTATTATTTTCATTGAAGGATTTGATGAAGTCTCTACAATGGATTTGATTAAGTCTCTACACTTAATTTAAGATTCTCAAAATACTTTTTGAAAAAAGGGTTCTATCACACAACACAAAATTTGACGAAACATTTATATAAAATTATAAATACATAATCAGATATCTTACATATATAAATTATTTATAATATAAAATCAAATAAGTGTTACCTACATCTTATCAATTCCTAATTGTTTATCAAAATAACAATTAAAAATTTTTAAAAAAAAAAAGAGAAAAGAAGTACTCATTTCATAAATTACGTGGCGAAAGATGGCAAATGATGTGTGTGACTTAGTAACTTTTGAGCTGGTTATAGAAAACTTAGAAAATAAAAACAAGAGTAAACTGTCATTTTGGTCCCTGAGGTTTGGTTACTTTTGCCATTTTAGTCCAAAACTAAAACCTTTTGCATCTGGGTCCCTGTGGTTTCAGTTTTATTGCCATTTTGGTCCAAAAATGAAATCAGGTCATACTTGTCTTATAAAATCCTACAATTTTGTCATTTTCCTCAGGGGCAAATCAAGTCATATTTGTCTTATAAAATATGGTATTTATTTATAAAAAAAGAAATGATCATTTTGCCCCTGTGGAAAATGACAAAATAACAGGATTTTATAAGACAAATATGACCCGATTTCATTTTTGGACCAAAATGGCAATAAAACTGAAACCACAGGGACCCAGATGCAAAAAGTTTGAGTTTGGGACTAAAGTGGCAAAATTGACTAAACCACAGGGACCAAAATGGCAGTTTACTCTAAAAACAATAATAAACTATCAGACTTTGACTTTTATAACTTATAGTTGGGCCGACTCTTTACAAGCCCATAAAAAAACTTTTAATAAGGATCTTGTATTCAAAACCTGTGATTAGAGATGGGCATAATAACTGGTTCCAAACCCGACTCGGTAGAACCGAACTGGAACCGGTTCCAGTTCCTACCCGGCTAATAGTAGAACCGGTTCCGGGTTCAAAAAACCCGTAGGTTCCGACCCGGTTCCACATTTTATAAATAAAATCGGTTCCTACCCGGTTCCTACCCGGAACCGGTGCGTACCCGGAACCCGGTTCCTACCCGGAACCGGTTACATAAAACACACTAAACCTTCGAAGAACCGGTTAATTGTGGAGCTTTGAAGGTGTAACTTATGTATTTTTAAAGGCAAGGGGGCAAGGAATTTATAATTGGTTTCTAACATTAAGAACCGAATCCTAATAATAATTGCAGCCTTGCAGGTTAATACATTGAATCTAACGGCAGGAACCGATTCATGCGGGTATTGGCAGCTTTTTCAATGATTTGACCGAAATCGATTCCTTACAGTATTTGCAGACTTTTTCATTTAATAACCTGCTGGAACCAGTTCCTAATAGTATTTGCAGCTTTTTCATTGAGTTATCTGGAGAAACCGGTTCTTCTGAGGAACCGGTTACAACCCGACCCGAAACCGGATACTATCGGTTCTAGTTTTATTGGTCTAAACCCGGGTAGGAACTGGAACCGGTTCCTCACAGGACCCGGTTCCATTCACTTCTTCCAGGAACCGGTTACGGGTAGGAACCGGTTCCGGGTATTAAAAAGAACCGATTATGCCCATCTCTACCTGTGATACATCATCTCCTTCACAGCCGCCGGACCTTCGATACCTGCCTGAAAACTTTAAAACCTCTTTATTTTCTTTCTTCTTTCAAGTCTATTGAGGCTTAGGGGTATCCTAATATTTGCTTAGGGGTATCGAATACAAAAAATGGGGAAAGAAAAAAAAATTTCCCTTCGTCAAAAAAGTTGAGGGGTATCCCAGGCAACCCCTGCCTCCCTCGTAGATCCGCCCCTGCCCACTGGTCTCCTGTTTTGTTGCTGCCAATAACACTGGTTCAATAAAAGAATCCACAATCCTGTTGTTTACTTCTGCGATAACACTGGTTTCGACCGTTACGCCCCTGCTCAGGTATTTGTTTTTAAAAGTAAAAGACGACGATGTGATTAAACGATTTTAAGCTATGAAAAAAGGACAAATTTATTAGGTATTTATTTTACTTTATTTATTTATTATTGTCTTTTTTTAATACTTTATTTATTATCGTTTTATTTTTAAATTGTTTGATTGCACGATAAATCTTTTTTTTTTTGGGATACCCCTGATTTAATGAGCTAGTTCCGCCATTGCACCAATTCATAGATCTTTGGGCCTTGACTACCAAGGAATAGAGGCTTTACAAATCTAACCGTAGGATTAGCATTCCATTAATATCATTTTATACGTATATGGTTACAATTATCTCTGCTCCTAATGTGTCTAGGCTGACTATTAGCTAGTGTGTATCTTACTAGACTAGATCGTGGGTCAACCAAAAGTGGTATGCTTAAAAGTATTTGCATTGAGGGGGGATCCAAAATTCCATCTATTTTCTAGGTTTGGAAAAGTGTTAGTTTTCAATAACGAGAATCTTATGATGTGCTGGGATATAATAATCATCCACGTTTCAAACGTATCTTAATGCCTGGAAGTTAGATAAGATGGGCATGTTCTTGATACAAAATTTAGACGACCTGTTACGATAATTATCACGTTTACAATTTGTAATGATCGAAGATACAAGTGCCGGTTTAATTTTTTTAGAGATTGTCATAATAGGTAGGGGCGTAGCTTAGTGTGAAGTGGGGGATGCACCCGCCCTCCAATGTTTCGGTTAGAAGTGTAAAATTTTCTCTTTTTCGTCCGAAAATTTTAAAATTATATATGATTGTCCCCCCATTATTTTGCCTAAATATTTATACAATATATAAATTGGGTCCGTTAACTTTCTGCCCCCTCGAAACTTTTGGTCAAGCTCTGCCACTGATAATAGGTTGATATTATTAGCTTTGCTTTGTAAATTCTATATTCATTCCTCCTAATAAATTTTTTTTTAAATAGTTAGTTAAGTTGATAATGTGCTATTGCTATATATTAATAAAACAAATGAAATTAATAGTGATTTTATTTTAATATAAAATAAATGAAATGAATAGTGATTTTAATATATTATAATAATATTTTAATATAATAATAATATTTATTTTAATATATTATAACTATATATTAATATAATAATAATAATTCTTTTCTTTACTTTTAACTTTAATTTAATGATTTATTTAGTATCACAGGTTGGGATAAGCTTGGTGTTAACCGGTATCGAAAATAGCGGTACGATCATGTTCGGTATCGGTATATGAAGGTAAAAACCGGCACTAGCCTGTACAGAAAACGCCAAAAGTCGGTACCGAGTTGATGTTGAAAATCTTTTAGTTTGGGAAATTCGGTGCTGCTACCCAGTACCATTTGTTCATCCCTGATCACTGGTACCGTACAGACAATGGTATTGTACAACGTGTTTTTGTTGATTTTCTTCAACTTTTAATGATTTTTTTAGTTTCAGGGGTAGGGATGGGCTCGGTGCCAACGATACCAAATCGGTGCTGGTACCGAAAATACTGGTTGCAGTACTGGTATATGAAGGTAAAAGCCGATAGCGAACCGTTACCAAGAAGGCCAAAAGTCGGAACCGATTTGGTATTTATGATCTTTCAGTTCGGGAAATTCGGTACCAGCACCCAGTAACATTTGCTCATCTCTGATAACGGGTTTCATACGAACAATATCATTACCATAAAATTTTTTTGGTTGATTTTCTTTCGGTTATCGTTTAGTGTTTTTTTCTACATTTTCTTTTTTTGTTATTCTCAGCGGTCCCGTGCGCAACGCGCTAGGAAGTATAGACCTAGTTAATATTAAAAATATTTACATAAAGGAAAAACACAAAATAAATCATAAGGCCCAACTCATAAAACGTAAATGCAATGTCTTAAAATCCGGTTTGTATATCGTATCGGATTTGGCTCAGAAACGGTTTAATTGGGTGTATCGGACGGTTCAACCGGGCAATGTTTTAAAAACTAATTCAAACCAGCCGGTAGTACTGATTGAACCGTCCAGTACAATCGGTTAAACCGCCCGGTACACCTGGTTGAACCGCTCGATACCCTCGATTAAACCGTTTCTGAGCCCATCCCGATACGGTATAAAACCGGATTTTAAAACATTGCAACCTAGTGTACCAAACGGTTCAAACCGTATAACTGGCCGTTTGAACCGGTTTTTAAAACATTAGCTAAATGCATCTAAGCCCAAATACATTGTAAAGAGTCACCTACCACGGCCCAATTTGTACAAAAATTTGTAAAAAGTCGAAGCCAATCACGGCCCAATTTGCAGCAAACTTTAATGCATGTAAGCCCAAATATAAAGATCCAACAAATAAGCAAAAACAAGATTATGAGACAAAAGCCAGCCACTCAGCCAGGTGCCTTCAAGATAAAGCATGCAACCGTCAAATGACAATCATCTTGTACACGTGACATCACCCTTCAGACACGTGTCACTCCAACCCTCTTTATAAACCCACCACCGCACCACTCTCCACCATAACAACCATCACCACCGTCCACCACCACAAAATGACGGACATACACACCAAAGATCAAGGCCAGCAACAGTCACGTTGGCATGTAGAACCACACCACCAAAACCAACATTGGAGCACACAGTCCCAACGCCAGTGGAACGAGCCCCGGGCCCACCAGGTCGTGAAAGCGGCCACCGCAGCAGCGGTGGGTGGCTCGCTTCTCGTCCTGGCGGGTCTGGTGCTCGCTGGGACAGTGATCGCGCTGACACTGGCGACACCGGTGCTGGTCATATTTAGCCCGGTGCTCGTGCCAGCGCTGATCACTGTCTTTCTGCTGGTGAGCGGGTTTTTGACGTCGGGCGGGTTTGGTGTGGCCGCGGCGACGGTGTTGGCGTGGATGTATCGGTATGTGACCGGGGAGCATCCGAGCGGTGCGGATACGTTGGATGAGGCGTCGCACCGGCTCGGAGCGAAGGCGAGGGATATTAAGGACCGAGGCGAGCATGCGGCCCGAGGGGGTCATTATGGAACCGCGGGGGTTCATACGGGCGGACCCGGAGGCGGAGTAGGTACTTATGTTTAAATCAAGGATGGAGTATGATCATGATGTCTCTTTGAGGGTTAATAATAAAATGTATTAGAGGTTTTGTTTGTTTTAATTATGTGTTTAATTATATGTAATAAGTAATAACAATCTATGGAGTAATTTCATGTGTTTTCTAGTTGGTGTTGAATAAAGAGCATCATGTTGAATAAGATGGTTTCTAGTGATGAATAAATAAAGAGCATCATGTGTTGGTTATAATTGGATTTTAGTCCTCAAATGGGTGTACAAACACTTAATTAGTTGCAATGAAAAATAATTTGTAAAATTCTTGTTGAAAATCCACAAAAGCAATTTTATTGTAATTTTAGTTTTATTGTATTAGAAGCAATTTTAAGTTGTTAAAAGAAAAAAACTTTTAAAGTAGACTAAACGATTTAATTAAATGTAATAAAATTATACATATTATTTGAAAGTGTCAGATGAACATTATTATACGTGTCGATGAACTTATTATACGTGTCGATGAACAGTGGTTCAAAATTTTTATTAATGTTTTTTTTCTAGGTTTGTGTTATTATATTGTTTTTTATTAATTTAATTGATTTTAAACAAATTTTTTTCCTTATAAAATGAATGCACACTGCAATTAATGTTGTTTGGTTCAGTTTGGTATTGTTTTTTTAAGGTTTTTATTATTATATTGTTTTCTTATTAACTTATATTTTCATACAATAAAAATAATATGGTTGTTTGGTTCAGTTTGGTATTGTTTTTTTAAGGTTTTTATTATTATATTGTTTTCTTATTAACTTATATTTTCATACAATAAAAATAATATGGTATTGATACAGATGTTGTTTAATCGGTTTTGATTCGATTTGTTATGATAGCGGCACGGTATCTGTTTTAGAAATAAAAATCGTAATGTTGTAATAAAATAAACATAAAATGCAAACGAACCGAACCGTTATCAACTAAACAACATTAGTTTCGATATCGATATATGTTTTTATTGTTTTCGATCGATGTTATGTTTTCTCTTTCGACTACTATAGCGAGTGCGGGTAACGTAACGAACCAAGCTGATACCGACTGAATTCCCGCCGCGAAGCGCGAGTGCGGGTAACGTAACGAACCAAGCTGATACCGACTGAATTCCCGTCGCGAAGCGCGAAGGAATCTAACTAGTTATATTTAAACTAGGATTCTCTGTGCTAGACAGAAAACAACATTTAAAAAAAACGTTGGAGAACAAGTATCGTAAGATATTCCATGAGGACAAACAAAAAAATACTTCACACTAATCTTTTGACTAACAACATTAACACTTACTGAAATTGGATAATATTTTTCTTACCTACACACTCATACTCATACATACATTGTTCTCCAAATAGATCATCAACCCTAGACCAAAGTTAAACTAGAAAATACCATTTTTTCAAGAAATTAGGTAATCTAACTTGATATAAATAACACCAAAATCACATTTCATCTGTTATGCCATCTACAACAAATGGCAAATATAGTGTATCTGTTGTTGACTCTTTTAGCCATCACTACCTTTGCAACAAGATGTCTAGCCACAACCTACACGGTTGGCGACTCGATGGGTTGGGACATAAGCACCGACGTCGATTCATGGGCCAAAGACAAACATTTTGTCGTCGGTGATGTTCTTTGTTAGTATCCTATTTCTCAAAAAATATGTTGGTACTAAAATGACAAAATATGAACTTTTGTTTTGTTTAGTCTTTTGAATTCATATATTTGTGCTTTTTGTAGTGTTTCAGTATTCATCAAGTCATAGTGTGGCTGAGGTGAACCGAGACAGTTACCAGGGGTGCAACACGACCAACGTACTACAACCGAGTAGTAATGGGAACACAACATTCGCTTTGACAAAGCCTGGTGATAGGTACTTCGTATGCGGTAACAGGCTACATTGCTATGCTGGAATGAAGCTACACGTGGTTGTCGATGGAAAAGCGGCAGAAGGGCCTGTAGCAGCAGCCCCCGAGCCGCAGGCTGGTGGCGATTCCACCACTACTACTACTACTGCTACTACTACTACTACTACAACCCCTACCACCACCACCACCACTAACACCCCTTCGAAAAACAAAAAACCTTCATCACTTGTCCCTAATTCAGTTGTTTCTGTGCCTAACGGATTCAAGTCATTTGTTTTCGTCGGTTTTACATGTATCCTATCTTGGATTATTTAAGAACTTTGTGTTGTTTTGAAGTTTGCTTTTGGTAAGTTTTATCTGTTAAGTAAAGGTTTATGTTGTTGACTTGTTGGTATATCAAACAATTTTAACATATATCCAGTGTTTTGAACATTGGACCAGTCATCTTATTGGTTCACTCTTTAGCTACTCTTATATACAAGACTACTTTTTATTGAAATTATGTTGTTGTTACCTTGTTGGGTTGCTTATTGGTATATAATTTGAAGTGAATGTTCATGTACATATTCAGTTATATATCATTTTTCGATTTGTTTACGTCTACTTGTTACATATAGGTATGTCTAACTGACTTCTGGTTCAACCTGTTTAAGCATAACCCGCCGGCCCATTCCAGGTCGGTTTAACAGGTGAAACTAGATAGCCTAGTTTTGACTTAACAGGGTTACACGAATTTAAGTGTGTCGTGTTAGGTTGATGTCTTTGGATATTCGCCTCAATCTCTACTATTCCATTCTAGTTGTAGCCAATTTTGGCTTTCTTTGTTCTATGTTATATGTATTTTACATATTGTTTTGTAGTCAAAATTGGGTTAGCATGTTGAATCATTGAGTCTGAACACGATACATATGTTTATAATAGTATCGAAAACATCAACTTAAAATCTTGTAATCCGAACACGACCCATTTTACATATTTAGGTAAATGAGTCAAATAGGTTGAGGGTTTGTAAATGGGTTGTATCAAGTTGTAAACATGTTAAGCAGGTTATTAGTTAGTAGATAATCGGTATGGGTTGTAAACAGGGTGGCGACATGTTTAGTTAAATGAGACAAACAGATCAACCCGAACGCGATATATTGATAAAACTGGTTACAAGCAATTCGAACACAACATATTTATTAAAAAGGTTATATATAACACTGGAAATCTTATTACTTTCATGTGATGTTAAAAAGTGTTACACCTCATAGAGTCCTAAGAATAAGAATGTGACATGATTCCATTAACATGCTCATAGTGTGATGTAGTCACATGAGACCATCAAAAAGTCATGAAAGCAACCTTCACCATTTCACATTAAATATCCCTTCACCTATTTTTCCAATAGAAAAAAAATGAAAGAATGTAAAATGATTTTGTTTTTAGAGTTAAATGCCACTTTAGTCCCTGTTGTTTGGGTCATTTTGTCAGTTTAGTCCAAATGTTTCATTTTCGCCTATGGGTCCAAAAAGGTTTCACCGTTGCTATTTTAGTCCATTGTGTTAACTTCATCTATTATTTTTGTTAACGAGAAGGGCAGTTCGGTCATTTTATATGGCCGAATTACCCTTCTAGTTAACAAAATTACATATAAAATGACCTAATTGTCCTTCTCGTTAACAAAAATAATAGATGAAGTTAACATAATGGACTAAAATGGCAACGGTGAAACCTTTTTGGACCCACAGACGAAAAATGAACCTTTAGACTAAACTGGCAAAATGGCCCAAACCACAAGGACTAAAATGGCATTTAACTATTGTTTTTAACATTCATCAATTTCTTGCACTTACACAACGAAATTAATATACAATTTGTATTTTTTTTTTTTATCATTGAAGTTTACTAGAAGTGTTAGCATTTTGACATTTATTTATTTATGGATCGGTCGATTTGAGCTATGATTTTACGCTATTTAGATAAAAAAAAAACCGATTTAATAACTAAACGGGTCAAACAAACGAGTTAAATGGGGCAAAAGATCCATTGTAAACCATTCCAACCTCAGATAGATGTATATTACATTACATCTAAACATGTAATCATACAATGTCAACAAAAGTCAAACAATGAGAAATGTTGACTTTTTTTGTAAAGTCAACCCACATTTCTGATCTCCAAAAAACCTTATAGCTGGAATGTAGCTTACTAGTTAATTAACAATCACCATTACTCACTAAACAGCTAGCTGTGGTTGATGATGTTGAGATTGACAATCATCATCGTTGATCGAACAATGATCCGCGCCTATCGTAGGAACCGGTGGAGGTGAGCACACAGGAGGAAACCCCATCATCATCTCTGTTTGGAGATACATACAGTAGTCATAAAATGTGTTTGGTGTCACGTTTAATTGGAACCCCAATCCGAATAAGAAATCAACTTCTAGCAAGTTCATCTCAGCCGTTGATATCCCTCCAACTTTAGCATAGTATGCATTGTTATAACATCTGGAATGTAAAAAACTCAATTAATTTTTACACAAATCATATTAACACAAAAAAAAAAAAAAAAAAAAAATTATCGAGTGAATTTCAAGGATTGTCCTTTATCCTTATACCAATTTTCAGGCGCTGTCCTTTATGTTCAAAATTGACGAGTTTTGTTCTTTATGTTTTCATATCATACACGTTTTGTCCTTTAGGCTTAACCCAGTTAGTTTTTTCAGTTAAATTTGGTCATGTGCTTTGCACATGAGGGCATTTTTGTCAATTCAAAGGTTGCAGAAGCTTTGAGCTGTAAATTTGCCATTGAATTTACCTTTGAATTGACAAAAATGCCCTCATGTGCAAAATATATGACCAAATTAACTGAAAAAACTAACTGGGTTAGATCTAAAGGACAAAACGTGTTTGATATGAAAACATAAAGGACAAAACTCGTCAATTTTGAACATAAATGACAACGCCTGAAAATAGATATAAAGATAAAGAACAATCCTTGAAATTAACTAACTGACTGGTCATGTCACATGTTATAATTCTTACACAAACCTTATTAACGAAAAAAAAAAAAAAAACAAAAAAATTATCTATACCTCTAAGTAACTAACAGACTGGTCGTGTCACATGTCATAATTCTGTAAGCTCAAGATTTTTTTACCGCTTCTTGTATTTCATTCTTCATGATATATTTCTTAAGTTAAATCATATTTTATCTTGAAATCTCGTTTTATAATTATCTTCATTATTAACTATTGAATATTTCAATTATTCAACCCGTGTAATGAATGAGTTTCTAATCTAGTAATAATAAAAATAAATAAATAAACACTCACATATCATCCATGAATTTGATCGAAACAAGGACACTAGCAACGAGCAATCGATGAACATTAAACGAATTAATTGGCAAAAGTGGTTGTTTCTTCACAAACCGATCAAGATAAACATACGCTACAACATAGCACGACGGGCTGCAATTGGCGTATTTGAAGATCCGCTCCAAGTACTGCTGGATGCTTATACCAGGCCGGACCAAAGCATTAAAAATCGATAACTTCTGAGTGTCCAACGAGCGGTTTAGATCATTAGATTCCGCTACTCGTTGGAGAAGAGATGATAACAGATTTATAAGCTTAGGCATTAGGAGATCTGCCATTGAGGAACACATAGAACACTATTGAAGTGTGTGTGTATATATATATACATATAGTTATATACATATATACAATAGGATTGTGATAGAAAAGAGTTTTGGAGAATAGAGAACGCGTTGGGTGTGAGCTGGTGACACTTTTTTGGAAGAATTCATGACATGCATGTCCATAAGCTACAGGTAAGCCTTAGCTAGATATCTGTTGTTTTTTTATTTGTTTGTTTTTTTATATACTTATAAAAAAATGTATTTTTTTGAGTTTAGAGTATGAAAACAAACAAAATGGTATTTCTTTTGCTCCAATAATCACGCCAGATGAAAATCCTTTTTCCTTTTTTAAATATTTTAAATGATTTTAATGGAGAATGAGTAAGAAATGAGAATATCAAATGGTTGAAAAAATAATTAGTTATTTTTTTTCTTGTTAAGTTAGTTGACGGTGGTAGTATAGGAGGAATTGCAATTAATAATAACTAGGTTTAAAGAAGTTCGTCGCGTTGCGACAAATTTGTTTTATTATTTAGTCTGTGTTTACATGTCTTTTGAAATCACAACGAGCACGTTGCGAACGGAACTACTGACAAGAATAAAAAAAATGTAGAAAAAAACACTAAAAGATAACCAAAAGAAAATAAACCAAAAAGGTTGTATGGTAACGATGTTGTTCGTATGAAATCCGTGGTCAGGGATGAGCAAATAGTTCTGGGTACCGGTACCAAATTTGCCGAACCGAAAGATCTTAAGTACCAATTTGGTACCGACTTTTGGCTTTCCTGGTACCGGTTCACTACCGTTTTTACCTTCATATACCGGTACCGTAACCGGTATTTTCGGTATCAGTACCGATTCTGTATCGGTTGGCACCGAGCTCATCCCTACCTCTAAACTAAAAAAAGAAAAAATTAAATGTTGAAGAAAATCAACAAAAAATAAGTTGTACGATACCGTTGTTGTTCGTACGGTAGGGGTGTTCAAAAAAATCCGAATCCGAATTATCAAAATCCGAATCCGAATTATCCGAATTTTCGGATATCCGAAAATTCGGATTCGGATAGCAATATTGAAAATTTTCGGATATTTCGGATATCCGATATCCGAAATTTTAAATTGTTTTATTTTTTAATTTTTAAAATATATAACATATAAGTCAATTAAAACCCTAATTCTAGCCTACTTTATATGCTTTCTCAATTTCTCAGCCGCCCTCCTTACAGCTTCATAAAGCAAGTATGGTTTCCATTAAAGATAGAGACGATTCGAAGTGAACGAAGGTTGAAGGGTATGAGACTAACAAAGAAATCTTGAGTAATGGTTGTGAAATTGTTGGAATCTAAGTACACTTCGATGAGAAGAGAAAGATTCGATAAAGTGGGTAGGTCATTGGAGAGTGAGTTGCGTTCGATGGATAGAGTTTTAAGTTCAGAGAGATGGTTCTGGTTCGCCGGAACAGTTCCAGCGAGAGATTAGGAAGTGAGGTTGATGGCTGCGATATGTTGAGTTATCAAATTTGATTCTATCTCATGTGTAGAAATCTTTGGAATGATAATGTGGAAAATCGGTGAAACGAAAATGTGCAGATATCGGTGGAATGAAAATCTTCTGATGGTGGGGGATTAAGTTTATTCTTTTTCTTTTTTTTTAACATCGTATGTTTTTATTTGCTTTCATATGTTGAATTGGAAAAGAATTAGATAATTGGTCTAATACTTTTGTTTTTGGACAATTTAATTTTGAAACTCGAAAAGATGGATGATTGGTTTAGAATTTTATTTTAAATCATTTCTTTACTTTTTAAGTTTTGGATATCCGTTTCATTATCCGAATCCGTATCCGAAATTTCGGATTCGGATAGTGAAATTAGCTATCCGAAATTCGGATATCCGAATTTTCGGATATCAGGTTTTGAACACCCCTAATCACGAGTACGGTGGCAGTGATGTGATCAAAGGTTTTGACAAAGAGTCTGGCTAGCTCGACGAGCTGATCAACATGACCCATGAGTGGTGTAGGGATGAAGAAGAGGTCTAGTTTCTCCATGCTGAGGATACAGGCCGGGGTGAAGTTTGGGGATCTTTATAGACTATTATATCACCATGCATTGAACAATACATGAATGAAACAACAAACACTGTTTGAAGAAGAAAGGATTCCAAAATTGGCGGAACCCTACTTTGGATTAATTTGTTACGTCTCCTATTCTATTAAGTCTCATGCGTGTTGTAAAGGTGATTATCCACAAGTGATGAGAGCTCTAATCTCATGCTCGATGTACAATTGGAGGAACCCTACTTTGGATTAATTCTACTGGATTCCAAAATTGGCGGAACCCGAACAAATTTTATTTAGGAGTAAATATATATTTTAGTTAAATTATATGCATTGGGATGAGAATTCCATTGTCACACGAGTTTTACCCAATTGATGGAGTGTTCCGATAGTGCACGAGTTTTCCATTAACAATTCATGTTTTGCTAAATTTCACCGTCATTGGTGATAACATCCCAATCGATTTCAAGAAAAGTATGCATTTCATGCATGCATTTTATGTCTATTGTAACACAATGTCACTACTTAATATAGAATGTGCAAATCATGATGCATAGTGTACTAAGTTGGCTTATGGAAAAGTTGGTAGAAATAAAATAGGTAAGAGGGTAGAGATAGATGTGATATTTTATGATTTAAATATGTACAAGTTTAATTATTTCGTTTCTAGTTAAATGGAACCAATTATTGATCCTTGTTCATGAGGTTATAATCCAATGAAATCTCGACCGCCAAGCCCAAGTTCTTAACCATTTGAAACGCATCCAGTTGTTGCTCAGCATATATCGGCCACGTCGCAACAGGAACCCCGTACCAAATACTCTCGAGTAACGAGTTCCACCCACAGTGCGACACAAAACCCCCAGTCACCACGTCAGCCAGCACTTCCGCCTGTGGGACCCACCCAACCACTTTCCCCTTTTCAGCCGTACGCTCTAGGAATCCATCTGGCATGACTTCATTGTAATCCGTGTATTCCTCGGGGAACCCTTTATGCCCCTCGGGAGGCGGGCGGCGTAGGGACCATATGAACCGGCATCCAATCTGTTCTATCGCGACCGCGATTTCTCTCACCTGGTCCACACCGAACCATCCCTGGGACCCGAAGCATAACAACAGGACCGACGACTCAGACTGACCTTTCAGCCACTGCAACACTTCATGATCTGGTGTCGGCCTTTTCGGTTTTATCAACGGACCGACTGTATACACCGGAGGCGTGTTACCATCATACGAACGCAACGCATGATGCTCGAGCTCTTGAAACGTGTTCACGATTATACCTTTCGCTTCTCGGTACTTCCGGGTGTAACGAATGAACCTTTTGGACCAGTGATCCCTATCCAAGATCATATGGCCCACGACAATTGGTGGAACCGGGTTGGCATAGCTCGGAACCAGTAACTTGGTAGCTGAGTGACTGAGTTGGGATATGTCTTGACCCAGTTCATCTTGGAGGGTCTGGAAATAAAACATGGTCCCGAGAAAAGCCGCGTTGGAGGGGAAGAACACATAGGTAGGGAGATTAAACTCCTTAGCAACATCAATCATTGATGTACAAAACATGTCAACGACCAATGCACCAAGCCGATGGCCAGGACCAGTGAACTGACTAGCCACAAGCCCTCGTATGATGGGCTTGTGGCAGTTGATGACTACATCAGCCTTGAAGCCAACGGTTGGGCAATCTTGAAACAAATCGGGATCCATAGGGGGGAAATGGATGAATTTGATCCGAGTGTGGTCTGTGAAGGAGTCGGTGCCTATTTGGTCACCGAGGAGCTTTATCACGAGTAGGGGTGTTCAAAAAAATCCGAATCCGAAACCGAATCCGAATTATCCGAAAATCCGAATTATCCGAATTTTCGGATATTCGAATCTCGGATATCCAAAAATTCGGATTCGGATAACAATATTGAAAATTTTCGGATATTTCGGATATCCGATATCCGAAATTTTAAATTGTTTTATTTTTTAAAATATATAACATATAAGTCAATTAAAACCCTAATTCTAGCCTACTTTATATGCTTTCCCAATTTCTCAGCCGCCCTCCTTACAGCTTCATAAAGCAAGTATGGTTTCCATTAAGGGCATGTTTGGCTAAGCTTATTTAAGTTAAAAAGGACTTTTAGGAAAAGGACTTATTGACTTATGACTTTTTGAAAATGAGTTTTTAAAAAAAGTGTTTGGATTAGCTTATGGGATGGGAAAAACCAACAAGTCAATAAGTTGTTTTTTAAAAAGTGTTTGGCTTAATTAGCTTATTGATGTAAAATGACTAAAAGCTAATAAGTCAATAAGTTAGTTCAAAAGTCACAACATTCTAACTTTTCAAAAATGACTTTTTCGCCTTCTCAAAAAGTCATTTTGAAAAGGACTTTTGCATTTGCCAAACACTAAAACTTCTTATTGGCTTTTTGATTAAGTCAATAAGTGGTTGGAAAAGCTTAGCCAAACATGCTCTAAAGATAAAGACGATTCGAAGTGAACGAAGGTTGAAGGGTATGAGACTAACAAAGAAATCTTGAGTAATGGATGTGAAATTGTTGGAATCTAAGTACACTTCGATGAGAAGAGAAAGATTCGATAAAGTGGGTAGGTCATTGGAGAGTGAGTTGCGTTCGATGGATAGAGTTTTGAGTTCAGAGAGATGGTTCTGGTTCGCCGGAACAGTTCTAGCGAGAGATTAGGAAGTGAGGTTGATGGCTGTGATATGTTGAGTTATCAAATTTGATTCTATCTCATGTGTAGAAATCGTTGGAATGATAATGTGGAAAATCGGTGAAACGAAAATGTGCATATATCGGTGGAATGAAAATCTTCTGATGGTGGGGGATTAAGTTTATTCTTTTTCTTTTTTTTAACATCGTATGTTTTCATATTTTCATTTGCTTTCATATGTTGAATTGGAAAAGAATTAGATAATTGTTCTAATACTTTTGTTTTTGGACAATTTAATTTTGAAACTGGAAAAGATGGATGATTGGTTTAGAATTTTATTTTAAACATTTCTTTACTTTTTAAGTTTTGGATATCCGTTTCAATGGCTATCCGAAATTTCGGATATCCGAAATTCGGATATCCAGTTTTGAACACCCCTATCGTACGGTACTCATGATCAATGATAAGCAAATGGTACCGGGTAGCAGCACTGAATTCCCCAAACCAAAAGATTTCTAATATCAATTTGACACCAACTTTGGTGTTTTCTGTATCAGTGTCGGTTTTTACCTTCATGTACCGATACCGAAAAGAACTGTACCGGTATTTTCGTTACCGGTACTGGCTCGATACCGGTTGACACCAAGCTTATCCCAACCCATGATATTAAAAAATGATTAAAGTTAAAAAGTAAAGAAAATAACTATTATTATAATATTAACATAATAAAAGTATTAAAAAACTATATATTATTATAATATTAAAATTACTATTCATTAGCTTCTATTTTTAATATATAAATATAAATAAATAAATATATATATATATATACTAGGTTTAAAGAAGTTTGCCGCGTTGCGGCTAATTTCTTTTGTCATTTAGTCTGTGTTTACATATGTTTTGAAATCACTACGAACGTGTTGCGAACGGAACTGCTGACAAGAATAAAAAGAAAATATAGAAAAAAACACTAAAAGATAACTGAAAGAAAATCAACCCAAAAAGTTGTATGGTAACGATGTTGTTCGTATGAAACCCGTGATCAAAGATGAGCAAATTGTTCTGGATACCGGTACCAAATTTGCTGAACCGAGAGATCTTAATTACCAATTCGGTACCGACTTTTGGGGTTCCTGGTATCGGTTCACTACCGTTTTTTACCTTCATATACCGGTACCGTAACCGGTATTTTCGGTATCAGTACCGATTCCGTATTGGTTGGCACCGAGCTCATCCCTACCTCTGAAACTAAAAAAAGAAAAAAATTAAAAGTTGAAGACAATCAACAATAAAGTTGTACGATACCGTTGTTCGTTCGGCAACTGTGATCAGGGATGAGCAAATGGTACCGGGTAGCAACACTGAATTTCCCGAACCAATAGATTTACAATATCAATTTGGCACCAACTTTTGGCATTTTCTGTATTAGTGCAGGTTTTTACCTTCATGTACTGATACTGAACAGGACCGTCCCTGTATTTTCGATACCAGTACTGGTTCGATACCGGTTGACATCAAGCTTATCCCAACCCCTGATATTAAAAAAAAAATTAAAGTTAAAAAGTAAAGAAAATAACTATTATTATTATATTAAAATAATAAAAATATTAAAAAACTATATATTATTAAAATATTAAAATCACTATTTATTTCACTTCGTTTGTTAATACTAAGTTTATTAATACTAAGTTAAAGTAATACTTATAGTAATTGTAATAGTAATTATAGTAATAGTAATATATAGTAATAGTAATAAGTTTTCCTTTTACAGTTTTATTAAATTCCATTAAATTTTTTTCTAACTATAAAATTAAATAATTAACGTTTCATGTATTGTTATAAAATTTGATACAAATATAAAAATAAAATAACATAAATGGAATTAGTATGTTACTTATAAGGGATTTATATTATTCCTTAACTAGTAGTATGCCCCTGCGTTGCAGCGGTTGTCGTAAAACTGTGTCAAATAGTACCAATGCTATACCACTATCAGCGATCATTAACATTGGAAAAGCTCGTAAAAGCAAAATAAATAAAAACGGAAAAAAATAAAGGCGAGCGAAAAGCAGACGTAAAATATTTAAATCACGCACGCTCGTTGCAAAGAAGTTAAACCGAAACGTAAAACATAGAAAAAATAACTAAGTTAATCCAGGACTCGTGCGTTGCGACGAACTTGTCAAATGGAGAAATATTGATGTGTTGCGACGGGCCAAATGGGAAAAAATACATGAAAAAATGTTGAACCCTACACGCACGTTGCTGTGCGTTAACTCACAATTTAGAACGAAACGAAAATTTGGGAAAGTTGAAAAGTATGGTGGACCAAAATTGAAAAATAAAAAGAGTTGGGGTTAAATTATAAAAGATGAAAAGCTTTAGGTTAAAAGTAAAAAACAAAGTGTCTAAATTGCAAAAAAGTAAAACTTTTGGGTTAGAAATGTAAAAAGAAAAAAAAAATCCTATACATGAGGTAAAACACCATAAATTACAAAAAAATTAAAAAAATTATTTTTGTAAAACTTGAATCTATACTATATAATAAAAGAAACCATGTTTGGGCCACTTGTCATAATATTATGCCATTTACTCTATGGATAATTATCATTTAGTTTAATATCTTCTAATGAATTAGATAATCTCCTATAAAATATTATTTAGTTTAATCTCTTCAACCTATATAGTATAGATTATTTTGTAGTATTTAAATGATATATTAATAATAATAACTTTTGTATTTCTATCAAATTTTTCTTTACATGTTACTTTGTTATAATTATTAAATAAAAATATAACATTTTTTGTTTTCTTTTTTCTGCGAATCAAAATTTTAAATTATTACAAACTTTGAGATATGTCACTACCATATTTTTACCTCACAATTTTTTCCCGCTCAAACCCTTATCATTATTCAATTAAAGAAATGCATTTATAAGGTTTCCTAAAAATGTCATTGTCTAAAAAGAAGAAAAAAACGGAAAATAATGAATGAAATAGGCATTAACCGTTACACAATTTTTGAAGAGACACTATAACGTTGATGTGACGAAAAATGCTCCTTAAGGGGCATTAACCATTACGTATGGTCTTAGAAGATGTTTTATATAGGTATACGAGTTAGTTAATTATTTAAATACATTATTATCTAAGTTTTCAAATTAAATAACATCAAACACATAATGTTAATCAATATCACCTCTAACCAACAATATTGGTCATAATCAATATCCATGGTATTAATCAACTATAAAAGATTTAGGACTTATTTAGTACGATAATTATAAATAATCTTGGTTAATTGTGATAATCATAATAAATATTTGTGCTAATACGATAATCCATCACTGAAAAACATTAAAAAAAATATATGACTATATTTAATTGTGATAAAATTATGATCAATATTAATTTATAACCATCTAATCAGGTTATAAATTATAAAAGTAATTTTACATATAGTTAATTCATGTATTAGAATACATAGGATTTATTATATAGTTTAAACTGTTCAACCCGTGTAACACACGGGGAATTAACCTAGTAAACTATTATAGTAATAAAGTAAACTCTACTTAATGGTTAAATACTTATTTATTATCTACATAATACACGACATGGTTTCAAATTATTTATTATTCTTTGATTAGTTTAATATTTATGAATTAATTATTTCCATATTAGTTTAAGATATATTAATAATTTATTAGATATTAGATTTAGATATTTATAATATTATTACTTATTAATTGAATTTATTAATATTAAAATAAAGATATGGATAAGGATAAAGATAAAGATAAGTGGTATTATGTATTGGTTATTAATATTAAAAGAAATATATTAAACAAATATTAATAAAATTTATAGGGTTGAAAGAAAAAATGTAATGTGCTTTTCAATTACTAAAAATGTTGTGAAAATGCTAAGGAGGAAACAGGTAGAATTTGGCACTAGAAACACGCTTAGGGATATTTATGTGATAACATAGCAAGAACTATGTTCCCGTTAATTATTTATATATTCTTTTGCATAGCAATTAGAGGATATACATTGCGTTTTATGTGATAACTTAACAAGAACTATGTTCCCGTTAATTATCTATATATTCTTTTGCATAGCAATTATCTTTATTTATTTATTTATTTATTTTTTTGTTAAGGAAAAACATTGTAGACACTAGATCCATAATTTAAATCTTCTATAAATCTTCTATAATATAAGGGGAATTGAACTCTAATAATCCCAACTAGAGTTCATTGGTTATTGACAGTCTTACCTTTGAATATTCTCCCTCCAGTCTCACATTTCACCTATTTTTCCTACACCGGTCCCCCGTTAAAAAAAACTTAACGGAGTTAAGTTTTTTTTCAAATTACAAACAGATTTTTTAGGCTTTTTGATCAGAACGACGATAAAAGTCCATTGATGTAAAACTTACCTCGAAATGGTGCTCCAAATGACTTGATTTTTGTTAATTGGAAATTTAAACACCCGAATTGAAGCGTCGTTTTCATCGTTTGGAGCACTATTTCGAGGTAAGTTGTACATCAATGGACTCGTATCGTCGTTCTGATCAAAATCCGTAAAAAAGCTGTTTGTAATTTGGAAAAAAATAACTCCGTTAAGTTTTTTTAACGGGGGACCGGTGTAGAAAAAAAAAGTGAAAGGTGGGACTGGTGGGGGAATATTTAAAGGTGGGACTGTCAATGACCAAAGACCTCTAGTTGGGATTATTACAGGCCAATTCTCCATAATATAAAGGGTTATTGGATTTTATCACCTCCAACTATTTGTCATTGGTCGCTGCCACCCCTAACTAACACTTTGACGCCCGACACCCCTAACTTAACATTTAGTGTGTTCTGGCACCATCGATCAGGATCGTGTGACTAAACAATGTTTTCAAATATGAGAAAATCAAATTTTTTTCCTACCACATCCAGCTTCTTCGGAACAAATGCATCAATCGTATTGGGGAATCTCTCGAACACCTTACATAATGTGTCACTGTCACATGATGTCAGAAGAGAAGATTTGAGATGAAAAAAGTTGTTGCATTTCCGATCCTCTCCTCTCTTCGAGCGACCATAGCCTCCCACATCTTATGTCCTCGACTCTTGTATCTACAACACGCCGGTTCATCTACCCCATTGTTCCTAATACTGTGTTGCTCCTCGTTATTTCTACGCCTTAGTTCATCGATGTTGTCAAAGAAATCGTCATACAAGGTTCTATGGTTGTATCTCCCCGTCGCGCTACCCTCCTTGCACCCCTGTTCTCCTGCTCACCATCGTTGTAGTTTTAGATGTGTTGATTGTATGTGTTTTAAGTTTGAATATATACGTAAGTATATAATATTTGTGTGTGGTAACGACATAGACAAATTTACCCATTGTGCAAGGACACATGTCGCGTCCTAGTGGCTTCTTATCATTTAAATGTTAATTCACCCCATAATACACACATGTGTGTGTAAATCAAGAATGTATTGTTATTTGTTAACCTAAGAAAGTGAAGAGTAACTTGTTTTTTTTTTTTTAATTTTATATGTTGAGTATCAACAAATACTTGACATCTATATCTCACTTGTGTGTTTCACAGACAATTTTTGCACTTGTGCATAAAGGACAATCAATGAAATCGTCATGTGTACTAGGCTCACAACCTATTGTATTCGTGTGTCAAACGCCGCCTTAGTTTTTCTTTTAAACCGAAGAGGCTTTTGGTTCCAGCTGGTCAGATCAACCTTTGTCTTTTCTTAACTGGATATTTACCTAAAATCTGTTGAGTTGAAATTCTAAAGCCTGTCATGAGTCAAATCCATTATATCTTGCAAAAGACACAAAACGTTAGTAAAGTATCATAGGATATTCTATATGGACAAAAAAAATGCTTCACACTAATCTTTTGACTAACAACAACGACACTGACTGAATGTGGATAATCTTATTCTTACCTACACACTCTCACTCACTCACACTCATACATACATTGTTCTCCAAATGGATCATCAACCCTAGACCAAAGTTAACTTAGAAAAAAATATTATTATTCAAAATGTTAGGTAATCTAATTATGGAACCATCACTTGATAGTTGATATAAATAACACCAAATTCACATTTCATCTCCTATGCCATCTACAACAAATTGCAAGGCTGGTGTTTCTATTGCTGGATATATATTTTAGTCATCACTGGCTTTGCATCAACATGTCTACCCACCACTTACACGGTTGGCGACTTGATAAACTTTGTAATTGTTAAGTGTTTTTGTATGTTTTGTATATCATTGATCTTGATTACAAAGAATATATATAGATATAGTTCTATATTGTAGTAACATACGAAGATGAGATTTTAGAATAACTTCTAATAACAATAATTTTGGCAAACTGGAAAATAATAATCCCATCTTTCTGAAATTGGCCGATAATAATCCCAAGTCAGTTATTAGCCAATAATAATCCGACATCGTCCAATTTTTTTGTAAAATATACTGCCGTTAAAATAAGCTTAACGGAGTTAAGTTTTTTTCCGAATTACAAATCGATGTTTTAGGGCTTTTGATCAGCACGAGGATACGAGTCGATTGATGTAAAACTTACCTCGAAATTGTGTTCGAAATGGCTTGAATTTTGTTAATTGGAAGTTAAACACCCGAATTGAAGCACCGTTTTCGTGGGTTGGGGGCAGTATTTCGAGGTAAGTTTTACATCAATCGACTCGTATCCTCGTTCTGATCAAAAGCCCTAAAACATCGGTTTGTAATTCGGAAAAAAACTTAACTCCGTTAAGCTATTTTAACGGCGGACTATTTCACAAAAAAATGGACGAGGTCGGATTATTATTGCCTAATAACTGACTTGGGATTATTATCGACCAATTTCAGAAAGATGAGATTATTATTTTCCAATTTGCTAAATAAAATCTATAATGAGTGAGTTATGATAGATGAAGAGTGTAGGTCCACCCGGAGGATCGAGTAACCTCTATTCCCTGTTTTCCGACAAACCCGAAAGTGCGGAATCCAAACGGGTAAGTTAAACCAAGTTACGAACACGCAATACACAAAGATTCAATGATTAACACTCAATGTATTAATGCTATGAAACGGTTACAATGCAGTGTTTACAAGATAAACCTATAAACTCTCTGTTGTGTGTGTTCTCTTGGAAATCTATTCAGACTTCTTGCTGTGCTCAGTGTTTCTGTTCTGTGTCTGTGTTTATATAGTATAAGACTGACGAAATCAAGTCCCAGCCGAAACCACATAGGACGAAATCCAAGATATGGACGAAATCAGCTGATTTCGTCCTATTTGGTTTTCATCCTATTTGGTTTTCACCAAAATAGTGATTTCAACATGTGGACTTGGACGAAATCAGGGGATTTCGTCCCACATGCACATGGGCTCATGTCTTCATGTTGGGCCTCAGGGACTTTTCACTTGGGCTTCTTCAAAGATGGGCCAAACAAACAAACAGACAACATACTAACTTAATCTAAACACAAACTAATCATATATACTGCACACACGCAGTTACATGTTCATTAAACGATACAAAGTAAATCGCATACCGAGTCAAGACAGGAGGTTGTCTTGACTACGGCCTTCACTTCGTAGCCGAGTCGAACCGAGCCAAGCCGTATCCACACAATATGTATCAACAAACTCCCCCTTGGATGCTGCTCGTGAGGTTCGTAATCTCGTTCTCCATCTCTTGATGGTGCATTCATTCTCGGAAAGGATCTTCAAAGTCTTCACGTGAAACAATCAGGGAGTGTATCAACAAACTCCCCCTTGAACGATACTCATGAATCTTTTGAACTTCAAAACTTTAGATCCTTGAGGTGTTGATGAGAGATCAACTACAACCCGATCATCTTGATCTTCTGATTGCATCAACGTCGTGTCTTCACTTTACGGCTTGTCATCTGACTCATTCTCTTCGCCTTTAGCTGATTCTGATGTCGCATCTGCACATACAAGAAAGCTAAACACGTAATGAGAACAACCGCTTGGAATATAGACAAATTAAACAAACGACACATATGAGATCAAATCTCAATCAAACACCGACCGACAATAGTTTGAAAGTTTAGAAAATGATCAATTTTAATCCCTTACTTTCAAAACTTGTTAACTTCGACTGTTTATGAAGGTGCAATTGTTTTCCGGCTTACGATCAGGATTTTGGGTAGGATAGACTCGAGTTCCAACATCAGTCAATCAAAAATAAACTAGAAGCAAAATCTTTTTGGCTTTTATAAAGTTTATATTAAAACACACCTAAAATCTTTTTGGAATTTTTCATTTTTCAAAAGTAAATACGGAAAGCAATAAATAAATATATACAAAGATGCAGATACTGAAAGCAGTAAACAAATATTTACAGACATTCTTTTTGCGAGTTTCGAGGGTAAGAGAATCATATCAGTGTACGGTCACGCCAAAACGCTCTTTTTGTTCAATTAGTTAACAATTAGATAAGCATCCTATAACAATTATCGGTATTGTTGTCCACATAAGCTCAACTTATCAGATGTAATCATGGCAAGGGGATACGTTAAGGTATGATTTATACTCACCGACCGGTGTTCATCCACATCACGACACATTCCCGTATCAAGGTATGCACGAGAGTTCATCTTACCGGTGAGTATACCGTTTATCATCTGTTTGACCGTATAAAAGATGTGAGAAACTCACTTATTTTGATTGAAAACAAGCCCTATGTGATAGAATCACTTATTGATGAGGAACTTGATTTTCATATGCATGAGGGCACAAGAGCAAGTCCGTGAACAGGTCAGTACTTTCGTACAGCAGAGAGACGAACTTGACTCCCAGATAAATGTGATATATTATCACTTATTTTATGGGACATGTGATTGTTGATCACTTATTGAGGTCGAATGCAATATGTACACGTATGTATAGTATCATGGAGGATCTAGACTTCGTCTCCGTTATTTTTGGGTAAAAGATACAACCATGATACCCAGATGATAAACAGCATAAAGACCGAATATCTCAGAACCTCGGCAATCTCTCAAACGAAATTTCGGTACTAAGACCATATGCCAATGTGCGGTTCCCACCTGGTCTTCAGTCGATTTAGGTTTATATCACCCTGCACACTTTAAGATGATTGTGAGCCTACCGATACATCTTATATAGAGCTGCTTAACATATTTCATTTTGCATTTCAGTTCGAAGATGTTTCAACAGACCACTGATCTATTATCATTTTCTCTTTTTCTCGCCAGGAAACTCATTTTTGTTTTTCCAATGTTTTTGGGTTTTGAAATTTTTCGATGTTTTTGAATTTTCAAATTTTGGATTTACTCCCCCTAAAATCAACAAACTAAGATAAATTTTAAAAACACAAAGGTATTTGCAAAAACGATTTTCCGATGTCGGTTAACTCATGTTTTACCTCAATGCCGTTTACCAAAAATAATTTAATCAGAAATGATTTATCGAATTTTGGAAAAATCAGTTGGCACGTCGGTAAGCGATGCGGACCATGACAACATTGACGAGTTTCATAGTGAAACAATCACGTGTGAGGTGATATTCGAGATCAACGTGTCTGGCCAAAGAGTGCTACGAGAGGATAACAATTTATAAAGCAGCTTAAATATCGACAAGTATAGGAGAGATTAGAAATTTAAAACCGTATCCTGCAACTGCTTCGTGCATTGCAAGGAATCTGAGTGCTCTCCCAGACTGGATATCCACCCGGTGTGGACTTCAAAGTCGATTCTTTGTAGCTACTGAGAAGTCTCTTGACAGCAACAAGATCATAGACCTCTGGGTCCGGCTGGTCTTCCACATTGCACCAGCGAAGGTCTTTATCTTTCTCTTGAGAAGTAGTGTGCGGTTGTTCAATCCATGCTAAGGCATCCGCACACCCGGTTGGTTTGTTCAACAAACACATTTTCTTCAATCACACCGCAAAGAAATGTCCACTACACGTTTATCTTGTTGAGTTTGAACTTCAGACGTGTTGCAGGTGCGTACATTTTGATTTGAATCTACCCTGGGGACCCGATCAAAGCCTTGAACAATCAAACTTTTGAATGATTTTCATTTTGTCGAAGGTTTTCAATTTCTTTCGACAGACAATTCTGTCTCCCTTTTCTTTTTCTCTCCACCAAAGGCAACAATTTCTTTTGTCGCCGATCTTGTGCATGGACACTCCACTATCAACAATCCAATGACTATCGATAGTTCCTCCTGGAACATCCTGCACACTCACTTAGAGATTAGTTGGAGAGGGGGATCCAAGCCTTAATAGACTTGGGTCGTCCTTCATCATCGAGGATTGTGACTTCGATTTCCTGATGATTCGGAATGGATTGAGCTTCCCCTGAAACAGTTACCGATTTTGGTTTCCAAATCTGTTTTTGTTTTTCATTTTTAATTTCTAACTTAACAGACTTTGTTTGGACAACCTCCGGTTTTAACGCCTTTTCAACTTCTTTGACGTTTTGACGTCGTTGTTTTGTTTCTTGTTCTTTAACAGTGCGTTTATCATGTTTTGGAGAAACATGTCGACGTTGTGAGTGACCTTGTTCAGAGGGGGCTCTTTCAACAAAATTTGGTTTGGGCGAGTTTGTGCAGTCTTTAATGATGTGCCCAACCTTCCCACATTTAAAACAAGTTCTCCTTTCAACAAACTTAAGAGAACCTGATCGACGACCTGACGTAGAAGTTGTAGACCCAGAGGTACTAGCTTCACACCTGTTTGTGTGTTGGGTGTAATTGTTATCACTATTACATTTCAAAATGTTGACTTTTTGTACAAAATCGGTATTTGATTTATTTTCAAAAGTCTCCACTTTATCAGTACCTTTGGAGGCCATAAACTTAACGTCTTTTGTTTTCTTCTTGTAACGAGCTCCTTTAGAATCAACCTTAGCCTTTGGCTTTGGAGCTCGTTGTTGTTGTTTACCCTTAAAAGCAATTGGTTGTTGCTTTGTCGGTGATTTTTGATTTCCAAATTTTCTTCTAACTTCAGCTTTTGGAATAGGATCACACTGAGTTACTAAAACTCTGGGGATCGCTTTTCCCAAAAACTTACTGGTAGTATCTTCAAACACTTTGTCAATCAAAGATTGATTGACATTTTTAATTGGAAAAGCTGTGTTTGAATAAATTTTGTCATCACCGACTAAAGTATACAACAAGTTATTGCTCTTAACAGCAGACACACATTCATTGTCATCTTTGACATCCTTGACAGGATCTATCACTTGCTTGGCAACAGGTTGCACGGCAGGAGTAGAAGGATCACAAAGAATATGATTCTCAATTGGAATTTCTACTCCTTTCGTCTCATCAAGTGATTCATCCTGGTCATTCACATCTGATTCATCATCTGAAGAATCATAGTCCTCAATGGTTGGAGAACTTTGATTTGAAGCACATGATGACTTTTCTTTCCGATCAGATGAGCCCTCCGATGAATTGTCCGGTTTGAACCCTAGGCCAGTAGTAACTTCCTCATAATCAAGAGGCACACTGGGTTCATACCGAGGCATATCCTCTTCATCGGGCGACTTGGTATAGTCGTGTCTTAAAGGGGGTGGACACTTCCTATAACCAACACCTTTAACGTTTCCATTTAGTTTCTGAACGTCAATGATGTGATCAAGCACATATCGAGAGTTAGAATAACTATCCAATTTGAGCTTGATCGCTTCATATTCACACTTGGCCACGGCTAGCTCTTTCTTGGTTTCCTCAATGATATTAATGTAGTTATTAATACCAATTTGTTTGTTGAAAACAGTTTTTGTTAATTCGGAAACACTTTTCTTTTGGGTTTCAATAACTGTTTTAAACTCCTTTTCATTTCGAGCTAAGGCCATGTTTGCCTCTTTGCACTTAGACAGTTCAATAACCAAACTCTGATTGTGACTATGAACCGTTTCAGATTCAAGCTTCAATTCAGTACAAGAATTACAAACACTAGGAGTAGGAGGATCAGAATTTACCTGACTTGTCGAGTCCGAGACATTTGCCATAAAGGCAGTCTGATAAGAAAAAGATCCATCTTCAGAATGATAATCTCCCGCATTCGAGCTTTCTTCAGCTGAACTCCCGCTATAACCCGAGCTATCATCTGATTCAGAAAATTCTTCTTTGTGCACATGCTTGATGTGACTGATGATCTTCGCATAGCATGCATTTCCTCCTCCTAACTGTACGGACCAATCACATCCTTCATCAGCTTGAACTATCAATGCTTGGTTGGGGTTTGAAGGCCCTGACTGGTTGGTTTGGTTGTTAGCAGCTACTATCCCTCTTTCGTTGTTAGCTTGATTTGAAGTACTTGTTTGATTTTGGAAGGGATTTTGGTTGCCTTGTTGGTTGCCTTGTTTGCTCGGTCGCGTGCATTCACGTTTGAAGTGACCATTTTCACCACAATTAAAGCATGTGACAGCACCCTTGTCAAACCCGTACTTGGTATCCATTTTGCTTTCCAAGCTGGTTCTCCCCGTTCTGCTCATATAATCCTTTGCCCTTCTCATAGCACTAGCAAACGCCCACTTGATATCCATTAACTCCATTTCATCCCTGTCTATCTACTGATAGTCTTCGTTTGTCAAATTAATGTTGTCAATTTGACTTGCGACTAATCCGCTGTAGGCATTAACCATAGTGGTAAGAATTTCAATGTGATCCCGTGCAGCTTCTACACTCACTTTGGAAAGATTTGAAGTATCAGGTTTGTTACCATAGAAGGCTTGTTGTGGTTGGGCTTATGGTGGGGGTTTAGAAAAATAGGCAGTTGGATCAAATTGGGGTTGAGGTGTGTCAATTTGAGGTTTTGGAAGATAGGCATTTATATCAAATTGGGGTTGAGGTGTGGCTACTTGAGGTTTAGAAAAATAGGCAGCTGGATCAAATTGGGGTTGGGGTGGTGCAACTTGAGGTTTCGGAAGATAGGCATTTATGTCAAATTGGGGTTGAGGTGTGGCTACTCCTCCAAAATAGGATCTTGGGTAGAAAGCATTTGACACATAAGCTGTTTGTATCTTTGGTTGCTGGCTTGTACTAGCAGCAGGAGCAATCCCTCCAAAGTACATCTCTGGATTTTGAGGGACAGGAATTAGTTTAGCTTTTCTGATTTCTTCTGCATCCTTGTTCTCCAGCTTTTGAACAAACTCATAGATACTGACAGTATCCAATACACCTGTATGCTTTAACAACTCAATGAATGGGCTCCACTTTGGTGGGAGAGCACCAGCAAACCGTGCGACTATTTCCTGTGAAGATACAACAACCTTGTAAGAAATCAGTTCACTAATTAAATGATAAAAACGAGTTGTCATCTCATTCAATGTTTCAGTCTGCAAAAACATAAACCCTTCAAACTCCTTCTTTAGTAAATCCTGACGCGTCTTCCGTGTGGCCGCATTTCCTTCTCCTCTCGCTACCAATGCATCCCATAAACCTTTCGTGTTCTTACAATAAGAGAATTGATGAAAGATGTCTCTGTGAAGTGCTTGAGTGAGAGTAGCATACGCCTTCTTCTCCAGATCATATGCCTTTTTGTCGGCTTCTTGCATATTATTGAAAGTTGTCGCATTTGATCCTGCTTCTTCAAGAGCTTCACTAAATGCAGAGGTGAAGCACGTCCATAATTCTGTGTTTTGTCCTTGAACGTAATTATGGAAACGACCCTTCCATGATGGATAGTCGTTCATGTGATTCAGCTTTGGCGGGCGATTGTTGCTACCCGTCTCATTCTCACTAAGCAAAAGATTTTGAATGCTCTGATTTTGATTTGACACCATTGCCCATTGACTTGAACTTATTGACTGTTGTTGTTTAGGTATGGTACTCGTCATATATTCGGCCAACGACATCTGTTTTTGAGCTGGTTGTGGATCCGTACTCCAATCCCAAGGACTCGTACAACTCATGATTGGTGTATGAAATTGAAAACCGATGAAAGATAACTCAAGCACTTGTGTGGCCCCAAATAAATAAACATCAAATGAAGATTTGAAATAATCACGTGAAACATCAAATGAAGGTTTGTGGGGCCCAATATATTCCAAGTTTTTATTGTATTGAATTCCAAGTTTCAATATGTGCAGCCCTTTAATTGCAATAATATCGGCCCAAAGATCAACGAAAATTTTATAATATCGGCCCAGAACTGATTTCGGTTATAGGTGATTTCGGCTGGAGTGAGGAGTGATTTCGGCCCAGATGTGATGGGTGTTTTCGGCAGGAAGTGAATGTGATGAGATAGGTGATTTCGTTGAGATTTCTTCTAGATGAGATAGGTGATTTCGTTGAGTGGATGTTTGATTTCGTTGAGGGTGATGTGGGAGTGATTTCGGCTGGTTTTGATAACACCAGAGTGATTTCGCTGTATGATATAGTTGACCAAGGATTTCGTTGACTGAATGGGTTTTCGTTGACCAGTTGTTTGTATAGGGATTTCGTCCAGAACTTTTTACAACCTGATTTCGTAGACAAATGATAGACAAGAAGATATTTATCAAACAAATAATACTTTATCCTTTCAAATCTTGTTGTTTATCTTCTGACACAAAGGCCTCTTTTGTCAAACACCCTTACTGAAACAGATTTCGAAGCTTCCTTATTTCAACCATTCATCATTAGTTGGTGAGATAAAGTAAATCTTATCCTCTGATGATGTTGTCTGACACACTCAACCTTACTTTCGGCTCACAAATTTCAAGCAAAACACCATCATTTTTATGTCACAAAATTCAAACCATATTATTTTAATCAATAACACTTCAATATTCCAACAAAACAAGATCAAAACACAGATATTATGCAAGAACAGTTTGAATATGATGAAGAACACTCTTGAATATTTTGATGAACTTGAAGAAGTTATAATTTTTCCGGCAACCGATAAACTTTCCGAACAACAATTTTTGCAAGAAACTTAAAAAAAAACCTTAATACAACATGTATAACAAAGATTTTAACAAGGTTTTGAATGAACTAACGGCAAAATACAAGATTTTCAAGAATTTAACACTAGATTTTCTAGAATAGTTGAAATTCAAAGCTCAAATCTTAAAGAACAATTTCTGAAAATGCATGAAAATCTTTCAAAACACAAGATAAACAAACTTGGTTTTAACAAGGAATCGAGCCAATGCTCTGATACCAATTGTAGGTCCACCCGGAGGATCGAGTAACCTCTATTCCCTGTTTTTCGACAAACCCGAAAGTGCGGAATCCAAACGGGTAAGTTAAACCAAGTTACGAACACGCAATACACAAAGATTCAATGATTAACACTCAATGTATTAATGCTATGAAACGGTTACAATGCAGTGTTTACAAGATAAACCTATAAACTCTCTGTTGTGTGTGTTCTCTCGGAAATCTATTCAGACTTCTTGCTGTGCTCAGTGTTTCTGTTCTGTGTCTGTGTTTATATAGTATAAGACTGACGAAATCAAGTCCCAGCCAAAATCACATAGGACGAAATCCAAGATATGGACGAAATCAGCTGATTTCGTCCTATTTGGTTTTCATCCTATTTGGTTTTCACCAAAATAGTGATTTCAACATGTGGACTTGGACGAAATCAGGGGATTTCGTCCCACATGCACATGGGCTCATGTCTTCATGTTGGGCCTCAGGGACTTTTCACTTGGGCTTCTTCAAAGATGGGCCAAACAAACAAACAGACAACATACTAACTTAATCTAGACACAAACTAATCATGTATACTGCACACACGCAATTACATGTTCATTAAACGATACAAAGTAAATCGCATACCGAGTCAAGACAGGAGGTTGTCTTGACTACGGCCTTCACTTCGTAGCCGAGTCGAACCGAGCCGAGCCGTATCCACACAATATGTATCAACAAAGAGTCATGTCTAATAGATCTTCATGGTGTAAATATAATAAATTAACATCTACTAATTTTGTTAATTTTAGGCTAAGTGTTATAGTTTCACTTTTTTACATTACCGCCCCCAAAGTGTCTGTCACCTTTTTTTCTCCACCTTTTATATATGTATAAGGGTTTTACTATCCATCACCTATTAAAATAATATTTAAACTGAATAAATTAAAAACAATAATAAAAAAAGTCAACATGTGTTGCTCTCTATTGGCCACATGCCAACTTCCACTTCCTCCACACCAACTTCCACTTCCTCCACACCGTGAGAGGGCTGGCGCCCGATGCCCTTAACGCCATTCACGCCCACACAGAGTGTTGTATCACGCATTCATGCCTTTAACGCCCAAAGCCGTTGCAATGTGGCAAGGGCGTTACACCATAACAAATGGCTTTAAGGAAGGTGCAAGTAAATTTTAGACCAATGAACCTGTCTTCACCGTACACAATTTCATATTGTAATAAAAACATATTTGACATTTGACAAATATGAATAAAACTCAACTCTGAAACAAAATTCATATTCAAAGTTTGATTTCCATCATCGCTTTTTACAATCCAATATACCTGGTTCAACTCATGGCCTTGAACTGTTAAACAAAACCCAATGTGAATATGAATTTAATAACCTTATATGACATACAATATACAATTCGAGTTCATCATAATTAATCACAAGGACATTTCTATTAAATTCTCGTTACACAATATGACATTATGATGTTCAAGAAGCAAAACCGTCTATTCTATTTTGTGTTATACGTATTGTAGCATACTAGGATTGTATATTTACATTCCAATGTTCCAGGAGCACCACCATTATATGTACAAGGATTTCGTAAAGGACTCTAAACCTCGGCTTCAAGATGGATGTTGGTTGATGCACCCGCTCAACTATCATGACTGGAAATTAAATCGCAGATATAAAGATAACATTACTCGTTGGCACTTTGATAAAAAATCTACTTGTAATTTAGAGGGGATGGTTTCAATCTTTTACTTATAAATGGATCTATTATCTCTAATGGGTCAAATGGGTAAAGTGGAAAACATTGACTTCAAAATTATATGCTAATTATTTAAAATTAATTTTTTTGGTAAAGTGTTAATCCAACATGTACCAATAAGTTACCCATTTTGATCTATTAACCAACCTGCATGACCCGCCCATTTTCAACGTCTAATTAGTAATAGCAAACAAGGAACCCAAACCTGGTCTCGTCTTCTTTACGTCTTGTGACTACCGTAGGATCGTCGTTATGAATTTCGTACTCAGGTGAAAGCAGATCAGTTGGATGATTACCAGAAAATGCTCCAACTTTATTATATGATGATAGTAACCGTGAAAGAATCTCTTCAAGCTTTCCAGAATGCTCATCATGCCGATCCATCTCAATAAGATCCTACAACAAATCATATGATGACATTAGTACATAACCGGGCTTAATGTCTAGGGCCTCTAGGCCCAGTAAATATAGTTGGGTCTGCTGGGACCTAATTAACTCCCTTCACCGACATAAAGACCCGACCCAGATACCCTTGTAGCAACATCACACATCAACGAAAGAGATAGAGAGATAGAGAGTCTTGAGGCAATGTATACCTGTACAGCTTTATTTGTAAAAAGTGGTAAAAACTTATGGCGGCAATACAAGTTGAAAAGCAAAGTGAAGATTATGAGAATTAACGCAAAGCCGGATGCAGTGCCAAATCTTTTCATTCCAAAGATGATTGAAGCTAGTGTTTGCATGACTACTAAAGAAAAGACTGCAGCATTATGTGCAACAGGCCAATAATTTCCATTTGTATTGTATCTTGTAATATAAACATTCAAGATCTGCAAGAACCAAATAGCTCATCAGCTTAGCCATTGCGCATATAAAGTAACAGTGAAATGCAAACCTGATTTCTATATACAAAATAGGCGAAGAAGTAGTAGACGAGAAGAAAAGGTAATATCAATGGCGCCAAAATGGAAAATGTGAATCCGAGAAGCGTAAACAAAAGAGTCCTTGGAACTTCAGTGTGATAAGGGAAAGTGTAAAGATCACCATAGCCTTCTTTTCTCATAAGAACAAATTGACAAAACCAATTGACTATAAGAACAAATGGTTGCATCAATTCATATGCCAGACTTGCCCAACCAGTTGTCATAATGTAGGTCATAAAAAAGGGTGCCTGCAAAACAGCACATAATCACCACAGAGCTAGTGGACCTATGTTTGGACCAACAGGTGGCGGATCCAGCTTGTTCTTTTTTCAGTGGGTTCCTTTTGATAGATGCTGTAATTTCATATGATATGACCGAACATAAATGTTCTAACTAATCATTCCAAACCGAACCAGTGTCTTTACCTACCGGATCCGCCCCTGAACTAGAGAAAGGCAAATGGACTAGAAAAAAGCCCAGTTTACAAAGTGAGCAAGGAAAGAAACTTCACCTGACCAGGAACTAAATTGCCAAGAAGGATAGCAATGTCTTTTATACCAGACACAGTAAGTAAACGCATACGATCCCACCAAGTACCTGTGAAAAGGTTGTACAAAAATATATTCCAAAAAAAGAAGATAATAGCTTTGCAACATGCACTCTTTTTTCTCCCACTACGCGAAACGGCTCCTTCAAGTGTAGCAAACATCAGCATCACAGGTGGCACGAGCAAAACGAAAAACGTCAGCACCAGACTTGGTAGATACCCGGATATGATATTTGCATACTTCCTGCAATATTCAATAGACTGTTTCTATCAAGTATGCTAAATGTATTTAAGGTAATCCTCAAGGATGTAAACAGGCCAAACCGCTCGTCAGTTTAGTCGGGTTCAGATCACACAAGCTCAAAACAAGCCCAGCATTGAGCCCGAGCTCGAGCCTAATTCGAGCTCATTTTAAAAACGAGCTAGAACCCAAGCTTCACATACTGCGCCGGAACGAGGCTGGTGAGCCTAAACAAGCTTGTTAATTGTATAAATAAAATGATTGTATTTTATTTAATAAATCTTATTATATGTATAAAACTATAATTAGAAAAATACATAAATAAGTATATATTTGTATGTGTGTATATATATACACACATATATAAGTAAATTGAATATTAAATAAATGGAAAACAGGCTAAGCCCAAGCCAAACTCGAGCTCTCTTAAACTAAACGAATCAAGCTCTTAGGCTTGTTTACACACCTAGCGATATGTCAGCGTTTATAAGCCTCACATGAGCAAAAATTATCATGGTCAGACTTACCAACACATCATCATTATGGCCCACTGATTACCTTAAAGTTAAAATTCTAAAACTATGCTAACTTTCTATGAAATAATCACATTATTTAGCATACACATATATAGAAGACCTTAAAAAACAAATAATGTTTCATCTGTACACACAAATTACAGGAAGTTGACAAACCTTTCTGATACTCCTCTGAGGAACGGAAATGTGCTCTCCAACAGAGCAATATTACAAAGACCTTGAACTAATGTTGTAGGTAACAAAAACCACACACTGAAGAGAATAGTGCCCATAAAGACTAACGTCTTACGGATCCAAAGATATCTATACGGTATACAAAGATTAGCCCAATAAACATCATGTGGTTCTGGAGCAAAATCTGAGACCCATAACATAGGATCTTTTGACTGGATGGTGTGTGATGCCACCATAGCAGCGTATCGGGTCCTAAAAAACACAAATGCTGCTGCACATTCCTGTATTAAGACCGACAAATCTTTAGAATCAGAAGAACCAACATCAGAAATGACAACAACAATAATAATAATAATAAAGAGACAAAAAACCTGACCTGACCCTTCATATCTGATTTATGCTTATGTTTATGTTTCTTGAAAGCAGTTTCTGTTTCAGCAGCAACTATTTTCAAAGGGTTTGTAGGTGGGAGAGCCTCCAAAGTTATTGGTTGTACATATTGGTTTATAGGAGTACTCTCTTTAAGCACATTATATATCTTTTCTGTTTCCGTCTGTGTGAAAACCAACATATGTAAGTGTTAAATATCTGATTGATTACTCAAGAAACGAACGTGTGAACTTGATTTCAAAAAGCGCGATCCACACCAGGCGCTTAGGTCCCAAAAGCCAAGGCACCCAAAGAAATAAAAACCAAGGCATTTAGGTCCCAAAAGCCAAGGCGGGAGTCATGAGGCGAGAGTTTCATGTACAATCGGTGTTCTCTATGCACAACGAGAAGTTGCGTCTCTCTCATCTCTTTTACATAACAACCTTTTTATCAAGTAAACCATTCAAATTTCGTTATCCCTTTGTAGTTTTATTTAATATTTACAAACATAACAACCTAATTTTGACCAATTTTTACCTAGATGTGCATGAGGCGCCGGCTCAAGGCCTGGGGTGTTTTTCCAGATCGCCTCGCCTCGCGTCTTAGGAGATCCTTTTGAAATCAAGTGTGTGAATACTAACAACATATGCTTACCATTAATTTCTGAATAGCACCGGATCGATAAACCATTTGGTGTGCAAGATAACTCACATTATACCAACTGGTGAAGTGTTTACTAACAACTTCACTATATGATTCTCCTGGAGACCATGGGATACCCCGGACAAGAACTGTGTAGTGACTTGGTTTTCTTGGAAACCTAATTGCTTGTTCTAACCTCATTCTTGCAACATTCTTGAACTCCTATCACACGAAACCTCTTCGATTATGTGACAAAACATGTCTGAAGCATAGGATCTCTTTGTCTAATATTTATTTTTTAATAAAGATTATCAACTGATCTATTTTTTTTGCATCAACTATCCTCATCATTAGACCAAACTAAAGTAGATGTAAAATGAAATGATTGTAAACAACTACAGGTGTCAATGAGACGAGCTGCTTTTGAGATACTCGAGATCGGCTCACTAAAACCTCAAAACCAGCCGAGCTTAAACGAGCTCGAGCCTGAATTGGAGTTCGTTTAGTAAATGAGTTGGAGCATAAGTTTGACTAGGCTCTAATAACTCTATAGCCTATTACAGTATTTTTATTTAAAAAATATTTTAATTTTATATAATAATAACTGCTTTATATAGAATCAAAATCATAAATATTGCGAAAAACTTAATTACCTATGTTTGTAAGTAAAATAATTAAATATTAAACAAGCCATGCTCGAGCTTTACAAATTATTATTAAGCTTGAGCCCGGGACAATAATATATGAAACGAATTTGAAGAAAACAATGATGTTCACATCCTTACAATGTATAGAAGAACATAAGCAGAGACAGATATGACATAGAGCGCGAAGAAATGGGCCCAAAGCCTGAGAAAAAAGAAGAAGGTAAGAATCAATGGAGACCAAGGAACAATGGTTTTCATCAAGCATACCCTGTAGAACCTTCTGGAACATTCCTAATAGTAAATATGTCCATCTGTGTTTCAGGAGACGTCTGATCTATCGCTTGCCCAAACAAGTTCACAGGAAGGACAATAAATATGCAAAGAACAGCTGCAACGGAAAAAATCCGTATGCTACACCAAACATAACAAGAAATAACAATTCTATTAGTGATACGGACTGTGAGATATGATTTTGTATGCTTCATTTGACATTCCATTGCAGTTAAGTTAAATGATTGTTCCACCTAGGCCATTTAAACTTTTTTTGAGGGGTGTTACGACCCAAGTTTCATTTTCGTTACAATGTTCTGAAAAAATAAAAACCTGATCTACAACATGTAGTTTAGTTACATATCCTGACATGGAGTGTCAGTTGTGTAAAATAGCTGACGTGACATGCCCATTTGTGTAAACCATTCATGCCACATGTCAATTTTACACAACTGACACACGCCACCTAAACATTTACAAAAATGTTTACCATGTACAACATGTAGGTAATGCAAGTTGGGTGTCAACTTATATAAAAAAAAAAAGAACACAGAAATGATACTTGTGGGGTTAAACCTCTTCGAAAGTTTAAATACCCTACATGGAACAATTGTGCAACTTGGTTCGGATAGTATTGTATTGTATTGATCTGATGCTCTAAAAGACAAAAAACAAACAAGAAAACTAGTGTAGTGAGTTAGTATCTCACCAGAAAACGATGAGCCTAATAAACACGAGTCCATCTATACCCCCGCAGGCATAGATATCATCGTCAGATGCTTCCCATGCCTTAACTAACCAGCCAGCAGATGGGATAAGTCTGTCAAAAAAGTAATGGTTCTTTTGGGCTGGCTGAAGCTGTGCGAGCCTCTGCCCGAAATAAACTTTCAAATTATACGGTTGTTTTCTCAATATTGAATATAGCGAGAAAAACCCGACACAAATCACTATATTGAAACCAGCAGATGTCAGTAAGGCTGGTAAGATCATTTCTGACTCCTATTTTTCTTCTTCCAACAAATATATTAACATGAAATATAAAGTTCTGCTTCTTCAAAACGGGTTCACACCTGACAAGAAATTAGAATATTATAAGGAAAAGTGTTGTGAACCCAACTCTAAGCAACAAAAAGACTACCTATTTTGACCTGTTAGGGTGAGCGGGGCACAAGCGGTGACCCCTTTCGGTGACCCAAGTCACCTAGCGGGAACACCGCCGCCGTTGGTGCGGTGAGGCAAATCGGGGACCATGCTCGGTGGGAGTTCACCGCGAAGAAGAAGGAGAGAGTGGTGGGCCCAGCCTTTTTCCAACCAATCAAAAGTTTTCTTTTTTTTTCTTTTTTTTTTTAATAATAAAAAAACAAAGGGAGTTAATAAGAGGGGAGTGGTGCCATCAATTTAGGGTGTTAGGGGAGTTTAAGAGGGGAGTTGACGTGGCACACGAGGATTGGTTATGCGTAAGAGAGGGGACTCCCCTCTTAGGGGAGTGCCCCCCTCACCCTTACCCAACCCATCTGACCTGCTCGTTAGGCAGAATTCCAACACCGTACCATGTATCTATTCTTGAATATTGTGATATTAGATAACTAGTTGCTTAGGGTGAGCGGGGCACCAGCGGTGACCCCATGCGGTGACCCAAGTCCCCGCTAGGGAACACCGCCGCCATCCCTGTGGTGAGGCAAATCGGGGACCCAAATCGGTGTGAGTTCACCGAAGAAGAAACGCGGAGATGGTGGGGCCAGCCTCTGTTTCAACCAATGAAACATTTTCTTCTTTTTTTTTTTTTTTTTTGAATAAAAAAACAAGGGGAGTTAAGAGGGGAGTGGCGCCATCAAATTGGGGTGTTAGGGGAGTTTAAGAGGGGAGTTGACGTGGCATATGCTGAGTGGTGGTGCGTAAGAGAGGGGACTCCCCTCTTAGGGGAGTGCCCCTCTCACCCTTAACTCTAATCATTAGTTTTCTTTCGGTAGCTTTAAACCGAAATTATAAGAGAATAAAAAATTAATCAGTTTCGTTAAAACACTAAAAGAGTCTCGTACCTTATTGTTTTAAACTCTAATCATTAGTTTGCAATAATCGTTTTAAACATCCAGCATCCCTATACTCATATAATACACATTTAAGGAGAAGTTGAGTTTGTTCAACCAAAAAGGCTTTAATGTACTGATAGGGATGGCAACGGGCGGCTAAGGGAAAGGTTTTTGTAATTCTAGTCAGTCTCATACCTTATTGTAAAACCATATCTTATAAGAGTCTCGTACCCCTCAAGTACCAATAACTCATTATCTATCCCGAATCCTGTCATCCTTAAAGGATGGTAATGGGGCGGATTTTTAGTAATCCTAGTCTCATACCCAATTATAAAATCAGGTCTCACACCCATTAAGGTACCATTACTTGTTACTCATCCCAAATGTTTAAACTTTCGGGACTCTAAATATACATCTTAATGGGAAGAACATAGCCAGGATAAATTAAAAGGTTATCAGCAATCTTAAACAAAAATCAAACACAAATTGCCAAATAATATGTAATAAGTTTATATTTAGATAAACGAGCCCAAACAAATTTTATATTATTATTTTTATATATAATATACCTACTATTTAACTTTGGCGAGCTGAGTGGCTCGTTAAGTTATCGAAGCGAGCTCGACCCGATCTTTTACCTCGTTTAAAATTGTTTTCAAATTACCTCGAACCAAGCCAAGCTCGAGCTCTTAGGTTTTACTTTTAAGCCAAGCTCAATCTCAAAATAGTTGGCCTGAACCGAGGCTCGGGCTCGGCTCGTTTACACCTCAATGGAAATATAAAACATTCAATTTTTCCTGTTTGTCAAAAAAAGGCTATAATTGATCAAATTCATAATCATTAAAAAAGGAATTAGGGCTTCAATAGCAATTGAAATCTGGTATCCAAACATCAAATTTATAAAACTTCCATCGTATATTTATCAATTAAACACATATGTACGATTTAAAATAGGAATTTAACATTGGTCCAAAACATATTGAAACAGAAAAACGCTATAACTTGATCAAATTTCTAAATAAAACCGCATTCACACCAACACATATCAAATCCAATCCATCAATTACAATCACAAAACAAATTAAACCGTAAAGAAACCAGTAAAAATCAACAAATCAAGATCGAAAAAACAGATTATTAACTTACGTTTGGTATAATCGGCCGGAGACGATTATCGAAGAAGAAGATTTTGATAATCAACAGGTGTTTAAAAAATGATTTTAACTTATTCATTTTCCTTCTTAATTTAGAAAAGAAATTAACTTATTCACACACCCATTCATTTTTCTTCTAAATTTAGATAAAAAGGATACGTTTAACTTTTTTTTTTTTTTTGAAAGGCTAAACAAATGTCATTAAACCAACAGAAAAAACAAACAACTTGGCCAGCAGCTAAGAGAGGAGAAGAAACAACAAACAAAACAACCAAAAAAAGGACAAAACATCAACTAGCCCTACCTAAACAACGGTAAAAGACTTCCAGTTCGATCTCCCAAGAAATCGTTTTCTGCTTCTCCCTGTGCAACACCCACCAAAACGCCCGTCTCTTTAATATCGTGGTTCAATTTGAAAGCCGAGAAATACACCCCTTTGAACACTTTGTCATTCCGGTTTATCCAAAGCCTCCGACATGTTGAATAACAGATCATCATGAAACTCTTTTTCCTCATCCTGTCGCCATCCATTCTTTTAAAGTGTTGGTATCACGAACTACGGGTTCACAGGACCAAGAGGATCGAGAACGAAGATGAACACAATCAGACTTGTAATCGCTACAAACTTTACACCATTCCATACTTGCAAGAACTTGAAATATGAAACTGAATATAATGATAAACACTAACCGAATTGAATGAACACTTGATAACTTAAAACAACTTCACTGTTTGATCAAAATGATCATGCATACATTAACCAAGAAGATTTCCAGCCCTATATATATAGTAGCGAACAATTACGATGAAGGGATCGTCGTTTCATGAAGGGGTGCGTCTATTCCCCAATAACCGTTCACACGGTTATGTTATCTCATCGTACCGGCTTGTGATATAAGGCCCAAATGCTTCCTGACCCAACATATGAAACCTGTCGGACCTAATGTTTGACACAGACTATTGTTTTTAGTGGCCTGCGGCCCAAACAGAGTAACAAAACATAAAACCAAATTGTTCGACCCATTATGAACTAATAAAACAGTAAATGTATTCTTTGAACTTCGGATGACTTGGTTACTTTCTTCATACAGCTCCCTAAACATGACATCCGGAGTTCCATTACTTACTTCTAGTTACTTTTGTTGTCGGTGACTTCAACTATAATCACCAGGTCATCTTCATGCTCCACCATCTTGACTTCTTCTTGAGCTTTAGTGTTGCTTGAACTTGCTTCATTGTCTTGCTTTGCTTCCTTCTCACACTTTTTCTTCATCACATCGAAATACCATTCGATTAAATCAATGTAGTAGATGTAAGCGATCTTCACAACTTGTGCATCATCCGGTTCAAAACCACACTCCACGGCTACTTCATCCCATGCATCGTCTTGAATCACCTTCTTGATTCCTTCTTTGACATTCACCACCCGGTATAGTAAAATAAGACTAACCTCTCTACCATCAATCAATGTAGGTGGCATTGTTCCTTCCTTAAAGATCCCGAGGAAACAAGGTATGAACCATAAGAAAATTTCTTCAAAGTTGGCGCTATAGAACCTCTCGTGCCCAACTAGTCCATCATGTAGTAGGATCAAATCAAGTACATCAAGGCAATCTTCTATGAACCATAACATCATCTTCTTCTTGTGAAAGGATCACCGCTAGGGGTGCAAACGAGCTCGAGCTCGATTAATTTATGAGAGCTCGGACTCGAGCTCGGCTCGATTCGAGCTTTGTTTTCAAAGCTCGAGCTCGGCTCGTTTGTATTTTATCAAGCTCGAGCTCAGCTCGTTTATTATCTATTAATTAGTATATTAAATAAAAATAATATAAATAATAGACTTTTTAGGCTTGCGAGCTCGATAAGTAAAGCTCGGGCTCGGGCTCGTTTACTAAATAAGCTTATTTTTAGGTTCGAGGTCGGCTTGTAAACAAGTTTAAATAAGCTCGGCTCGACTCGGCTCGTTTACACTAAGGCTCGATAAGGCTCGACGAGCCTAACGAGCTTCACATGTGAGGCTCAAGCTCGGGCTCGATAAACAAACGAGCTTTGTTTTGTGGCTCAAGCTCGGCTCGGGCTCGATAAGGCTCGGCTCGTTTAGAGCTTTTTCTCGAGCCGATCTCGAGTAGCTCGCGAGCCGCTCGGCTCGTTTGCACCCCTAGTCTTTCACCGCCCTTTCACGCAAAATGTCTCGGGACTCGAACGGATTGTCCCTTAGACCTTCATAGTAGATCATAAATCCAACTTTCGCTTTCTTGGAGTAAACAACTTCCTTTTTCTTGGTACCGAAGTACCTTCTCCAAACTTCTCTCTATTCTTCTCCCTTTCTTTCTCGAATTCCTTTTCATAAAATACTCTACATACTCTTGGAACTTTGCCTTCTCATCACGGTATCCATTTTCAACATCTAGATTTTAATAGAACTTATCTAGATATTCCTGTTCTGGATCTACCTCCGACTTATCTTCGAAAATGTCGATACCCTTTGCTTGGTTTCCAAACATCTTTTTCAACACACGCGTGTCACCCTTGGTGACTGTTTCTATTCCTTGATAGAGTAGTTGTTCTAAACTTAGCATGTTCTTTTTCAGACTTGGAATGTAACTAACGCATGGTATTGTCTTATCCTTTCCATCAACTAGAACCTTTATTTCCTCGATCCCATGCACGAATAAGAATTCTTTGCATCTCCCATTAGTTAGAACACCAAATTGTCTCTTAAAAACCTTAAATACATTCATGTTTCCCATCATATGGGATTTAAAACTTGGATCTACCACCCATATCGAATCCTACTGCACTCCGCAAGTATCTTTAACCAAATAATCACTTTCGACCGGTAATGGACTGAGGTTAATGTACTTGGACATGTTGATGCGATGTGCCCATACTGTTTATACACAAAACAGCGAATGCCTACCTTCCTCGATCTACCAACCGGTGTGTTTCCCTTCAAAGTCAACTTTTTTTGAACATTCCTTGGAACCATCTTCTTGGGGAAATTTTTAATTGGTGATTTCCATGAACAATTTGGATGGCTTCCCCTACGCGTACTCTTTCACCCTTCAGCTGCCCTAGCGGCTTTTTCCAATGTTCTTCCCGGTATCGCCCAAATCTGCACCGACCGATTTTCTTTATCCACCCTCAGATAGTTTCCAAACACGTCATCTTCCTCCTCGATCTTTACAGAACCTTTGGCTCTGATACCAATGTTGGTATCATGAACTACGGGTTCTCAGGACCAAGAGGATCGAGAACGAAGATGAACACAATCATACTTGTAATTGCTACAAACTTTACACCATTCCATACTTGCAATAACTTGAAATATGAAACCGAATATAATGATAACCACTAAACCAATTGAATGAACACTTGATAAATTGAAACAACTTCACTGTTTGATTAGAATGATCTTGCATACATTAACCTAGAAGATTTGCAGCCTTATATATATATATAGTACCGAACAGTTACGATGAAGGGATATGTCGTTTCATGAAGGGGTGTGTCTATCGTTCACACGGTTATGTTATCTCATCGTACCGGTTCGTGATATAAGGCCCAAATACTTCCTGACCTAACATAATGAAACCTGTCAAACCTAATGTTCGACACAAACTATTGTTTTTGGTGGCCTACGACCCAAACAGAAAAACAAAACGTAAAACCAAATTGTTCGACCCCTTATGAACTAACAAAACAGTAATTGTATTCTTTGAACTTCGGATGACTTGTTTACTTTCTTTATAAAGTAGTCGACCATAGAGCTGACCGATCCCGACCGCCACCAGTATCCTAAGCCAAACCATAATCTGCCACCAAACTGCTCTCGCCACAAAGCATAAGACTAGAACATGGTCTGCCTAACCATGCTAGCCCTCAAGACAAGTACATTGGCATTAGGAGTTGTTCCAAAAGGAAGGGACTTCATTTTCCTCCACTACTCTGTATTTTTGCAGGTCAATCTTAAGTGCCTTCACTGAGAAATCCCCCCACCATTGATGCTCCACATCCACCTTTCAAGAGATCGCTAGGCTTGAACGGCTAGCATCTAATCAAATTCCAGACATTCGGTAGGACTACCCGAAATGGAAATTGAACACCAATCCCATACTATGGTGTTACTAACCTCCTAACTCCTGAAGACAATCTGTAACTACTGCCCTTCTGTTCTTGATTAATTTGAAGATGGATGGGAATGGTCGCACAACGGCTCCTCCGAGTGACACCCACCTGTCCATCTACAATAAAGTCTTATCCCCCTTAACTACCAAAGGTTTGAGCCTATAGCCCACATCAATGTTGTATTTTGGGAAATTATGTATCTATCCCACTAATACTTTTCCACACCCCCAATAAGTTGCTCAAAACCGGAACCATTGCCCGATTCCTAGCCCCTCCAAGGATAGCCGAAATGACCTGGGTCCACAACTGCGTCTGGCTCGATCTATATCTCCACCACCATTTCCACATGAGATCCAAACTAGCTTCTAATACCTTCTAAACATTTTATTACCTTCATAGACGCTTTATAGGGATAGAAAAAAATAGTAAGCGCTTCCAACACTGCTTTAGCGAGCGTAATGCAACCCGCAAGGGAGAGAAGATTAGCCTTCCTCCTAGACAACCGAGAATGAAACTTATCTATAATCATCTTCCAAGAACCCACCATGTTCATATTTGTTCCGACAAGTAAGCTCAAATAAGAGAAAGGGAACACTCACGGTTGACACTTCATCACCATTAACATTCAATCTGGAAGCGAGAAACAAGCATGTTAAGATTATGTTGAGATTTTTCAGATTGTCGTCCAAAGCTTCCCCAATGAAGCACATGTCACAACAAAAAATAATAAGTGAGAAACCCTTGGGGCCATCCCGAGGCAAGCCAACCCCTTTGTAGGAGTCGTGTTTCATTCTAGTTACTTGTTTATAAGGCTGGTGGTATGGGTGCTATTGCCTAATCTACCTTAGCAATTCACAACCCAATAAAACTCTCCTCTTCATTGCTTGGATGCCATTAGGGGGCGCTATTCAATGCTCGCCTTTCCAATAACGAAGAACAACATATGAATGTAGGCCCCACTTCACTATTAAACCTTTACAAAAAAAAAAAGAATAAATAGGGGCACCTTTGTGGGCTTTAACCCATTTCTTGGTCATTGAGGGGGGGATTGATTATGTGGGCACTGATGTGCTTATGTGGTCGTAAGGCGTTGTTGAGGTGGCATAATAAAGCTCCTAGGGGTTTCATTTCATACACCCCAGCCTAATAATAATTACAGATATATAGATTTACATCCTTTGATTTACTCAGTGGCGGAACTAGCCTAAAAATTCAGGGGTATTTAATTTTTTTTTGGATTAGTGGTATCCTTTGTATAAAACCAATTTTTTTTATTTTTTGTTGATGCACTTTGTGGATGCGGCTTGGTTCGGTTCGACTCGGTTCGGTTCAAGCTCGATGTTACGACATTCCTCCGTCGTACGCCCCAGAGTTCGACACACAAAACACGAAGCGTCGCGAGCTAACATCACCATGACATCATGATGATGTCATGGTGATGTTATGATGATGTCACATATGTATATGGAAATTCTTTTTGATAAAGTATACGAAGACTCAACAGTGATGATTTGTGGTCTTTGATTGTTCACCACGAACCCTCAAGTGTTCGTGGTCTATGGATTGTTCGTTGATGTATCCACGAAGACTATAGTCTTCGTGGGCCTCTTCTCTGTTCGTGGCCCAGTAACACTCTTTGTAGTGTTACTGGGTATCAGGGCCTATATAAGCACACATTTGTTCCATAGTTCAGTTAAGAGAGTCCCTGTGAAAGTTGTAAACACTGTGTGTATGTGTGTACTGATTCTCTTCACTTAATCAAAGTTGTGAATCTTTGGTTACTTTGTGTTTGTTCCTTTTTGCTTTGGTTTGCATACTTACGTGGATTCCGCACTCGTGAGTGTGTTATAAAACAAGGAAGTAGGTTTATTCTTGATCCTCCAAGTGGACCTACAAGTGGTACTCGAGATAAAGTATCATTTCATACAGCACTCAAAGACAAAACACATCGAGATAAAGTATCATTTCATACGAGACTGTTATGAAAAGAAATTTATCGATGTTGTGAAAATCCACACCGATGACCGAGGTGCCGACCTTTTTACCAAAGCTTTTGACAAATCACGATTTGACTATGTATTAATGGTAAACGACATTAAGGTCAAGGTAGAGTAAAACCAATATCGGAAAATCACTATTGTAAATACCTATTTGTGTTTTCTTAATTTCTCGTACTTTTTGCATTTTAGGGGGAGTAAAAACGAAAAATACAAAAACACTGAAATTTTTTAAAAATACAAAAACATCAAAAAATTTCAAAAACAATAGAAAAACAAAAATGAGTTTTCTGGCGAGAAAAAGAGAAAATGATAGTACATCAGTGGTCTGTCGAAACCTCTTTAAACCTAAAATGAAAAACGATAAGCAGCTCTATATAAGATGTATCGGTAGGCTCACAATCATTTTAAAGTGTGCAGGGTGATATAAATCTAAATCGACTGAAGACCGTGTGGGAACCGCTCATTGGCATATGGTCTTGGTACCGAAATTTTGTTTGATAGATTGCCGAGGTCCTGAGATACGTGGTCTTTATGCTGTTTATCATCTCATGGTTGTTTCTTTTACCGAAAACAACAGGGACGCAAGTCTAGATCTTCCATGATACCATATATACGTGTAAATATCATACAAACATGTATATAATACATGATGCATACGACCTCAATAAGTGATAAACAATCACATGTCCAAAATCAATAAGTGATAAAATATCACAGTTTATCCGGGAGTCAAGTTCGTCTCTTTGTCGGTACGATGGTACTAACCTGTTCACGGACTTGTTCTTGTACCCTACATGGATCGAATATCAAGTTCCTCATTAATAAGTGATTTAATCACAAAGGGCTTGTATTCATCCAAAAATAAGTGAGTATCTCACATCATATACGTTGAAAACAGATGATAAATGGTATACTCACCAGTAAGATAAACTCTCGTGCATACCTTGATACGGGAATGTGTCGTGAGTGGATGAACACCGGTCGGTAAGTATAAATCATACCTTAACGTATCCCCTAACCGCGAGTACATCTGATAAGTTGAGCTTAAGTGGACTACAATACCGATAATCGTTATAGGATGCTTATCTTAATGTTATCTAATTGAACAACAAGAGCGTTTTGGCGTGACCATACACTGATATAATTATCTTACCCTCGAAACTCGCAAAAAGAATATATGTAAATATTTATTTAATGCTTTAAATTTCTACATCTCTGTATATATATTTATTTACTGCTTTCCGTCTTTACGTTTGAAATATTAAAAACTGCCAAAAAGATTTTAGGTGTGTTTTAATATAAACTTTATAAAAGCAAAAAGATTTTATTTCTTTTTATTATTGATTGTACGATGTTGGATGTCGAGTCTTTGCCACCTGAAACCTGATTGTAAGCCGGAAAACGATTGCACCTTCATAAACGGTCGAATTTAACAAGTTTTGAAAGTTAAAAATCTAAAATTGATCAAAATTTTTAAACTTTCAAACTGTTGTCGGTCGGTAGTTGATTGATAGTTGGTCACATATGTGTCGTTTGGTTAGGATGACTATATTCCAAGCGTTTGTTTTCATTATGCGTTTAGCTCTGTTGTATGTGCAGATGTGGCACTCAAATCAGCTAAAGGCAAAGAGAACATGTTAGATGATAAGCTGTGGAATGAAGACACGACATGGATGTAATCAAAGGATCAAGATGATCGAGTTGCAGCTGACCACCCATCAACACCAAAAGGATCTGAAGTCTTGAAGATTAAACCTTCACCAGCAACATTCAAGGGGGAATTTGTTGATGCACCTCCTGTTTGTTTCAAGTGAAGACGTCTGAAGATCCGACAATGTAAAGTCGAACCATCACGGCAGCATCCAAGGGGGAGTTTTTTGATGCACTTTGTGGATGCGACTTGGTTCGGTTCGACTTGGTTCGGTTCGATTCAAGCCCGATGTCACGACATTCCTCCTTCGTGCGCCCCATAGTTCGACACGTGAATCACGAAGCGCCGCGAGCTAACATCACCATGACATCATCATGATGATGTCACATGTGTATATGCAAATTCTTTTTGATAAAGTATACGAAGACTCAACAGTGATGATTTGTGGTCTTTGATTGTTCACCACGAACCCTCAAGTGTTCGTGGTCTATGGATTGTTCCTTGATGTATCCACGAAGGCTATAGTCTTCGTGGGCCTCTTCTCTGTTCGTGGCCCAGTAACACTCTTCGTAGTGTTACTGGGTATTAGGGCCTATATAAGCATACATTTGTTCCATAGTTCAGTTAGGAGAGTCCCTGTGAAAGTTGTAGACACTGTGTGTATGTGTGTACTGATTCTCTTCACTTAATCAAAGTTGTGAATCTTTGGTTACTTTGTGTTTGTTCCTTTTTGCTTTGGTTTGCATACTTACGTGGATTCCGCACTCGTGAGTGTGTTATAAAACAAGAAAGTAGGTTTATTCTTGATCCTCCAAGTGGACCTACATTTTTTTACACTACGAAAACGGGACGAAGACGAGGTTGAGGGGTAGCCCGTGCTTTGACTTCTAATACACTAGCTCCGTCCCTGGATTTACTTCCACATTTTTTATATATTTTTTATTTAAAATTCAATTTTGTTTTCTTTTCTTTTCTTTTGATAACACTTGATATATATTATCTTACATGATTTCAATAAATCATTACGGTGTGTGCACTTTTATCTAGCTACTTTCTTGGTGTATTATAAAATCAAGTTGTAATGAGTATGGATGAGATTAAATAAAAAGTTTATTTTACCTAGCTAGGATGAGAAGTAATCTTAACATTTAATTTTTCAAATCAATTGTTAAGATGAAAATGTAGAAAAAAAAGAGGTTTGAAAAATTCTATTTGTTGACTTTCTCTCTCCACATGTAAGATACATGCATATTTCACCTCTCATTTTTTAAATGTTCATAACTTTTTTATACGACATTATTTTTTTTATAAAAATTTCACTATAAAATCAAACGTATTTTTATCATAAATTTAAGTATCCTATTACTATATAAAATCTAACAACTAAAACCCACAAAAATGTGTTGTATTTCTATGTTGTATAGTATTTTTGTGTTGGATTTTTATACTATATTTTTTGTGTTAATTTTTTTTTCTTAAATTTTTTTTGTTAAATGTTGTGCTGAATTATTTTTTCTTAAAATCCTTTTTGCTAATTTTTTGTTCTGGATTTTTTTTTGCCCTAGATTTTTTTACTGAATTTTTTATGCTAGATTTTTGAGTTAATTACACAAATGGGTCTTGTGGTTTATACCTAGTTTCGCCTTTAGGTACTAACTTTTTTTTAACAGATTTAGGTTTTATGGTTTCAATTTTGTAACACCTTTGAGTACTAACAACAAAATTATCAATATAAGGACTAAAATACCCTTCAATTCTTTTTAATTTTATCAATGTAACACCTTTGGGTACTATCACCTACTTTTATTTAAGTTTAAATCAATTTTACAAAATCATTTTTTTTTATTTTCATTTTTTTATTATATCTCTTAATTAACATTTCTTAAAAAAATATATATAAATGTTTACTTATAAAAAAAATAAACAGATTTTGTAAAATTGATTTAAACTTAAATAAAATTAGGTGTTTGTACCCAAATGTGTTACATTAATAAAATTAAAAAGAATGGAAGGGTATTTTAGTCATTATATTGATAGTTTTGGTGTTAGTACCCAAAGGTGTTACAAAATTGAAACCATAAAACCTAAACCTGTTAAAAAAAGTTAGTACCTAAAGGCGAAACTAGGTATAAACAATAGGACCCATTTGTGTAACTAACTCTAGATTTTTTGTACTTGATTTTTTTGTTGCATTTTTTAGAAAACAAAAGGGGTGGCACATGTTATTTTCACAACTCCTACTTATAAGAACAAAAATATTTTATTACCAAAATACCATTCCTTTCTACTTATAAGGAGTACCATATGTTACCAACTTACCATCACAATTTTTCTTTGGCTACTTAAGTAAAATCTACTTTTTAATGAATCCTTCCCTATAATGAGTATTATATGCTATATTAGATACAAATTAATGTGTGTGAGATTTATATCGAAATCAGATAAAAACAAACTAATCACAATGGTTGATTCCCATCTATTTAAAACCTTATATTATAAACAGTTGTATTTTAAATTTAAAAAAGAAGGCAAAGGACAAAGACAATAAAAAGTTCACATCAACAAGTATAATGGTAATAATGTGCAATATACACAGTAGGACCGGTTAACACATCAAATCAAGAATAGAATAAGAACAAAAATTATCATTCATTTTTTTTTATAAATATACGAATAATCAATAATAGTCTTGTCAATACAAGTTCCTTACACATTTATTTAACGCTCCATTTGACACTTAAACAATGATAACCCAAACATCCACTTGCAAATCAAATTCGGACCATTATATCCGCGATCATGACAATTGGAGTTCTCCTCAACAAACACTTTCATCCTATGCAACGAAACATGTAAAATTTCCTCAGATACATTTGCAAAACAAATTCTAAACCATCCTGGTTCGCTACAATGACAAGATGATCCCGGAGAGATGTTCAACTTAACATCACAAAGAATTCTTTTCCACAACTCGAATTCGGCCTCAAAGGTGTTGGAACTTAACAAATGCCTCATATCAACCCAACAGAATAATCCAGCATTGCTCGTTAGACAATGAATCCCAATCCTCTTTAAGTTGGAAACAAGCATTTCATGTCTCTTTTTTAGTCGTCTAGTGTTTTCTTTAATGTAATATTTCATGAACTTCTTGTCTCCAAGAATGTTGGAGACAAGGTGTTGCGTTTGAGATGAGATAAGTCCAAAGCTAGACATTTTGGTAGCCGCGGATAGGACCCTTTCATTGTTAGAATAAATCATTCCTACCCGAAATCCCGACAGTCCTAAATCTTTGGAGAGACTATAAACTACATGAACAAGATTCTTAACACTTTTGAATTTTGTTTGTTGTAATGATTCAAGTATGCTTATGAAGTTTGAGGAATCAAATACCGTAGCTGAAAATATTTCGTCGCTAACGATATGGATCTGTTTCTCCATGCAAAAGTTGATAATCATATCAACATCTTCTTTAGCCATTGTTGTGCCTAGAGGGTTTGAAGGATTTGTGATCAGGACCCCTTTGACATTTAGATTAAGTGTATGGGCTTGTGTGTATGCTTTTGTTAAAGCAGCCTTTGTGATCCTAAAATGATTTGAGCTTGAGCAATGGATTGGAACGATTTCGACTCCTGTTCGCCACTTCAAATCTCTATCATATCTGCAACAAAAGTGAACTTAATTAATTACTAATGGCAACCTAGTCTTGAATAAACAAACATTTAGTCAATGAATCTCAAGTGTACTCACAATGAGGTTTTTTTTTCTTTTTCAAAAGGTGGGTGGTTTTTTTAGAACTTTAATCTGGCTTAGTTGTATAACTGATGCAGGCCCAAGTGCAAACGATCAATCCATGACATTTCTGGAGGCCCATGATGGAGCCAACAAGAGTGATTTACGAAAACAAGCATAACTTTGGCTACGGATCTCCGTTTTAGGCGTTTGACCAGTCAAATCGAAGCTTAAAACGAGGAGCACGTCATGGCAAGGACCCGAAAGGGCCTTGTCTAAGTTTCGGTACAAAAAACACATTCTATTGGGAGTTACGGGCCTTTTTAAGTTTTTTTTCCATGTTTATGGGCTTGTGCCCATGGCCTTTTTATGGCTAATTCGAATTTCAGTTCTATTTATGTTCTTGAGATGTAATTTGGATGGTCATTCATAAATTCTAGCAATAATCATTTTCACTACAAATTCTCTGCCTTTTGGGTTGAGTTTGGGGGTTTGGCTACATCAATAACATACTAACTTTAGATTCCTTGAGTATGCAAATCTTACAAGATCAAATGGGATTATTGTCTTTTGGCCGTTGAAGTCATCATCTTACTTGCTAGTTCACTTTTGTCATTTAAGATAGCGATTTCCACAACACAAATACATAAATTCTAGAACTTCAATCCGACTAGGTTGTGGAAAGTGAAATCATATGAGATGAAAAACTCACCTTTAAAGTCTCTATCTTAGATAGCTACTAAACCAGATTTGAATTACGACAAAACAACGTTGTTATCAAAAGAATCAATTTTTAAAAAACAAAACATGGAAAGTTGACGAGATAAATTTGATTACCCTGGATAGTAAGGTGTGGGTATGAGGAAAGCATCACCGGTTTCACCAAGGCAAAACATCAAGATTTCATTAGCCGAAGTTGAACCGGCAGTAAGAACAATCTTGTTTGGATCCAGTCTTACTCTTCTTCCTCTTACTTCTTCCATGAATTCTGCTAGTTCCTAATAATGGTTTTAGAAAACAAAAAGTTATTTATATACAAGTTGTTGACATTCTATAAAAATGAATTTGAAAACATTTGGATTAATAAAGTAAATTAACTTCAAACGTTTTTAGTTTTTTCTTTGAAAGGTGTAGATCAGTTGGAAAACCTACCGCCGACTGCTTCATCTCTGTTTGACGGAAGACAGCCACCCGGGTTCGAATGAGGGGGAGTGCAATGCAGAGCCCTTCCTCGCATCTCGTGGGGAAACAATCGCCCACAGCCAGGCTCGAACTCAGGACCCTGGTCAGGAACCCCACCAAGGTGGGTAAACCTTACCACCTCCGTTGTAACCACTGGACCCTGGTCAGGAACCCCACCAAGGTGGGTAAACCTTACCACCTCCGTTGTAACCACTGGGCTACAATATCATTGGCACGTTTTTAGTTAATAAAGTAAAACTTCATAGATTCTGAAGCACGGTCCTCGTATTGTGAAAACTGTTTTAAAACATTTATGTTGTTATTTATAACATTTAGTTAAATAAAATTCATATTTGAGAAAATTCATAAAACAGTTTATCTATTTCCGATTATTTTCTCAATTCACCTGTTACATTTGATATTTCTTGGTGTGGATATGATATATTTGTTGAAAAACCAAACAGCTTTCTTGGTTTACAAAGACTTTTAGGCCACCTTTTATATATGACATAAGAATATTTTATCAATTAAATTAAACTTTGCACTAAAATATAATCATGTTTTTAAAACTAGATTGAAGTGTCGTGGGGACCCGTACTTTCTTTAAAGATGGCAAGCCATGGTAGTCTTGAAAAAGGGCCAATTTTTTAAAGATGGAAAGTCCTTCTTCTTTGAATTCAGCAACTTCTGCGTTCTTTGAAAGCCATGATTCAAGAAGATCCATAGACATCTGCGAGCAATATCAATCAACTTAATAATTCTTTTAAGGATAAATTTGGATCATTTACGGACTACTTAACAGGCAATATTAAAACAAAAGTATAATTTGCATGCACACGATCTTCAAATAAAATATTATAATTTCAATTCCACTAGGAACAATAACTTGGAAACCATAGATCATGCATGCATGCTTATAACCTTGATCACTCATTCTTGTATGGTAATTTTTATATAACGTTTTAATTTTACAAACATTAATTTATTTAAATATTTGTACTATTTTGATTCACTACAGTACTTTAACTTGTATGATTTGGTTTATTGTCATAATATTTTTTTATTATGATAAAGCAGTATTACTTTTATAAACACTTTGGATATATAAATAATATGAAATGTAGTGATAATGTGAATATTCAAGTAATTTTTTTTTTTGTGAAAAAAATGCAGAGTAAATAGGTGTTTTTAAACGTTGATGCATTGCTGATGCAACAACTGACTTGACGCGTTTGTTAGCTTTTTTAGAAGGCTCACCCTTTTAGAACCCTACAATGGATATTGGTGTGCCAATAGGTACACCCTTTTAGAACCCTACAATGGATATTCACAAACAAGTTATTTTTTTATGATTACCACATCCATGCATGACTTACACATATATATAAAATCTAACATGAAATCCTTTGGAGGTAATAAACAAAACCTGGTTTTCGGCTAGACCCATCTGGATGATCCCAGAAGGGTTATGAACCGGATCATAAGGGTTCTTCTCGTATTGTTGTAACCCGACAAAATAAGACGAGTCCTCTCCATGGCAGACAAGAGAAGCCTTCTTTGATAACATTTTAAAGTCTAATGTTTGTTTGTTTATGTTGGGGACAGATCTGAGAACACTAGATACTTGAGGAAATAATTATGTGGAACTACTTGGAATTGGTGTGGCATATATATAGATGACTTTAACCTTATCTTGTATCGGCAAATATCAAATTCCAAATATAAACGGGATATTCTCAATTATACTACAATAGATTCATTAAGGGTCTACATATTTACACACCTTTATGCCTATTTCCACACCTTGTTAGACGCCTCGTATAGGGCTATACGAGGCGTATAGGTTTGCTTTTCCGACCAGCTTCTGCACCAAGTACAACGTCACATCAGTCACATCAGACGGGGAGTCTAGGCCTATACGAGGGACCGATACGAGGGTGCTAAGACGCCTCGTATAGGCCTATACGAGGCGTCCTAGAGACTGATTTGACTACATGACTGACATGTGACTTAAAGCTATACGGGGTGTCTAGAGCTATACGAGGCGTCTATATCTCACATAAAGTGCAACATACAGTTCATTCTTGGTCCACCCCGAGCATTCAACACTTCTTTCATTCTGTTTCTTCTTGTATTTCTTCGAAAGAATTGTTGTTTGCATTTGTGTTCTTATCATCCCGAAGTGTTGAAATGTCATCATACTGGGACGGCAACTATGTCTTCGGGCAGTATTCTAGCGACAACTGGGTGCCCAAAAGCTTTCCGGTAACAGTTATTAGCTTAAATGTTTTAATTAGTTGTTGTTTTAGTTTATTATTTACTAATGATGATACGGTTGTTTATTTTGGAGGAGTCTGGCGTTCCCGATTCTAATGAGCAAGAGGAGGTTGTGTCAAGTACACAAGGAAAACAAAACAGACCGTTTCTAGATTTGAACAAGCATCCCCCTGTTGATAAAACAGCCCCTATAGATGACTCATACCATGCTGGTCAACCAAGTTATCTGACACAACAAGGGTTTCCGGATTATAGACACGGGTGTGAATATTCTTACGGAGGAGACGGTGGATACGGAGGAGACGGTGGATACGGAGGAGACGGTGGATATGGAGGAGACGGAGGAGACGGTGGATATGGTGGATACGGTAGATACGGAGGAGACGGTGGATACGGAGGAGACGGTGGATACGGTGGTCATCAACAATTCATTTCCCCGGGCACTTCTTACGTTCATCAAAACAATCTGGACTTTGGAGGATATGGTGGATATGGTGGTTATGGTTATCCGGACAGTCCGTACTTAAAAAAGCAGGTGTCAATTACTATTTTTTTATTATTATTATGATTTTATTATTATTATTATTATTATTAATATTATTATTATTGTCGATGTTACAGGTTTTTAACTCTTTAGATGAACTAAAGAAACGGATACAAGAAATAGCAAACGCGGATGGTTTCGTTATTGTCACCCGTCGATCAAAGAAAATCGGGGGAAGAACCGGGAGGGTATTGCTTGAATGTGATCGTGGTGGTGAGCACCAGACTACAGCAACACTTAGAAAAACTGAAAGCAAAAAAACCGGTTGCCCGTTTTACCTGCTGGTTGTGCGAAACCACCCGTATGAAACCTGGGAGATAAAAGACGGAACAATTGAACATAACCACGAACTTTGTGAGGACCTGTAGGCCCACGCATTTGTGCGAAGGTTTACTCCAAGAGAAATGAAACTGATCGAGCAGCTGACAGCTCAAAACATGGAGCCGCGCAAAATATTTCAAACGATAAGGAAGCAGGACCCCGACAGGTTTCATGTTCAGAAAGATGTTCAAAATGTTGTGGCGAAGATTAGAGCCGAACAAAGACAAGGATCGACTCCCATGCAGTCACTAGAAAGCATGCTGATAAACAACGACTTTATTTACGAGACACGGGAGGAACCCGGAACAGAGATCGTAACAGAGATCTTCTTTCTTCATCGGTACTCGAGAGACATGTGGCGTGCATTCCCCCACGTCATGCTGATCGATGCGATGTACAAGACAAACATATACAATATGCCATTTATCCATATTGTTGCTGTGACGCCTACCAACAAATCGTTTATTATCGCGCATGCCGTTGTTAGTAAAGAACGGGGTGATAACTTTGTGTGGGTGCTTGAGAGGGACAAGTCAATGTTGGATGAATGTATGGAGCCACGTGTGATTTTAACGGATAGAGACCTAGCCCTTATGGGCGCATGTGCTAAAGTATTTCCAGACGCCTCCAGGCTTCTGTACAGGTGGCACATACAACAGAATGAATGTTATGAAGCACTGCAAGGGTGCCTTCACAGACGAAGACTGGGAGAAATTTTTGTCATTCTAGGGGACATTGATTGAGTCTCCATCCATACCCATCTACGAGTACCACTTGCGCAACATGCGAAAGCGACTTGTGGAGTGCAAACGTTCTAGTTAGTTTTTCTAATAACATACGACTCACCTATGCAAATTTTATTAAATTATTTTTACTTTTTAGGATTCTTCAAGTACGTGTACGATAACTGGCTAAAAGACTATAAGGAGATGTTCGTCTTTACGTGGACTGATAAGAGGCGCAACTTTGGTAATCGTACCACAAACAGAGTTGAGAGCCAACATGCCAACTTAAAGAGATACGTCCTAGATAGGAGCTCGCTGGGCCATGTAGTTGGTTGTGTCCAAGATATAGTTGAGACACAGTTCGGTGAAATAAGGAAGACTTTTCGAGAAAGCATCGAAAAAAGAATGAACCACCACAAACACCCGATGTTTCAACAGCTACTTGGAAAAGTATCCCATACAGCCCTTGACTTGTTGCGCGGAGAGGCAATTAGGAAGCTAGATGTCTTGGAGCGCTTTCATTCATCATGTGGTTGCCAAATGTGGCACAGCTGTGGGTTGCTCTGTGCTTGTAGGATAGAAAAGTACATGCGTGAAGGTAATGATTGTTAAACGTACAACACTTGTGTGATATATTTCTGTTAATCATGTTACTTAAACAATGTTGTTTTTAACCGTGCAGAGCGTCCGATTCAACTCGAAGACATAGACGTCTTCTGGCGGAAACTTAACTTCCAAAGTTGTAAATTGATAGACGATGACGTGGACGTGGTCGAAGAGCTAATTCTTGTTAGACAACAATTAGAGTCGCACCCCCCAGCTCAGCAAAATAGCCTGATGTCAAAGATTAAAGCGGTGTTGACTCCAAAGAAATCTACCAAGAAACCACCGGTTGTCCAACAAAATACTCGTGGCCGACCAACAACAAAGCATGTACAACAAAGGTTGGACGAGGCCTCTCGTATAGATGAAGAATTGAGGAGAAGCTCATTCGGTGATGCAAACACGTGCTTTGAAGGTTCCCGACAAAGTAAGTACGATAAACCTCACCACAGCTCGTACGTTCCGTCACAGGCCTCTCAACAGTCGGTTATAAGGTCCCAAAAACCCAAAGCGATCCTAAGCCGTTCAAAGAGTTCTAAGAAGAAAGAGACACGAGATGCTCACGGTTTTCCTCTAAACATTGGGGACAAGTACGTGGGAATCTCAAACAGTTTATTATTTATTATTATTATTATTATTGTTATTATTATTATTATTATTTATTATTATTATTATTATTATTATTATTATTATTTATTATTATTATTATTATTATTATTATTATTGTTATTATTATTGTTAATATTATTATTATTATTATTTATTAGTTATTATTATTATTATTATTATTATTATTATTAATATTATGTATTATTATTATTATTAATGTTATTATTATTATTATTATTTATTTATTTTTGTTTTTATACGTATACTGTATTTATTTGTAGATTGATTATGGAGGACGATCCGATTCAGGGCGATGACATTCAGGTAGAGCTTGATGGGGCACCGCCGGGGGGTCAGCCGGTTCGGCAGGGTCCACGACGGAGACGACTACCGCCTCTGGATACGCTGCAGGGTCACCCGTATCTAGAGTTTCCCGACGGCACCGATGCCGCCCGTCATTGCCAGAAGCTTAGGAGGATGCACATTGAATCGCATGCAGCGATCGACTGGGATGCGATAGATGGGATTTCTGAGACAGCTAGAGTGCGTCGGTTTATACCTGTCGATTCGCCGTGGCATTGTCTTTTTGATTTGGCGCACACGCCGAGCTACAGGGAGCTGCTGGTCGAGTTCCTTTCGTCATTCACATTTCACCCTCCTGGGGTCCCAGTGCCGCTTCCGCACCCAGATGCTCCCCCTCCGCCTAAGGTTTCTTTCAGGCTCGCTGGCATTTTGCGTTCGATGACGCTAGCAGAGTTTGCGGTGCATTGTGGTTTATACACGCAGGGGAGATCGAGACTGAGGTTTACACAGCGGGGCTAGTGGTGGTTGACAAACCCACTCTTTCAGGGTTTTAGCAGGTGATTGCGGGGGCAAATCATTGGGAGCACGACAAGTCGAAGGGGAGGGTGTCGTTTATTAGGGACCCACTGTACAGGTACGTACGTTTATTATGGCAATTATTATGATTATGTGCATTGTTTATTAATCTCTGTTTCTGTATTTCGCTAATACTATCTGCAGGTATATGCACCATATGCTCGCTACTTCTATTGCAGCGCGCGTCTACAGCCGTGAGTGGTGTACGTCCACAGATCTTTTTTCTTTTATTGTTTGTTGTACACGAGGCCGTGCGCACTAGCACACGGTCTAGCCCAGTACTACGCCTCCGCCCATAACCGGCAGGAGCGCGGATTTTTGTATGGCGGGGTGTACGTGACCGTCATTGCCCGTTCATTGGGCCTCGTACTGCACCAGGACCCACATCTACAGATGCCGCCAGTCATGCTGACGCGGATGGGTTTTCAGTCGCTGTGGGGGATGAAGCTGCTCAAGAGGTTCCCCGTTGGCCCGCGGTTTAAAAACCGCGACGGGGGCATATGGAGAGAGGAGCCCCTACCAGAGCAGTTCGAGCCCGTCTATCCTCCTCCAGATCCTGCTGATGCAGTGCCCGTGGAGGACCCTCCGGAGGATGTAGACGGTGCAGCGGTGCCACAGCCACCGCCACCTCCCGGGGCGCCTCAGTTTCCACGTCACGTTATTCCATGTCATGCCTCAGGAGTTGCGCTACATCCGGATGTACGAGCCAAGCTTGACAGGCTCAACGATTTGGTAGGTTGGCTGGTACGGGCCGAGCAGGATAGACGAGAGAGGGAGGGATTACCCCCGATACCGCTTCCACCGGCTCGAGCACCACATCAGCAGCAGCAGCCGCAACAGCCAGATCCAGATTCGGATTCGGATTTGGATTTGGATGCATAGACCTGTTGTTGTTTTTATTTTTATTATGGATGTACAAACTTATCTTATATATTTTTGTTATGGATGTATAAAGTTATCTTATATATGTCATATTTATGTTTGTTTTCAGTTATTCGGTTACTTAATGATTGTTGTCTTAAATTGAGATAATACGGAAACAAAATATGTTTTGAATATAATACGGAAACAATATATCCCCTGAATATAATATGGAAACAATATTTGAACGAGATAAAATTTTAATCAGAAGAATAATATTTAAAGAGCCGATTTTTAAAATAGTTGATTTTTAAAAAAACAAAAACTTTTTTATAGTGTAAAAAAAAAAAAAAAAAAAAAAACAAAACAAAACTTTTTTTAAAACCAAAAAAATTTTCAACCAAAAAACACATCTTCAAAAACTATCAAAAAAACCATACCAAAACCCACCAAAACACCCCTTATTTCAGAAAAAAAAAAAAAAAAAAAAAAAAACCCAAGCCTTAGACGCCTCATATAGGGCTGTACTCTTCGTATAGGTTTTCTTAAACTTTGTGCCTGACACCCTCTGAGACCCCCCTTGAATTCAGTGCTTAGACGCCTCGTATAGCCCTATACGAGGCGTCTAGGGCACAAAAAGTGTGAAAATAGGCGCAGAGGGTGTCCGAATAGATTGAGCCTTCATTAATCCTGCACTTCCATATCACTTTTACCGTCAATAGCCCTAAAACACATTAATAGGTGACAACACTTAGATTATGATTAAGTTTGCTAAAGAGATTGTAAAGTTTTAAAATGCTAGAGTGATAAACTATAAGGCGTCACTTACCTATGGGGCTTTAATACAAGTGGTTTCCTACGGGGCCATATTATAGGGGTGTACATATTGGCACACCAAGCTACCTATTTGCACACTAAACACTAGCTTTATATACGACGTATATAGATCTATACACAGCGTATAACCACCTTTTTCAATTTTCAAGAGAAACTTTGATTCACATCATGTGGTCACTTTATATAAAGGGTGGTTTTTTTTACAAACATTTTTATTCAATATTTATTGTTTTAGCAAACTTTTATAATAAGTAAATTTTTTTAAATAAATAAAAAACATTATTATGTATTCTATCGTATAGTATAATATAGGTCTCGTATAGGCCTATACAAGACATATAGGGAACCTATACGAGATTTATAATACACTATCTGATACGATACCAAACTATACGATACTATAGGATACGATACAACACCCGTATAGGCGTATAGGTGTAGTATATGTTCCATATATGACTATTGGTGTAGTTTAGGCCCCTTATAGACCTATAGGCCAATACAAGACTTATACTACAATATATGATACGCTACAATACAATACAATACGATATGTTACTATAGGATACGATACAGCACCTGTATAACACTATAGGTGTAGTTTAGGTTTTGTATAGTCCTATAGGCCTATACAAGACCCTATACAAGACCTATAGGAAACATATAGGACTACTGGTGTAGTTTAGGTCCCATATAGACTTATAGGCCAACATGAGACCTACACTACAAATATATGATATGATACAATACAATAAGGTATGTAGTATAGGATACGATACAACACCCGTAAAGCACTATAGGTGTAGTTTAGGTCTCGTATAGGTCTATAGGCATAAACAAGACCTATAGGAAACCTATACGAGACTTATACTACACTATATAATATGATACGATATCAAACTATACGATACTATAGGATACGATACAACCCCCGTATAGACCTATAGGTGTTATATAGGTCATGTATAGGACTACTGGCGTAGTTTAGTTCCCGTATAAGCATATAGACCTATACGAGATTTATACTACAATATATGATATGATACGATAAATACAATACATTACGTAACTATAGAATACGATACGATATGATACGATACGATACTATAGGATACTATACAATACGATAAGAGATAAGATATGATACTATACTACACCTATAGGCTTATACGAGACTTATACTACACTATATGATACGATACTACATCCATAGGCCTATACGAGGGTTATACGAAACCTATACGATACGTATACGTATACGTATACTATACGATACGATACTTAACAATTCTTTATTTACTTATTTTGTTAAAATACTTATTATAGAACTTTGCTAAAACGATAAATAATGTATAAAAACACTTCTAAAAAACCACCATTTATATACGCTGCGTATAGACCTATATGCTGCGTATATAAAGGGTCAAAAAGACAATTTTACCCATAGATTGGGCTGTGTATAGCTCCCAAACTAGTGGTACAATGGTCTTTTTTTAATCAAACTTGCCCCATGTATACGTCCCATATAGGGCTATACACGACGTATGGTAAAAAAGAAAATTTTACCCCTGGATTGAGGGCTATACGCAGCCCAATTCAGGGGCAAAATTGTCTTTTTGACTCTTTATATACGCCGCATATAGGCCTGTATGCAGCGTATATAAAAGGTCAAAAAAATTGTCTTTTTTTTACCCCAAACCAGTGGTAAAATTTGCCTTTTTGACCCTTTATATACGCCGCGTATAGGCCTATAGGCAGCGTATATAAAGTCATTTTTTTAGGAAACAATTTTGTACATTATTTATCGTTTTAGCAAAGTTCAATAATAAGTACTTTAAAAAAACATTTTTAAGTATCGTATAGTATAAGTCTCGTATAGATCTCGTACAGGCCTCATATAAGCTTATGGATGTAGTATCGTATCTTATCGTATAGTGTTGTATAAGTCTCATATAAGCCTATAGGTGTTGTATAGTAACATATCTTATCGTATCGAATAATGTAGTATAAGTATGGTATAGGTCATCTATAGGTCTTGTATATGCCTATAGGCCTATACCGGACCTATAGTGCACCTATAGGCTTTATATAGGACCTATAGTACACCTATAAGCCTATACGAGACTTAAACCACACCTATAGGCCTATACGCGACCTATACTACACCTATAGGCCTATACGCGACCTATACTACACCTATAGGCCTATACGGGTGTTGTATGTTATCCTATAGTATCGTATCGTATCGTATTGTATTGTATCATATCGTATCGTATAGTGTATAGTATAAGTCTTGTGTAGGTACCATATAGGTCTTGTATGTGTCTATATGTGACCTAAACCTCACATATATGCTTATACGGGTGTTGTATGGTATCCTATAGTATCGTATTAGTGTATAGTATAAGTCTCATATATGTTTCCTATAGGTCTTGTATATGCTTATAGGCCTACACGGGACCTAAACCACACCTATAATCCAATACGGGATCTATATTACACCTATAGGCCTATACGGGTGTTGTATGGTATCCCTTAGTATCGTATCATATTGTATTATAAAACTTTGCTAAAACGATTAATATTGTATAAATGTTTCTAAAAAACCCGTTATATACGCCGCATATAGGCCTATACGCGGCGTATAGGAGCAGCCAGACCAGAACTGACATCAGTCAGACACTGATTTTTATGCAATCCTATACGTGCATATAGACCTATACGCAGCGTATATAAACCCTGAAGTATGCAAATAGGCACCTTGAGTGTGCCAATAGTTTGAGCCTATTATAGGTGGTTACCTACAGAGCTGCAATACAAGAAATTACCTAAAGGGCCGTAATAGAGGAGCAATGCTTTGTGGCTTGCCGGTGGTTGATCAATTGCGTATAATAAGGTGTTCATATTAAAATATTCCAGTATATGATAAAGTGCTATGTTTAATGCATAATTGTAACTTATGTGATATACTTATTTGCCTTACTTGCTTAACATGTTTAATGTTTATTTAAGTTTGTTGTTGCCCTAATTAAACCAGAACTCATTTAGCGTAGCCGAATTTTAGTATGCACAACATGTTAAAGTTCGTTGACTGGATCGTGACGTTGGTGCAAGCTTCCCTTTGGACTGTAGCATCTCGCATTTCATTTAATTATATTTGTTAAGACAACTGTTTAGTGACTTGTAATTGACATTTTGATATTATATTTTTACTTTGCGTTGCATTCCAATGAAATTTATGGTTACACACTATTTGCTAAAAGTATAAATCCTAAAGCCAAAACTCCCAGGTTTGAGGCATTTTAATATCTAAGTTGATTCAACAATAAACTAACATTTTGAGGGGCACAAACCAATTTTATTTGTGAGAAATATGAAAAAAGAAATGTTCCTATGAGTGTATGGGAAATTAGTGAATCTCTATCAATATATGCAACGACTTTGTCAACATATGAAGCATAAAACCGTATACTTTGATAAATGGTACCTCAAATGTCACATAGAACATGAAAAAGACAAACTATGGTACCTCATATGTCTCATAGAACATGTAAGACAAACTATGCGAGTAATGTCGTCAAAGTTGGGAAAAAAAATGCCATGAGGGTATTATGTATCATAATGCATATAAGCTATACAATTATTAGACCTGCTAAAGGTTGACGCTAAGCATACAATAGGGTGGATCTCAGAGGCATCTCCGAGAATTCATGTACCTTGTTCGAGCTTGAAAAAATATGCCCTTCCGTACAGTGGCGAAACTTGAGATTTCCGACCGAGAGTCGAAAACGTATATACCTAATAAAATTATAAAACCGGGGGTCAAAAACGTATATACCTAAAAAAAATCTATACGAAAACTACATAACGGACACTACTATAATGTTTTATTATTATTTAAAAAATAATAATCAAATTAGTATTGGGGCTCAATAAACCTAATGTCAAGTGGACTAAATTCTAAATCATAAAAAATAAAAAATAATAATCAAATTAGTATTGGGCTCAATAAACCTAATGATAAGTTGGCTAAATTCTAAACCATAAAAAATTATTTGTAAATGGACATATATTAGAATTGGTATGTGGGGAAAAGATCAAATAGGAAGTTTATTTTGGCTAGGAAGTGTAGGAAGCAATAGGATTAGGACATGTGGCAACACTTAAAATAAAGAAAAAAGGGTATTTTAGTCAATCCAACCCTTTCTTCTTCCTTTTCAAAACCCAGTAACTTCAAAACCCACCATTTTCAAAACCCACCATCTTCAACCATTTCTTCACTTTCTATCTCAATAATCACTACATTATAGTGCGATTTTCGTCACCAATCAATGATTCAAACACCCGATCAACGTGTTCTTCAGCTTTTTTTGAAGAAAACCCAGTTTAATTTCATACAAAATCTCGTTTTTTCCGGTGATTTTGAAGATAATCACTCGATCCGTTCGATTCGAGCGCTGATAAGTGTTTCAATCATTCAAAATTCCTCAATTGTTGAAGAAATCACTTCGATCCATGTAAGAAATTCTTTAATTTCATTTTTACGATCTGGGTTTTTGATTTAGTCATTGCGTTTTACGATCTTGGCGGGGGTCCGGGGGCAGCGCCCCTGGTAGCGGGGTCCCAGGGGCGGCAGCCCCTGGCGGGGTCCAAGGGGCAGAGCCCCTGGCTGGGGTTGAGCTGCATCAGAAAAATTAATTTTCTGTAAATTGCCTCTGGAAACTGCATTCGTAAACTCCATTGGTTCAGACAGTTCACAACACAGACAATTCACAGCACAGTTCTGCATTGGCCATTGCGTTTAAGAAAAACACATTCTTGAAGTGTTTTTGGTGCATTGCGTTTTAGGTAAAACACCTTTTTAGGTGTTTTCAGTCCATTGCGTTTTACAGAGAACACTTTCTTTTGTTTTTTAGGCAATTGCGTTTTAGAATAAGTCATTTTAAGTGTTTTCTGACCATTGCGTTTTACAAATAAGACATTTCTTTGTGTTTTTTGTGCATTGCATTTTAGGTAAAACACTTTTTTAGGTGTTTTCAGTCCATTGCGTTTTAGGAAACAGACATTTTAAGTGTTTTCGGGCCATTGCGTTTTAGAAATAAGACATTTGTTTGTGTTTTTGGTGCATTGCGTTTTAGGTAAAACACATTTTTAGGTGTTTTTAGTCCATTGCGTTTTAGAAAGTACATTTTCTTCTGAGTTTTTAGGCTATTGCGTTTTAGAAATAAGACATTTCTTTGTGTTTTCTGGCCATTGCGTTTTACAAATAAGACATTTATTTGTGTTTTTGGTGGATTGCGTTTTAGAAAAATGTCATTTTTTAGGTTTTTTTTCATTGCGTTTTACATAACTGGGGGTTTTTCTATTGCGTTTTACGCAACTGGGTTTTTAAAAAAAAAAATTCGAAGATATAGCAATAGTATACTCGTTTTAAAGATAAAAAACGCTCGTTTTTTGGTGCAATTTTTGTAAAAAAAATAATGTCGTATGAAAGAGTTATTAACGTTTAAAAAATGGGGGGGAATTGGAGGAGAGAGAAACTATTGCCTTGGATTGACTAGAATGCCCCTAAACAAACTCACGCGTCTCTTTTCTTCCCTTCAATTTCCATCATTTAATCTTAGCCATTGATTAACTAAATGGATGGTCAAGATCACTTCCTAGCCTTCTTAGCCAAATAAACTTCCTATTGTATCTCCACCCTTGATATGTGTTTACTATTTAAAAAAAAAAACATATACATATCAATTTTTTTTAAAATCGCGTGCCACTCGAAATTACGGGCCTTGTGCGCAGATCCTCCCCGCACACCTTCAAAGCCGGCACTGGTGGATCTCATGCATTATATTACACTTTAAGTATAACACATAGACAACTAATCGTAAAACTTAGGAATTTTTACATAAAAATGAAATTTTGGTAATTAAAAGAAAAAGATTATTTCTTAGCATTTGACTATGTACAAACAAGGGTTCACAATTCGATTCAAAACAATGGCTTAGGATATAATAGGAAAAAATATTCGTGTAGGAAGTCTAGGATGTTATCCTAACAACTAGATTGTGTAAAGGATGATATAGATTAGAGTAAACTGCAATTTTACCCCCTGGGGTTTAAGTCAATTGGCACTCTGACCTCCTCCATGGAAATAATTGCAATTTTACCTCCAACGTTGTTGTTATGTCGCAATATTACCCCCTGCCGTCAAATAAGTTAACAGATCTGTTAACTGGAATGTGAAATGACTATGTTGCCCTTTCATATTACCCCCTATGGTTTGTTCTACTCTGTAATATTACCCCCTGGTGTAAAATGACTAAATTGTCCTTTCTTATTACCCCCTATGGTTTGTTGTACTCTGCAATATTACCCGCCGGTGTTAAATAGTTCTTGCAAACCTTACCCCCTGTAGAAAAAAAAAACCTTTCCCGCCTAAACCACCATCAGCAGCCATCACCCACCTCCACCACCATCAGCCGCCACCACCCACCTCCACCTCCATCTTCGCTTCTGAATAACACTCATTTGTGTTCAAATCATGTAATGCATAAAATCAAGCTTCTGAATTCAATCCATACATCATCTTTATCACTTAAAAATATTCAAACATCATCATTTAATCAATAGGTGTGTCTTTTAAATCCTTCAACACAGATTCATTTACTTTATCGTTGCCTCAAGGACCATTTCTCGATTAAGATTTCGACCTACCAATTTTTTTGGTATTATCAACAAGTTAATATATGACTCTCTATTTGTATCATGCTATCATTTCATCACCTCAGTGAACCATTTTAGATGTACGGAGCATTGATAACCATTTTAAATGAACAGTGCAAACATTACCCCCAGCAGACTGACCCCTAGTTTTTTTATATAAATCTCAAAAGTTTAAAATTTAAACTGTTTAGCTAGTTTATTTACATGGTCTGTAACTTGTATGACAGACTTGGGACCTCAAGAAAATAGAAAACTTAGTAGTTGGTTATTATACATGAAAGTTGGTCATAAGCACAACTTAACATATCACCAGCTTACAAATGAATCTCTGCTTGCAACCAAATCGAAATAATACTAGAGCACAAACACACGTACAAAACAAAACAAGAAGAAGCGTATTTCAAAATTTGAACTCTTTAAACATACCATAAAGCAAGGACAAAAATGCATAACATTATGTCATGTATCCCCCAATTGAAGTTGGTAGTTTTGATGAAAATACCAAAAGGGAAAAAATTATACAATCAAAACCAAATTTTTGCTCCAATAAGGTTACAGATGTAACCTGTTCAAGCTCAAGCATAATTCAACCGAAAAATGTCATTGAGAACATAAAAGGTTGACTGTGTTGTGTTGGCATTAGATGGAACATCTGAAAACAACAAAAGAACGAAATTTGCATCTTACAATTATCCACCAGCGATTGAGACCACATCTTGTTATTCTAAAGCATCAGACCTGCAACTTCGATGGATCCAATAGCGTGATTATTCACTAGACACCAACGAACACCATCTTTATCCCCACCCTAAACCCTAACACCACCATTCGCCACCTACAACCACCACCTTCACTTCAGAAACCCCTAAATCTAGAAATTCGAATTACCACCTACGTTGTCGTTTGCTGGTCATCAGAGGTGGACGATGAGGATGTGCAGGATGCCGCCGGTTTTTGGGGTGATGGGGATGTGTAGGTGGGGGAGGGGGTTCGGTGAGGATTATTGAGGCGTTGGTGAAGTGTATGGAATCGATTAATGTTAGGTTTTTTTCAAGGAGATGAAGTGGTGCTGGTGGATAATTAGAAGAAGTTGAGGTAGTGGATGTATGGTGGCATGATATTAAAGGGGTGTTTGGGATGTTGACAGAGATTGATGCAACAGATCTGAAGGATTACCAAAATAAAAACCCTAATCTGAAGGAGAAGAAGATGAAGCAGATGTCTTATAAGTAGTAGTAGTGGTGGTGGTGGTGGTGGTGGTGGTGGTGGTGGTGGTGGTAGTGGTGGTGGTAGTAGTAGTGGTGGTAGTAGTAGTAAGTGGTAGTAGGTAGTAGGTAGTAGGTAGAGGTAGTAGTAGTAAGTGGTAGTAGGTAGTAGGTAGAGGTAGTAGTAGTAGTAGTTAGAGGTAGTAGTAGTAGTAGTTAGAGGTAGTAGTAAAATACCCTTACCTATAACAGTCAAACAACTGTTGACTGACGGCAGGGGGTAATTATGCGACATAACAACAATGTTGAGGGGGTAAATTGCAATTATTTCCATGGATGAGGTCAGAGTGCCAATTGGCTTAAACACCAGGGGGTAAAATTGCAGTTTACTCTATAGATTAAATGGGTGGAATCCTTCAAAAGAAAAGGGCGTCACTATTAGAAAACATATTATTTTTGTAGGTCCGTTTTTGTCGGAGGATCAATACGGTTACCTATCCCTGTTTATAAAAAACACGATCACGAGTGCGGAATCCACGTGACGGTGCAAACCAAACAAAGTAAAGCGAGTAAACGACACATACGTAATCAAAGATTCACTTGGATTAAATGGATGAGAACAACATCAAACATATACACACAATGCTTGAAGATAAACTCTCAGAGGTTTCACTATGCTCTCATGCCTAAACTGTTAAACATAACAAGCAATATATACTGTCCCTCGACGAACCATGAAACGACGAAGTTTATTTGTGACGAAGATTGATTCTTCGCCACACACTCATATCGACGAACAATCGGAGGTTCGCCAAGCATAATTCATGACGAAGAGTGAATCTTCGTCAATCACCAACCAGAGACATAATATACTAAGTGTTAAACAGTTAAGCATGATAAGACTCACTATAGGTAAACACTATGCACACTAGCATATGTTTAATATACATTACAAATACAGAGACAAACGTCATACCTAAGTAAGATAGGAGGATATCCTACTGAGGTAGTGACTCTAGAGAGAGAAAGTAAAAAAATGTTGAAGATTGTGAATTTTAAAGATACAAGAAAGGAGAAAGAGTGAAGATGGGAAAAAGAGATTTACTAAAATGCCCTTATTTTAGTTTTTTAATTTGCCACATGTCACAACTCAATTTCTTCATAGTTTTCTCACTAAAACAAAACTTTCTATTTGATCTTTGCCCGCTATACAACAACAACAACATCTTATATGTGGATTACATATAAGTTACATATCCAATGGGCCCTTGGAGATCAAGCCCTTAGAGGCCCTTAGAGATCCTTACAATTGGAGTTCATTCATCCTAACATGCCCTTAGGTGAGATGCCCTTGCACAAGGGTATGGGTTTGCCTCGGTTCAGCGATGAGGTGGGCCTAAAGCAAAAAAAAAAGATTTTATTTATATATTGTGTGTAATGGATAGGTGATGAGGTGAGAATTAAGAGAAGTAATGATATTTGAAGGGTTGGATATGAAATTGAGGTTTTTAAGGATTTATAAGAATATTATGTGACAGCTGATGTGACATTCTTTAATATGTGAAGAGGCATGGTCCCAATTCCTTGCCTACATGGCAAGGACCACACCATCCTACATGGCGTCCGCATCAGCAAATGAACCTAGAAGCTTCTGGAATACGTCAAGGTGGCACCAAAGATGCTTCTTCCGACATAAAGGACAATACGTGTCACCACCCATCGTGCGCCATGTAGACCTGCAGCAAATCAAGGAGCAGACCGACAACACCAGTACGACCTTTCCAGCATGGACAAATATAGGCGCGCCACGTGTACCACTACACTGACCACAGCAGAGGAGACCAGAAGGATATTCCCCTTGGTCGGACAGCTGGCGCCCTATACCAGCTGGCAAGGATGCTCCTCCCTCTCTCACCCTCCGGCTATAAATAGGACCCTTCATCATCCAGGTTGATCCATTCTATTCTCCACTCTCTCACTCTTAACACACACTGCTATTTTCTCCTCAGAACCGAACTTATTCTTACGCCGGAGCCCGGTTAAGAGGGAAATCCCCATATTCCCCTCTTAACGAGCTAACGATGTTGCTGTTTTGCAAGACCCATCATTTGAAGAGCAAAGAAGGAGATTGAACCCCACGAAAGAGACGAACAGGCTAGTTTCACCGTTGGTGTTAACCAGTGTTTCATCATTGGCGCCATCCGCAGTTTTTGCAAACCTTTTTCATCTCCTTTTCGTTTAAAACACTCTTTCAAATGGCTGAAACAAACCCTTTCCACCAAGTGGACGGAGACGTTTCTTCCTTTGAGCTCGTTTCGGACACTGCGCACGTCCAAAGGGGCCAGAGGAACGAAATTATCCAAGAAGGGAAAATGAACAATGATTTTCCTAGTATCTTTGGGAGTGCATCCAAGGTTGTTAGCCACACCACAACTGGGGCCACTTTCCAAACTCCACCTAGGACCATCACCCAAACTACAAACGGAGCCACTTTCCAACCTCCGTCCGGGGTAGTCCAACAAACACCTCCACCAGTGCAAACACAGAGCCATGGAGCTGGCCCCTCAGCTCCATCGGATCAAACTCAACTGAACTTCTCTGCACCTACTAGGGCTACCCGAAGGAAAAACTCTGGCTTCCTGGTATGCCGAACAAATGGCGTCTATAAACCTTGTTTACACACAGCTCAGCGCGCAGCAAGCTTTGCTCCAAGCACAAGCCAACTAGTCCACATTTGTTACCCCACCGCAAAGGCCTTTGAGCGCTCACATGCCTCAACAGGCTAATACATTCAACTTACGCCCTGAATCAGTACCTGCACCACACATCAGAAGGCTGAGCGCGCACGACACGCGCGATACTTACGGTGAAACAGAAAGCAATTATGTGCAGTATTCTCACCCACCAAGGAAGCCAATACAAAGTCGTTTAGGTCCGCGCAACATAAACGACGAGCTTGATAACTATGAAGAGGAAGAAGACGAGACATACAAAGAAAGCACCGTGTTCAGCTGGTTGCCGCCAGAACATGAAGCATACAAACCTCACAAACGTGCAGGTTATAACCTAAAAGCAGAGAACGATTACACCTTGAGCTATCGTCCAGACGACATGGCAGAAAATTCAAAATTCATCAAAGAGATTGCCACAGCCGCTATCGACAAAACGAAACTGCCACACAACGTGGGCAAATACAACGGCTTGACAGACCCAGATGATCACCACCAAGTTTTTAACGTTGCTGGAGCAAAAGGCGGATGGAATTTACCAACTTGGTGTCATCTCTTCGCTCAAACTTTTGTCGGCGCAGCGCGTGTTTGGTTCGACAGCCTACCAGCAGGGAGAATCAAGTCATGGATCGATTTTCGAGACAAGTTCCTTGCACACTTCTCTCAACAGCGCAGGCATACTAGAGATCCGGCAGACTGTCTGAATATATGGAGAAGGGACCATGAAAGCGTGGAAGATTTCATTACGAGGTATAATAAAGAATGTTTGGAGATCGGCGATGTGGGCGAAAAAATGATGCGCGCACATTTTATGAGGGCAGTCAAGTGCGACGACTTGATCAAGTGAGTGAAAGGAAGAGATGGAGGCCCCAAAGACTGGGACACCTTCATAGAGGCAACAAAAACCATTGCGCAGTCTGACAGACAGTTGACCGGTGATGACAACCGTCAATGCGGATACAACCATAGCGACCGGCATAACTAGAAGGGCAGAGGCCAACCATGGAAAACATCCGGTCACAGAGAAAGAAACCCAGCAAAAGAGGACGCGCGACATACAATCAACCAGATAGCCCATCGAAAAGAAGTGAAAAGAGAAAACAGAGAAAAACAGTGGACACCCCTAACAAAAACGCCTTCGGAAGTCTTGTCAACTGAAAACCACCAGTTCAAACCACCGCTACAAATGCGAAACAAGAGGGGCCAAGACCCAAATCTTTTCTGCGAGTTTCATAAAGACACAGGCCACTTAACTGACGACTGCTTCAACCTCAAGCAAAAGATCGAAAGGGCCTTAAGAGACGGAAAGCTCACTCATCTGATAAAAGGTGGAAAGCGCGACTACCGCCAGATTCAAAGAAGAGAAGAAGGGTCGGATAACAAAAAACTCCGAAAATTGGAAACCCACATGGTTCAAGGGAGTCCACGAAAGCCAAGAAAAAATTATAACAAGCGCACACAAGACGACTCGTGGCGCGAGAGACAAGTTGTTTTCCCGGTAGTAAGAGGAGGTCCGAGAGAACGAAGGCCCATATTCATATCCGGTGTAATCGGTCACTACCAGACCGACTACATTTTCATTGATCCAGGGAGCACTGCAGATATCATCTACGAACAATGTTTTAACCAATTCGACCAAGAGGACAAAGCGCGCTTGGAACCGGTAGACTACCCGCTGACCGGTTTCTGCAATGAAGTTGTTTTCCCTCTAGGTCAGATATCGTTCCCAGTGTTGCTCTCGGATGGAAGAAATTCAAGAACGGAAGAGGTTACGTTCATGGTACTACCAGCGCACTCAGACATGATATTTTGTTGGGAAGAGAATCCCAAGGCGACTTTAGCATGATTTGCTCTGGGCCACATTCGGCCGTGGGATTCCCAACAGAGACAGGGATAGCCTTGATTTATGCAAGCAAAGAAGTCTTAGCAACGGATGAAGTCCGACCAGCAAAAGCAAGCAAGCAAGCACCACGCGCGGAAGCAGAAAAATGGGTGTTAAACAGCGCATACCCAGAACAAACAGTTACCTTAGGCCCTGCAATGTCCGATCTTACGCGCGCAGCGCTAAAGAAATTGTTGTTTGAGAACATGGATGTGTTCGCCTGGACATCAGCTGACATGGTGGGTGTTCCACGGCACATAGCAGAACACCGGTTAAACGTTTCAAAAAATGCAAAACCAGTGGTGCATGCCAAACGCCACTTGGGAGACATAAAACACGATGCTATGTAAGAGCAGGTCATGGAACTGTTGAATGCTGGTATCATCAGAGAAGTCCGATACCAAACATGGGTGGCGAGCCCTGTAATGGTACAAAAGCAGAATGGTAGTTGGAGAATGTGCGTAGATTACAAGGATCTGAACAAGGCATGCCCACGTGACTGTTACGCCTTACCAGATATCGATGAAAAGATTGATTCGCTGGCGATATTCCGATGGAAATGTTTCCTTGACTGTTACAAGGGGTACCACCAGGTACAGATGGCCGTGCAAGATGAAGACAAAACCGCTTTCCGCACACCGACAGGGCTATACTGCTACACCAAGATGCCTTTCGGTCTAAAGAATGCGGGCGCGACCTATCAAAGATTGATGAATGAGACTTTCCACGATGCTATCGGCAAATACATCGAAGTGTATATGGATGACTTGGTCATCATGAGCAAAGAAGAAAGTATGATGCTGGTGAATATTCAGAAGACATTCGACACGCTGCGTGGTGTAAGTATCAAGCTAAACCCAGTGAAATGTTCTTTCGGCATGGAAGAAGGAAAGTTCCTGGGTTTCATTGTCACGAAAGATGGTTTTAAAGTAAATCTTGAAAAGGTACAAGCAATTGAGAGAATGCCTTCACCGTCAACTATCAAGGAGATGCAAAAATTGGCAGGACGGTTGGCAGCACTTAACCGCTTCCTGGCCAATCACACAGCTAAATCTTTCCCGTTTATCAAGACACTCCGCAACTGCATGAAGAAAAGCCAATTTCAGTGAACTCCGGAAGCCGAGAGCGCATTCCGCGAAATGAAAGATTGCCTCATAAGATTGCCAATGTTGACAGCACCAGTGAAAGGAGAACCCCTGGTTTTATATCTATCAGCATCCGATAGAGCAGTCGGAGCAGTCTTACTCGTCGACCGCCAAGGCGTCCAAACGCCAGTTTACTATGTGTCTCGTACTCTGACAGACCCAGAAACTCGGTATGCCATAATGGAAAAACTAGTACTAGCATTAATCCATGCATCAAGACGGCTGCGCAGGTACTTTGCCAATCACGTCATCCACGTCTTAACAAAGTACAACATTGGCAACATCCTTGCAAAGCCCGAAATTTCCGGAAGATTAGCCAAATGGGCAATAGAGCTAGGAGGCCATAACGTGGTTTTCCGGCCAAGACCAGCAATCAAGGGCCAGGTGTTGGCCGATTTCATGACAGAAGTGCCTGATGACAAGGACCGGGAATGTAAGGCAATGAAGAAGGCTGAAAGGCAACAAACAGAAGAACCATGGCTGCTATACACAGACAGCGCGTCTAATGAAGACGGTGCAGACGCGGGGCTTAGGCTAGTAAGCCCTGACAAACATGAGTTCACATACGCCATCAGGCTAGACTTCAAAAGCATGAATAATGAAGCCAAATATAAAGCTTTCCTTGCGGGTTTAAGACTAGCAATCAAGATGGGAGTCAGACACATTGAGGCGCATGTGGACTCAATGTTAGTGGCCGGACAAATCAACGGGCAGTACGATGCCAAAGGGGACGTGATGACGATCTACTTGAACCAAGCAAAAACATTGCTGCAAAACTTCTACTCTTACAAGGTGCACCACATCAACAGGAGCGAGAATAAACCAGCAGACGCGCTGAGTAAACTCGCATCCACAAGTTTCCAGCACCTAGCCAAGGATGTGCGCATAGAAGTTTTGAGCAATCCATCGGTACCATTAAGAGAAGTAAGCGATATTCAGTTGGGAACGACGTCTTGGATGACACCCATAATCATGTATCTCCAGTCCGGGATACTACCACAAAAGAAAGCTGAGGCAAGAAAGGTTCAATATAAAGCTGAACATTACCAGATGGTAGATGGGATCTTATATCGAAAATCATATCTTGGGCTATTGTTAAGATGCGTCGACCCAGAAGACGCAAACTACTTGATCAGAGAAGTGCATGAAGGGATTTGCGGTATTCATGCCGGACCAAGAATGGTCGTAGCAAAAGTGATGAATGCCGGGTACTACTGGCTCGGGATGCATTTAGACGCAGTAAAGGTTCTGAGAAAATGCAGCGGGTGTCAGAGACACGCCCCAAAGACGATGCGCCCTAAGAACGAGCTAGTACCCGTAACAACGGCATGGTCGTTTCAACAATGGGGAATAGATATGGTTGGCCCCTTCCCCAAAGCCCCAGGTGCAGTAAAATTTATTATAGTAGCGGTTGACTACTTCACAAAATGGGTAGAGGCGAAGGCATTGGCGTCAACCACATCTACCGTAGTACGGCGTTTCATCTGGGAACAGATAATCTGCAGATTCGGGCCACCTCTGAGAATTATCACCGATAATGGCACGGATTTTGCTGCAGAAGACCTTCAGCGATGGTTCAAAGAACTACACATAGAACACACCTTCTCCTCGGTTGCGCACCCGCAGGGGAATGGTCAAGTAGAAGCCGTAAACAAAAGCATCGTAGACGGCATCAAAGCAAGACTGGGAGAGCAAAGAAGAGGCTGGGTCGACGAGTTGCCCAGCATCTTGTGGGCCCATAGAACGATGCCCAAAACAAGCAACGGAGAAACACCGTTCAGCTTAGTTTATGGGTCCGAGGCCGTGATACCCGCTGAGATCGGGCTGCCATCACCAAGAATGCTCTCCATGAACATGATCAACAATGGAGAAGAAAGGAGGTTAGACCTTGACCTCCTAGAAGAAAGAAGAGAGATGGCGGAAATCAATGAAACGAAGTATAAAACAAAGCTCGAAAAGTATTATAACTCCAAAGTCAGGATTTGCACCTTCAACCCAGGAGATTACGTCCTGAGGGATAACGAGGCGTCTAACGCCGAAAAGCCTGGAAAGCTAGCTCCCAAGTGGGAAGGGCCTTATGTAGTAGAGGAAGTACTTGGAAAAGGGGCATACAAGTTACGCACCCTGGACGACAAAGAAGTTCCACGAACCTGGAACGCTCAACAGTTAAGAAGGTGCTACATGGAAAAAGCCGAAGTTTTCCTATGTACCTGTAAACGGCTGCGTGCCAACACAGTTATCATTAATACAAGAAGTGTTTGGCTATTCCTTTTCATGCGAATTTCTTGTCACAAATGCATATATTACTTTGGGCATACACGAAAACATCAATGGCTCGACCTTAGGAAACGTTGTAGACCTCCAAGGCCTGTCACAAACAAGTGCACAGCCGGGTCAAAAACACAACTAAAGCCTATAAAACGCAAAATAAGTACTTCGTGCCCACATAAACACGAAAGCATCAAACACATGGTAAATAAACATTGTAAAAACCCCCAAGGCTGAACACAGCCGGGAGCACACAATAACCTGTAGCTCGATCACTTCGTATTCACGAACAAACCTGCGCATAATAAACGACAGAATAAACGTTGTAGCTAACACAACACAACCTGTCAGCGCCATCATTCATTCGTGATACCTGAATCAAAGTAATTAAACATGCACATATTGTAACGATAAACAAAATTCACAAGAAACTAAAATGCAGATTTAGCATTAAACATGCCAACAATAGCAAAACTTGGCACAAGTACGACAGTCATAAGTCAATTGTCCACGGAAACATAAAGTAAATTGTTCAAAGTGGGTTACAAGGCCACCAGAGCCCATACACGGCATACAAGTCGGATGCCTTTACTCCGGATGACTGGAACCAGCACCCCCAGCCGCGTGACCTTCATCTCCAAAAGCCTTTTTCAGTAAGGCAACACCATCAGACCTCCGAGCCAATTTTTGGGCAGCCTTAACAACACCAAATTCTAAGGACGCGAACTCTTGTCGTTTTGCGGTATAAGCAGCACAACAATCCTCCTTATATAACTCGAAGTGATAGTCCTTCTCATTGTTGACAGCCGCAGCTCTACCCTCAATGTAACCATCCTTCCGCCCGCTATTGTACCCTGCTTGACCCAACTCAAACATATAGTTGGCAAGTTCATGGGATTTCACTATACGACCAGCAATCTACAGGAAACACACAGCAATATAAGTAGAGTAACTACTGCAAACCGAAAGTGGACATAAACAAAGGAAGTTACAAGAGGTACCGCACGCGATAGCATCCACTTGCAATCAGCGGATATCTCTTCAGCAAGGAGTTCAGAGGCTTTACACTCAGCAATCTTCTTCTCAACAAACTCTTCCAACGCAGCTATACGCTCAACATACTCTGCCTCCCTTTTCTCGGACGCAACACGCGCTTGTTCAGCTTTTTCACCAATTTCACGCTTCTCAGCAGACATCCGCACAATCGCATCACGTTGGGACTGCAACTCCTTGTTGGTACGTTCACAGGAAGCCTCCCAATTTTTCTGTTTCTGCGAATTAGCATGTTTCTCTGCAGCAAGCTTGTTCTCCGCATCTGAAACCCTCCACATTAAACCTTTCTTCTCAGCATTAAACTTCTCCCTCTCCTCAGCAAACATTTTCTTCTCATTTTCAAACTCAAGTGTGTCCTCCCCCATCAGCTTCCACTGACGAACAATCTCCTGAGAGGTGGACAAAAAGGTAACCCCGGCACGAACATGATCAACTAATAGTTCTAACCGGTGGCGCCTCTTCTGAAATAACCTCTCAGCTGGGGGGAGAGACAAAGAGAAGAACTCATGGCAGTTTTCAAGATCATTCATCCGGGAGCCTTGGGTCAGATGCCAGCGAGGAGCATGTGGCAAATCATCACACGCCGGGTTCTGAGTATCCCAAGACCCACCTTGAACATGCTCAAACTCAGAACCCCGACCCACTCCGGAAGTTGCACCACCACCACCACCTGGTGGACCCTTGGTATATATAGTTTGGTGAGGAGCGGTCTCACTTGACTCCACCCCGATCTCAATACCCTTACCATGATCAACACCACCAGCGCCACCTGTATCACCACCACCTTCCCCAACCTGCTCAACATTTACGTCATCTTCTTTCCTCTTCTCACCAAGAACATCACGAGGAGGGGACAACTCAAAAGTTCTCGACGACGGAGAGGCAGGAGAGTAATTTTTGAAATATCAATTTTGGGTAAAGTCTTGGCTGGCTTGGCACCTGCTCCAAAATGAGCAAGACATTTAGAGAAAAGAAGGGAACAAAGCAACCAGAAAAGACAAATGGGAAAACTGATAAAACGAGTACCAGAAGCCTCAAATATTTTCTCCAACAAATTCCCACGTCTCTCAGTAAAGACACCCAGGTCAACCTCCGATTCCGAGGGAGCAGGAGGAGCCTCCTTCTGAAGTTTAGCCTTCTTTGATGCAAGCATAGCAGCAGTCTGCTCGTCAAGTTTCCGCTTCTTATCTTCCAGAGCCTTCTTCTTCTTCATCATTTCTGTCAAAGTAGCGCGGTCTTCAGGATCAGACACACGATGTTTCTCTCCGGTCCCTAAACCGGACAATGTATCAGAAACTACAACGTAATCTAGGACAGGAAGAGTAGAAGGTCGCTTACGAGGAGTCTCAGTGGCGTGTTCCTCGGCCCCCTTCTCCTTCCCCTCGGGCTTGTCAGCCTTTGATTTTTTTCCATGTTTCCAACTGATCAGCCGTTTCAACCAGAATTTCCACATCATCATCAATGGGTTCATTAACAGGCTCACGCGCAACCCCGTGTGCTGGACCTGCACGCGGGGAATGAGAAGTTAGGCCTTTACAAGATCTGTCAGATCCATCACTCGAAAGAACAACAACTCCCACCCGAGTAGGATTAATAGCATCATCATCATACTCACCATCTTCACCTAAAACAGTGTTGGCATAAGCGGTAAAACTCTCGTTGGTCGGATGCAAAAAACGGTCACGAATCTGATCCAACCACGTCGGCTTCCCGTCCTCCTGAACCGCTGTAACAACTCTCATCAAAAGTCCTATTTATTAAATTAATTTGTCCAATAGGAAACCCTAATTGAGACACCCAAGTGATTCTGTATAAACCCTAAAATTTTCAGAACAATCGGAATCAGGATCAGGGCCCCTAAAACTAAGGGGGGGGGGGGGTAAACCCTAGTTGATAATATCCAAACAGTTTTACGTGTATAACGAATATGCATGCATGAACAACTCACCCAAGCTACCTGGACACGGGGCTACCCTAGGGTAGATTGGTGTCCCCCGCGCCACGCGACAGGTGCATGTGGCCCTGTCGCGACACGCGGGAGGGACCATTTTTCAGATATAAATAGAGGGGGTTGGCAATCGAATTCTGGCACTTGTTCAACGTAAAAACTCAAATTGTACACTGAGATATTGTATAATTACTACAAAACACACACAAATCACGAAGTGCTGCCGCAATACAGGGTAATAACTCGATCGCTGCTACGATTCAATGTCCGATCGATTAAACTATCCAATGGATGTTTAAGTGCTGCCCACATTAGGGTTAATGCTTTGTCATTCGTCGTTAATTCGATGGATGTTTAAGTATCGCACTTTGTCATTCGTTGTGAAGGTTTAATCTCGTGAGTTATAGTAAATGCTGTATTAGTTACTAACCTAGTTTGTGTGCATTGTTATTTAAACTAGGTTATCAAGGCTAATCAGTAGGCTAAGCTCTGTTCATATTAAATCTGCAATGTGAGTCATTCTCTTTTTATCAAATTTGATTTCAAAAGCACGTTTATTTTCAAGGTTATTATTACAGGGATTAAGTCTTTGTAGTCACCAAATTACAGCCGGTATGTGGGGTTTTGTATACATTACTTGTTCCCGTCACCACTGGACAACGAGTTAGCCAATGGGTGATCTGACCATAGTCACAGAAACGAGTCGAGTGACAAATACCGTGGGTAGTTGGTTGATATCAGGAAACATTGTAATCGCTCTTAATACTGTAAATTATAACAAACGATTCGTTTTCATAAAAAGAATGATTCACCAGTATTTCCCGCTGACAAAACCTTTTTCAAACATGTTTCATGTGATCTGTTGTGATCCAAGAAAAGTGCCGTGAAGCCTTACCAGATTAAGGAAGTGGCTCAATATAAAATAAAGAAACATGTTTTGTAAAATAAAGATTTCTCCGTGAAATCATATGATTGTAAATTACCGGGTTTTATCCCGAATTGTGAAATAAAATAATCGGGAAATTGCAGTTTTAAAAAGATCCTGAAGAAAACTTCCGCTGTTAATTCAATTAAATAAATACCACGGGATTTTCTGTCCCGCGGCTCCTGAAACGGGTCAAACCGGGTCGGGGGCCGTGACAGAAAAAGGTGGTATCAGAGCCACTGATTTAAGCCAATTAAGTATTTAGAAAATACTTAATTTTACTGATTGCTATTTTGTGATTATATGTTTTATTATTTGAATATTTGTGTACAGTATGGGTAAGCAAAAGCTTTCAAATATCTATCTTAGATTAGATAGGTCATCAAAAGAGAAGGGAAGTTCATCCCAAACAAATTCCTCAAAATACCCAATAGATACTGATGAAGGAATATTTGTTCGTAAAGCACATTATGAGGAACCACTTTCTCCTAATAAAAGAAGTTTGATTATTAGGAAAAGCCAAGAGAAATTGGAGAAGTCACAATCAAAAGAAGAGAGAGTTAAACAGGAAACTCAGAAATTAGGCAATAACCCACCATGGGAGGATAAACTAGATGAAAAATGGACGGATCTCTATATGCTAGCCACTGTAGCAGTAAATGCAAATGTTTAAATACTCTGACTCAAGTTTTAGCACCCTTATAACCTACAAGACAGAAACCTTATCCAGTAAATAAATAAAGTTACAGTAAACCCTGGTGTGTTTTAATTATCCGTTGTTCCTTTGTGTTAAATTAGTCATACGGTATGAAATAATATTTAAAGGTTATTTATGAAATTTTGTTATAAAATTTTAACTTAGTATTTTTGTATTTTGCATATATGCTAAACAGCATGAATGACTTGTCTAAAGCCCTTCAAAATTTAAATCTCTATCCGGTGAAAATAGAGGTTTCCAGAGATTTCAATAGGTATATACCCGATATAGAAGAACCTATGGAATTCAACGCTCCACCTCCAGAGAAACCCAAGCCCAAGAAAATGAGGAGATTTGTGGGATGGAGGTGTGTGCGCAGAAGGAAACCCGCCACTAGGAAGATTCCCAAAATAGAAAAACCCTTAGACAAAGGGAAGGGGATTGAAGTCGGGGAAGATTCTAGGCAGATGGAAATACAGTTTGGAGAATATTCTAGGCAAATGGAAATGGAGTTTGTGGAAGGTTCTAGGCAAAACAAGATAGAAATTGGGGAAAGCTCTAGACAAATTGAGGAGTTACCATTTCAGGAGGAATTGGATCGTGCATTGGCGAGCTGTGATGTCGTCAGGCCTATTAATAATAATCTCTACCCTTATCCTGCTGAAACCCAATTACCAATGAACTTGGAACCAGCAATCCCAGAACCTATAATCCACACCCAACCTCTAGGAATGGACGAGTGGTGGACCAATGATTGGCAGTTCCAAAACCTGCTCAACAGTCCTTATTCCTTTCTCCCTCAATTCGACCCAGAACCTATACCAAATCCACCCATGAGTAATAAAAATTTATCTGAACTCTGCCACTTTGGCGAGGAGTTGGTGGATACAGAAAATAGGATCAGGGAAGTAGGAGAACAGATCTCCTGGAAATACAACGAGAGGGAACGTCATTACTAAAATACCAACTGACGAGGGGTAGTAAAGTTATGAAAATGTGATTGTATAATAATAAAAGTAAAATCTTGTAAAATAATCTAAAATAAAACTTTGTAAGATAAAGGTGTGTGTGGACGCATATTATAAAATATATAAAAATGGGAATCGAGAAATCGATAGTTTTGGCTATATGTATGTTTTGAACTTTGTATGATTGTTTTGTGTATAATTATTATTTATTGGATACTAATAAATTATATATATTAATTATCAGATGGAAAACGCTAATAATGAACCTGTAAATGAGGTTAATCAATCTGAGCAACAACCGGGGGATCAATTTATGACTAGGCAAGATATAGAAAATATCGTTGCTCAAGGGATAGCCAATGCTATTCCAGCAATACTTGCTGCTGCCCAGAAACCTGCTGAACCTCAACAAATTATTCCTAGCAAACGTATTTCTGAAGATAACTTCAGTAATAGCGTAAATGGAGGCGGTAATCATACTAATCACAATAATGATCCACTGCAAGCTCCGCTCCCTAAGAAAATGAAAGCTAGAACGCCTGGTTGCACTTACAAGGAATTTCTTGCTTGTAAACCCGCTGAATTTGCAGGCAATGAAGGAGCGACTGCGGCACTGCGTTGGTTAGAGACAACCGAGGCAGTGATTACAATAAGTAAATGTGACAAGAACGATAAGGTCATATACGCGTCAAATCTTTTCAAAGAAGGGGCGCTAGAATGGTGGAATACAGCACTTCAAGCCAAAGGAAGAAATATGGCCTATGCCATGAACTGGGAAGAATTTAAGAATCTTGTAGAAAGAAAATTCTGTCCCGAATATGAAAAAGATCAAATGGCAAATAAATTCTTAAATCATAGAATGATGGGTGTAGATTATCGCGGTTATACTTCGACATTCTTTGAATATGCTAGAGTGGTACCAACACTGGCTTCGCCAGAACCGGTACTCATTTCTCGCTATATTTGGGGACTGATTAGTGAAATCCGTAACATCGTTAAAGCTGCGAGACCTCGTACTATTGACGATGCGGTGGAATTAGCTAATACTCTAACTGACGAACTGGTACACACAAGAGATGAAAATAGGAAAAAGGAACTAGCTCAGAAAATCACCCAAGGATTTTATACGGGTAATAACAGCAGTTTCAGGAGAAGATGAACATGGCAATCTTCAACTTCGCCATTCTGCAAGAATTGCAAAAAGAAACATTATGGAAAATGTAATATGATCTGCAACTTTTGCAAAGCCATAGGGCATCGCGAAGAAGACTGCAGAAAGAAAACGAGAGTCTGCTATAACTGTGGAGAAACAGGACATTTTAAGTCAGAATGCCCTAAGTTGGTTAAAGCAGCAGATAACAAAGCTAAACCAGCCGATGGAGCTACTAAGAAGAATGTTCGTGCTTTCCAATTAACTACTCAAGAAGTAGAACTCATCCCAGATGTGATAGCTGGTACGTTCTTAGTTCACAACGTGTATGCAAAAGTATTATTTGACTCTGGTGCAAACCAAATTTTTATCAATACTTCATTCTGCCAAGCTCTTAATTTACCCTTAACCAACCTTAGGCAGATTTTTACAGTTGAAACGGCAGACGGAAATTCTATTAACATAGATAAGGTTTTGCAAAAAGAAAATATAGAACTTTCAGGTCAGAAATTCTATGCAAACCTATTGCCAATGAATTTAGCTGGATTTGATGTTGTGTTAGGAATGGATTGGTTAGTAGCCAACCATGCTCGAATCCTGTGTGATAAGAATTCCATAGAAATTCAGGCACCTACTGGAGAAGTAATTGTGATTACAGGAGATAAACTAAGAAAACCCATGAAGTTCATATCAGTAATGAAAGTTGCTAGTTATGAACGAAAGCAAGGAATAGTGTATATGATTTCAGTAATTATTAGCACTAAGGGAAAAGAACTTAAGGAAATTCCTGTAGTCTCAGAATATTCAGATGTATTTCCGGAAGAGTTACCAGGATTACCACCAGATAGGGAAGTAGAATTTAGAATTCATCTAATTCCAGGAACTACACCGATAGCCAAGGCACCTTATCGGTTAGCACCCACAGAAATGTTAGAACTGAAAAAGAAATTAGATGAATTACTAAGTAAAGGTTTCATACAACCTAGTTCATCCCCGTGGGGAGCACCAGTGTTGTTTGTAAAAAAGAAGGATGGTTCGATGAGAATGTGTATTGATTATAGAGAATTGAATAAGGTTACAATTAAGAATTGATACCCATTACCTAGGTTTGATGATCTTTTTGATCAACTTCAAGGAGCTAGATACTTTTCTAAGATCGATTTACGTTCAGGGTATCATCAATTGAAGGTACAAGAAGAAGACATACCTAAAACTGCTTTCAGAACTAGGTATGGTCACTACGAGTTTACAGTCATGCCCTTCGGATTAACGAATGCACCTGCCGCATTCATGGACATGATGAATAGAATCTGTAAACCGTATTTGGATAAATTTGTAATTGTCTTTATCGACGATATACTTATTTATTCAAAAAGTCAGGACGAGCATTGTGAACATTTGCATGCACTCTTAACTTTATTAAGAAAAGAAAAGCTATATGCCAAATTCTCGAAGTGTAAATTTTGGTTGCAAGAAGTGCAATTCATAGGACACATGGTGAATCACGAAGGTATTCATGTAGATCCTGCTAAGATAGAGACAATTACAAAATGGAAGATTCCGCAATCCGCAATGGAAATTAGAAGCTTTTTAGGATTAGCTGGGTATTATAGGCGTTTTATTAAGGATTTTTCCAAAATAGTGTACCATTAACTAAGCTAACCTGTAAAGCAGTTAAGTTTGAATGAGGACCTAAGCAAGAAGAAGCTTTTAGGATTTTAAAGCAAAAGTTAACAAATGCCCCAATCCTAGCTTTGCCAGAAGGAACTGAAGATTTTGAAGTTTACTGTGATGCTTCAAAACTAGGATTAGGATGTGTGCTAATGCAACGCAAGAAGGTAATTGCGTATGCTTCAAGACAATTGAAAAAGCATGAGGAAAACTATACAACTCATGACTTAGAGTTAGACGCCATAATTTTTGCCCTTAAGATTTGGAGACATTATCTGTACGGAAGTAAGTTTACTGTCTATACAGATCACAAAAGTTTAAGATATATATTTGGGCAAAAAGAGTTAAACATGAGGCAAAGGAGATGGATGGAAATCCTAAGTGACTACGACTGTGATATTCGGTATCACGAAGGAAAGGCAAATGTAATTGCAGATGCCTTAAGTCGTAAGTACCATGAGAAACAACGCCGGGTTCGTGCTCTTAGATTAAATCTACAGTTAGATTTAATGGAACAACTAAAGCGTTTCCAAGAAACAGCAATCAAGGATGATGCTGAAGGAATGAAGGGACGAATAGAAGAATTAGAACAAGGAGCTGATGGAATTTGGAGATTCCACAAAAGTAGAATTTGGGTACCTAAGCAGGGAGAATTAAGAAATAAGATTTTAGAAGAAGCCCATAAATCTAGGTATACCATGCACCCTGGAAACAATAAAATGTACCAAGATTTAAGAAATAACTTTTGGTGGATAGGAATGAAAAAGGACATAGCTCGATATGTTTCTAAATGTCTTACTTGTTCACAAGTTAAGGCAGAACACCAGAAACCTTCAGGTCTACTACAACAATTAGAAATGCCTGTATGGAAATAGGAACTCATAACAATGGATTTTGTTACTAAGTTACCCAAAACCAGAAAAGGTAATGATGCGATTTGGGTAATTATGGATCGATTAACCAAATCAGCTCACTTTCTACCTATCAAAGTAACCTTTAGCATGGAAAGATTAGAAAAGTTGTATGTAGATGAAGTCGTATCCTTACATGGAGTTCCACTCTCCATTGTTTCTGATAAGGATAGTCGTTTTACTTCCCATTTTTGGACTAGTTTCCAAAAAGCAATGGGAACTCGACTAAATTTAAGCACTGCATATCATCCTCAGACAGACGGACAAAGCGAACGAACAATCCAAACTCTAGAAGACATGCTCAGGGCATGTGTGATAGATTTTGGTGGAAATTGGAACGATCACTTACCTTTAATTGAATTCTCCTATAACAATAGTTATCATTCAAGTATTGAAACTGCCCCACTCGAGGCACTGTATGGAAGAAAGTGCAGAACTCCAGTTTGTTGGGCAGAAATAGGAGAAAGTCAATTGTCAGGTCCTGAAATAGTGCAAAAGACAACTGACAAAATTACACAAATCAAGGAAAGACTGAAGACGGCTCGAGATCGCCAGAAGAGTTATGCAGATAATAGACGGAATCCGTTGGAATTCCAAGTAGGAGACAAAGTACTATTAAAAGTTTCACCTTGGAAAGGAGTTGTTCGATTCGGTAAGAAAGGAAAACTAAGTCCAAGATACGTAGGACCATTTCCGGTGATCCAACGTATAGGAACAGTTGCTTATCGTTTACAACTACCAGAAGAGTTAGCTGGAGTACATGACGTGTTTCATGTATCCAATCTCAAGAAATGCCTATCAGACGAATCTTACCTCTTCAAGATATAGAGGTAAACGAAAAGTTAAAATTTATTGAGAAACCTCTTTAGATAGAAGACAGAAAGGTCAAATTTCTCAAGCACAAACGACTAGTGTTAGTTAAAGTCAAGTGGGATTCAAAGAGAGGAGCTGAATACTCTTGGGAGCTGGAATCTGAGATGAAGCGAAAATACCCCTACTTATTCCAGTAAATCTCGAGAACGAGATTTTTATTAAGGTGGGGAGGATGTACCAACTCTCATCAAAAGTCCTATTTATTAAATTAATTTGTCCAATAGGAAACCCTAATTGAGACACCCAAGTGATTCTGTATAAACCCTAAAAATTTCAGAACAATCGGAATCAGGATCAGGGCCCCTAAAACTCAGGGAGGGGTAAACCCTAGTTGATAATATCCAAACAATTTTACGTGTATAACGAATTTGCATGCATGACCAACTCACCCAAGCTACCTGGACACGGGGCTACCCTAGGGTAGATTGGTGTCCCCCGCGCCACGCGACAGGTGCATGTGGCCCTGTCGCGACACGCGGGAGGGACCATTTTTCAGATATAAATAGAGGGGGTTGGCAATCGAATTCTGGCACTTGTTCGACGTAAAAACTCAAATTGTACGCTGAGATATTGTATAATTACTACAAAATACACACAAATCACGAAGTGCTGCCGCAATACAGGGTAATAACTCGATCGCTGCTATGATTCAATGTCCGATCGATTAAACTATCCAATGGATGTTTAAGTGCTGCCCACATTAGGGTTAATGCTTTGTCATTCGTCGTTAATTCGATGGATGTTTAAGTATCGCACTTTGTCATTCGTTGTGAAGGTTTAATCTCGTGAGTTATCGTAAATGCTGTATTAGTTACTAACCTAGTTTGTGTGCATTGTTATTTAAACTAGGTTATCAAGGCTAATCAGTAGGCTAAGCTCTGTTCATATTAAATATGCAATGTGAGTCATTCTCTTTTTATCAAATTTGATTTCAAAAGCATGTTTATTTTCAAGGTTATAATTACAGGGATTAAGTCTTTGTAGTCACCAAATTACAGCCGGTATGTGGGGTTTTGTATACATTACTTGTTCCCGTCACCATTGGACAACGAGTTAGCCAATGGGTGATCTGACCATAGTCACAGAAACGAGTCGAGTGACAAATACCGTGGGTAGTTGGTTGATATCAGGAAACATTGTAATCGCTTTTCAAAGGAGTAGAACAACAGGGAATAACACCACCAGTCCAGGCGTTAAAAGAATAGAAACCGCTGGTATAAGTAACGGTGTAAAACACATTAAACATTTCAAAGGTCGGTTCAACACGATTAGCCCTGCAAATAAACTCAAAGTGGGTAACACGGGGCAACCCAATCGCATTGATCTGAGAAATATGGAGCCCATAGTTCCTTAACACATCAGCAGTAAACCGGGTCATCGGGAGTCTAAAGTTGCCCTCCCGGAAAAAAGCAGCGTACAACGTAATATAACCTGGTGGTGCGTCCATGGCAGTAGAACCCGGAGTTGGGAACTGAGCACCCCATTCAGGAAGGAAACCCTTCTCCCTCACCAAATTCTGGAATTCCTCCTCTTTCCAATTTATAGTTGCCTGGTCAGGGCCCGGAGGATTCTTACCCTTGTTCCTCTTCTTCCTCGATGAAGGATTCGCCCCAGACATATCGAAAGAAGATATGGGAGATAATATGAATAAACTCAAGAAAAAAAAGGAATCAAGATAAAGGAACAAGAGAGAAAACCGGAGTTCAAAATTCGAAAAGTAAAAAAAATGAAGGAAACCGCCATATATTTATACCCATCGCATTTAATGCGATGGGTAGTGGGCCGTCAGGAAATCAGAAGGTCACCCAACGGGGAGAAGACACGTCAGCAGAAAAAGAAACTGCCACCTCTTTTTCCGGGAGCGTGGGTGGCACACATCTGACAAAGGCGTGGAAAGTAACTGACACCACTGAAAAGGCGACTGTTCACCTCAGACAAGACAGAGACATCAGACGGTAACATCAACTCTCTTTGCCCCAAGTACAGAAACTTCCTCTGAAAGGAAACACCAATACGCCATGCGTCCAGTTGGCTCAACTTCACAAAGTCGCCACTACGCCATGCGCCATGCGTCCAGTTGGCTCAACTTCACAAAGTCGCCACTACGCCATGTGACCAATTGGCTCAACTTTACAAAGTTACCAAGCTTCCGTGCGCTATGCGTCCAGTTGGCTCAACTTCATAAAGTTTCCGTTACGCCACGCGCCATGCGTCCAGTTGGCTCAACTTCACAAAGTTGCCACTACGCCATGCGCCTTGCGTCCAGTCGGCTCAACTTCACAAAGTTGCCACTACGCCATGCGCCATGCGACCAATTGGCTCAACTTTACAAAATTACCAATCCACCATGCACCATGCGACCACTTGGCTCAACCTTACAAAGTCACCAACAACCCCTTCCCTAATAAGTCTAGAATCCCTCCTAGGCGATCAACTCAACTAGAAGGCACACTGGACTGGGGGGACTTGAAGAGGTATGGTCCCAATTCCTTGCCTACATGGCAAGGACCACACCACTTTCTCATCCTACATGGCGTCCGCATCAGCAAATGAACCCAGAAGCTTCTAGAAGCTTCTGGAATTCGTCAAGGTGGCACCAAAGATGCTCCTTCCGACATAAAGGACAATACGTGTCACCACCCATCGTGCGCCATGTAGACCTGCAGCAAATCAAGGAGCAGGCCGACAACACCAGTACGACGTTTCCAGCATGGACAAATATAGGGGCGCCACGTGTACCACTACACTGACCACAGCAGAGGAGACCAGGAGGATATTCCCCTTGGTCGGGCAGCTGGCGCCCTATACCAGCTGGCGAGGATGCTCCTCCCTCTCTCACCCTCCGGCTATAAATAGGACCCTTCATCATCCAGGTTGATCCATTCTATTCTCCACTCTCTCACTCTTAACACACACTGCTATTTTCTCCTCAGAACCGAACTTATTCTCACGCCGGAGCCCGGTTAAGAGGGAAACCCCCATATTCCCCTCTTAACGAGCTAACGGTGTTGCTGTTTTGCAGAACCCATCATTTGAAGAGCAACGAAGGAGATTGAACCCCACGAAAGAGACGAACAGACTAGTTTCACCGTTGATGTTAACCAGTGTTTCATCAATATGTGTCGTTTGTTGTACTTGAAACCAAGACCCCTCTCTTAAACATAGGTGTTTAAATTGTTTGCTTTTGACAAGGAACCACTACCTCATTGATAATGCTCAAATATCTTGAACTATGGTGATTTGAAGCAAAACAATGGCTCTTACATACTATAAACAAGCTTATAACAGCATACCACCCCATTGTTCCTTGAAAATTCTGAGTTATTTTGTTTTTAATTTAAAAAAAATATTTATTCATCATCTTCCTCGTATGGTGTAGTATCTCATCTTCAAAATTTTCTATGAATTTTCATTTAAAAAAGGGCAAATACCATAATAAACCAATCCACTTTCTTATTTTTCTTATAAAAGACCCTTAATAACTGTTTGCATATAAAAAGCAACATACTTATGGTTTTGTTTCACAAAAGTCACTCAACAATTTTTTTTAACAGTAAAGTCCTTTCGCATGTTAAATTTGAACATAATTAAAAATTACGACAAAAACTTTTAAAAACTTCCTAAAGTTAAGTTATGTTTCACCCTAAGATATGTAAGAAAAATCACAAGTCATTGCTACATGATCGAAAATAGTTAAAAATGAAAATCGAACAAAAAATAATTAAACTCGAACCGAATAAAATGAATTCGGGTTATATGTAGCCCAATAAACCGATACTTTATATTTATTCAAATAAACCTAAATTATATGAATTCGTTGTATTGGTTGAAACCGAAAACGAAACCAAATTCGAATACTGTTCGTGATTCAGTTTGAAATATTTAAATTCCGTTTAGTTTGGTTCGATTATTGGTTTAACCCAAAAATTTTCAAATTGAATAAAAGGAACCAAATAATCGAATAAACTAAAAAGAACTGATGGACACATCTAACGATTCTAATTTGTTTAAATTATTTTTGTCATAATTTTGTTCAAATTTAACATGTGAATGAACTTTAATGTTCAAAAAAATTGTTGATGGACTTTTGTGAAACAAAATAAAAAGTATGTTAGTTTTTCATATGCAAAAAATTGTTGAGTGACTTTTATAAGAAAAATGAGAATGTATGTTGGTTTTTTATGATGTGTCCACTTAAAAAAGTCTACTCTTAGTTCTTTTATTAAACACAATTAAAATTAAAATAATGTAAAAAAACAAAAAACAAAAAGCAAAAAAAAAAAAAAAAAAAAAACAGGCGGAACAACCACCATCATCATCATCATACCAACATAAATTGCGGTCACATAGAGGCTACCGCCTAGGGTTTACATCTAAGAACAATATATGTTGTAGTTCATATGCAACCATGAATACAAGTGTACACCAAATAAATCTAAACTCAAAAGATAGAGAGAAAGAGTGTCGCACAGGTTTGCTGCCGCCATAGGCGGTCACCAAAAAGCCTCCGGCAACAGCAGGGCAACACTCTTTCTCTCTATCTTTTGTATCTCTCTGTTAATTTCTCTCTAAAAATATATCTATAAAATAAGGCCATGGAGGGTGCGCAAATGGTCGATAGTCGACAAAAGGAAACGATAAAGAAAGAAAGAAGAAGAAAGTTGTGAAAATGACAACCAAGGGTCTTAAAAGTTAAAACCCCAAAGAAAAGAAACGCGTGTCACAAAATACATAGATGGCAACCGCTCAAACCATAACTTTATAACAAAACCAGTTGTTTTTAAGGTACCCTAATGCATAACCAGCTAATTGATAGGTATTAATTAATCTTGCATTTATTTTTTTAGTTGTGTGAATCAATGTTTGAACCACATAACGTGTGTTACATTTAGTTGAAAAGTTATTATATAAATGGTCGTAAATTACTAAGGGTGGAAATGACACATATCTAGTAACCCATTTAAACACATGAATCCAACCCATTTTAACCCTAATTAGCTATCTTTGAAGAGGGGATCATCGTTCTAGTATGTTTTGAACCAACTCCGTTTGGTAACGTCTATTTTTGTTCCATCTAACACGACCACACGGTTGGTGAACCAGGATTTGAACCCGCTCGTCGATCCATCGGTTGCGACAACGTTCCCGTGGCTTCAACCCACATGAACCGACCCCATTTCTAGCTCCCGCCTCATCCACCCTAAAAGAAAACTTCTTACATTTATCATTTTATAAGGCTGGTGGGTATGGGCTAGCGTCCCCTCAACCTTAGCCTGAAAAAGGTCAATAGCGCCCCCCCCCCCCCCCCCAATCTGCCATTTCCACGGCTCTATTAAGGGGCGCCACTGAATGTTTGGTAGCAAAATAACGATGAATAACAGACGAGAAGAAAAGGGGGCCCGCTGATTAAGGTGTGTTGAGAGAGAGAGAGAGGAGGGAGAGAGAAGGATTTTTCTGGTTCAAACTATGAAAAAGTAGGTGTGTTTGGCGGAGTGTATGGATTTTAGGGTTTTGAAATTGTTTTATAAATTGGAAGTGGGCTAGAAATGGTTAAAGTTTTGATGTATCTAAAATTTTAATGGATTGGTAAAAAAGTGAGGTTTATAAAATAAAAATAAGGTTAAATTATCTTTAGTTATGTAATTCAATTTAAAGTTTTTGACGTTTCTAATTTTTTTATTGTATTAAATTTAATTCGAACTTAAACTTAAACTAAATAAGATTGAATAATGATTGGGGGGTGGGGGTGGGGGGGGGGGGGGGGGGAGGTATTTATTCCATTGATTTGGTGTTATTGGAAGTAGGGAACAAAACTCCATGTTGATGTGGCACTGAGGTAGCGAAATAGAGTTCTCAGAGACTCTATTCCATACCAGGGGCGGCTCTTATGGTGTGTGGGGGGGATTTCTGCATAAGGCACGTAATTTCGAGGGGCACGGGATTTTTTTTTTTTTAAATTCGATATATATATGTTATTAAAAAATGTACACACATACAAATCAAATATAGAGGCCCATTATTAAATACCTGTTTATGCTTTATAATTTACCCAACTTAATATTAGGTTTATTGGGCCCAACCCAATACTAATATGATTTAAAAAAAAAAAAAAACACGGCTGGAAACTGAAAGGGTGGATTGCTGAAGAAGATGTCGTAAACACGTCTGAACATCAGAACCTATAGGCTGTATTCGCTGGAAAGTGGAAACACTAAACTGCTGAAGACGGCTAGATTGCTGGAAACATAACAAGAAGGGCTAGCGGCGAACAATCAAACATCGTCATCAGAACTCAAAAAGGCCCGAACAAGAACAACATCAGAACTCAAAAAAGTCTGATTCTCAATTTATAAATTATAATTCAATCAAACCTCATCATCGATTCATCATATTTATAAATCAATCATGCTTAAGACGCTGCTGTGTTGCAGTTGTAGGAGGGTGATTATGGATTTCCGATGTCTGAAGTTTCAGAACATAACATCAGAACTCAAAAAGGTCCGTTCATTTAGTGTTATTGACTCGTTAGTATGTTAATTATTGAACAACGATTATTATTTTGTTGAACATCGATTTCAAAACATAACATTAGAACCCGTATATTGTCGTATTGATTAAGCGTTGTCGTAGTTTTGTTAGTCTGTTAATTGTTGAACATCTATTATTATTTTTAGGCGTTAATGGCTCCTAATCAAGCATCCGGATGGCAAAAATGTCAAACAAGCATTGATTATTGACTTATTAGTTATTACGGTATGTAACTCATTGTAATACTATGATTTTGTCATTATCATAATTGCAATTTTTATTAAATACTACAACTTTTGTCATTTTCGTAATTCTATTGTTTATCGTTAAAGCACATGGGCACATTTTTTGAGCTTGAACAGGGCACCAGTGGCGGACCCAGTAATTTTTTCCTTAGAGTGCGCAATATTTTTAAAGATTTTAGGCCCTTTACTGTATAAAATAATCGATTTATAGCGGGTCAGATCGGGTCGGGTCATGTAAGACAAAAGAACATCAAACTAAAATTTATATAATAATAAAAAATACGTCAAACGTCAATACAAACGTATTTAAAATTGTGCCCTGTAGGTTTTCATTTTTTTAAATCTATATAAAACATCATCTAGAGATACTAAAGACACCATAAGTTTATTACATTCTTACTCATGGTTCTTATCACATATAAATCGCTCCATAAGTTTATAAAACAACCAAAATACTTAAACAAAATAAACAATAATGTTCAACCATAGTCCATAATTTTTAATTTTATTTTCAAACATTCAAGCCCTAGTATAAAATGTTGATTACTTGTAACTATTCAATTAAACAAACAAAGCTATAAATAAAACAAAAAATCATTTAACTACAAGTTTATAACAACCAAAAAAACATCAAAACAACATAAAAAGATCAAACCCTTAGACATTTATATTTTCTCCTAAACATTACATAAAACAACAACAAAAAAATCAATAAAGAAACCATACTAGTTCTATATCATTCCGGCGTAATATGGGTCAATCTTGCCAGAATTTTGGTTTTTCCAGCAAAAAAAGTCGTCCGATCATGAGTAGTGGCGTCAAGTCCCTGGAAGTTTTTTTTGGGCGAGATTTGGAATTGGAATGGGTGGATGGTTTTAGGTTATTTTATTTAGTTCAAATTTCTTTGGGTTAGGTTTGGGATTGGGTTAATAAAAATAGATTGTAGATTGGGCGTTGATATGGTTAAATAATAAAGTGAATAAGTGGTTAAAGAATAATTATATAAATTGTGTTATATACTTATATATTAAATAATAATTAGTGTTTATTTTTTTTATAATTTCGTAATATTTTTTTTTCTAAGTGTGACACTTGAAAATTTTCAAGGGGTGCGAGGTGAAAATTTCCATGGGGTGCGGTCGGAATTTCCGGCGAAAAATAACACTATTTTTTTAAGGGGTGCATCTGCCCACCCACGGCTTGGGGTGGGTATGCCCCTGTAGGGTACGTAAATTCTCAGAGACGCCTCTGTTCCATACCATAGCATCGGGCTACACAAGAGTACAACACAAAAAGTGAAAACCTACATCCTTGTCTTTTTAAATGTTGTACTGCACGACACATTTTAGTTTTCGAGATGTTAACATTTAACAAAGTAAGAGCATCCACAATAAGAATATATAAAAACACCTAAAAACGTATCTAGTCATCCTCCATATCACAAAAACACTCGTTCTTCAAAAACACAAAAATTCACCTAATAAGAAAAACCCAAAGAAGATAAAAAGCCATTGTCACATTGACCCCACGACCCCCACCTTTTCATATACTTCAAACCCCATAGGCCTCATCACCTGTCACTTTTTCATATTTTTTCTTGTTCTTGTGTAAAAATATGGTTTAAAAATGGATTCAAATAATGAGATCCAGCAAAGAATAAATGTGGTGTCCACCTAAACTTCAAAAATGAGAAAAAATGGCCTATTGATCATGCTCTAATACTCGTAAAATTTAGGATCATAGATATTTTGAAATGCAGTATAATAATGTCAGCTTCAGGGATGCCATGTGTGAGAAAATGGTGCGGGTGTGAGGTGGTCCATTAGCCGCTGAAATGAGCGAGCGTAAACCATGGGCCAAGGCTGGTCTCCTTTTCTTTGCCGACACAATGAGCCAGTTTCTTCTTTTCAGTCTGCCTCGGTTTTAGTTGTTGCAACTTGTCGTCAGTTCTGATAAAGTCTTGACTATAGCAAATTCACCAAAAGTGCAAAAGTTTTTTTCACAGCTTTACAACCAAAAGTGCAAAGGTTTTTCACAGCTATACAGTATATATTATTATTGTTTAAGTGGCGAAGCTTGACCCGAATGATGGAGGGGTCCAAAACGTATATACTATAAAATTTCTATAGAACCTAGGGGTCGGAAACGTATATACCCAAAAATTTCTATACGAAAACTACATATATAACACCATTAAGCGAAAAGTTCGGGGGTTGGGCGCCCTCCCCCCCCCCCCCCCCCCCCCCCCCCTATATATACTGCAACCCTGATTGTGTATGACCATATGAGATCTCTACCCGACTACCCGTTTAAAATATAATATCTCATATTAACATTTCATAAATTCTGAAGACTATCTTCATAAGAAATATTGAATTAAGAACTAAAATTACATGTTGAGGTTTAGGATCAAATACAAAGGTTCCTAAAAATAAAAATTGTACAAAGGCTCCAAAAAATAAACCCATTACACCAAAAAAAAAACCCAACCAAAAAAAAAAAAAATTTGCATTGAAAATGTACTTCACCAAGCAATTCACCAAGCAATGGCAGAGCTAGCCCATTAATTTAGGGGTATCCTACAAAAAAAAAAAAAAAAAAAAAAAAAACCGTGCAGTCATACAATAATAATAAAAACGATAATAAATAAAGTAAAACAGATGCCTAATAGATTTGTATAAGTCTTTATAAATTTTAACTCATCTAAACACTTAAACCCTATCAAACCTATAAACTACAATTCTAAATAATCAATAACAACAAAAGGGAAATCAAAGGACAAGAAACATTCACAAATCACCAAGGTCAGCCGCCGGTCAACGCGATCAGAACTGTTGCGGGCGATCAGAACAGGGTGCAACTTCTCCAGCCTTGCAGCAACGTCAGCGACCATCTGGTACCTTTTCCAATTGCTGCCCTAATAAAAAATGGATATTTTATTGTTTTGGACTATGGGGTTGGGTCAAGTTTATCAAATGAGCCTTCTTTCAATTAAACTATTTTTAATTTGGACTAACTTTATCATTTGGGCTAATTAATTATACAAGTTTGGGGTTATAAAATGTTTGTGCTTAAAAAAATAAGGATTTTAATAAATTCAAATATCCTATTTTTTCAGGGATATACTCATATCTATTCAGAGGTATTCTTTGTATAAAAAAAAAAAATTACACTACGAAAAACGGGTTGAGCCGTAGCCCGTACAACCCCTAACAACGCTTTAGTACCACCCATGTCACCAAGAAAGTGGAGGGGTAGCGTAGGCCTATTCAAAACCTACACACTTGATTCTAAAAACGAAACATGGATTGGAATTGCTCTCTAATCCAACTTGAAAAACGAAAAAAGCTAAATTTAAATTTCAGAATTTACATTCGAAATTTTCAGTTCTGATTTTTAACCTACTCCTCTAAGTAAAAGAAAACAAATAATTATAATAATAATAAGTGAAACGTGAGGCAGAAAGTGATATTGGGTACAAAATTAGAATGGCTTTTTGGAAGTGACATGTGATGATACTGAAGACAGGTAACTGGCATCAGCTTATCTAATGCAGCATTTGAAAAGGTAGATAACTGATAAAGGAATCTGGTCTACTTGCATTGTTGCCCCTACCTAAAATTATGCCACTTGTATCATTCTCATTCCCTAAATACCAAGTCACTACACAATTGATTCCACTCAGTATAATAGGACCAATTATTTGTTGAAACAAAACATATGGAGGTTGTATCAAATAAAACCAGTATTTTCCAAAAAAAAAGCAACCATTGTCATTGATAAGTTAATTCATTGGCTAAAACTATATAATGATAATTTTGCAATTAATTGATAACTAGTATTATTACCTGCGATTCGCGACGGGACTTATCTAAGTTGGTATCTCAATGAACCATGTTGCAATACACAATGGAGCTATTTCTCCTCACAAAAGCTTAGACGATCTGACTACTAGGGGCTGTCATGTCAATGCATTATTAGCTATTTTCAAGACCATTGCGGCGCAATGGAGTTTTTTTAAGCATTGTAAGTGATTTCGGCTCATTTAGCACTGAATGAGGCCTTGGCACCTTTTGGGTTAACATGCCTTCCTTTGAGTCGAGGTTTGTAAGGGTTTGTTGATGTAGATGCACTACAAGAAATTAGACATGTGGGGACAAATTTTTTAAGCCTGTAGGGAGGACATGTCGTCTCAACAGCTTATAGGGACGACATATTGTCTCCATAAGTTTCGTCTCTACAGGGCCCTCCCAATAGGTCTCCTAGGTCGTCTCTAAAGGTGTTTTCCCTATAGATTAACTTTTAAAGACGACTTGTCGTAACAATTGAGCTATTTTAAAAAAAAAAAATACTATTTTAAGTCTGTAGGGACGATATGTCGTCCCTATAGATTTAAAATATATATATTTTTATTTTTTTGTTATATGTTTATTCGGACAACATGTCGTCCCTAAAGACTTGAAATAAAAAAAAAAACCTGGAAATCCTGTAGGGACGATATGTCGTCCCTAAAGATTTAAAATATATTTTTTTAATTTTTGTTATATGTTTATTGGGACAACATGTCGTCCCTAAAGACTTAAAATAAAAAAAAATAAAAAAAAATCTGGAAATCCTGTAGTCGTCCCTATAGGTGTACGTTTAAGAAAAATAAAAAATAAAACATTTTTACCTATAGAGACCACATGTCGTCCCTATAGGTATATAAAAATAAAAATAAAAAATTTACTAGGTTTTTAAACCAAAAAATCACAAAAATCAAATAAATTTAAACTTGTTAAAACATGTTAAACGAAACTACAAACACAAATAACATAGCAACAATACTAACAAACTATAATTATGCTAACTTTTAGTTGTTTAAAATGAGTTCGGGTCTAATTCTTAGTTAAATGGGTCAAAATGACCCGAGCGCACTTTTATTAAGCTATTTCCTAAGCAAATTCTATCGGGATACAACAAGCAAAAGATAAAAGATTAAGATCTTACGGTAACTAGTGTTACAAGGGGACTTTCATTCCTGTAAATCAAGTTACAAAAATTTTCAAACACGTTAAAGAAATGCATGAGCTCTTTCATTAATATTGTAATACATCTATGAGCAATATACCTATAGAACAAATGTAGAAGATGATAACGAGAGTGCAGTGCCAGTTGTTATAGCCTCATCAATACTTCTGACGATCGATCACCTGCAATCTTTATAAGCCAATAATCAGTAACCACACATAACAAAACTGAATACAACATATGATAATTTCAATATACAAGTGTTCTATCAAGTGGTGGGAAACTTTTGGCCGTGTGGTGGGAAATGTTACCGCCTAAATGAAATTTTTTTTACTTTTCAAAATTTGTAGATACAAATTGAAGAGGTTTTTAGGATTTCTAATTTATTTTAATGAAATTAAGAAAAATAAAAAGATAATTATTTTCAGCCTATCGGGGCAACATGTCGTCCCTATATTGTAACCTAGTTAGAAATGCATGTAAACCCTATAGGGACGACATGTCGTCCCGATAGGTTGTTCTATAGGGACAACTTTTGTGCTCCCTGTATGTTTTGTCCCAACAAGTGTTTTTTCTTGTAGTGATGGTCTTAGCATTATGGGTTTGTTGACGTAGAAAAAAGTGGGTATTTTTGAAGAAAGTGGATTTGATTTGACGTTAAAGTGGAGGTTTGTAAGAGTTTTTGATGTAGATGGTCTTAGCATTTATAAGGTTATTTTAGTCAAATCTTAATAGCTTAAAACCAAGTTCAAATGGCACAATAAAAGCGGAATAGTATTTGATAAAATTGTTGGATAGTAATGGTACACATATTATTATGTTATAACGTGATGAGTGATGTTACATATTAGGTCAAATGCTTGTGTAAATTAGATTCTTGTACATAAGTTTCACTCAAGTTTCGCACCAAGTTCCATCATTTTTGTCCACATAAACAAGTACTAGACATTGATTAATGTTGACACATGTGTAACATCTAGTTGAAAATCTTTGCAAACAATTGCTATCAGATGGTCATAGCTTCATAACTCGAGCCACATGCTATTATCAAAAGTCCTACAATTCAACACTGCAACGAGCATGTTGGTCTGTGTAGATAAGGGATAAGGTGGCGGCTTCTCGATAAACATGAATGCATCCAATGGCTACTCTCCAAAGACAAGATAGAAATGTACTTATTGTTTTTCTTTCATACTTCATGTGAGAATTACCTTTGAAACAAAACATGTCGTGCAATAATGGTTCATAGCCTATGTTTTTTTATCTGTGCTAGGGACTTAGGGTTTTATAATTCTCATCGTACGTAGCAAGATGTATGCAAGATAGGCATAATAAGAAGTTAAAGCCAAACAACAAATGAATGTGTACTTCTCTTACAACTAGAGTTAGATTTGTCTACTCCTAGAAGTAGAATGGCAACAAACAGGAACCCGACGAGCACGGAGCAAGCCTGAAATCCGAAACATTTGGGATAGGTAGTGCCAGCGCAGTGGCGGATCTAGAAAATCCGCCAAGCCGTAACATTTTATAAAAAAGCCGTAACGAAATCGTAAAAACGTCAAATTTTTTCAAAATTTACACTACCGCCGGAGCGCCAAGCCGTAGCGGAGGTTGGCCCTTCTTATATGCTAGGTCCACCTCTGGTGTTAGGGCCAGCTCCATAGGCTTGCCAACCTAGGCACGGGCCTGGGGCCACCAAAACATAAAGGCCTCCAAGTTTTTAGAAAGATTTTATATATAGTATATATAATGGGCCCAAATAAATACATTTATTTCAAAACTAAACTATTTTTTTTATTGAAGGAGCTCAAAGTACATATTATTTAGCCAAAAAAAGGCCTAGTTTCAAAGCCCATTTCGTATTGATTTCCAACTATTACAACACGACAACCATCTACCTAATCATCATTATTCAACGCCCTAAAGCCCCAAATACAACCGCAATCATCGTTCCCACTTCCCGTCGCAACCTGCTTTCAATTTCTAAGCTGTCGAATATCACTAGACGAAAAAAGCAACCGTAATCACCCATGGCGATGGGTCCATCGGGATTGGAGAAGAAATTATGGGTGAAATTAGGGTCCCTCACTTCGTAATTCGCTTAGGGTCTCCAAAAACGTTGGAACGGCCCTGGGTAGTGTGACCATGTATGTAACGACAAATCTATTGGGCTTGACAAAGGCATGTAGTGGACAAGAATTGGATCAAATTAGTTAGCTCGAAGCTTGATGATCTCAAAGATGGGCTGGGCTTCTAAGAAGACTCAGACCAGTGACTGACAATGTTTGATCAAACGTAGGCCTTCACCAGTTGAAGCGCTAGTTTGGTTTTTAATCGGATTCACAACTTTAGCCCATTACCCATAGTCTCCATCAGTGGCAGATCTAGAAAATCTTCATAGGGGTAGCGTTTTATAAAAAAAAGGGTAACAAAACCAAAAAAACGTCAAAAAAAGTCAAAATTTTACAAAATTTACACTACCGTCGGAGCGACAAGGGGTAGCGGAGGCTACCCTTTATCATAAGGTAGGTCCGCCCCTGGTCTCCGACTAATATTGATCCTCAATTAGCCCAGTCACAACTCACAACTACCAGTCCGCAATGGCGCCACCTTCCCCATGGTGCCACCGCCTTTCGCCGGAGTTTCCACCACCTACCATGCTACCTGTTTTTTTCTCTTATAGAATGTCTCCTTGCGCCTATTGTGAGTTCTTTTGCATTCGGAATACTAAAAACAACAAATATTATTAATTAAGGTGTTATAATTTGGGACATGAATTTTAGTATCAACCTGTTCCTTACAATGAGGAGATTATCCTAAAATTGATTTTTTTTTTTCCCAGTTTCATAGGAACTAGAATATTGGATAGCAATGATGATTGATTTATCCTTTTAGGTAATTAAACATGTGAAATGCGTTGCTAAAGTAATTAGTTAAACTCTGATCAATAATGCTACATTGTTTGCTTCCATTTAGACTCAACGGGGTACTTCTTTATTGACCTGCCCTAAACCTGCATTGGCCATTGAGTTTGAGAGTATTGCTTTGGGCTTTTGGGCCAATAAACCTGCATTGGCCATTGAGTTTGTGAGTATGGTTTTGGGCTTTTGGGCCAAGCATTTTAAATAAAATGAAAAGAATCTGAAAACAGGTTTTCAACATTAAATGAACTAGAGGCAAGTGTAACTCCGCTTTCCGCCTTGAAAACATTTGTAGGAAACAAATCCGTCATTCCAGAACCATATACAGGAATAATCTCATCCGTCTTGTTTCCACACGCACCTTGATAAAACATCTCCCTATATCAACATAATTTATTTCATCAACATATTATTACAATATATCACCAAATCAAATGCCAAAGTACAAGTCAATTCTCAAATCAACTTTTTCATTAAAATGACAAGTAAACAGGCAACAAGCTACACTGCAAATCTCACTAAAAATAAAGCTTTGGGTCTTACAGTGTATCAGAAAAAATTACTATGCACGGCCCGCTGAAGTCTATTAAGATATTCCATGACCAAATGTATTATAATTTACTCATGCAAGTGAGATAGATGATGTTGTTATAGAACTTGTAGTGATTTCACCTCCACCGACTAAAGGGAATGGGGAAGTCCGTGATAGAAGCAAAATTCGAGGCTTTTTGTTTTATGTTTTGAATTGACTCTATTTAAAAGGAATCAATATGATGACCAGTCCATCTACCACGTTAAAATCGCCAGGTGGGCCCAGTGTTTGTTGTAATGGGCACTGGGCCAGACCCAACTGATACGGCCCATTAAAGTTGTGTCTCTTAGAGGTGCACAAACCGGTTAATTTTAATAACCGGTTCGGTTAACCGGTTATATCGGTTAATTTGACTTTTTGAATTTAACTGGTTATTACTTTAACCAGTTATTTTTTTAACTGGTCCGGTTAATTACTTTAACCGGTTCGGTTAATTAACCGGTTATTTTCAGTTATTAACCAGTTTTTTTGCCTTTTTTTTGAATTTTTCGGTTAACCGGTTACAAAAACCGGTTACTATACTAAATTCTTATAACCGGTTACTAACCTACGGTTAAAAATAACCACTAACCGGTTATTCCGAAATCGGTTATTAACCGGTTACGGTTTCGGTTAATAACCGGTTATAGTTAATTAACCGGTTATTTTGTGCACCTCTAGTCTCTACTCAGTCCCCACTGTAACCAACATCATTAACCGGAGTGAAAGTAATGTCATGAAAGATGACTGGAAAAGAAAGCGTGCAAGGCTGGCAATTGGGTACCTGTTAAGACACGATTAGACCTATTTGACTGAAAAATACACCCTTTGATTTTTTTAATTTTTAAAATAATTAAAATTACAATGTTAGGATCTATCATTTATTCATCTTTGTACATAAAACATAAAATTGTTTTACAAACGAGTCGTAATCATGTTTGAAACTTATGTTGTGTGCGCCGTCAGAAACCTGTTAAACCTGTTAAGACACGATTTGCCAGCCTTAAAAGCGTGTGTTAAAGTCACCCGAAATAGAGAGTTTCCATACACTTTCTCTAAAACTTAATAGAAAGTAAGAAATAAAACTTAAAAATTTAAATGTAAGTATTATAAAAATACATATAACTCGAACGAAAAAAAAATTGTAAACATGTAAGTAGTGGTTTAGTGGTATGGTATGGTTATCGGTTTGAGTTGTTTATATAATCAGGATCGTTCCAACCTTTTTGGAGGCACAAGACGAAATTAAATTTTGAGGCCCGCATTCCTTTTTTGATTATTATAAACAGTACTCCTTTATTCGTGTTTGGAACAAAGCAAAAATATAACACAACTATAACATAGAGTAGTTTGCTTGTATAAGAAATGAAACAAATCTAAAATAATAAATTTGCACTAATATTAATAGTTAGCATATGAATTTTCTTTTAATTGGAGGCTCTAGGCTCAAGCTTGGGTTACTTATATTGTAGGACCGACCCTGTATATAGTAAAAGTATAAACTCTCAAGTCTCGAGTCATGACCTAGTGGTTTAGTGATATGATTATTTCTCCCACAAAGGTGGTATAAGTTTAAATCTTTGTAGTGGGAGTGAATTGCAAGAATTGTCCTTTACTTTATACCCATTTGCAGGCGCTGTCCTTTATGTTTAAAATTGACGAGTTTTGTACTTTATGTTTTCAAATCATACACATTTTGTCCTTTAGCCCTAACACAGTTAGATTTTTCTGTCAAATCTGGTCATGTGCAATGCACATGAGGGTAAAATTGTCTTTTCACCATATTATTTAAAATTACATATAAAAGAAAAAAATATTATATATATCATAACAAATTGCCATCTTCTTCCCCAAATCAATCCCATTTCAAAACCCTATTTTCTCTTCAACAACCTGCAACAATCTGACTTGAATACTTCCTGTTGATTCTAGGTTTTTTTTACAGGTTGAAGAGAATCGGCAGAATTCTCAAGTATCTATCGACAGGTGCTATATGATGTGTGCCTTTATTAGTTTATTTCCTTATTTTTGTTTAGTCTATGCAATAGTGGGTCAGATAAAGTAGCTTAGCATGTTTACATTTTCAAGTAGTGGTCCTAGTTTTATGGAGTTATTGTTACGTTGTAATCCTTTAAAAGGAAGTTGGAGTTTATTAATGAACATGCAGAAAATTAGTCTTGAAATATCTCTCTAAAATTCTATCAAGTTCCTTTCTATTTTCTTAGGCCAGTCAATTATCGGTTGGAACCACAACACTATATAGATTCACAATCACCAGAAAAAAAAACAATATTGTTATATTTGGTGGAAATCTTATAGAAAAGTCTTATATGTCGATTATACTCATTTAGCAATGAATAATGACCATATAATTAATAAACCAAAATATCAACTATAGTCTATATGTTTAAGTCCATATTTACCTGAAATAATACAATCAAAGAATTCATCATCTTCAGCCAACTCGGTTCCTGATTTACCCTTCCATTTTTGCAAATAAGTCAGGATCAGCGGATCGATATAAACTCCGATGACGGTGAACTTGATTTGCAGAAAATGAATCTCGATGTCGGTATCTTGTGACAGCCAACAAAAAGAAGTCACAAAATATATTCAAAATTTTCTTGATTGAACTAGTCTTTGGTGATAGTTAATGAATACCATGTCCAAGTCAGATTGTTGCAGGTTGTTGAAGAGAAAATAGGGTTTTGAAATGGGATTGATTTGGGGAAGAAGATGGCATTTTGTTATGATATATATAATATTTTTTTCTTGTATATGTATTTTTAAAGAATAGGGTGAAAAGACAATTTTACCCTCATGTGCATTGCACATGAACAAATTTGACAGAAAAATATAACTGTGTTAGGGCAAAAGGACAAAATGTGTATGATTTGAAAACATAAAGTACAAAACTCGTCAATTTTAAACATAAAGGACAGCGCCTGCAAATGGGTATAAAGATAAAGGGCAATCCTTGCAAGTCACTCTTGTAGTGGTTTTGTTTGGGTACGTACTAATAATTTATTAATTTCATTCTTTGTTAAAATCTATACTATATAATAAAAGAAACCATTAATCGGACACTTGTCATCATATTAGGCCATGTAACTTTTAATTTTCTCAATCTCTTATTGATAATTATTATTTATAGATAACCCTCATATTAAATATTAATCTTTATCTCATAATTATAAATACTAATTTTTTTTATAATTAAAGATATACATTATATATAATAGATATTTATAAATGATAAGAATCTATACTATATAATAAAAGAAACCATATTAGGGACACTTGTCATCATATTAGGCTTTCTCTTATAGATAATTATTATTTTAGTTTAATATCTTTTAATTAATAATTAATTATAGATAATTCTCCTATTAAATATTATTTAGTTTAATATCTTATGAATAATCTATACTATATAATAAAAGAAACCAATTGAGGGACACTTGTCATTATTCTAGACCATCCTTAATTGTAGATAATTATTATTTAATTTAAATTATTAAATATTAAGTAAATAAATATAAATCTTATCAACTATATGAAACCAACCAATGGAGGTTCCATTTGTCATTATTCTAGACCATTCTTAATTGTAGATAATTATTATTTAATTTAAATTATTAACTATTAATTATTTAATATAAATCTTATCAACTCTACAATTTGTAAAATAGAACTGGCATTTTTCATTCTAGATTAACGACCAAAGAATTTCACTAAATCATACACATCATTAGATAAGGTGATACAAACTGTATATTAGAAAAGAAAAAAATAAACAACTCAACCTATTTAATAGCATTTCATTTATGAATCAAAAAAAAATAATTGAATATAATTGTTATCGTGATATAAAAAGACAATTTGTAAAATAGAATTGGAAATTTTCATTCTAAATTAACGACCAAAGAATTTCAATGAATCATTATGTTATCTAAAAAAGTGATAATAAGATCATCATTAACAATTGATATCTTATATAACGAGAAATATGACTATTTTAGTCATTTAGTCCTTTTCTTTCCATCAAGTTTTTAAAACTAAAATAACTTTATATACTTCATTATTTAAAATATATATATATATATATATATACCATAAAATCAAGTATTTTGCTATATTTTTTTTATAAAAGTGACGTTAAAAAAGTAACAAAAAAGGTCTATTCCATAATGGTCTATTCCATTTCGTATCTCATTCTTGCATATTATACACTACCCCGTGTAATGCACAGGGTTTTTAAAGATATAACTTTTTTAATTATTTGCTACATAAACTTAGATTTATTCAACCCGTACAATGTTTGCAGTTTTTTTAAAATATAACTTTTTATTATTTAGTATATAAAATTATATTTCTTCCACCCGTGAATACACAGGGCTTTTTTAAAATATAACTTTTTTATTGTTTGATATATAAAATTACATTTATTCAACCCGCACAATACATGAGGTTTTTAAAGATATAGTTTTTTATTATTTAATATATAAAATTATATTTACTCAACACGTGTAATAAATGAGGTTTTTAAAAATATATTATTTTTTTATTTAGTATATAAAATTACATTTATTCAACCCGTGTAATACACGGGGTTCTAACCTAGTAGAACATATATAAAAGAATATTCTATTTAGTTAAAATTGTCGTTCAATTTATAAATGATAAAAAAAGTAAAAGATCAACAAACTTGTGATTTTTGTTATTAGTTTTGTTATTAGATGTTTACAAAAGACCCATATTTTTTTTATTTTTTATTTTTAGATTTTGAGCATCAGTATAACAGGATGAAAGATGCCATGATGAATTGATGATTCAATTAGAATATTTAATATAATTTATTAATTACGTTTAATTAAAATGATGTAGAGGTAAGGCTGCCTACATCTTACCTACTTTAGACCCTACCTTAGCTGTGCTATTAGTGGGATTTACTGAGTATGATGATGATGATGATGATTAATTACGTTTAATTAAAATGATGTAGTTTTGATTGGTTTCGCATACAACTTAGGTACGTAAGAGCCTATTATTCATTTTCCTCAATTTATTAATACAATGATTATATTATACTTAATATTTCATTGATTAACTTTAATACATATATTGACGATTGTGTATGTTAACCAATTACATTATATGTATTTAAGCCGTGTAATACATGTGTTTATGCAATCCGTGTAATGCACGAGTTTTTAAAGATGTAACTTTTTTTATTACTTAGTATATTTATTCAACCCGTGTAATACACGGGGTTCTAACCTAGTATGATTATATGAAAGTTTATTTTGGTGTTGGCAGATTTCTACCGACATAATTAATACTTTTAAATGTTTTTAATAGTGTTATTTATAACATGGATATTTTCATGGAAGATACGTATTAGAATTATAAAGAAAATTGAACATTGTATTGTCATATACTAAACTTTAATGTGAAAATTCTAAAGACTACATCAACAACATCATTTTAGTTCATTTAGATCCAAACTATGACATTTTAGTCAAATACATTATACATGAAAACTGTTTTCCTAATTTAATATTCCACATCAAAACTTCTTTTCTTCAAAATGCTTGCTTCATGGACTTGAAAGTATCATTAGCAATGGGAGGAGACTTTGATGTGGAAAGTCAAAATCTTTTTACATCATCTTTGCCCCTCGAAAACAACCATCACAGTCTTTTTCGAAAGTCATGGACCACTTCATATTCTATCTCTTCTCCTCTCACATTTTTTTTCATCTTCTTCGAAATGTTCGTGACCAAGGACCAAACCTTCATTCTCTCTTGTCGGCATATGCAACCCGTTACTTCAAAAAAAAACATGATCTATGTTTTTAGAAACATTGTGAAGAAAAGAAATGCTGATTTGCATGGGTAAAGTTAGTAAAAGTAATCTATAAATGTTTAATAAAATTGATATAGTTTTGATAAGTGATAAGTTAATTAAAATGACAGGATTCAAAAAAAAAAAAAAAAAAAAATCAATATATACGCTTTTCATGTACCATTTCACTATGCCCGGAATTGTATATGGTTTAAATTTTGGTGGCTTTAGGATTCATTGCATGTAGTAATTTTGTATTGAAGTATTCTTGGTCGTGTCACCCATGTGTGTATTAATTGTATATTAGTTTTATGGATGAGTTAATAATTAAATATGTTCACAACAAAAGTTAATAATTAAATATTGTTATGTTAGATAGGGTTAGGATATAATAGAAAGTTTATTTGACTTAGAAGGCTAGAAAGTAATCTTAATCATCCATTTAGTTAATCAAGGGCTAACATTAAATGAGGGAAATTGAAGGGAAGAAAAGATGCGCGTGAGTTTGTTTACGGGCATTCTAGTCAATCCAAGGCAATAGTTTCTCTCTCCTCCAATTCCCCCTATTTTTTAAACATTAATAACTCTTTCATTCAACATTATTTTTTTTATAAAAATTGCACCAAAAAAACGAGCGTTTTTTATCTTTAAAACGAGTATACTATTGCTATATTTTCAAAAAAAAAAAAATTAAAACCCAGTTGCGTAAAACGCAATGGAAAAAACCCAGTTGCGTAAAACGCAATGAAAAAAAACCTAAAAAATGACATTTTTCTAAAACGCAATGCACAAAAAACACAAAGAAATGTCTTATTTGTAAAACGCAATGGCTAGAAAACACAAAGAAATGTCTTATTTCTAAAACGCAATAGCCTAAAAACACAAAAGAAAGTGTACTTTCTAAAACGAATGGACTGAAAACACATAAAAATGTGTTTTACCAAAAACGCAATGCACCAAAACACAAATAAATGTATTATTTCTAAAACGCAATGGCCAGAAAACACTTAAAATGTCTGTTTTCTAAAACGCAATGGACTGAAAACACATAAAAATGTGTTTTTACCTAAAACGCAATTCACAAAAAACACAAAGAAATGTCTTATTTATAATACGCAATGGCCAGAAAACACTTAAAAATGTCTCCTTTCTAAAACGCAATGGCGTAAAAAAACAAAAGAAAGTATTCTCTCTAAAACGCAATGGACTGAAAACACCTAAAAATGTGTTTTACCTAAAACGCAATGACTAAAAACACTTCAAAAATGTGTTTTTCTAAACCGCAATGGCCAGAAAACACATAAAAATGTCTTAGTTCTAAAACGCAATGGCCTAAAAACACCAAAGAAAGTGTTTTCTCTCTAAAACGCATTGAACCAGGACAATAGTTTTGTCTGTGAATTGTCTGAACCAGGAAGTAGAAGATCAAAAGACTGTCTACGAATGCAGTTTTCCAGAGACAATTTACAGAAAATTAAATTTTCTGATGCATTTTTATTAAAGCAATTTAATCGGAAAAAAAAATTTCCGAGCTGCCGCCCCCAGCTAGGGGCTCTGCCCCTTGGACCCCGCCAGGGGCTGCCGCCCATGGGACCCTGCTACCAGGGGCGCTGCCCCCGGACCACCGCCAAGATCGTAAAACACAATGACTAAATAAAAAACCCAGATAATAAAAAGGAAATTAAAGAATTTATTACATGGATCGAAGTCGGTTTTCTTCAACGATTGACGAAATTTGAATGATTGAAACACTTATCAGAGATCGAATCGAACGGATCGAGTGATTATCTTCAAAATCACCGGAAAAAACGAGATTTTGTATGAAATTAAACTGGGTTTTCTTCAAAAAAGCTGAAGAACACGTTGATCGGGTGTTTGAATCATTGATTGGTGACGAAAATCGCACTATAATGTAGTGATTATTGAGACAGAAAGTGAAGAAATGGTTGAAGATGTTGGGTTTTGAAAATGGTGGGTTTTTATGTTACTGGGAAGAAGAAGGAAGAAGAAAATGATAAGATGGACTAAAATACCCTTCCTCTGTATTTTAAATTTTGCCATATGTCCTAATTATATTGCTTCCTATACTTACTAGCGAAAATAAATTTTCTATTTGATCCTCACTCAGGTTATATATAGTAAAGTAAAAAATGATGAGTTGACTTTGGTCAACGATAATGGACTGGTTAATTGAGAAATGTGTGTAGTGGGATGTTAAATTTGATTATAAGAAAGGTAGGGTGGGTCACAACTCACAACTTCATGGAAATTGGAATGCTATGGTGTTATTGGTGCCTTTTCCCTTCCACCAATTTCATCTTTTCCTATTGATGCATATTTAATTATTATTATTATTAATTATTTTTTTTTAAACAGCCAGGAACGATGTGTTAACTACCATGACAACGGGTGCTGTGACTAAGGTCTACTACTTGATCGTCGCAAGTCCTTTGGCTTTCCGAGATGCGCAGAAACCCGACCTCCACCCGTTCGAAGACACGACAGTGGAATAATAGATAAAACCTCGCCCTCATCCAAGACGAACCACTCCACCACTATCTGCCTTTATTATTAAAAATTTAATTATTAATTATTAATATAAACAAATGCCAAACCGTGTTTTCTTAAAATTACATGTAAAAGTGACTTTTAAATCTTGACTTTGAACCTATGTTCTTGAGTTTCAAACTATTGAAATGATTAGATGTAGGTAAGTTGGATATTTGTGCTATAATTATATCAAGATAGGTTTAACAATTATTCATTGTATAGCTTTTTTTTTTTAAAAGAAAGTTGAATTTGAACATTAATTTTTAAAAAATAACTTGTTAAATTTCCGCCCGCGCGTTGCGGCGGTGACCCAATGACTGCAAAACGCGTGTCAGTAACGGCAAGCATATACCGAATATCAAAACATAAATAAAAATGTCGTGAAAAGGATAGTCAATCTGTCCTAAAAAAATCGATTTTAAATAACCTAATATATAATAATAGGACCCACACGTCCTATACGTTGGAAATTCGGTTGTTTTCAGTTCTGTTATTACGGTGCTAACATGTTAAAATATAGATGAGCTCGGTACCGGTAACGGCACCAAAAGTACCGATCCGGAAAATTATCGAAATTAGGTACCGGCACCGAAAATGCTCGGTACAATACGGTATGGTATTTGAAGGTAAAATTCAATAAATATAGGTATGGTGCTAGACCGGTGTCGAACCGAAAGTAACGATTCTGAAAACACCAAAAGGTGGGTACCAAATTGGTACCGAAAATGATTTGGTATAATAAATTTGGTACCGATACGATACCTGTTTGATTACAGGATTTGATACGATTTGCTCATCAATAATCTAAATATCCAAGTTAATTTTACATGCTACAATTCATTCATTACGTATAAAGACAAAAAATAAAGCAAAATAAGTTGTTGTGTATATAAAACCTCATTCCAACAAAATACAGTTTACTTACTGTGTGTATGAAAAGTAATCTAAACTGTGCAATTACTTGCATTGCTATGTTGCTACAGGATTTGATGAGCTCGGTACGAACCAGTACCGAAATCCCCAAAAGTGGGTACCGGTACCGAATATACCTGGTACAGTACGGCTTGATACAGTCGGTATTGGTACGGTATCGGTATTTGAGGGTAAAACCCGATGAATACCGGTGCCGAACGGATACAAAAAATACACTCAGTTTGGTAAATTTGATACCGGTACCCGTGCCCGATACTATTCATTCATTTATCATTTATATATTTTATTACTGTTCATTCATTTATCTTTTTAATATTTATTATTTACTACTGTTCATTAACTTTTCATTTATCTTTTTAGTATTTATTATTATATTTATTTACTACTGTTCATTAACTTCGCATTTTAATATATAAACTTCGCATTTTAATATATAGGTAAATATATTGTGTAGGCCCATATAGTGAATGCATATAACATGATAATTCGGATTCGGGAAACCTATTCCCCTCCTTGATGTTCAGCTCTAATTTGAATTTATGTTTCTGTGAATTCGAATACGAAATGCGACTTTCTATGTGTTAGCGGCATGCGTTGTAATTCAGCGGATTTTTAATTTCTGGGTTTATTTTTTCTGGTATTTGTTCTAATTTTTTTATATTTCTGCCTTTATGAAATTTCTATCATGTGTATCTTTTGATTGTCATTAAGTATATTGTATATATATTATAAGGTTGTGTGTTATGGAGGGGCAATTAGTGATAAAAAGTGTGGTCATGTAGGCACATTTTTGTCACCCTTCACACCAATGAGGTATTGTGGGGCTTTATATAAAATGTTGTATTAGGTTGAGGTGGCGAGAAATGATTGAGTAGGTATATTATTTAATATGAAAAAAAAAATTCAACTTCTTGTTCCCATGCCCACGAGTTGCACCCCCATGTAATAGTCTTCGCTCCCCTTGGTCTGCTGATGTGGCTTGGATGGTGCCCCTATGACACATGGTCTAACTCTAAAGTTAGTTCACACTGGGTGAAGTGTATCTATTAATCCATCCGTCAGTTGATTCTTTAATGGTTGGTGATGCATCCATCAAGTTTTACTTTTTAAATGCACAAAAAGGTTTTAGAGAATACGTAATGGGTATGCACAATCTCTCTCTCTAAGCGACGATAGCTTGGCTCGACGTCGAAGATTATCGATTGATTAACGTGTGAGGTTTAATCGATCACATTCTGACTGTGAATATGATCTATCCTTCCATCCTAATCGATTCCTAATCTTCTTCCATTCGCCGCATGGGCGCTTCTTCTGGTTTCTTTCTTTGTGTCCCGGGGATCTTGATTGCTTAGTAGGTCTGTGATCGATCGCGACTATCTAGTATAGTTTAGCTTGATTGGTACGAATCCTTTCAACCTCTTAAAGATCTTTTCGGTGTGTCGGTTTTTCGGTTCGGGATTATGGGGAACGGTTTACAGGGAGTGACGAGATTCTTTGTTACTAACTTACCGGACAGGTGTAGCTCGAAGGAGATAGGGGAGGTGTTCAGCAAATTTGGGGTGGTGGTAGGTGTTTATGCGGCAGAAAGAGAGACAAGATTGACAACAGATTTGGGTTCATCTCTTTCTTTGGGGTGAAAGATAAAAAAGAGTTGGAAGGAAGATTGAAGAATATTAGAATGGGAGATTTCAAACTAGTGGTGAATGTGGCTAGGTGTTGCCGCTGTGAATAAGGAGGACTTTAGGGCGGAGACCTTCAGGAATTCATCTCATGGTGCTGCAGGTGGAGGGGGCGGTGGCAGGCCGGCTCTTTTTTATTCCAACAATGGACATAACCCCTTGGGCTTCTCTTACAGGGACACTTTGGTTGGTCACCCTAGGGTTAATAGCCAGGAGGAAAAGGTGATTGAAGTTTCTAGTTTTGTGAAACCGTTCGGTGAGTTGAATGATAGGAGCTTGATCTTCAGAACCTGTGACCTATCGACTCTAGTTTAGTTGGATAAGCTGCTTATGGAAGAAGAGGGTCCAAGGATCACGCTTAAATACGTTGGGGGTTTATACATGATTCTGGCGTTTGAGAACAAAGATGAAATGACTTTTTTTCAAGAAGTTCAACCCAAACGTGAAGTCTTGGTTCACTTGGGTGGAGATTTGGTCCGGTCAGGTGTTGCCGTTTGAGCGTATAGCTTGGCTGAAGATTACGGGTGTTCCTCTTCATTTAGCAAATAATGAGATTTTTGACTCTATGGGGAGAGTCTTCGGTAAGGTGGTTCATGCTTCTAAATTATCTAAGGATGATAGTGACTTCACTTTTGACCTTGTTGGTGTCCTGGTGGGCGATGGCGAAAAGATTTGTAGCTCGGTCTCCCTGAAATGGAATATCAGGAAGTTTAAAATCTGGGTCGCAGAAGAGATGGGTGATTGGATTCCAGACTGCATTGGGGACGATGATGAATGGTTGGAGAAGGATGTCGAGGGAGACGTTCAGGTGTCCGGTTCGGCGGAAGTCGGTTCTCTGGCGCCGGAGGGGTCACCGGAATGCGATGTCGGTTTGTCGGAATTTGAAAGGTTAGGAAGACAGAACGTTAATATTAGAAAAGGTGGCATAGGAGTCGAAGAGGTGGTTTCGGAAGTTTGCATGGCGAAAGATGTAAGGAAAAAACGGCGGCACAAGGTTCTAGGGAGACAGGTGGGGGTCCCGATTCTTTGGAAGTGTAACACCCTGTCTATTTATTTAAGATTTTAGTATAAAATACGCATTTTTAAAACTTAGTTATAAAAAACTAAGATTACCAACTGACTAGTTTAAAACATTCGTCGTATAGATAGTGTTTACAAAATAAACATCGTCTAAAACAAGATTAAATTAGCGCGGAAGCTTCAAAAGTTTGTGTTCGGTTCTTGATTTCTTGCTTGATCGGCATCCGGAATGACACGAATATCACCTAAGGTCAAAACCACAATAAATATTAGTTTTGACAACATTAAATTAAATATAACCAGGTTCTAGTATCATACAAATGAAAACAAAAACAAAATTTCGATTCTTGGTCTGTCGCGCCACGCGACAGACTCCTTTAGATCCTTCGTGCCCCGCGAGCGCTCTCGCGTATCGCGCCAGAGCTAAAGTCCCCTGTCACGTGCCACGGGGGAACCCGTTTTCCAGCGGCTGCAGGTTGAATTTCTGCATTTCTGCCCAGCTTCGAATTTTCCATAGTCTCAACTTTAAACTAGCATAACTTTCTATCTACTTGTCCGTTTTAAGCGATTCTTTTTCCTACGCGTTCGTAATTTAATTCTCTATCTCACGGAGTAAAAACCCGACCTCTAAATTCATAATTTTTTTAGATTTCAAGCTCTCGGCTTGAAATTCAATTATAACACTTTTTGACCCGTTTGTGATTTGATCAAACAAACTTGTGGGTTACCTTTAAAATGTCTTGTAAATCACATTATATCAGTTTACTAATATTCAAGGTTCAAATTACGGGTTCTTATGTAAATCTTAACCCGTTTTGCATATCTACTCATTTTGACCCGATAAGGGTATTTAACATTTTCAAGCTTAAATCACGCTTCTTTTTAGTTTACATCTTAACTCCATTTTTATACGTATCCCAAGGACTCGATTTAACAAAACGCTTATCTTTAAAAAATTCTTAAAGGTTGTTTGCCCTATTTACCCCTCAAGGACTTTTTGGTTAATTTTAGTCCTTCATTTTGTGACGAAGGACTTTCGCTAATATTTGACCAAAACATCGTTTTAGCTATAATTCTAAACATGCGTACCTGGCTCGGGTCAAAGCTAAAACCTGTTTTAATACCACATCAATTAAATTACAAATCAGTAGCACTGCAATTCCTTATGCTATTCACCCTGTGATCATAATACTTGACCAAAAATCATTAGTCGAAAATGTCAAATGGTGATATCATCACCATTGAGCCCATTTGGTCTAACGACCATTATACTCTCATGAGATGGTATTTATTTACCATCTCGTCCATGTAATCCGTTCAGGTTTACACCGTTCAATTATATTGCTTAAAAATCTTTTCCTAATTCATTTGACATATCATGTTTTACGCTTTTGAGCGCCTTTTTCAAAAACAATTCTTTGTTCATTAGCTTGTAGCCAAATTATCGTATTACCCTTTTTACTCATTTTAAGTTTACGCCATAATATATCGTTTCTTAAAATTCTTTGTTTATTCGGTCTACACATGACCGAATCAATGTTTTACTACTTTTACTTATTCCGACCCGTATTGTTACGTCTCGGGTTACAATAACCAAACTACCGTTTTATCTTATTCATAACTACTACAACAAGTAGATAATCTAATAGTAAAGTATAAGCTTTACTTACCTTGCATCCAAACCACGCTTTTCTTTTCGTTCTTGATCCGTTTGACCCGCTTCCTCCACAAGCTCCCACCTAGCTTGTTAAGCGTCAAACTATCATTATAATTCGTAAGATAGTTAGTTTAGTCATTGTCAATCACGACTATTCCATCTTACAAATTCTATGTCGAAACTACTATTCGACTTCTTCATCGGTTAATTTAACTTATAAAAGTCATCTACCCTTAATCATAAAAATGCAAATTTGCGTTCATTGACTCATTTAGGCAATCTCATCAATTATCAAAGACACTTTATTCATTAGACAACTTCTACGGGTTTTCATCTATAAGTGAAACCCCCTTTTTATTATGTTATTAGGCATTCCTACGGATACCTAACCAAATCAAGTTCTACTTACAACCGAGTAGACGCGCGATTTCACTTAGGCATTTTAACAAACACCTAGTGGGCATAATTTTTACACATTTATAAACTAGTTCATTACTAGTTATTTCTACCAAGTTTAACATCATTCTCAAATTCATGATATCTAACATACATAACAACCCTAGATTCACTTCATGGAATTCAAACAACACCCATCTCATAATCAAAATTCTAGTGTTCTTCCTCATCCTACAAAACCCATTTAACAACTAAGTGGGTGATTAGGAAGTTCATAATCATGAACACAAATTCATAAATTTATTGACTAGGGTTCGTTCCTAAACATGGATTCATCCTAGTTTCACCCAAACATCAATCATTCAAGCTTGAATTTCGATTTTCATAAATTCATCAAGAATCTCAACTTCATAAATATCAAAAATTTGACATACCTCATGATCCCCTAAGCTTGGTGATTGTTTTTATGTGTTCATGCATCGATTTAGGGCCTGAATTGAGCTTCAATTTGTAGATTCTTGAAGAACTAGGGTTGGCTCCCTTCCCTTCTTCTCCTGGTAGCTCATACGAACACACACTGTGTGTTTCTTTTATTATTTTTTTTGTTATTTATTTAGTTAACTTTCAAGTTAACCCTTTTGGCCCCTCATGTTTATTTTTGTTTCAAAAGAAGCTATAATTCATTATTCATCACTTAATCATGTATTAGTAACTAGGTTAATTATTCCTAGTTAACTTAATGGGTTCGGGAAGTCATAACCCGTTTTATTTTAAGTCCCGTTAACTCGGGCCTTCTATATACTTTGTTTTCTCAAAGTATTTATCCTCCTTTTAATTAACATCGAGTTTGTTTATTTAAATCCTAATATTTACCGGGTTAATTTTTACCACTAATGGTATTTTACTCGTCTTCACTATTAGCGTGGTTTGATTACCAAACCCTTTTTTGGGGTGTTACAGGAAGGTGGATAAGTCTTACCTAATAATTCTTTAGGTGCAAATATCTGCCCCAATAAAAAACACAAGGCCCAATCTAGGTTGGTGAAGGCCCATAGGAGATCGACAAAAACGACTCAAGCCCATAATGTTTTTGTTAGCAAAACTGGGGAGCCCATGATCAAAAAAAGAAGAGGAGTAGACGACATTTTGGAGCCTTTTAACAGGGAGGGCACTTTCGAGAATATCTCCGTCAGGGGCGATGTGTCTGGAGCAGGGAAGAAGGAGTTTCCGATAGACCTTAACATCAAGGTGTCCATGGAGTCACCTGGCCACGGGATACCTGAGGAGCAAATTTGGGAGGATGTAGTTGAAATGGAGGTCTCCGGCATGGTTGCAGGGACAGCGGACTCCGATATAGGCAAAGAAGAAGCGATTAGAAAGGAAGTGGATCTAACTATCGAGATCGGGAAAGAGCTGTGTGCGGATCTCCAACAACATCAGGAATTGGTCAGGGAGAGGGAGTTCAATCCGGTAATTCATGAATTTCCTTTCTCTCAATATCAGGGGTTTGGGGGCCGAGGCGAAGGCGGTGTGGGCTAATAAGCTGAAGCAGGATCATAAAGTCGACTTCTTGGCTTTTCAAGAAACCCAATTAGAGGAGGTTAACAACATCTTAGTTTCGAAAATATGGGGAGGTGGGATTGTTTATCGGACTTTGTTGGTGCGTCTGGAAGATCGAGGGGCCTTCTTTGCGTTTGGGATCCTAATTTGTTTAAGATGCATCAGGTTTCTAAGCAGAGGCATTTTATTCATATCAAAGGGTGTTTGAAAGGTAGTAATCAGGAGTTGAATGTCATTAACGTGTATGCGCCTCACAATGGGTCGGAGAAAAAAAAATTATGGGATAAGCTTCTTGAGATCGTTTGTAACGGTACAAGCCTCTGGGTTTGTGTAGGTGACTTTAATGCGGTGAGAGGCCCAGTTGACAGGAAAAATTCAGGGTTCAATAGAGCTTGCGCGAAAGATTTCAACGATTTTATCGACTTGGCAGGTCTGGTGGAGTATAGTATGAAGGGTCGGAAGTTCACATTCTTCGCTCCGAACTCCAATAAGCTCAGTACCTTAGATAGGGTGCTGGTCTGCAACGAATTTTTTGGGTTATGGCCAAACGCGTGTCTTCGTGCTTTACCGAGGTTGCACTCTGACCACTGTCCCTTAGTTTTGACTACCATCAGGAGGAATTTTGGACCCAAACCATTCCATTTCTTGAACTCGTGGCTTGAGAAAGACGGATTCGATAGTACAATGGTCAATGCTGTGGATTCTTTCATTTCTCCTGGGTGCCGGCCGGATGTGGGTTTCCATAAAAAATTGAGGTACATCAGGGAAAAAATAATATTGTGGAGAAGTACCATGGCGGCTAAAGAAAAGTAAGACTGGGTTAGAGATAAGGAGGAGATTGATAAGTTGGATGGTATTAGCGAGACAAAGGATCTGGATGAAGCGGAAATTTGGATTAAAGAATAGTGTATCAAAAACTTCCGCGAAAGACAGTTACTTGCAGCGTTGGATCTAAAACAAAAGGCTCGGTGTCGGTGGGCGGTTGAGGGGGATGAAAACTCCCCTTTCTTCCACAGACTCATTAACAATAGAAAGAAGAATAACGGAATCCCGGGCCTTATGATCGGGGATCATTGGGTTACGGAACCAAAGTTAGTTAAAAACAAGATTTTCCGTTTTTTCAAAAATCATTTTGAGGAAACGGTTAGCTTGAGACATGGTTTGAATTGTCCAAGTTTAAGGAGGCTTTCGGTGGAGGACATTAATTTCATATCGGAGCGCTTTTCGGTCAAGGAGATCATAGACGCTGTCTTTGATTGCGGGGCTGACAAGGCGCCCGGACCTGATGGTTTTAACTTCAACTCTGTGAAGCATTATTGGAAATTTGTTGAAGATGATTTCAAAGAGATTTTGGCTCACTTTTTTAACGGGTTCGATTGATAGGGGGTGTAGTGCGTCCTTCATTACTCTTGTCCCTAAAGTTAAGGATCCTATGGAGCTAAAGGATTATCGCCAGATTAATCTCATTGGTGTGATTAGCAAAGTCATTTTGAAAGTGCTAGCGAATCGGTTAAAGAAGGTTATTGGGAAAGTGGTGTCCGACTCCCAATCGGCTTTTTTAAATGGTAGATATATTCTTGATATTCCGTTGATCCTTAGCGAGGTTTGGTCTTGGTTGAAAAAAACTGCTAAAAAGGCGTTCATTTTCAAAATTGATTTTGAGAAGGCTTACGACAATGTTAACTGGGGTTTTTTTTACTTAGAACCATGGAGCAAATGGGTTTTCCTCCGGTCTGGGTCAAGTGGGTGGAAGGAGTGTTGAGCTCGGCTAGCTCTTCGGTTTTGGTTAATGGTTCTCCGACTTCCGCTTTTAAATGCCATAAAGGTCTTCGTCAAGGGGATCCACTTTCGCCGTTCTTGTTCCTTATAGTTATGGAAGCCTTCTTGAGTATTGTTTCCAAAGCTTGCAGTTTGGGGCGTCTTAAGGGGATTAGTTTACCAAATGGTGGCCCGGTCATTTCTCATCTTCTATGCGCGGACAACGCTCTCATTGTGGGTGAGTGGTCTGAACATAACGTCAAGGTGATTGCTAGAATTCTTCGGGTTTTTTCGGGTGCTCGGGGTTGAAAATAAATTTCCATAAGTTCAATTTATTCGGCGTGGGCATTAAAGAGGAAGAGATTGAGAGTATGGCTTCTTTGGTGGGATGTCGTAGAGGAACCGCGCCTTTCAGTTATTTGGGAATCCCGTTGGGGGCGAACATGAATAGAGTCAACAATTGGGACCCCGTTGTATCGTTATTCCGTAAAAGGTTGGCCTCATGGAAATCGAAGTCCTTGTCTATTGGTGGACGGGTGGTGCTCATTAAAGCCGTTCTTGAAAGCCTCCCTATTTACTTCTTTTCGATTTTCAAGGTGTCGGCCAAAGTTGTGGATAAGCTGGAGTCTTTGATGAAGAACTTCCTTTGTGGGGGCTCGGAAGAGGTTAAAAAAATGCATTGGGTGGCTTGGGACAAGGTGTCGCTCCCGAAAATGTTTGGCGGTCTTGGTATATGGAAGCTTTAATTGGTCAATGACGCACTTCTATCTAAGTGGGTTTGGAGGTATAGGACGGAAGAAGAGGGCCTGTGGAGAAGAGTTAATCTGGCTTGTCACGGAAAGAATAATAGGTGGTCGGTGTTGCCGGCCAAAGCTAATAGCACAGGAGCATGGAAGAATATCACAAGGATGGAAACTAAATTCATGGTTAATGGCAAAAGAATCCATAATTTCATTAACGGTGTTTTGGGCAACGGCACGAGTATTCGTTTTTGGATTGACAGGTGGTTTGGGGAAGCTCCGTTGATGTCTAAATGGCCAGCTTTGTTAGAGCTTGATACGCATAAAGATTGCCGGGTTTGTAACCGGCTATCAGTTGAGGATGGCTCGGTTGTTCTGCACTGGAGCTGGACGGTTCAACAGAGTTTTCCTGAAGCCGTGGCTGAGCTGGATGTTGCGGCTAGTCTGCTCTCCGATGTCAGGGTCTCGGATGTCAGAGACAGATGGGTTTGGTCTTTGGAGGCCACTAGGAATTTCTCCGCAGCCTCGGTAAAGAAGCTGGCGGTGAAAGATCAGGGGGTGAAAGGTATAGTTCCGTTTCGTAAGTGTGCTTGGGTGCCCGAGAAGTGCAATATTTTTGTTTGGAGATCGTTGCTTGATCGTATCCCAACAAGACAAGCTCTTGTTAGGCGTAACATTCGGATTGATTCGGACTAGTGTGTTTTGTGTGGGGGAAGCGATTGAATAGGTTGATCATTTGTTTACCACTTGCGAGAAATCCATAGGGGTGTGGAACCGGTTATGTGCATGGGCGAATATTCCCCCCATCTATGCTTTCTCTTTTGGTGATCTTATGGAGCATCATAGGGACTGTCCAGGAGATAAGAACTATAAAGAGGTTATTTGGGGGCTCATTTTTGTTGTCTGCTGGTGCATCTGGAAAGCGAGGAATGCCAAGATATTTTCGAACGGGGTATGTAATTGGGAAGATATTTTCGGGGAGGTTAGGTCCCTCTGATATTTTTGGTTAAAAATAGATCGAAGCATTATAATTTAGACTGGAGAGAGTGGTGTAAATCCCCGTTGTATATGTTTTAGCTTTGGGCGCCGTTCTGGTGGCTTTTCGAGCCAGGCTGCTTGTTTATAAAATTCTACCTTTCAAAAAAAAAAAAAAAAAAACACGTAATGGCCCTGCTCTTGAATATTTTTCAAGTGAGGTTGATAGACTATCATCAATAGTGTCATTACGACTGCACAGATCGGTCATACAATCTTCTTTGGGGTCTTAGTGTCATCTACAAACCTATAAATGAATCAAACGAGACTCCAATGTGAAAGACTAGTCTTTACTCCTTAGTTTCTTAAATGTTAACATAGCAATAATTGGTCAGGGCACATCTTGGAACAGATCCATTTGCTAAGTCTTTATTCTAGGAATGCTTGAAACCTTAGTTAATTTAGTTGATGTAACTTTGAGATAATGCTGCAATTAATTTCATAGAAAAAGTGTATGGTGAAAAGAAGCAATGAGTAAGAGGTTGTTTGACGACTTCTGAATGAGTAAGTGTTGAACTAGTAAAAGGTCTTAATTATTAAGAGCTAGTATAATGCTTAACCATTCAGAGACAAATGTCTACCAATTCAGATAAGAGGTCTTAATTATTTAGACTCAGTATAATATTTAACCATTTAGAGGCAAATGTCTGAACTACTCAGACCTGCTCGCGAAACAAACAGTCTGAATCATTAAGTGTTGAACCAGTAAGAGGAGTAAGAAGTTCGAACCATTAAAAGTCCATTAAGAGCTGAAACAAATAACCCAAAAGTTAGAACTAGACACTAGAGAAAGTATAAGTGGTTCAAAATATTCATGACACTACTTTTTTTAGCTAATAATTTGCAGAAAGAAAATTACAAAAGTATGTTGTTTTCTTTCGATCTGGATGGATTTTTTTAGCTTAAGATTTTAATTAGCATGAAATTGTACAAACTCTTGATTATAGTAATAGGAAACGCTAAAAAATCCGTGAACCGCGTACCAGATCGTCCGTACCGAATTGCGGTACAGAAACGTCCCAATCGCCTCTGGTACATGTACCGGATCGCTAAATTGAACTGTTCCCGATTGTGTTCTACAATAGTGTTCCAATCGCTAAATTCACGTTTTCACCAATCCGAAACGCGTTTCCGATTGTAGTGGCCGGCGTTCCGGTACAGCCAGATTAGATTCATGTATTGGAAGTTTAAAAGCCAATTGACACTTATTGGAAAAATGTATAACAGTTTTGTTTCCCTGATGCAGGCCCAAGTGTAGAAGATCAAGCCATGGCATATCTGGAGGCCCATGAGCGAGCTACCAAGGGTGTTTTACGAAAACGGACATAACTTTGGCTACAGGTCTTCGTTTTAGGCGTTCAACCAGTCAAATCGATACTTGAAGCGAGGAGCACATCGTGGCAAGGACCCAAAAAGGCCTTGTCCACGTTTTGGCCCAAAAAACGCATTCTAATTGGAGTTATGGACACTTTTATGTTTTCTTCAGTATTTTATGCATTTTGTTTTTGGGCTTGTGTTTGGCCTATGGCCTTTTTGTGGCCCATTTCGAATTTCTGTCTTTATTTATGCCTTCCTCATGTAATTTGAATGGCTAGTTATGTCACACCCCAACCGATGGCGGAATCATCGGGGCACGACACTAGGCGAATCAGATTGCTCAAGAGAATCCATAACAACCAAGTGGCGACAGTATTTATTACATTTGTTATCCCATACTAACAAACAATACAGTCACATAAGTTATCATAGATTTCTTGCCCTCTCGAACAATACAAATCCGACAACCTAGACTTCCTAGCTTGATTTGATGTAGACTACGACTAAACCTGCAACATACGTTAAAACAACGTCAATACAAAAGTATTGGCCAGTATACAAGTTTTTGATAGAGTAGCGTAAATAGTTAAAAGTGCTGCGAATTACCAAATACATAAACGAGATACCTCAACATACATGCATATAAGACAGATACTACCAGCTAAGTCACTCGAGCTGCAATTGTGATTGCTATTCATCCTAACTAGACCCCGTCGGGTACTATAGTACTATACTAGTTAAGGCGGGACCTTGCGAGTATAAGTCCTAACCCATATGTAACTAGCATCATGTGTAAATATGCATAACAGTTATTCGCAAGTGATAAACAGTTTAATTGTATAATTCGTTTTGATAAGTTCGATTTGATCATAGGAACGTATGTTACACCCAAAATGCGATAAAAAGGGTTCGAGTATACTCACAGTCGGTGTTCAGCAAGTGAACACAACTTGGTTGGATTGAAGGGAGCACGTCTGAGATTAGCCTGATTACGGATTGATAGCGTAAGCGTCGAACAGTGTGTTAAACGGTGGCGAATGAATCAAGTGCCGGATGGCAATCCGATCGGATGGCTATCCGACCGGTTGGACACTCGATCGGATGTCAATCCGTTCGGATGGTCATTCGATTGGATTGACATTCGTTTGGGATGGATGAGTTTGTGTATGATGGCTTTAAAGTTTTTGTTGTAGCATTTTGAAAACAGAGAAGTATCTCTACCTTTCAGGTAGGTCGATCGAAAGGTCGTTTGATTGGATAGCGATCCGATTGGTAGGACACTTAGTGAGAACAAGTTCATAGTAAGATTGTCACTCGATCGGATAGCAATCCGATCGGGTGGCAATCCGTTGGAATTGTCTATACATTGATCATGCTGAGAATTGTTTAAGTGTTGAAGTTCCAGACATCACATGCTCGGATGGTCGTTCGATCGAATGGCAATCCGATCGGACGACAATCCGTTCGACGTTCAAAAATTTGAAAAGTTGAAATAATAGTTTAAGTGGGAAGCCAAGTGTAAGCCGATCGGATGGCTGTCCGATCGGGGGGCAATCCGATCGGACGGCAACCCGTCCCAACGATCTGATCGTCTTTTGCACCTGATTGTTTTGAAAGTTTTGCATAGTTTATGACAGTTTAATGTTTGCATAGTTTTTAATATTTGAATAATGTTAGCTGTTTTAAAAGTTAGTTTTCTTGTTTAATATCTATATTTGGATGACCCCAGTCCAAGTAAACTCATAGAGTCTCCATATATGAACTTGCATACCACGTTGAATGCCAAGTCAAGGTCAACTGTCCACTCAATAACATCTTTTTCATAGACTGAAGTTGTTTAGGATGTTTTTTTTTTTTTTTTTATTCTCAAAATTACATAGTTAAGCATGACAATATTGAATAGTCCTCTCGAATACAAGCTTGTAACTTTATTACGTACGAAAGCAGTTTCTAGTTTCAAAATAAACTAAAAACATTAAAACCTATTACAACATTACAACAATTTAATCACTTACAAAACATATTGAAAAAATACTTATGTATAACATCATAGAGCTCACTCCAGAAACGAAAATATGCAACGCTCCATGATTTGTTGACTATCAACGGGGCCACAACGATCCAAAAACCAACACTGAATCCGAGCACAATGCTTATAATCAAATCCCAATCTACACCTTTAGACGCAGCATCTTCTTTTTGGTGTTCTCTTGTATCAACATTTTTACAAGGCTCTGTAAGAGGAGGTCCGCATAGTTTATTGTGAATGAAACTCGACTCATTGAAGCTCTGAAGCTGAGTACTGACCGGAATTCTCCCGGTCAAATAGTTATAGGACACATTGAAGTTACTCAAGGAATATATGGCTGATAAACTCACGGGAAGTTCCCCAGAAAGCTTGTTCACTGATAAATCAAGAGTTTCAAGCACTCTTAAATCTCCAATCTTGTATGGGATACTTCCTGTCAATTGATTTCTTGATAGATTCAACGATTTTAACTTGAGGAGGGTTGTTAACTCAATTGGGATTTGCCCAGAAAAGTTATTAACCGACAGGTCTAATAGCATAACCAGTCCTATAAAACGTGTATATGTGTCTTCTCGACCCTTCATCACCAACGAAGCACTACCCAGAGTGACAACTCCTTCTGGCGTACTGAATAAAAACTGAGAATCTGAGACAGTTTCTTTCCCTGAAATAATGCTAAAGTTGTTGAAACATCTTGGAATATTTCCTGACAGGTTATTATGTGCAAGATCCAAAATTTGAGTAAGTGAAAGATAACAAAGCTCGTGGGGAATATTTCCTTCCAAATTGTTGTGCCTAAGGCTCACAATTCTCAATAAAGTGAGCTTTGTTCCAAACCATGCTGGAATGCTTCCAACAAGCTCATTTTGTCCAAGTTGAAGGATACTTAAGGACGACAAGTTCATTAAGGAATAAGGTATCCTTCCTGAGATCTTGTTCCCCTGCATGTTCAACCATTGTAGGTTCAATAGAGAACCCACTGTTCTTGGAAGCTTACCAGACAAAGCATTATTCTCTAAGTTTAAGACTTGCAAATTCGGCCACTTATCCCAACACTCCGGAATTACACCAGATAAAGAATTATTTCCCAGATTAAGAGCTTGTGTTTCTTTCACGCCGTTGGAACATATAAAATGATTTATTGTTCCCTCAAAAAAATTATTAGACAGATCCAAATACGCAAGAGTTAACGAACCATTTGAGAGATAAGGTAATCTCCCCTTAAACTCGTTAGAGTTTAAACTGAGTACTTTAAGTGATGCAGGGATACCCAAAATCAGTGTACCTTTGATATGATTTTGTGACATATCTAAATATGTGAGGTTGGGTAATGATCTCCAAAATGACTCAGGAGGAATGATTGATGAAATTCCAGTGTTGCTTATGTCCAGCCGTAATAAATCTCTCTGTGATTGAAGCCATAATGGAAATTGAGGCCCCAAACTCCAAGAGTTCAAATACAAGATCTGTGCCTGGAAAGGGGGAATCCAGTTTGCTGCTTGCACTTTAAGGGTTAACTTGTTGCCTCCTCCATTTATGTATGTCAAGCTCACTAATTTGGAAAAGTAAGCTTCTGTCAGAACACCCGTCAACAAATTAAAAGAAAACGATATTTTATTCAAATTTGAAAGTTGACCGAGGCTATTAGGAAGGTTGCCACTCAGTTGGTTTCGTGAAATATCTAACTGCTCCAAAGATGATAATCGTCCGATCGAGTCAGGAATACTACCATTCAGCCTGTTATAAAAAAGTTGCAGGCTCTTCAATGATGATAGTCGTCCAATTGAGGAAGGGATTGGACCAGAAAGCCCTGAGTCTATTATAGATAATGACTCCAAACTCGGTGATTTGCATTCGAAAAGACTTTGAAGAAGGTAAGCTAAACTAATGTTACTAAAATCGTTCGAAGACAAATAAATCTCTCTCAGACGACAAAGGTTACCAAATGAATTAGATATCGCTTTGGTGAGTTGATTGTAAGACAGGTCTAGGCTCAGAAGAGATGTCAAATTATGAAGGGAATCGAGTGCTGAACTTGAAAGACCACATGCACTCAAATCTAACGAAATCAAATTACTAGAAAACCCTTTTAACACTGACGGAGAATTCATGAAATCATTCCCTCCGACATGAACCGACTCGAGAGAAGTCAAATTACAGAAGCTATAAATACTACTAGGAAGAGGGCCATCAAAATTACAACTAGTTAAATCCAATGAAACTAGATTTTTTAGACTAAAAATCCATCTGGGAACAGAAGTGTTATAAAAGAAGTTATTAGAAAGATCAAGCATGGAGAGGGATGTTACGTTAAGACTTGGAACATGGGAATGTACGTCGCTGAGTCCACATCTAGACATACGTAGTTGTACCAAAGAAGGGAGAGCGTTAATCACCTGAAACCAATCAGTAGCTTTGCTAAGGTTTGTGCTACTCATATCTAGATGATGCAACCAACGAAGATTTGACAGCCATTGTAAATTCCTGCTTGTTAATGTCCTTTGAGGATCACCATAAATTCCATACCAACTTCCAACAGAAAGGACACGTAACTCTGAAAGATTCCCAATTTGAGGAGGGATAATCCCACCAATTTTCGATTCAGAGAGATTAAGATACCTCAAGTTTCTAAGAGAACCTATGAAACTTGGAATTTGGATATCCTCAAAATCGTTGCAGCTCAAGTCCAAATACTTGAGTTGCTTTAACTCCAATAAGGATGAACTTAAATTCCCCCTTAACATCGGCTTTAAGTCTTCCATTAACACATTATAAGAGCTCATATATGGTCTATCACAACGACCATCCAGTCCACGAAGACGAATCTCATGAACATGACCAGTGATGTTATCACAAACAATTCCAGCCCATCTGCAGCAGTCATTATTCTCAGCATCCCAAGAAGCAAGCCGATCTGCTTCGTCTATGAGGTTGCGCTTGAACTCGAGTAGTGCTAGTCTCTCACCGTCCATGCATAATACATCATCAGACTTTTGATCAGATAAACACAAACATAACAAGACCAAAAAAATAAGTAAACACAAGTTACAAGAGGAGAAATAAGAAACTGAAAATCGAGCACTCATATTGGTTGATTAAGAAGGGAATAACCAATCGCTTGATTCTTAGTTTACAAGAGGTTGTGGGGGTTTATATAAACCCAAACATTTTACTAGTCATGACCAGTAGCTTTCATTTTTCCGTAAGGGGACCCGGGGCGGTCAAAACAAAACACGTGAAGAAGTAATATAACGAGTTATACAAAACAAAACACCACTGCCACTAGTGTTTATCACGCGTCATAATTATCATGCGTGAAGAAGTGTTGGGTGGTGAGGGAAATTGTTGGTTGTGAGGGAAATTGTTGGGTGTGATGGTGAGTGATGGACATTTCCACTAAAATCCATCACTAGTGATGGAATAATGTTTGATGACATAGCGGAACTTGATTGGAAGTTGTGAGTGAGTGATGAGTGATGACCACCCCTACCCCTAAAGATACTGGATTTGAACTCTGAAAGGTACTCGTGTGGAATTAAGATATAAAGACCAATATATGGTGGACAAAAGGGGGGTAGGGGTGCCCATCACTCATCACTCACAACTTACAATCAAGTTTCGCCATGTCATCAAATATTATTCCATCATTAGTGACGGATTTTAATGGAAATGCCCATCACTCACCACACACTCATCTCCATTGAAAAACAACTCACAACACAAATACAAACAACGCGTGATAGATTCAATGCGTTATTTAGTCCACGCATGATGGCCACGGGTGACGGCGGTGTTCCACGCGTGGTCACCAGCGACCACATTCCATCACGGATACTCCCCGTCCCCCCTAAGGCCCTAAGTGATAATATTCTCTGAACAAATTTAGGCCAAGTCAATAGTTAAGGTATACGTCCACACAAAATAATTATCATGCATAGTATATCCGTAAACTATACGTATTACAAGAAAATGATATTAGTTAAGTTATTTATGCATCTTCTGTTTTGACCACCACATGTTATTTTTTTGCAGCTGAATTCTTTTAAAGTAAATGAAAATAACCTAATTTAAAAAGTTGGAAAGGTTTGGGTGACTTAATTATGGAATAATGAGCATTCGAACACACAATTAACAATGTTAAAAAAACAACCACCACCATGCATTTGTATGTATATAGCCATAAAAACATACGTAATCTTGTAAAAATATATAGAGCAAAGTTATTGTACAAATAAGTCTTAACCCCACTCTCTCTCTACGTGAAACCACCACCCGTAACCACTGCCCCTACCTGCCACCACCATTATCATCTTCGAGGAGACACCACCACATCTCCGGTTAAATCCACAACCACCACCACCACCACCATAAAACTTACCCTCAGAACCCCACTTCCTAACCCAGATCGATACTTGTGGGGTTTGATTACAATCCCACTTTGGGGGTTCACAATCCCAGCAATTAACAAAACCCACTTTGTTATACCTTTTTATTTACCAATATTCAAACTGAGATCATATTTTGAATTTATTTGGTCAAATGTGACTCATGCCTCTGTTCAAATTGAGATCCTATTTTCAGATATCCACATTATAGATTAGAAAATTCTTTATCCAAATACACAAAATTGTACCGAAATAACTAAGAACATGAACATTATGATATATAATTTTATACTTACGTTGACCAATTTGTGCACTTCTACAAATCAACCATTACTTTAATTGTAAGGTGAGCATTATGGCCCATATAGAATGTGTGGCGATGAAGTTAACTTTGTGCATTTATTTTTTCCGAACACAGGTTCCCGGCGGAGCTTTTTGGGTCTGAAATACCCTTTCTTCGGTTCCAGATCTGAAACCGTTAATTGACATTGGGGTTGGGGCATAGCTTAACCATGTGTATATTCTTGCAGCGATGGAGCTATTTAGGCAAGGCGGTGACGGGCAATCCAGAAATCAGGCGATAGAGAGAGATAGATAGGAAGTTTAGAGAGAAAGAGAGAGTGTTAAGGTTTTGATTTGGTTTCAAATTTGATGTATAACTTTCCGATTTACAACGATTTGGGTTGATTTGGTTGTTGTTTTTTCGTGGGGGTAGAGGCGGTGGAGGTTGAGGTGGGTGGTGGTGGTGGAAAGTGGTGGTGGGAAGTGGTGATGGTGGGTTGAGATTAGAGAGTGAGAGATATAAAAGAGAGAGAAATAGTTTATGTTTATTTTTATTTTTCATTTTTATACAATTAGTCATAAAATAATATTTTTTTATAAAATAAGGGGTGAAATGACAAGAGTGCCCTCATGTGCAAGGCACATCACCATATTAAACCAAAAAAATTGACTGAGATAAGGTTAAAGGACATAACATGCAAGATTTTGAAACGTTAAGGACAAAAACAGTCAATTTTGAAGTTAAAGGACACCGCCTGCAATTTGTTACATACATAAACGACAAAACTTGTAATTTACTCGTTTCAGAAATTAAAAAAAAAATGTGATTTTACACTAATAGAGTAATTATGCTATTTTTGTGGAGTAATTATAATTACACTACAAGAATTTCATAATTACTCAACTAGTGTAAAAACACTATTTTTTTACATATTGCAATTAAACATCATACTCAATAGATGAAAAACAAAATTAAAAAAAAAAAAACTTCCTTTACTTCTCACCATTTTATATGTTAAAATCCATTTGTATTTTATTCTTACATCAAGTATATATTCAGTCTTGATCTATAGTGTTCCCCCACTCATGTAAACTGGTTTTTGCATCTTCAGTTGTACATTTCTATATTTTCACATACGCTTTGTCCAAAATAATGGTCAAAACTAGTTTTGCAGAAGGAACATGGAAAGCTTCGTTCTATTTAAAAGTACTGAAACTGCAGAAGAAAAAATTAACCACCAAATACTTGTACTGTAAAAAGGAAATTCAATGACTTGATTTTTCTATTTATACAAGTTGACTAAGAATTAATATGAGTTGATTTCAAACCTTCTAGTAACGAGTGATGTAGCTCTGCTACTCTTTTTTCTATAGTAAATCGGAAAAAAATAACAAACGAAACCTTGGTTTTTCTAGACTATACCTGAAGACCTTTGATATAGGGTGTGCATATTTGCACACCAATGTGCCTATATGCACACCAAATCTTAGAAAACCCAAGTTCAAACTACCTTTACCTACGCATCGTATAGCTCTATACGCAGCGTATAGAGCTATACGATGCGTATAGTTTGCGTGTGTTTCAGAGCCTGATCAGCAATCATTGCACAGAAAACAAGGGTTTATATATGGTGCGCATAGAGCTATACGCAACCTATGTAAACCATCAGACTTTTTGGGGTCATTTTGGTGGGTTTGAAGCATCAGATTTTCACAAAGTTTATATACGCTGCGTGTAGATCTATACGCAGCGTATATAACCTTTCAGAATTTTGTTTGGTCATTTAGCATATTTGTGGTATAAATTCTCACCCGGTTACAGCGTTAACTCGCTTAAAATATATAACGAGTTAAAAATATATAATGTTTTTTATTATTTAGTCGATGTCGTCGTTAATTTTTTTAGTCGATGTCGTCGAAAAGCGTATAACGTTAAATTTTTGAAAAACGTATATACGGTTCAAATATATAATATCGTTATCAAGCCTTTGAAATAAATTATTATACGAAGTCTAGTGCCGTTCGAATACTGTAAACGTTTAAATATTATACCGTTAATTATTTTTAAATACTCGTGTACGGTCTGAATATATTATACCGTTTGAATACTATACCGTGTGGTTCGAATACTATAACGTTAAAATATTATGGCGTTAAATAATTTGAAATACCCGGGTACTGTTCAAATATGTTACACCGTTTACAGCAAAAGTTTTATACATACAGCAAAAGTCTGATATATACAGCAAAAGTTTTTACATACATAACAAAAGATAAAATACTATGGCAGTGGATCCTGCTGCTCCTCCTGCTCATGCTGCTGATGCCATTCCGCAGGCGGAACGAACTGTCCTGGAGGTAACCCCTAAGTTGTGAAAGCCTTTGTAGCTCTACAACCATCCACTCCACCACATACGTCAGCCTATCAACGTAACGACGTAGCCGCTGATATGATGGAGCAGGTGTAACACCCGTTCTTATAAATCAAGGTTTAACGTAAATTTTACGTAAAACAATCATGTAATTATGACTACATAAACATTTGGAAATACGGGTTTATTAAAACTTTTACAAATCATAAATTATTCTACATAACGTGGTTGAATTCGTTGTTTAAAATTTACAATGTATCAAAGTGCGGAAGCGTGTGTCTTTATCGTGTTCGGTTCTTCGTTGAGCTTGATCGTCTTCCGGCATCCAAGGTGTACCTACATTTCATAAACATGAAATGCTTTAGTCATACGGGGCTTAAAACGTATTTAAACGAGTCCGAGAAACAATTTATAACAAAAACGAAGTTTTCAATCTGGCCACCACCGTAAATTACGGTGGGACCGTAATTTACGGTGGCCCCTGGAAGTTAGTTCCCCACCGTAAGACAGGGGGGTTCCACCGTAGCATTTTTTCATGTCCACCGTAATTTACGGTGGGACCGTAAATTACGGTGGTCCCTGCATTCCAGCTTTCCAATTTTACCGATTCTGATACGAAAACTTCCGTATCTTTCAAACCGCTTATCCGTTTGACCTACCGTTTCTTCCTACATGATTGTAATTTAATTCTCCATCATATGGAGTTAAAATCCGACATTCGGCTTAACAAAATTTAAGACCTTTAAGTCTTCGGCTTATTTCTCTTTTACCAAAATTTGACCCGTTTACGCATTTTATCAAACAAACGTAATTGTTTGATTCCTATATCACATACAACTCTTTAATTTAATATTACTTACCATTTAAGGTTCTAATCATAGGTTTATTACACAATTTAAACCTGTTTTCACTCGTATGCTTATTTTGACCCGTTAAGGGTTCTTAAGCACTTTCGAGCCTAAAATCGCTTTCAATTGCTTCTATAATTAATCTAAGTATTCATTTAATCATAAAACTCATTTCCGAACAACTTTTAAAGGTTGTTTGGTCAATTTAGCCACCAAGGGCGTTTTGGTCCATTTTAGTCCTTTATTAACAATGAAAGACTTTTGAAAGTATATTGGACCCATAATCCCTCTTTTAATCTATAATTATGTTTGAAAAGTCATTAAGCTTTCCAAACGCCATGTTCGTTACATAAAACATTTGGTTTACCTAACAAGTAACCAATTGTCCGTTTTGACCTCTTTTAGCACTCTTGAACCATATGTTCTAAATGAGTGCTACCTTATTTCACATACCTGGCGCAGATCAATATATTGACCCGTTTTTAATACCTTGCTTTTACAACCGCCAATTCATAGCGTTGCTAACACCAATTCGACATTTACACCTGAAATAATATGGCTCAACAATAATCATTAGTCGCTATTGTCAAAGGGTGATATCTTCACCGTTTGACCCATTTGGTCTAAGTGACCGATTTATGTTGGCGAAATGATATTTATTACCATCTCATCTATACGACTCGCTTCGGTTTACACCGTGTGGTCATTTCACCTATTAATTGATTTTCTTAACGCCTTTTTGCCTGTTATGGCTTGCGCCTTACAATGTCTTTCAAAACCAATAGTTATGGTCAACGCATGACCAGTTTACCTTTTTACCCTTATTGTTTGTTTTGGTTTACCCTATAAGGTAACCATTCAAAGGTTCATTTTCCATTTGTCATAAGATGATCGAATTACCGATTTAATTCCTTTTAAACCATCAACATGGTTTCTTGTCGTGCTAGACTACCTTGTTCCGTACGTTTACACGTCGGAACATCATACCTCAATTATATATTTGTCTTTTTCGTAACTAATACGGTAAGGGAGTATTCTAACATATAAGACTAGTGTAAGCTATACTTACATTGCATCCGAATTATGCTTTTCCGTCATTCTTGCTTCGTTTGACCCGCTTTGTTCCCAAGCTCTCATCTAGCTTGTTAATCATCAAACTATCATCATCGTTTTCAAGGTGGTTAGTTTAATCATAATTTAATACGATTATTCCACCTTACAATTTCATATCAAAACTACCATTTATCGGATTATAGGTCCGTTTGACTTTCAATAGTCAACTAACTTCAATCACATTATACACACAATAAGCTCAATCAACATTATGATTAGAACCCGTTTTAACCCATATTTCACGTAATTAATCAATTAAGGCAATTACGCGCTTGATTCGTACTTTCAACATATAAACATTCACTTAGGCATTTTAACAAACACCTTGTGGGCATATTCTATAAAATCAACAATCAATTTTTCATGACTAGTTATTTACCCAAGTTTTAACATAATTCACAAGTTCTTATGTCTAACATGCATAACAACACCTAGACTCACTTCATAGAGATCAAAATACACTAGAGTGACAATCAAAATCCTAGTGTTTACATATTTCTACAAAACCCACTAAACACCCATATTGGTGATTATGAACTTCATCATGATGAGCAACATTCAACAAGCTAATGGCTAGGGTTACCTCCTAGACATGATTTCATTCCAATTTCATCAAAACAACAATCATGCAAGCACAAATTTCGAATCTTATGTGTTCATCCAGAATTTGAGATGGAACCAAATAGTAAAATTTTACATACCTTATGATCCCTTTACTAAGGTGATCACTAATTTGTGCTTGGATTTCGATTTGGGCTTGATTTGCTCCTTCAATTTGATGAATTTCTGTGTTTTAGGGTTTGAGCTTAAGAGCTCTTCTTGGCTCTGTGTTTTGTACGACCAGAACACACACAATGGTGTGTGTTTTGGTGTTTATAGATTTTAATTAATAAAACCCATTTTCCCACTTTAACCATTTTAGTCCCTCAACTTTATCCAAGTTTATAAAGGTTACTACATCAAGTTCCTCATTATTTTTAAGACACTAGACTAACTAGGTTGATATTCCTAGTTATTTAGTGGGTTCCGGGAGTTATAACCCGTTTTATTTTAAGTCCCGTTAACTCGGGCTCTTATAAACTCAATTCATCAAAACTTTGTTTCGCTTGTATCTAATATTAGGATTTCTTATTAATTCCCAAATATTTACCGGGTTATTTTTACTACTAGCGACACTTTACCCGTCTTTTAGTATTAACGTGGGTCAACTACCAAACCCGTTTTCGGGGTGTTACAAGTCTACCCCCCTTAAAGAGGTTTCGTCCTCGAAACCTTGCTTATCTAGTTCATTGAGTTTCTAAACCCAATGCGTGACTTGAATAATCTCTTAAGCATTACTCCTACTTTAACCAATTGTTATCATTACCAGAAAATTATGGTAATGTCTTTTTGGTTACCGGACCTCTACGTATGTCATATGACATAATGTAACTTCGACATAACGTAGTCTCGTTATTTCCACTAGTTCAGTTAACTTAGCGATATCCATCGCTTTCATATACCCTCGAATTCCTTATGAATCCGTTAATTTGACCCGTTTAAGATCTTTAGTGAAATCTTTCACTTTTAGCAACAAATTCTTTTGTTTTCAATTTATCTATTCGGTTCAGCTATACCGAATCTACCGCTTACAAGCAAACCAAATTTCTTGATTTGAATTGATGACCTTAACCGGTCTCATTAACTAGTCTTATTAGTTCAGTTACTTTTATCACTCCCTTGGTTATAATGTGATTTTACTTCACATTACATTTCCTAACCGTGATCGTGTCACATCATGTTTAATTTGTATCAACCTTTCTTTTTCTAAAATATCTCACTTTTCGAATATATTGTCTTGCGCCTAACAGTGTCAAGACTGGTATCTTTCATACTTATCGTTTAAATTCCTATCAGAATTCATGTTTGTAAAAACACTATTTCTTACTAAAACCGAAGTTTTAGTTTTAGGATCTTCTCTTTAACTTCTGTCAATTATCCATTCCAGGATATTGACAGTCCAAAATTTATTCTTTTACAGCCTTTGTTTTATGCGGGGATTCTCAATTTATCCGTCGCTTTGTCTAATTAACCCCGTAAGTTTTATCGTTTAGCTCTATAGGCTATTTTATTAGACTTTCACCTCTTTAAGGCTAGGTCCTTGTAGTCTATTTCTTTCTAGTCGTGACCTGTAGGTCATATTAGTCTCGTAGACTTTTCCATTGTTTATAACCCCAAGGGTTATATTGATCCCGTAGATCATTCTTTACGCATGTCTATATTGAAATATATATATGGTGTCAAAGCACTCTTTTTATGTTTGAAAATCATTTGTTTTCACCCTTGAACTTCATTTGACCTTGACCGTAGTCTAAGGCTTCATTTGTTTACTTCCGGGCTAATCCTCCGACTTTATGACTTCTGACGTTATTTACGCGTCAGTTTGTCTCAAGCTTACCGTTATCCGGCTTGCGCTTACTTATGCCATTAAGCATTTATACTTTATTCAACCCGTTCAACCTCAAAATGGTTTAATATAATTATCAAAATTTCTGTTTACGAAATTTTATGGTCTTTTAGTCATAACTCATAATCCGAGTCTTTTGACTTTAAATTCATGTTCTCGTCTCTCGGTTTACGCATGTGTTTAAATCCTTACCCATTAACCGGGTGTTTTACCGAAATCGTTATTATTGCAACCCTTCCGGTATGCATTAAGACCTCGCTTCATTTTTATATTCCGACTTTGTCTTTAAGTTGGACGTTTTACAAAAACGACCCGTTAAGGGACTCATTTGCAATTTCCGGGTTCGAGCGTAAGTACACTCCCTCCCAATACTTGTCTAATCATGCTTGCGTTTTCTGGGTTCGAGTGTAAGTACACTCCCTCCCAATACTTGTCTAACATGCTTGCGTTTTCTGGGTTCGAGTGTAAGTACACTCCCTCCCAATACTTGTCTAACATGCTTGCATTTTCTGGGTTCGAGTGTAAGTACACTCCCTCCCAATACTTGTCTAACATGCTTGCGTTTTCTGGGTTCGAGTGTAAGTACACTCCCTCCCAATACTTGTTTAATCATGCTTCTTTGTCCCTTCACTCGGGCTCATTATCCTAATGTAATACGCTTCCGTCACTCGGTTGTGCGTTTACATTATTATCAAATATTTTGCTTGTCTGATTCATTTGGGTACTTTTTACTTAGTCCCATTCACCCCGCCCTTGCTACATCGGACATAACTGCGCTCATTATAAGAAGCTCATGCTATCATGTGTTCACTACTTACTTGGCCAGAGTAAGCGATCAACACGTGGTACGCGTGACCTTATTATAATTACCACATCACGTCCCATGTAAGTAACTCCTCAAATTGTCTCCATGTTTATGGTTTCATTTGGTAAAACTCTATTTAATTGTTAGTTAACAATTATTAGTTTTAATCGTTTATCCTTGAACATGTACAATGTCCCTTTTTATGAACATTTATTCGCATTCATTGATGTGATCATAAATTTTCTCAATAGGATTTGTATTGAGAATACTTGCTTGGATGATCACTCTCGTCCAAGTTTCCATATAAACAAGTCTTGTTATTCATTTGTTATTCATCATTGTGAATAACACATTTCCTATTAAATTTCTCTTGGAAATCAGGTTTTCCAAGTTCTGTCATATGTGTATGCAACCGTTATTACTTACGTGTTTGTTGCATATAACGACTCGTGCGATTAAATTTAAAAGTGTGCACCTGGTGATGCTTGCCCTAACGGGCTTCTCTTGTCATTAGTCTTGTTCGCGACCGTTACGCGATTTTGGTCCTTAATGAGTATGCTCTTTCTGTCGTACCCCGGACCGTTCCATCATCATATCCATAATTTGTTTGACTCTCGTCGTCTTCAAACGCGAGTGTCCTTCATTTAAAACATTCGCAAAAGTTAGTAAAGTCAACTTCAATAATCGCCCGTATTATAATACAAGGCATTTTCTACTATACACGTCAACGCGCGTATTTTCGTCAACCCTAACAATCATTTAAATTGGGGTAACGTATACCACACGATAGCTCTATGTGTTGTTTACAACACTTAAGCATACTAACTAATAACGTACTTGTACTTACCGGATTTGCGATCAAGCTTCGAACCGAACACTATTCTTTGTCAAGAGCATAAGGTTTAAGTCCAAGCATAGTTTTCCCACCATACTTGAATCTCTTAAACCAGCGCTCTGATACCAACTTGTAACACCCGTTCTTATAAATCAAGGTTTAACGTAAATTTTACGTAAAACAATCATGTAATTATGACTACATAAACATTTGGAAATACGGGTTTATTAAAACTTTTACAAATCATAAATTATTCTACATAACGTGGTTGAATTCGTTGTTTAAAATTTACAATGTATCAAAGTGCGGAAGCGTGTGTCTTTATCGTGTTCGGTTCTTCGTTGAGCTTGATCGTCTTCCGGCATCCAAGGTGTACCTACATTTCATAAACATGAAATGCTTTAGTCATACGGGGCTTAAAACGTATTTAAACGAGTCCGAGAAACAATTTATAACAAAAACGAAGTTTTCAATCTGGCCACCACCGTAAATTACGGTGGGACCGTAATTTACGGTGGCCCCTGGAAGTTAGTTCCCCACCGTAAGACAGGGGGGTTCCACCGTAGCATTTTTTCATGTCCACCGTAATTTACGGTGGGACCGTAAATTACGGTGGTCCCTGCATTCCAGCTTTCCAATTTTACCGATTCTGATACGAAAACTTCCGTATCTTTCAAACCGCTTATCCGTTTGACCTACCGTTTCTTCCTACATGATTGTAATTTAATTCTCCATCATATGGAGTTAAAATCCGACATTCGGCTTAACAAAATTTAAGACCTTTAAGTCTTCGGCTTATTTCTCTTTTACCAAAATTTGACCCGTTTACGCATTTTATCAAACAAACGTAATTGTTTGATTCCTATATCACATACAACTCTTTAATTTAATATTACTTACCATTTAAGGTTCTAATCATAGGTTTATTACACAATTTAAACCTGTTTTCACTCGTATGCTTATTTTGACCCGTTAAGGGTTCTTAAGCACTTTCGAGCCTAAAATCGCTTTCAATTGCTTCTATAATTAATCTAAGTATTCATTTAATCATAAAACTCATTTCCGAACAACTTTTAAAGGTTGTTTGGTCAATTTAGCCACCAAGGGCGTTTTGGTCCATTTTAGTCCTTTATTAACAATGAAAGACTTTTGAAAGTATATTGGACCCATAATCCCTCTTTTAATCTATAATTATGTTTGAAAAGTCATTAAGCTTTCCAAACGCCATGTTCGTTACATAAAACATTTGGTTTACCTAACAAGTAACCAATTGTCCGTTTTGACCTCTTTTAGCACTCTTGAACCATATGTTCTAAATGAGTGCTACCTTATTTCACATACCTGGCGCAGATCAATATATTGACCCGTTTTTAATACCTTGCTTTTACAACCGCCAATTCATAGCGTTGCTAACACCAATTCGACATTTACACCTGAAATAATATGGCTCAACAATAATCATTAGTCGCTATTGTCAAAGGGTGATATCTTCACCGTTTGACCCATTTGGTCTAAGTGACCGATTTATGTTGGCGAAATGATATTTATTACCATCTCATCTATACGACTCGCTTCGGTTTACACCGTGTGGTCATTTCACCTATTAATTGATTTTCTTAACGCCTTTTTGCCTGTTATGGCTTGCGCCTTACAATGTCTTTCAAAACCAATAGTTATGGTCAACGCATGACCAGTTTACCTTTTTACCCTTATTGTTTGTTTTGGTTTACCCTATAAGGTAACCATTCAAAGGTTCATTTTCCATTTGTCATAAGATGATCGAATTACCGATTTAATTCCTTTTAAACCATCAACATGGTTTCTTGTCGTGCTAGACTACCTTGTTCCGTACGTTTACACGTCGGAACATCATACCTCAATTATATATTTGTCTTTTTCGTAACTAATACGGTAAGGGAGTATTCTAACATATAAGACTAGTGTAAGCTATACTTACATTGCATCCGAATTATGCTTTTCCGTCATTCTTGCTTCGTTTGACCCGCTTTGTTCCCAAGCTCTCATCTAGCTTGTTAATCATCAAACTATCATCATCGTTTTCAAGGTGGTTAGTTTAATCATAATTTAATACGATTATTCCACCTTACAATTTCATATCAAAACTACCATTTATCGGATTATAGGTCCGTTTGACTTTCAATAGTCAACTAACTTCAATCACATTATACACACAATAAGCTCAATCAACATTATGATTAGAACCCGTTTTAACCCATATTTCACGTAATTAATCAATTAAGGCAATTACGCGCTTGATTCGTACTTTCAACATATAAACATTCACTTAGGCATTTTAACAAACACCTTGTGGGCATATTCTATAAAATCAACAATCAATTTTTCATGACTAGTTATTTACCCAAGTTTTAACATAATTCACAAGTTCTTATGTCTAACATGCATAACAACACCTAGACTCACTTCATAGAGATCAAAATACACTAGAGTGACAATCAAAATCCTAGTGTTTACATATTTCTACAAAACCCACTAAACACCCATATTGGTGATTATGAACTTCATCATGATGAGCAACATTCAACAAGCTAATGGCTAGGGTTACCTCCTAGACATGATTTCATTCCAATTTCATCAAAACAACAATCATGCAAGCACAAATTTCGAATCTTATGTGTTCATCCAGAATTTGAGATGGAACCAAATAGTAAAATTTTACATACCTTATGATCCCTTTACTAAGGTGATCACTAATTTGTGCTTGGATTTCGATTTGGGCTTGATTTGCTCCTTCAATTTGATGAATTTCTGTGTTTTAGGGTTTGAGCTTAAGAGCTCTTCTTGGCTCTGTGTTTTGTACGACCAGAACACACACAATGGTGTGTGTTTTGGTGTTTATAGATTTTAATTAATAAAACCCATTTTCCCACTTTAACCATTTTAGTCCCTCAACTTTATCCAAGTTTATAAAGGTTACTACATCAAGTTCCTCATTATTTTTAAGACACTAGACTAACTAGGTTGATATTCCTAGTTATTTAGTGGGTTCCGGGAGTTATAACCCGTTTTATTTTAAGTCCCGTTAACTCGGGCTCTTATAAACTCAATTCATCAAAACTTTGTTTCGCTTGTATCTAATATTAGGATTTCTTATTAATTCCCAAATATTTACCGGGTTATTTTTACTACTAGCGACACTTTACCCGTCTTTTAGTATTAACGTGGGTCAACTACCAAACCCGTTTTCGGGGTGTTACAGCAGGACCGGGCCCAACATGTCGTGGGAACTGAGGTGCCCCGGGTGGTCCACGTGGCTATGGTGGCTCCGGAATGTACATGTCCGGCTCATGCTCCTCCGGCACCTCCGGATCGCGCGGGGGATATACCTGCTCAAACTGTGCCGGCAGCTGCGTAGGTGCGTAAGGCTGGCTGTCCACAACCTTAAACCGCTTCCCGCATAGGAATTTTTTAGTAACGTGCATTCCCGATATCGTGTTTATCCACATCCGCTTCGGCTGTATCGCCGGGCCTACACGCGGGTGGTCAGTCTCCGGGTGATAGCCCAACGAAAGGGCTATCTTAGTGACGTAGGAGCCGCCATATAATAATCCGCGTTCCTGTCGATGATGCGCGGAGGCGAAGTACTGCGCCAACCCGTGTGCGAGAGCGTACGACCTCTTGTACAAGAGGCAATATAAGAAAAACAGGTGACCGCTCGTACACCACTCCCGACTCTTGTTTCGAGCGATGATGGAAGTGGATATCATCTTGTGAAAATACATGCACAAAAGGAAACTAGTCAGCAAAATAATAATCAGACAACATCGACTAAATAATAAAAAACAATATATTTTTGACTCGTTACAGATTTCGACGCGCGTAACAGACCTACGCTCGTAACTGAAGACGTCGATTAAATAATAAAAATACAATATTATTTTGAATCGTTGCGGACTTTGACGCGCGTAACGGACCTACGGTCGTAACGGACGACGTCGACTAAATAATAAAAAGATTATATATTTTTGACTCGTTACGGATTTCGACCGCGTACGTCCCTAACGAGCGTCAAAACTAAGATTGTGCAATCATACAGTAATAATATAAAACGATAATAAATAAAGTAAAATAAATACCTAATATATTTGTACAAGTCTTTATAAATTTTAACTCATCTAGTCAACGCGATCAAAACTGTTGCGGGCGATCGGAATAGGGTTCAACTTCTCCAGCCTTGTAGCAGCGCCTGATGGAGAGTGTGAAACATGGGTGTTTAAGTGTTGATTTTACGTGTGTTAGCTTGTTTTATATGATTATGTGCTTGGAATAGGATTATTGCGAGTGTTCGTATGTTTGCAGGTAAAATGCACGAAAGTTATGATAATAAAAAAATCAACTTTGAGGAAAAACATCATCATTATTTGGTGGACTTTTTGGACACCATTAATTTATTGAATGGTAGACAAATTGGAGCCATATACACGTGAATAAAGTTTCACCATCATTACTACACATAAAGGTAGACTTTGTGGTGGACAACATTGAAAGAAGGAATTATTTTGGCGACAATAATACCCTTGGAGATCAATAATCATCAAGAAATAGAAAGTGGCACTTGTAGTTTACGGTTCTAGTTGGGCCTTACGGTTTGCATATCAAAAAAACATAAGACAAACCGTACCCTACGATTTCAAAACCGTAGGTGAAGGTGGGAACGTAAAAGCTGCACGTGACTCAAGTGTTTGGTGGATTTAAGGTTTTAAAAAACTTACTTCGTGGGCTGGATCATGCATGAAAAGATTGGCAGCCACCATCACATGTGGGGAGCCTTTAATTGATAATTAACATCTACTGGTGGCAACAACAATACATTAAAATTGGGCAGCACATATCACGAAAGAGGTAGCCAACATTAATTATTTTTGGGCTCTAAAAATCATCATCTATCATCGATTATTGGGCTTCCATTACGTGAACAATTAGCAGCCAATAATTAATTTTGGGCTTCTTGGTCCACGGAAAAGAATGGCAGCAACTAGGATTATTTTTGGGCTTTTACAATCACCATCGATTTTGGGGGAGAGGAGATATAGGATCGATTGGAAGGCAGCCAGAGAGGGTCGACTTTTGGCTCCCATAATCACTCAACATCTTCATCATTCATCATCACACATCTCCCGCAAACCACCGAACCGATCATGTCTTCAACCTTCGACGAGTATCATGAGCAGCTAAATCTCTTGTGGACACTTCAGGTGATTGATTCTTGTGAGATACTTTTAATTATAGTTTCTGTTTTGTATTGAGATTTGGATTTGTAGTCGGGTGACAGGCGACTATTTGCGTGATTATATAATTTGTGTGACAGACAAATAGACAAATCCTGAGTGACAGTCAGAGTTATAATTATGTTTTGAATCCAATTATGCTTTTGTTGATTGAATGATTCCTATGTATGCTTGTTTTAATATTTATCTGATCAATTAATATTAAGATTTTGAACTGCATAGGTAATTGGTAAATATGACAGATTTCCTATTCAATCAATAGCATCCAATAAAATCAGAACTAGGTTATTAATAATTACAGAATCTGAATCCCGGAGTGATCACCTTTTCTCATCATTGTTTATTACAACTCAATTTTTTCTTAATTGCAACTTGTTTCATGTGTTTTTAATTCCATATCAGTTTTATAATCATCACTTAGTTTAGTAAAATTTACAAACAAAACGTGTAAAACTAACCACATGCTCCTCGTGGATTCGACACCGGACTTACCCTGTCTATAGGTAAAGTAAGGGTTTTTTTTTTTGAGTGGCCCATGACAGCCTCATCAACATAGCGCCGTTGCCGGGAAGCTAGTGCGCTTAGTGCTAGTTTACTTTTGTTTGTTTGTTTTTGTTTTGCATAAAAAATAAATTAAAAAAAATCCAAGAATATATATTTTTTTCTATTTAGTTTTTATTTTATTTTTGTTTGTTCAGAGTACTACTGTTAGTTTGTTATTTGTGTAGAAATAATGGCATCGAAATATGATTATGACCCATGCTCATGTTGCGGGAGCTATTATCACTGGGCTCAAGATTGTCCACATTCTGAACAAGGGTACTACCAACCGGATTATGGCTCCAGAGGATATTAAAACTACAATCAATCTGATAAAGGCAGGGACAGGCACAATCGTAACCCAAATTCAGATTTCTTGGAAGAGTATGGTTACGAGGGCAGTGATTATTTTCAAGAACGTGATCAAGTAGGTTTCGCTAAAAACTCCCCAAATGAGGTAGATAAGATATTAGAAGTAATCAACACCATCGTCAAGCGTTTAAAGGAAATCTACCAGTCTTTCGATGAGCAACAGAAGATCAATGAATCACTTGCCCAACAAATTGGACAGCTAACTGACCAGTTTAATGAATTTATAGAAAGAAAATTTGAGAGGTTGGAGACATTAGAAGAAATGCCAGTTGAGGAAGTAACTCCGGTAATAGTAATGGGTGATGATGTTGCTTCAGGGTTCAAAGATAATGTTTCCATTGCTACAGTTAGTATTGTTGAGGATGTTAGATTGGAGAAAGATAGAGAGTTAGGAGAACCGCTTATCCCAATCCAACTTGGGGATTTCAAGACGGATAACGCTTTATTGGATTATGGAGCTAGAGTGAGTGTTCTTCTAGGGTATGTTTGTGACAGGTATGAATTGAGTCCATTGCAACAGGTTAATGCTTCTATGGTGTTAGCTGAATACTCACGAAAAAGGCCCCGAGGGATTTTGAAGGGATTGATTGTCAAAGTTGGGTGATTTTTATTACCCAGAAGATTTTGTTGTGTTGGATGTTGAGCCATATATAGAGAAGGAACAATCGAGAGTGATACTTGGTAGACCGTTCTTGGCCACTGCAGATACTCAAATCAGTTGCAGGAATGGTACAGTTGATATGACCTATGGGAGCCGTAAGCTTTCTGTTGATTTTCTTTCACATTCTTTTGATTATTCTCTTACAAATACTTGTCCATGGCCTTTTGTTACTAACAAGAGCCATTCTCCAATGTGTGATGATGTCCCGAAAGAGAGTGTTGCTATGATAGACAGGTCGAAGGATTAAAAGGTCGTGAAGGATAAAGTGGCCAAATCACCGTGGTGGCTCAATATGAGAAACAAAAAGAGTTCAGTCAAGTTAGAAAAGGAGTCACCAAAGGATGCAACCAAATCCAAGAAGAGACCACTTGAGGTGAATATGGGTGAGTTCTCACAGTTGAAGGAAAAGAAGAAGCCTACGAGGAAAATTAAGGGTGAATTCTCACAGTCGATATATTTCGATAACTCAGATCATTTGGATGCCATATGGAATGAAGGATGGCAGTGGGATACTAACCATCCACCAGCACAAGTGTTCTTTGCACGAGAGATGCCATTTAAACCACCTTGAGCATATCAGGTACGGTCTGGCTAAAGACCCATAAACTTAGCGCTCTCGGGAGGCGGCCCGAGGATGTAGAGTAGTGTATATTTGTTTTGTTTTTGTGTGAGTATTTTGGCAGGTTATCAGGTTATTAATCTCTACGGATGCAATGGTCCAAGTGTGGGGATGTTTGGCGAAGTTCCAATACGTCCCAGTTGTAGTGGCGGACAATGCACGGATTAGAGTTCAGTCAAAACAGTCCATACTCAATATCCATTCGGACGGGGATGATCTGAACACTAATTGTAGAGATTGACCAGAGTACTTGTTGGACACGGCCGCGAATGAAATGCTATACGGTCGTGGTGGAACATGACGCATGAGGCTTCTATGCTTTAAACCAGGGGAGTCTGTTCCACTTTTATTATTGCATTTCTATTCGTGTTTTTGGTGGTGTTAAACTCTATGTGTTAGGGAATGTGTTTTAGTTATTTGTGTTAGGGATTGGCCACTTATGGGATGGTTTGGTTGTTATTCCCGGGTTTGTTTTAAAAGCACTATACATTGGGGACAATGTCGCCCAATTGTGGGGATATGGAAACCCGGGAAGGGAAAGGTTTGGGCAAGAGCTTGAAAGAGGTTGATAGTGATTGAAAACAATGAAAAGCGAAAAAATTGAAAATTTTGAAAATTTTAAAGATTTTCATCGCCTCAAGTGAACTAAATGGATATCAAAACCGAACGTTTCAATCACTAATGAGTTCCTTGCCGGTAGTAAACTAATGTAGTCCCTTGTCATGGTCGTTCCTTTAAGTTTCATGAGAGTAGGTCCGATAGGTACTTTTAGAAAAAAGAATTGAGAAAAGATGTCTATTTAGGGGTAACATGCTTTAGATTGCATATGCTACGTGTCGGTAGCCTTTTCATCCTTCTTTGGTGAGAATTTTGAGCATGTAGAATGATAGAATGATTTACATGATGAATTCATTTATTGAGAGCAGGCCGCGTGTTATTCTGTGTTAGAGCTTGTATGGTTTGATGCATGCTGAGACTATGGTTTGATATGTGCACGTAAATGATAAAGGCATTAGGATATACCTTACACCCGTTATGTTTGTTTTATGTTTACCTAATCATCACCCTTAGTAGCCCTGTTGAGCCTACTTACATTCCGTTTGTCTACCCACCGTGAAGTGTTTGATACCTACCGTGAACGACAAATTATGAATAAGTGAAAAAAAGAAAGAGGAAAGAAAAAAAAATAGAAGAACACAAAGAAAGTTTTGTGAATAGTTTTATATTGTCTTGGGTAGAAACCAACCCAAAAGTTTGTTATGTTCGCGAATAAAGTTGTCACGGTTTGGTCTTTTGTTTGTTTGCTACATAAAAATATAAATATAAGCAAAAAAAATCTTCCTACCCTTAGCCTAAGCCCAAAACCGAAAGTACTTTTGATATGTGCCGTGTTATGTGATACAGTGGAGGTATGATTTTTATACAAGCCTAGGATTACATGATTTCATGTTTGGTTTGGAGTGTATCAATGGTAGCACATTACACGCTAGTTCATATTTTAAACCGAGAGGAGAGTTGATTGTGAGGGGCGTGTAGCATGTGTTATAATCCTAAGCATGTTAGTTTTGAATAGACAAGTCTTAAGTTTTAAAAATTGCATCAATTGTTGTCGGACTGTCAATCTTGATTGTGTCAGTCTATGGAACGGGTATGACTTGGGACTTAAACTGTTGCATCGGTTTAGGGGTTTAGATGTGTAGTTACTATGGTGAGTAGTTCCTTATCGGTTTGCTTGAGGACAATCAAAGGTAAGTGTGGGGATGTGATGGAGAGTGTGAAACATGGGTGTTTAAGTGTTGATTTTACGTGGGTTAGCTTGTTTTATATGATTATGTGCTTGAAATAGGCTTATTGCGAGTGTTCGTATGTTTGCAGGTAAAACGCACGAAAGTTGTGATAATAAAAAAATCAACTTTGAGAAAAAAACATCATCATTATTTGGTGGACTTTTTGGACACCATTAATTTATTGAATGGTAGAGAAATTGGAGCCATATACACGTGAATGAAGTTTCACCATCATTACTACACATAAAGGTAGACTTTGTGGTGGACAACATTGAAAGAAGGAATTATTTTTGCGACAATAATACCCTTGAAGATCAATAATCATCAAGAAACAGAAAGTGGCACTTGTGGTTTACGGTTCTAGTTGGGGAGCCTTTACTTGATAATTAACATCGACTGGTTTCAAAACCGTAGGTGAAGGTGGGAACGTAAAAGCTGCACGTGACTCAAGTGTTTGGTGGATTTAAGGTTTTAAAAAAACCTACTTCGTGGGCTGGATAATGCACGAAAAGATTGGCAGCCACCATCACATGTGGGGAGCCTTTACTTGATAATTAACATCGATTGGTGGCAGCAATAATACATTAAAATTGGGCAGCACATATCACGAAAGAGGCAGCCAACATTAATTATTTTTGGGCTCTAAAAATCATCATCTATCATCGATTATTGGGCCTCCATTACGTGAACAATTAGCAGCCAAAAATTAATTTTGGGCTTCTTGGTCCACGAAAAAGAATGGCAGCAACTGGGATTATTTTTGGGCTTTTACAATCACCATCGATTTTGGGGGAGAGGAGATATAGGTTCGATTGAAAGGCAGCCAGAGAGGGTCGACTTTTGGCTCCTATAATCACTCAACATCTTCATCATTCATCATCACACATCTCTCACAAACCACCGAACCGATCATGTCTTCAACCTTCGACCAAGCTTTTGATCGGACGAGTATCATGAGCGGCTAAATCTCTCGTGGACACTTAGGGTGAATGATTCTTGTGAGATACTTTTAATTATAGTTTCTGTTTTGTATTGAGATTTGGATTTGTAGTAAGGTGACAGCCGACTATTTGCGTGATTATATAATTTGTGTGACAGACAAATCCTGAGTGACAGTCAGAGTTATAATTATGTTTTGAATCCAATTATGTTTTTGTTGATTGAATGATTCCTATGTATGCTTGTTTTAATATTTATCTGATCAATTAATATTATGATTTTGAACTGCATAGGTAATTGGTAGATGTGACAGATTTACTATTCAATCAATAGCATCCAATAAAATTAAAATCAGAACTAGGTTATTAGTAATTACAGAATCTGAATCTCGGAGTGATCACCTTTTCTCATCATTGTTTATTACAACTCAATTTTTTTCTTAATTGCAACTTGTTTCATGTGTTTTTAATTCCATATCAATTTTATGTGGTTTAGTAAAATTTACAAACAAAACGTGTAACACTAACCACATGCTCCTCGTGAATTCGACACCCGACTTACCCTGTCTATAGGTAAAGTTAGGTTATTTTTTTTTTGAGTGGCCCACGACAGCCTCATCAGCGCCAACGACCATTAGGTACCTTTCCCAATTGCCACCCTAATAAAAAAGGGATATTTTATTGTTTTGGACTATGGGGCTTGGGTTAAGTCTATCAAATGGGCCTCCTTACAATTAAACTATTTTTAATTTGGACTAAATTTATCATTTAGGCTAATTAATTATACAAGTTTGGGATTATAAAATGTTTGTGCTTAAAAAAATTAAGGATTTTAATAAATTCAAATATCCTGTTTTTTCAGGGATATGATATACTCATATCTATTCAGGGGTTTCCTTTATATAAAAACGAAAAATAAAAAATTACACTACGAAGAAGGGGTTGAGCCGTAGCCCGTACAACCCCTAACAACACTTAAGTACCACCCATGTCACCAACTAAGTGTAAGGGTTGCGTAGGATGTTGGATATAAAAAGCCCAAGATCAAACACCCACATAATATGAACACAAAAGATTGATCTGCTTACTAACTTTCATTCTAAAATAAGTTGAGAGTACACTGTATAACAATCCTCAAGAAAACCGAGACCATCGAATTATTTTCCGACACCCAAATATATTTTAAAATATCCCAGTATGTCCAAAAATACACCCCATACGCGAAAACGGGCCCCGAATATCTTAAATATTATTAAATTTAATTAAAATTCTGATTTTTGGATTGAGGCGGGCCGCATAAACCCCACCCCAACCCTTACGCGGGCCGCGACAACTTAAAACCTGGCACGACCATGGGCCGCCACCTGGCCTAACACCCGGCAGACCTATAAGCTGATCCGGACAAGCTACGCTGTTGACCGGGTTTGACGCGGGCCGCGTAGCCCTATGTTAACATTTACGCGGGCCGCGTAAAAGTCGAAATGAGGCCCTATATAAGCAGGCATCGGGCTTCAATCACAAATCGTTCAAATTCTTCTCTGAATCTCGAATTACTCACATTATAGGCATAAATCCCGAGTATAATACCCCTAAATAGCGAAGTTCTGCTCCGTTGTAAGTATTATAACCCCTGGATACGTATTAGATACACTGCTCAATTGATCTAGGGTTCCGTAATGGCTGTCGTGGTTCTGCCCGACGTAGTCGTTGGAATGCCGTCTCGGGGAGGGTATTAGTAATGTTAAAATGGGTTATTATACTAACACGCGTGCTTTTGTGTAAATTATAGATAATTCGCAGGAAACCCTAAAGGATAATCTAAGGCAGCAATGTGAGTTTATCCACTTTTTGTAACCCTTTTGTTAACTATTTTTACAAAACCTCATACCATTAAATGTATATTAAACAGTTATTGAGTATTTGTAAGAATACAATTCTCATGAGTATGTTGGGGTTTTGTATACAAAATTTGTTACCACAAGTCAATTATCAAGTGATTTAAGTCTTCAATAATCCAAAATGAAATCTTACTTACAAAGTTTATTTAATTAGAATATCGTACATACTAAATAAAATAAATAAGAACGCAATCATACAGTTATGTACATGATCTTAATGTGAATTCAATACAATAAGTTTATAAACTAACAAAAAAATTATCATTAATATTAAAAGACATTACATAATAAAAAAAAACATACACTTAATAAAAAAACATAAACTTAATAAAAAAAAACATAGAGTTAAATAAAATTTGAAACTGTTAACAAAATAAACAAACTGTTAGCAAAAAATTAAAATTAAAATTAAAAAAAAATAAACAAACTTTAAAAAATTAGAAACTGTTAACAAAAAAATTAGAAAAACAAACTTTAAAAAATTGTATAAACTTTAAAAAATTGTATAAACTTAAAAAAAAAAAGATAAACCTTAAAAAAAGTAGAAGATTAATGTTTAAAAGTACAGTACACATCCTTTAGGTTTACCTAAAAGTACAGTGCACGTCCTTAATGAAGGGAAATGACAGATATACCCCTCACGTGGGAGGCACGTGGGGGATTTAATGGAAAAAGTTAACTCAGTTAGCCATAAAGGACTTGCAATGCAACAAAATTAAAGGTAAAGGACGTGCACTGCAACTTTTAAACATTAAGGACGTGCACTGTACTTTTAGGTAAACCTAAAGGACGTGCACTGTCATTTTGTCAAATAAAATAGATGCTTTTATGAAATAAAATACGATTTATTCCTATGAAAATGTGTGTATTGCAAACTTGGGTTTTATCCCATGTGATTAACGTTATGAAAATGTGGTATTTTACTCTGATGAAATATTTCCTAACTACGGTCCTGATGAAAATTTCCGCTGCCAAATTAGACAATACGCGATACCACCGAAACTGGCTCGCGGCCACCCGTTCCCGGGGATTAGGGGTCGGGGGTTGCGACAGAAGGTGGTATCAGAGCTAAGCCACTGATTTAGCCACAGAAGTGTTCTGCTGACATCAAAATTCAATCTGTACTAAATAAATTACGGAAATACGTGCATAATTGTATTTTTTGTTTTGTGTTATTTGACTGTTTGTTAGTTTACAGTATGAGCGACCAAGGACCATCTGACGCGTATCGTCAATTGTCTGGTTCGCCTAGAAGCGAAGGCACCTCCTCTTCTCAGCCTACCCTCTCAGGGTACTCTGCTGATACGGAAGAAGGAATCTTTGTGTTTAAGGCTCAGTCCGAGGAGCCATTTCCTCAGAAAAAGAGGGGATGGTTCAGTCGAGGGGCACACGAGCGTAGAAAGCGTATGAAAAAGTTACAAGAATAGAGAGTACTAGCAACAGCTAAAAGAGAAACTGATGCCTATGCTCAGGATATGATTAATAGGGGTATAGCCAACATCCACATCCTAGCCACCACTGCAGCTGACCCTAACCTGGAACAAATAATAGCACCCCAACCACAACTACCAATTCCTGACCAACTAATGGAAATAGAAAACCTTAAAAATTAAGTAGAAATGCATGACTTCAATCCGGAAGAAATACCTAGGTTACCAGCACCAAACCCCCTAGACCCAAATTACGACCCCTGGTGGGACGGCAATAGGGACTATGTGCAACGTTACCCAATACACGAAGACATGCCCATGCCAACTCTAGGAGCCTACCCAGGTTTGGATCCTTTAGATCCCTATTACCACGATGAATACATTAGGGAGATTTTAGAAGATCCTTACCGATTCCAGGCACCTACACCCCCATACCAGGAACCCGCACCCCAGATTCCGAACCCAGTCCTAGAACCTGCACCCCCAATGAGTGAAGAAAATGTACAAGAACTTAGGACTTTTGGTGAGGAAATTTTAGAGAGTAGTGAACGAATGCGACAGGTGGGAGAGCGACTTGTCTGGAAGTATGACGAGCGCAATATGGATTTCTGGATGAATCCATATCCATCAATATGATGGTGGAGACGGTAATAGTAATAATAATAATAAAATAAAATATGTGTGTACGGATGCCTACTATTATTAGTGTAATTTTATTTCAGTTGGTATTGTAATTTTTATTTCAGTACTGGTGTGTAATAGATGCATACTATATGAATAGAGTAAAGTCGCAATGATCGACGCTTTTGACCAAAATGCGTGTCATGTGATTTACCATATTAAATATTATTCTGTGATATTAATACAGGGTAACTGTTTAAAATTCAGATGTCCGACGAAAGAAATCAAGAAAATCTGAATAACGGTAACAAGAGTAACATTAACTTCGTTAATGAGAATCCAAGCATCAATAACAATGGAAACCAAGTGGATAATAGTGTTATCCAACACATAGTGGCACAAGGAATCATAGATGCAATGCCATTTATTGTTCAAATGGTTCAGGAAGCGAATAATAAAAGTAAACATAGCAGTAAGCGACCAATTGAACCAGAACACAACGTGAACAATGGACCCGTACTTCAAGTGCCCATTTCTAAAAGAAGAAGAACCATGCCTTATGGTTGTTCTTACAAAGAATTCTGGTCCTGCAAACCAATAGAATTCTCAGGCAATGAAGGACCCATTGCAGCCCTACACTGGATAGAAAAGACTGATGCTGTTTTAAAAATAAGCAAGTGTGCTGAAGAAGACAAGATAATGTTTGCCTCTAATTTATTTAAAAACTCAGCCTTAGAATGGTGGAATACTATCCTCCAGTCAAAAGGAAGTGATAGGATACACAACATGGAATGGGAGGAATTTAAAAATATGGTAGAAAGGAAATTATGCCCTCCCAATGAAAAGGAACAGATAGCAAATAAGTTTCTGAACCTAAGAATGACCGGGGTAGATAGTAAGGGCTATACTACCACATTCTTTGAATATGCTAGAATAGTACCAACCCTTGCATCACCTGAGCCAGTGTTAATCTCCCATTACATATGGGGATTAATTGGAGAAATTAGGCATGTAGTCAATGCAGCTAGACCTCAAACTATAGAAGAAGTTGTAGAACTAGCAAACACCTTGACAGATGAATTAATCCGTACAAGAGAAGAAGACCAGAGGAGAAACCTAACCCAAAGGCTTACCCAAGAATTCTGTTCTGGGAATTACAACCGTAGGAATATAGGTTCTACCTATGCACCATTCTGCAAGGTCTGCAAGAAAAAGCATTCGGGAAAATGTTCCACTCTTTGCAATTTCTGCAAGATGCCCGGACACAAGGAAGAAGATTGCAGGAGAAAATCCAGTAATGGACTATGCTTCAACTGTGGAGAAAAAGGCCATATCAAGCCGAATTGTCCGAAATTGGCTCCGGCTACAAACAACAGGAACACTAAAAATGCTAGAGCATTCGTTCTAACTGCAGATGAAGCCAAGATGATTCCAGACATGATAGCTGGTACGTTTTTAGTTAATGATGTTTTTGCTAAAGTATTATTTGACTCTGGTGCAAACCAAAGTTTTATTAATACTTCATTTTGCAAACTTCTAAATCAGTCATTAACTAAACTACCACAAGAATGTCTAGTAGAGACAGCTAATGGAGAAACTGTTAGGATTCCTGAAATCTTGTAGGGAGCAAGAATAGAGTTTTTAAACCAAAAGTTTATGGCAAACCTTTATCCCATGAATCTGGCAGGATTTGATGTTGTCTTAGTAATGGATTGGTTAATAGCCAATAAAGCCAGTATTCTATGTGATCAAAAGTCAATTCAAGTAAATTCACCAAAAGGTAAAACGATCACAATTAAAGGAGATAAACCCTCTAGATCCACGAAATTCATCTCTGTGATAAAAACTGCAAGTTATATAAGAAAAGGGTCTATAGTGTATTTGATTTCTATAATCACTAACACTAAAGGAAAAGAACTAAAGGACATTCCAGTAGTGTCTCAGTTTTCAGATGTATTTCCAGAAGAATTACCAGGACTACCGCCAGATAGAGAAGTTGAATTCAGAATTCACCTGCTACCAGGAACAGCACCGATTGCCAAAGCACCTTACCGTTTGGCACCCGCAGAAATGCAGGAACTGAAGAAACAATTAGATGAATTGCTGGAAAAAGGATTCATGCAGCCAAGCTCATCGCCATGGGGAGCACCAATATTATTCGTTAAAAAGGACGGATCAATGCGTACGTGCATTGACTACCATGAATTGAACAAGGTCACAATTAAGAATCGGTGTCCATTACCGAGGATCGATGATCTGTTCGATCAACTGCAAAGAGCTCGATTTTTCTCTAAAATCAATTTAAGGTCAGGATATCATCAATTAAGGGTACAGGAAGAGGATATTCCTAAGACCACCTTTAGAACAAGGTATGGTCATTATGAATTTACTGTCATGCCATTTGGTTTAACCAATGCCCCAGCCGCATTTATGGACACGATGAACCGAATATGTAAGCCATATTTGGATAAATTCATAATTGTTTTTATAGATGATATTCTAATTTACTCTAAGAATAAAGAGGATCATGCAAAACATTTGCACGCACTTTTAAGTCTATTAAGAAAGGAAAAGCTTTATGCTAAATTTTCCAAGTGCGAGTTTTGGTTAGAACAGGTACAGTTTCTTGGACACTTAGTTAATCATGAAGGAATTCATGTGGATCCTACAAAGATCGAGGCAATTACCAAATGGAAAACCCCTGAGTCACCAACCGAGGTTAGGAGTTTCTTAGGATTGGCCGGTTATTATAGAAAATTTATTCGAGATTTCTCTAGAACAGTCATTCCTTTAACTAAGTTAACCTGTAAATCCATTAAGTTTGAATGGGGACCAAAACAGGAAGAAGCATTTAGAATTCTTAAGCAAAGATTAACTCATACACCCATACTAGAGTTACCAGAAGGAACTGAAGACTTTGTAGTCTATTGTGACGTCTCTAAATTAGGTTATGGATGTGTATTACTGCAACGCCAAAAGGTTATAGCTTACGCCTCTAGACAACTTAAGAACCATGAAGAGAATTATTCAACCCATGATCTAGAGTTAGGAGCTATAATTTTCGCCCTTAAGATTTGGAGACATTACCTTTATGGTAGTAAGTTTACCATATTCACTGATCATAAGAGTTTAAGGTATGTTTTTGGGCAAAAGGAATTGAATATGAGACAAAGACATTGGATGGAAATGCTTAGTGATTATGATTGTGATATCTAGTATCATGAAGGAAAAGCAAATGTAGTGGCAGATGCTTTAAGCTGAAAGTATCACGAAAAGCCAAAAAGGGTACGTTCTCTTAAATTAAATCTACAAGTAGATTTAAATGATCAAATTAGAAAAGCACAAGAATCAGTAATCAAGGAAGATACTGAAAAGTTAAAGGGTATGCTAAAGGAATTAGAACAAGGAACATATGAAATTTGGAGATTCCATAAAAAGAGAATGTGGATACCTAAATTAGGAAACCTGCGTCATCGTATATTAGAAGAAGCCCATAAGTCTAAGTATACGATGCATCCTGGAAGTGATAAAATGTATCAAGATTTAAAGAATTTCTGGTGGATAGGAATGAAAAAGGACATAGCAGCCTATGTTTCTAAATGTTTAACCTGTTCACAAGTAAAAGCTGAACACCAGAAACCCTCAGGTCTGTTGCAACAGTTAGAAATGCCAGTGTGGAAATGGGAATTGATAACAATGGATTTTGTTACCAAATTACCCAAAACAAGAAAAGGTAATGATACAATTTGGGTGATTGTAGATAGGCTAACCAAGTCAGCTCATTTCCTACCAATGAAAGAAACTTTCAGTATGTAACAGTTAGCTAAATTATATGTAAATGAAATAGTTTCATTACATTGAATACCTTTATCAATTGTTTCTGATAGGGATAGTCGCTTTACCTCTCATTTTGGGTCAAGTTTCCAAAAGGCAATGGGAACCAAGTTGAATCTGAGCACAACTTATCATCCTCAAACAGACAGACAAAGCGAAAGGATGATTCAAACAATGGAAGACATGCTTAGAGCTTGTGTAATTGATTTTGGAGGTAATTGGGACGATCACTTACCTTTAATAGAATTTTCTTATAATAATAGTTATCACACAAGTATCAACGCTGCACCATTCGAAGCACTTTATGGACGAAAGTTCCGAACCCCAGTTTGTTGGGAAAAATTGGGGAAAAGCAACTATCTGGACCTGAGATAGTACAAGAAACAACCGACAAGATTATTCAAGTCAAAGAACGACTAAAAGCAGCACGTGATCGACATAAAAGTTATGCTGATAACCGACGCAAACCATTGGACTTTCAAGTAGGAGACAAATTATTGTTGAAGGTCTCTCCTTGGAAAGGAGTAGTAAGATTCATCAAAAGAGGAAAGCTAAGTCCCAGGTATATTGGACCTTTTGAGATTATTAGAAGAATAGGACCTGTAGCCTATCAGCTACAACTGCCAGAGGAAATGGCAGGAATACATGATGTTTTTCATGTATCTAATCTCAAAAAGTGTTTAGCTGACGAATCAATAATGGTACCTCTTAAAGATATAGAAATAAATGAACAACTCAAGTTTGTAGAAAGGCCTCTACAGATTGAAGACAAGAAAGTCAAGAAAGTCAAGAATCTCAAGCATAAGAGATTAGTTCTGGTCAAAGTGAAGTGGGACTCCAAAAGAGGACCTGAGTACATGATGTGCGTAAAGTGTGATATAAGTTTATGTATATTTTAAGCCCTTTTACACTTTTTTAGTCAAGTTTTAAATTTATAAAACACGATATTTACTAACACTAAACACACATATGGGCAAGTGCACCCATCGTGAGCGTAGTATAGTGTTGGTAAGATACCGAGGTCGTCCAAGGACACAAGAGCTTTTAATACCGGTTTATCCTCAACGTCTAATCAAATCAAAAAGTTAGAAAAATGTGTTAAACTAAGAAAAATAAAACTAACTAAAATGCTGAAATAAAAAATAAAAACAGATAGACAAGATGAATCACTTGGCTCCGACTCGTGTTTAGTGTAACCTTTGATTATTTCCGCACTTTTGCACTTTTTAAGAGATTATCTTAGTTATTGTAGTAGGCCCCTATTTTGAAGGTGACGTTACCCTCAACCCAGTAGTTTGAGTCAGCAAGGATACAATCCTAAAGGGTCGGATAATTGAAAGATAATTAATTAAGCTATTAATGCATATTACGGTAGGCCCCTCTTTTGAAGGTGACGTTACCCTCGGCTAAGTAGTCTGAGTCAGCAGGGATACAGTCCTAAGTAGCCGGGTTAAAGTATTAATAGTAGCTTACATATGAGGGGATCAAAGAGTTTGGACCCCCGCCATCCAATACCGGTGGGTATTGAAGGAGGTCCTACTAAATCTATACACTGAACAAGGCAAGACTCTTACCAAACCGTTCCCTTAACCCCCGACCAGGTAGCCAACATACCTCCATATAGACCGTGGAGATATGAATGGTGAAAATCTTTTATTTTATATAGACAGTAAAATAATGCCAAGACACCACGGACAAACGATAAGGAAGAATCACCTTCAACATAAGAAACTAGTTATTAAAGTCATTAATACATAACCAAGTAAAAAGTGCGAAAAGATTAAAAATAAAAAGTATTACACTAGACACTTGTCTTCACCAAGTGAAGTAAGAGACTTAGGCAAACATGGCCTTGATTGTCAAGAACTCTTTCGATCAATCTTGGATCCCGAGACGACTCACACACTCTATGATGGACAATGGATGATGGTGGTGGATGATGGTGTTGTGATGGTGGTGGGTGGTGGGTGAAGTGTGAGAGAGGTGGTGTGCCAAGGGATGGTTTGCAAATGAGCCAAGCACCCCTATTTATAGCCTGAACAGTAGCTCGGGCACGGCCCCGTGTCCATCCTCTTCTCTGTCTTCATTAATTGCAGTTTGTCTGCATTAGTTGACCATGCCCCCGTGTCCGCTGGGCACGCCCCCGTGTGCAGAAGCATATCTGTACTATCAAGATTTGCCTGGATTCTACGAATCTTATAGTTGACCACGGCCCCGTGTCCGCTGAGCACGGCCTCGTGGTGGGCGATAGAAGCTTCTATAGCTTTGTCTTTTATGCTGGCACTTGGGCACGCCCTCGTGTTCACTGAACACGGGGCGTGTTCAGTCTTCTGTCTTCTTGTTTTGCTTGGGAAGATGCTGTCGGTGAGGTTGGGCATGCCACGTTTGTTCCTTTTCTTGTATTTATGTAAGATTTAGCTGCCTTTTTGCTTCTTTTGTTAATTTGAGCTCATTTAATCCTGAAAATACAAAAGGAAGACAAAAACACACTTTTTCCAACATTAGTACTAAAAAATGGTTAGTTTTATGCCACAATTGATGTAATTTATATGTTGCATTTTGTGCACATCAAATGCCCCCAAACTTGAATCTTTGCTTGTTGTAACACCTCGTAAAATCACGTCCAATGATGTATTGACACGTGTAATAAACCCTAATGAAGTCAAACACTGAAATTTAGGGACTAATTTTTCGAAAAATCGAAAACTTTGATTATGAAAGGACTGGAAGTGTTAATATACCTAAAATAAGTTTCTTACGATGCTTATATTCACAAATGTGCCACTTGATGATTTAGTGTAGCCGTTTGCATAATTAATTGAAAGTTTGCGCAATAAAGGGTTAAAAGCGTCAACATGTTAATTCTTACCTCTGAGTGACCTTTTAAATAAACCAGGAGCTTCATAATATTTAATTATACTCTCGGGAATGTCAAATAATGGCCGTCTAAGGTTTTTATGCCATTAAGTGAAGTTACGCGCAACTTTGCAAGTTGGAGGGGCTAAAAGTGTCAATATGTTTAATTATACATCTGAATGACCTTTTAGAGAATTTGAAGCATCGTGATATTTAATAATACTCTCAAGAATGTCTAATATGGATTAGATAAGGCTTCAATGCTATTAAATGATGAAATGCGCAAGTTTGCACAATAGAGGGACCTAAAGCGTCAACTTTTGAATCTACGCCTTTCGGTGACCATCTTAGCGAACGAGAGCGTCTTAATATTTAAGTATATGCTTGGGAAGGATAAATATGGGCCATGGAAGGCTTGGATAACATTAAATGGCATTTCGCGCTACTTTGCGCAATTTAAGGACTATTTGCGTCAAACTGCAAAAGTATGTCGATTCGTACGGTAACGGACCTTCCGGAAATTTTCCATGAGTTAAACATGCCCTAATTATCATTTCTATAGCTTAGATATAGGCTTAGAGGTGTTTGGTGCGCAAAAATAAACTTTCAAGTCCACCAGGGACTAAAAGTGTCAAAAAGGGCACAAGTTTGCATTTTCGCGCATATCTCACAATCTGAATATCCCCGGACACCCAAAAATTTATGTAAGCACTAAAATATTTTATTTTAGTGATCGCCTTGATAAAATTCCCTTCGTCGCGTCGTTTGGTTCGTTTTTAGCGTCCGTTCGTGTTTCGTCGTAAATAGACAAACAACGTGACCGTACGGCCAAACGAACCGACATACGACATGTTTTTGAACATGTTTCATGTCCCCTATATTTAGGCTTCATGTTAGAGCCTTGAAATGAGGATAACGGGCCTTAAACATGCCTTAAATGACATTAAAGCTCTCAGGGACCATTTCTGCCAAAACTAAAACTGCTGCTGCTGTTATAAACCTGCAGGCGGCCCGCATTAGCTCCTGGTGTTCCTCAGGCGGGCCGCATGGCCTGATCAGAAGTGCAAAACAGCTAAATACAGCCTGTTCGTTGCTGTTTTCATGTCCAATCTGATTTCTAATACCACTAAATCGATACTAGGGGCAGCCCATAGATTTTATAAGTGGTTTAACACCTGGCCACATCTGATTCGTTCCAAGAAACCTATAGAACACAACATGTTCTTCATTTTTATAAATTTTTGCAACTTCAAACACTCAAACATGCTCCAATCCGATTTGCACAACCATCTTGGATTTTTCTGGTATTCTTGATCTTTCATTCAGTGATTGTAAGTATTCCAATCATGTTTTGATTCTTGTTCATAGTTTAATGAGTTAACTGCTATTTTCGTCCCTGTGGTTTGGTCACTTTGGCCATTTCAGTCCATTTTTCAAAAATGCGCCATTTCCGTCCCCCACGTTCTGGAAAGGTGCCATTTCAGTCCAAAAATCATAACCCAGTTAAGTCAGTTTGTAAATAAGGACTGATTGTGTAAATTTGTAACATAAAGGACTGATTGTGTAAATTTTAAAAATGGACTGAAATGGCAGTTAACACCACCACCACTAGCCCTGCCACCACCACCACTCCGCTGCCACCACCGCCACCACAGCCACCACCGCCACCGATGAACTCCGAACTCCGAGAACGGTATACCGAAACGAAAAGCTTGCGGGTTACGGGGACGTCTTCGTCTTCTCCGGTCGTCTTCTCCGATGAACTCCGAACTCCGGCGAGTTGCAGAAATGAGCAGGGGTGGAACTAGTAATTGATTTAGCCCAAAAATATGTTTAAAACACCAACAGACTCCATTAAACCTTCCCTTTCTTTCCTTCTTCTGCTTCACATATTTTGGTAACCATCACGTTGATATACCAATATATTATATGCATAGATCAGTATTCTAGTTTCTAGAAACGTATATATCTAGTATACTATATTAGAAATACCAACCATCACGATCTTGATTCTAGTTGATGAATTCCAGTTGAAAACTTCAGGATTACCTTTTGTGTTTATGTTGCTTAAAATTTAGTACATATGGCCAAGTTGTGGACGGAGCGTTATGATAAAAATAGCCATAACTCTTGATCAGAATCTAACAATTTCAGTGTTTTTTTACAAGATTTTCATTTTTGTATTATCTATGTTTCGTTTTAATTGTATATCACCTGAAATCAGGTCTCCGTGTTAGAAAATATTTTTCGGTTATACAGAGATGATACCAAGCGGCTGCTGAACTTCTATACTAAAACAAATAAGAAATGTAGAAAGTCTTAATGACTCCACAATAATAACTCAACTTGGACTGAATTAATACAATAAACCTTCTTTTCAATCGTACTTTCTGAAAGCATCACTTCCTTAGTTTGTGGTGGTGGTAGTAAGGACCTCATTGTTCACTTGTCACATTGGACAAGGGATAAGTTCTCTGTCAAATATGTCAGATCATAATCTTTCAGTCTTTTATTCTTTTTGCGCTGTACATCGAATATTCCTAGTAATTGTGCTCATATGGTCTGTTGGTGTTTTAAACATATGTGAAGCAGAAGAAGGAAAGAAAGGGAAGGTTTAATGGAGTCTGTTGGTGTTTTAAACATATTTTTGGGCTAAATCAATTACTAGTTCCACCCCTGCTCATTTCTGCAACTCGCCGGAGTTCGGAGTTCATCGGAGAAGACGACCGGAGAAGAAGAAGACGTCCTCGTAACCCGCAAGCTTTTCGTTTCGGTATACCGTTCTCGGAGTTCGGAGTTCATCGGTGGCGGTGGTGGCTGTGGTGGCGGTGGTGGCTGTGGTGGCGGTGGTGGCGGTGGTGGTGGTGGTGGCAGCGGAGTGGTGGTGGTGGCAGGGCTAGTGGTGGTGGTGTTAACTGCCATTTCAGTCCATTTTTCAAATTTACACAATCAGTCCTTTATGTTACAAATTTACACAATCAGTCCTTATTTACAAACTGACTTAACTGGGTTATGATTTTTGGACTGAAATGGCACCTTTCCAGAACGTGGGGGACGAAAATGGCGCATTTTTGAAAAATGGACTGAAATGGCCAAAGTGACCAAACCACAGGGACGAAAATGGCAGTTAACTCTAGTTTAATTTAGCCAAGAACACTATATTTTGACTTCTGTTTGACTTTCTGATTTGATCATGAATTGATCAGCAAAAAGTCCAATTGAATCTTGTTTTATGATGGCAATCAAGTTGGTTATAATCCATTAGGATCATGCTTTCTGATTTCCACGAATTCTAGTCTATTTGATAAGTCAAAGTTAGTAATCTAAAAGTCAAACTGGGCAGATTCTTAAATTAATCAAAACTGATAATATAGAGGTTATGGATCATGTTTTGTCACTTAAATATCTTGGTAAATGTTACAAGAACATGTCAAACTGATCACTTTGGTGTAATTGCTTGTTTTGAATCAAAAGTCTAACAGTTTGACCAATGCTTTGACTCTCAAATCTGACCCGATTTAATAACTTTAAGGGCTGAATCAAAGTCATATTATGATCCTTATATTATGTAGTATAACCCTCTGTGGTCATACTAAAAGATCATATTCAAAGTCTGAGATTTAACACAAGTTTCGTTAAAATGCCTAAAATGCCCTTTTATGTTAAAATGAGAATTTTTAATAAATATGAGCATGCATGTGGTTTATAAACTGATCTAACAATATTTCAAATTTATTTTGATGTCAAGATCTGATCATGATTTGAGTTTTGCATAAAAACCATTTTTATATTTTTAAAATGACCAAAATGCCCTTTCGGCATATGGAATGGTATAAACATGATTTTTATGGCAAAACACCTCATTCACTGATGTTATATTATATTTATAAAATTATTAAATATTAAATCAGATTCAAACTGAGTTGCGTGCATGCGTTGCGTGTATTCGATAAATGACGAAAATACCCTTATGAGGCTTAAAATGAATTTTAGTACATTTTCATAACTAAATCTTTTACCTACTGTTATGAACTAATAAATAACTTATTTTAGCCTTACAAATCTGTTCATAACATATACTTAACCTTAAACCTCATCTAGATCGTCATTTACCGATTTTTACGCCTTTTCGGCGCATAGTATTGTTTAATACCATATCTATGAAATAAAACTTGATACCTACTGATTATTAAACATATTTTAAATATAAATTCGGTAGGTACTTGACCCAAACTCAGATTTCCAAATAAGTCACCAAACTATGTGTGAAATTACCAAAATGCCCTTTCGGGGCATAGTTTGCTTTTAAACTATAAACCACACATATTTTCGACACCCTACTGATATAACATCATAAATAAAGTATTTTTACAAAAACATAATGACCATGACATCAGTTTATCCACTAGCTCTTTTTATGCATCGTAAAATGATCAAATTGCCCTTTTGAGGCTTAATTCGGTTTTAAAACTATAACGGGCATACATGTTGATATCTTACTGATATCTTAACATATTTTAAATATATTGGCATATGAAACTTGTGTATAACTCATCCGGTTACCCGGCTTCGCTTATAAGCGTACGGTTAAGCCTACGAGGCTAGTTTTCATAAAATAACCGAAACGGGTTTAACCTTATCATTTTATTTCAAAAATCCAGAATGTGTGTGAAATACCCATATTATACAAGTCTTCAAACTTGTCGGGTCTAAAACACATTCTATTCCGGTATTCTCTTAATCATGCGTTTGAACCATATCTTCCTTTAAGACTAACAGGTCTAAGCTTAGGCTTAATTAAAGACCCGTTAGCATTCTAATTGGTTATTTATACCATCATTCCAGACTAGAGCCTTCCGGTAAATTGTACCTACGCTTACTTAAGTGAATACGGCTGAGTTAATAAATTCTTGCTATCTAAGACAGGAGCTAGCTCAGGTAAATACTCTTAACCTTTTTCCCTATTACGGGCTTGGGATACGGTAATATAAATACCGCATGGTCAGGTATGGGATTCGAAGACCAATGAGTCGGGAAGTCCAAATAACCTGTTTTTAATTCGTATTGCTTGACTGAAACATTGGGGGTTAATGCGACCGTGTCCTGGATATCCTTGACTCATTAAATGCAATGGCCACGACTTAAGCACGGGGTGTAGGCATACACCTGACAGATGCTATATGCTAATTAATAAATTATACCCAATAAGGGATTCCCAATAAGGGAATAGTGGTGTGTCGGTTAATCATGAACCGGCATAGATCCGGGCCCCGTATGTAAAGCAAGTTATGTAAAACTGATAACATGAGATATAGTTTGTCCCAAGTATAAAAGATTAATTTTTCCTTGTGCATTTTAATCAAAGTGTCAAAAATATTTTGTGCCTAGTGCATCTAAATCAATTTTCTTAAACTCTTTTCAAATGAGTCGGTTGGGTGTATTTACCAGTGAAAACTGACGTATTTTCAAAAGTCTAAGTGACAGGTACAAGTACGTAATAGGCTGGAAGCTGCTCAGGACGTTAATAAGGAATCTTGAAAGTTCTAGGCGTCTAAAGTCTGTTGAACGTTGTTTATGTTTTAAGATCCGCCTGTGGATCCTTTACATTCCGTTGTAATACTGGATATTACTTTATATTCGGATTGTAATATGTTTATCTTTTGCTTCCGCTGTGCATTTATATATTCTGTTGTTTGACTATGATGATATCAACTACGTCATGATACTCCCCACCGGGCCCACCGGTGACACGTGGAAAGTCGGGGTGTGACATGTTGGTATCAGAGCCAACATTGAGTGAATTAAACACTAGCTTTTTGTGTTTAATCTCAATGACACATTAGCACATTCCTTGACCTTCTGAGTCTAGACTTAACATAGGAATACTCTAAATCCTAATCTGGAAATCTTTGCTTCCAAATTTTTTTTATATATATATACGTCGCTAAGCGAAGAAGCTGTAATAAGAATTCTCCACATCTGGAGCCTTTGTGATGCTGAGCTTCGTACCGCGACCAGGATGAAACGTGCAACCACGGAGAAGGCATACAAGAATTGAATGAAGAAGAAACTCCTTTTGCTGAAGATCGTTTCCTTAATAGTCCTTCTAAGGACATATTTATTTTTTTCAGTCCCTCCGAGGACACATTAGTCCTTTCAAGTCCCGCTTAGGGCAACTCTATACCTCTTTTAAAACCATTGGGATGTTTTATCCAAATTTTATTTATATCATTATATATGAATATAATATATGAAATAAATTAGAATAACATTTCTTTTATAATATCTACCATTATTATAAAATGGCAAAAATCTAAAAAGGGACAAGACCTAGCCTAGTGTCATTATTAAGACCCGGCCAAGATGGCAGTTCCTCAATTTAGGTTCAGATCCTTATTAACATCTCGATTTAAAATTTGTTCTGCGTTAATTATTAAATAAGAATCTTAAGAGTGAAACCTAGCCTTCGGGTCATTATAAGGCCGGGCCATGATGGTAAGACCTGTTTAAAGGATTCAAACCCTTGATAACATCAGTAACATGTTAACATTCCTGGTAGACGTGGTTTGATAAAATCGCATGAGCCATCCTTAAATTAGATTACTCCATTTTTCCCTTAATTATAACCATCCCTTAGAAGGGAAGTGCCTACGGGCTATAACTTATTGTCCATCTGAGACACTGACATGGTGATCTTTATGACCCCTTGTCTAAGGTGGTGAGCTATGCTCAAGCCTAATAGTCTGTATGATCAATGCGATCGTGACTAATATCATAGAACATCCTAGTGATGTTTTGCCTACGGGCTATACTTTATAATAGTGTCAATACGACAATGACAGTTGTAACCACTATGGTTCCTGTCTAAGGTGGTGGGCTATGCCCAAGCCTCATAGTCAATATGATCAATACTATCATGACTACTATCATCAGTGTGATGATTATTTTTCTTAAAACATCGTTTTGTAATGTCAATCGATTTGCCTAAGGGCCATAATGTATCGTCAATTAAGACAACGATAGGGGCAGCGATGACTCCCTGTCCAGAAAAGGTAATGAACTTTGATTCAAACCTTAATGCCTCGATTCTGTAAAATCATGGCTTATAAATTAAACTTGTCTACGCGACTAGGCCATTTGTGCTATTATTAACTTATAAATTAGGATTTATGATAAAAATCCTGAATAAAATAAATATCCTTTCTTCTCTGCCAGTATGCATTTTAGAAAGAATCTAAAAGGTGAAATCTAGCCTACGCGGCCAAGATGGCGAAACCTACTCAAGTGATTCAGATCCTTGTTAACACCTAAGAACGTGTTAACACTCCCGACAGATGTGATTCGAGAAAATCACAACAGTCATTCTTATGTTGGATTCTTCCAATTTTCTTATCTAGTCTATTGACTTAGAAACCATGGCTTATATCATCCTACAAGATGATCATATTTTTACCATACATTGGTAATATAGTGCCTACGGGCCTTGCTCATTTCTACCTGAGCCAAAAGACAGTGGTAGCGATGACTCCCTGTTCGAAAGAGGTAATGAACTATGTTTAAACCTAAATGCTTTGATTCTCTGAAATCATAGCTTATAATTCATAAACGTCCTTGTGACTAGGCCTGTTGTGCTGATATACCTTTATGCTTCGATTCTTTGAAATCATAATTTATAATTTAAAAGGTCCTTGCGACTAGGCCTTTCGTGCCACTAATAAAACTGTTATCATTTCATAATTAGGATAAATTATAATATAAATCCTAAATAAATGTGATTTATAAATTAATCAAATATGGTCTCCGTTACCATGGTTAATGAATTGCCATAAAAGACAATTCCATAATAAACTTCCAAGTAAACTATTGTCCTTGTTTTCTGTAACAGTTCAATTAAAATGGCTAACTCTGACGAAATTAATAGTCATCCAGTGAAGGATAATGATGACGCCCGTATTACTATGACGGGTGCTGAGTTGAAAGCGTTAGTAGATGACGCTATTACAAAGGCATTAGAGCGGCAATATGAAGAATACAGTGGGACTCGAAGTAGGACCTTGTCTGCGCCGCGTTCAAAGCCGAAATCACACTTTGAGGCTCACAGCAAGCCACCTCCCAAAAAGGAAATTCCCAAGAAAGATGATGATGATCGTCAGTCTACCAATCAACAGAGTGTTCCATCTCTGAAGGTCGTCCCTAATCAAGAACCCAGTAATAAGGGTTGCTCCTATAAATATTTTGTCTCTTGTAAACCCCGGGATTTCACTGGGGAGGAAGGAACTGTAGATTGTATGACGTGGTTGGACGAGATGGATACGGTTGTGGATATCAGCGGATGCGCTGAGAGGGATGTGGTTAAGTTTGTATCACAATCATTTAAGGGTGAGGCCTTAGCCTGGTGGAAATCTTTGATTCAAGCCACCGGGAAGATCCCTTTGTACAACATGACTTGGGATCAGTTCGTTGCTCTTATTAGAGAAAATTACTGTCCTCAACATGAAGTTGAGAAGATCGAGACTGAATTCTTGTCATTAGTCATGGAGAACTTAGATTGCCAAGCATACCTTACAAGTTTCAATACCAAGTCACGATTGGTTCCTTATTTGATCACACCGGAACCAAAACGAATAGCTCGCTTTATTGGGGGTCTAGCCCCAGAAATAAAGGCAAGTGTTAAAGCATCAAGACCTACTACATTCCGGTCAGTGGCAGATCTGTCGCTATCTCTCACACTCGATGTGGTTAGAAACAAGGCTGCCAAGGCCCCTGAAGATGGGAAGCGTAAAAGGGAGGAGGATAACTCCCAGAATCCTAAGAAGAGCAAATATGAGTTCAACAATAACCAACAGGATTCCAACAAAAAGCCTACATGCAAAACCTGCAAAAGAAGACACTGGGGACAGTGTCGATCAAACCAAAAGATAAAGCAATGTGGCATCTGCAAAAGAACTGGCCACCAGTCCCACGAATGTAGGGACATAAAGAATGCAAATTGTTTCAGCTGTGGCGAAAAGGGCCACATCAGTACTAATTGCCCGGAGGCTGCCAAGGAAGGAGCAGCTAAGTCTAGGATGGATAAGAAAGGGAACGCCTAAACTACCGGTTGAATGCCAGAGACAGTGCATATCAATAATGGCATTAGGTACGTCCTTACCTTTTAGCATCAATTGCATCTGCTAAGTATTTTACGTTAATGCAAGGGATAATAAACCTTTAGTAAACCATAAGCTTAGCAAACATTTGGTTACATTCATAAGAACTTCCGATATTAAAAATGAGGTATAATTTACCAATGGAATCTTTAATGACCTCTCTCCCATCCTCGGAGATAATCCTTTCACAAGAATCTGGAGTACTCTTCCCCAGAAAGAGTACGACAATATATATTATTTTATCTTATTATTCTTCTCATTGTTTTCTATCGCTTGCGAATGCCAAACTATGTTTGATAAAAGTGCCATATGAGGATTGGCATATCTTAGTATGTCCCATAGATTGCTTCCATGCCTGATCAGTATGGAGGTTTAATGCATGGAACCCCTGAGATATCCCAATAGTCATACCGTACTAAAGTCGACTAGTAGTATTCAAAGAAGATATCCAATATAAAATTTCCTTATAAGTATCTCCACTTAGGGCATCCTTGCAATTGTAAAGAGAACGTGTCATTTATCTGACACCGACATTTATAGATGAGCCAAAGCCTGAGAATACGGAAATCTTTGACATCTCTGTGTGGCATAATTATATTCTTTATAAGAATTACCATGTTTACCTCCTATGAGGCAAATAAATGTTAGGACAAACATCTCGCTTAGGGCTGTAGTTATTGTAAAAGCCTTATATCGGTTAGTACCAACTGAATGGGAAGAACTAAGAACCAATTCAATAAGTTTTTGAGAAGGTTGCATAAAGCCAAAAATTCAAAGTTCTAAGAACTCCGAGTTATATAAATAAGAAAGACGGATCATCTTGCTTATGCATTGATTACCGCAACCCTATTTAAGCAATAATTAAGAATCGCCATTAGCTGCCCAGGATCGTCGACTTGTTCGACTAGCTGTAAGGATTAGCTATTCCTAAAGATTGGTTTTATGCAGTGGTTGGAATAACCACCTCACCATAAAATAAGTTTTTTTTTTCGATAACAATTATTATGTAAGTATCAAGGCTGCTCCTTTGGGGACCTTGTGTAAATGGAATGTTGAACATCCATTGTTAGAACAATAGATTGGTAAGTCCGATTATCAGAATCTGAAAGTTGCATTTGAAACAACAAATAAGATCATACGAATCCATCATCGACTGTAAGTTGCCAGTATACGGCAGGAAATCAAGGATTTATGAAAATAGCAAAACCTCCTAAGTTATTGTTAAGGAATAAGGCTCAACAAAAGATATCACCCAGGAAGGGTGTACCAAATTTGTTAAATTATCAGGCCAGTTAAGCTATGAATATATAGAATTATTCGAAGGAAAATCGAATGTATCAAGATCAAGTAGCTTATAAGCTAAAACCTATTTAGGGAGCTTGGCGGAGCTCGCAATACGTTGCACACTAGTGACTGAAGGATGTGTTTCGCCAATAAGTCAAGAAGCACTATCACATAGTGATATAAAGATTTATGGTATGATGATGAGCAACCTATATCGATTAAGGATCGATAGGTTAAGAAGCTCCAAAAAGGATATATGTACCTAATATAAAGGTCACATTGGGAGCTTGGAGAGACTCCAAATATGCTATAGAAGTTAAGTCCGTTAAGTGACAAAAAGTACTTCCAGCATTTTAGCAAATCTCGAGGTCGAGATTTCTTTTAAGGGGGTGAGGATGTAACACCTCGTAAAATCACGTCCAATGATGTATTGACACGTGTAATAAACCCTAATGAAGTCAAACACTGAAATTTAGGGACTAATTTTTCGAAAAATTGAAAACTTTGATTATGAAAGGACTGGAAGTGTTAATATACCTAAAATAAGTTTCTTACGATGTTTATATTCACAAATGTGCCACTTGATGATTTAGTGTAGCCGTTTGCATAATTAATTGAAAGTTTGCGCAATAAAGGGTTAAAAGCGTCAACATGTTAATTCTTACCTCTGAGTGACCTTTTAAACAAACCGGGAGCTTCATAATATTTAATTATACTCTCGGGAATGTCAAATAATGGCCGTCTAAGGTTTTTATGCCTTTAAGTGAAGTTACGCGCAACTTTGCAAGTTGGAGGGGCTAAAAGAGTCAATATGTTTAATTATACCTCTGAATGACCTTTTAGCGAATCCGAAGCATCGTGATATTTAATAATACTTTCAATAATGTCTAATATGGATTAGATAAGGCTTCAATGCTATTAAATGATGAAATGCGCAAGTTTGCGCAATAGAGGGACCTAAAGCGTCAACTTTTGAATCTACGCCTTTCGGTGACCATCTAAGCGAACGAGAGCGTATTAATATTTAATTATATGCTTGGGAAGGATAAATATGGGCCATGGAAGGCTTGGATAACATTAAATGGCATTTCGCGCTACTTTGCGCAATTTAAGGACTATTTGCGTCAAACTGCAAAAGTATGTCGATTCGTACGGTAACGGACCTTCCGGAAATTGTCCATGAGTTAAACATGCCCTAATTATCATTTATATAGCTTAGATATAGGCTTAGAGGTGTTTGGTGCGCAAAAATAAACTGTCAAGTCCACCAGGGACTAAAAGTGTCAAAAAGGGCACAAGTTTGCATTTTCGCGCATATCTCACAATCTGAATATCCCCGGACACCCAAAAATTTATGTAAGCACTAAAATATTTTATTTTAGTGATCGCCTTGATAAAATTCCCTTCGTCGCGTCGTTTGGTTCGTTTTTAGCGTCCGTTCGTGTTTCGTCGTAAATAGACAAACAACGTGACCGTACGGCCAAACGAACCGACATACGACATGTTTTTGAACATGTTTCATGTCCCCTATATTTAGGCTTCATGTTAGAGCCTTGAAATGAGGATAACGGGCCTTAAACATGCCTTAAATGACATTAAAGCTCTCAGGGACCATTTCTGCCAAAACTAAAACTGCTGCTGCTGTTATAAACCTGCAGGCGGCCCGCATTAGCTCCTGGTGTTCCTCAGGCGGGCCGCATGGCCTGATCAGAAGTGCAAAACAGCTAAATACAGCCTGTTCGTTGCTGTTTTCATGTCCAATCTGATTTCTAATACCACTAAATCGATACTAGGGGCAGCCCATAGATTTTATAAGTGGTTTAACACCTGGCCACATCTGATTCGTTCCAAGAAACCTATAGAACACAACATGTTCTTCATTTTTATAAATTTTTGCAACTTCAAACACTCAAACATGCTCCAATCCGATTTGCACAACCATCTTGGATTTTTCTGGTATTCTTGATCTTTCATTCAGTGATTGTAAGTATTCCAATCATGTTTTGATTCTTGTTCATAGTTTAATTTAACCAAGAACACTATATTTTGACTTCTGTTTGACTTTCTGATTTGATCATGAATTGATCAGCAAAAAAGTCCAATTGAATCTTGTTTTATGATGGTAATCAAGTTGGTTATAATCCATTAGGATCATGCTTTCTGATTTCCACGAATTCTAGTCTATTTGATAAGTCAAAGTTAGTAATCTAAAAGTCAAACTGGGCAGATTCTTAAATTAATCAAAACTGATAATATAGAGGTTATGGATCATGTTTTGTCACTTAAATATCTTGGTAAATGTTACAAGAACATGTCAAACTGATCACTTTGGTGTAATTGCTTTTTTTGAATCAAAAGTCTAACAGTTTGACCAATGCTTTGACTCTCAAATCTGACCCGATTTAATAACTTTAAGGGCTGAATCAAAGTCATATTATGATCCTTATATTATGTAGTATAACCCTCTGTGGTCATACTACAAGATCATATTCAAAGTCTGAGATTTAACACAAGTTTCGTTAAAATGCCTAAAATGCCCTTTTATGTTAAAATGAGAATTTTTAATAAATATGAGCATGCATGTGGTTTATAAACTGATCTAACAATATTTCAAATTTATTTTGATGTCAAGATCTGATCATGATTTGAGTTTTCCATAAAAACCATTTTTATCTTTTTAAAATGACCAAAATGCCCTTTCGGCATATGGAATGGTATAAACAGGATTTTTATGGCAAAACACCTCATTCACTGATGTTATATTATATTTATAAAATTATTAAATATTAAATCAGATTCAAACTGAGTTGCGTGCATGCGTTGCGTGTATTCGATAAATGACGAAAATACCCTTATGAGGCTTAAAATGAATTTTAGTACATTTTCATAACTAAATCTTTTACCTACTGTTATGAAATAATAAATAACTTATTTTAGCCTTACAAATATGTTCATAACATATACTTAACCTTAAACCTCATCTAGATCGTCATTTACCGATTTTTACGCCTTTTCGGCGCATAGTATGGTTTAATACCATATCTATGAAATAAAACTTGATACCTACTGATTATTAAACATATTTTAAATATAAATTCAGTAGGTACTTGACCCAAACTCAGATTTCCAAATAAGTCACCAAACTATGTGTGAAATTACCAAAATGCCCTTTCGGGGCATAGTTTGGTTTTAAACTATAAACCACACATATTTTCGACACCCTACTGATATAACATCATAAATAAAGTATTTTTACAAAAACGTAATGACCATGACATCAGTTTATCCACTAGCTCTTTTTATGCATCGTAAAATGATCAAATTGCCCTTTTGAGGCTTAATTCGGTTTTAAAACTATAACGGGCATACATGTTGATATCTTACTGATATCTTAACATATTTTAAATATATTGGCATATGAAACTTGTGTATAACTCATCCGGTTACCCGGCTTCGCTTATAAGCGTACGGTTAAGCCTACGAGGCTAGTTTTCATAAAATAACCGAAACGGGTTTAACCTTATCATTTTATTTCAAAAATCCAGAATGTGTGTGAAATACCCATATTATACAAGTCTTCAAACTTGTCGGGTCTAAAACACATTCTATTCCGGTCTTCGCTTAATCATGCGTTTGAACCATATCTTCCTTTAAGACTAACAGGTCTAAGCTTAGGCTTAATTAAAGACCCGTTAGCATTCTAATTGGTTATTTATACCATCATTCCAGACTAGAGCCTTCCGGTAAATTGTACCTACGCTTACTTAAGTGAATACGGCTGAGTTAATAAATTCTTGCTATCTAAGACAGGAGCTAGCTCAGGTAAATACTCTTAACCTTTTTCCCTATTACGGGCTTGGGATACGGTAATATAAATACCGCATGGTCAGGCATGGGATTCGAAGACCAATGAGTCGGGAAGTCCAAATAACCTGTTTTTAATTCGTATTGCTTGACTGAAACATTGGGGGTTAATGCGACCGTGTCCTGGATATCCTTGACTCATTAAATGCAATGGCCACGACTTAAGCACGGGGTGTAGGCATACACCTGAGAGATGCTATATGCTAATTAATAAATTATACCCAATAAGGGAATAGTGGTGTATCGGTTAATCATGAACCGGCATAGATCCGGGCCCCGTATGTAGAGCAAGTTATGTAAAACTGATAACATGAGATATAGTTTGTCCCAAGTATAAAAGATTAATTTTGCCTTGTGCATTTTAATCAAAGTGTCAAAAATATTTTGTGCCTAGTGCATCTAAATCAATTTTCTTAAACTATTTTCAAATGAGTCGGTTGGGTGTATTTACCAGTGAAAACTGACGTATTTTCAAAAGTCTAAGTGACAGGTACAAGTACGTAATAGGCTGGAAGCTGCTCAGGACGTTAATAAGGAATCTTGAAAGTTCTAGGCGTCTAAAGTCTGTTGAACGCTGTTTATGTTTTAAGATCCGCCTAATACTGGATATTACTTTATATTCGGATTGTAATATGTTTATCTTTTGCTTCCGCTGTGCATTTATATATTGTGTTGTTTGACTATGATGATATCAACTACGTCATGATACTCCCCACCGGGCCCACCGGTGACACGTGGAAAGTCGGGGTGTGACACTTGTCCTCAAGCAAAACTCTTTATAATGTGGCTTTACACTCCCAAATGGAATGGGTAGAAGAGAAGGTTTTTTGGGCTTGTCATAGAGTGTCGGGATTTCCAAGATTCTTTATAAAGTTTTATTTTTATTTATTTACAATCCTATTCGTCATGATTTTTGTAAAACATTACATAAGATAAATTATTTATTAGGGCATAACATGCCTTTTTAAAATTTCACTTATATCTCACGGGGGATCACTCAACACTCGGCCGAAGATGTATTTTAGTGAATCACTCGAGAGCGGCATGGAACTTACTTCTACCATAGGCTTGCCAAGCAATCAATCCTCCTCCTTTTTAACTATATACCTTTGTAAATATCAAGAGGACTTTTGGGTGAAGGGTTAGGCTCGGGTTAAAGGTAGGTGGTTGGGTTAGTGGTTAGTAGAAATGGGCGAAAAGCGTAAGAAGCGTCGGTTTTCGTAAGACTTTTTATTTATTTATTTTTTTTGCAACTTTTATTTGGATGAAGCATTTATTCAAACAAAGTTATTTTTGATGAACTTGCTTGTTTATTTCTTTTGCTTCATAAAAAAAAGTTTTTTTTTTTGAAAAGTCATATGAAAAATCGAGCTTGTTACTAAAACAAAGGGTTAAAAATAAAAAGGTTTTGGTGGGTGAAAGGGTGTTTGGGTTAAGAAATGAAAAGGTTTAGGCTCAAAGGGGGTTAACCAGGGGGATTTTGGGTAGGTGGTAAAAAAAAAAGAAAAATAAAGGTGTAGAAATAAAAAGAGTTAGTCCTAATGCCTCTATCATTTACTTACTCAGGTTTAAGTTGGTAAGGACCAGGAATGTACCGTCGTGGCAAGTTCTAGAGTTGTAAGAACCAAGCAGCTATTCACACAAGAAACGAAAAATGAGCATTTAGTTTAAAGATATGTATTTGTATGCTCAATAAAGGCTCAAAACTCACTTTTGTGGGAATGCGTTTTTTATGTGATCAAGTATATATAATCAAATTTTAACTAAACTTATCATGCCTTTTCATAATTTTCTTATGTTGGTTCTTTTTTTCACGATGCTATCGGTTGTAAATTTGTAAAAATATAACCTTTTTTAGAATTTGAAATTCCCAAATTAAACCTAGACAAGTAAAAAAAATGAAAAAAATTTGGGGTTATTAGCGGTTCCAATAGAGTTTTGTGTAAGGCTTGTAATTAGGACTTGCAAGATTCAAAGTTTTAGCATCCCCCCCACACTTAAATTACACATTGTCCTCAATGTGTCCCAAAAATAAGTTTTTAGGTTGATTGAATGTTTAAAATGGTGTGAAAAAGCAAAATTTTATGTTACTGGGCGTCTGGACACGGCCCCGTGGTGTCCGGGCACGGCCCCGTGTTCAGTCGCCAGTAACAAAAAGTTGTAAAAAGAAACAGAAGCCTGGACACGGGGGCGTATTGGGTGAACACGGCCCGTGTCCAGTTTACCTGAACTGGGCATCTTATGCAGATTGTGCAGCACGGGGCCGTGTTGGGCGGGCACGGCCCATGCTGAACTTGCTGTAATGAAGAAATTTTTTTCGGATGGCCCTGTTTTCGTGCATGGGGTGCTGATTCACTTTTCCCTTGTTATCCTTCACCATCCCGAGTGTGTTTTATTCCTGAAAATTAAAACTAAACTAGAAAACATAAAAATTAATCTAAACTAAACTAAGGATAGTTCCGCGGAATGCCTCCGTGGTGCGCCACGTTTATAAGGGTCCTTGGCTAGACCCAAAGCCTGGTCATATGTTACCCAAGTGGGATGATTTGCATCCCGTGTTACACCGTCAGAGAGCGTCATCCAAGCTTGAGTCTATGACCTTCATGTAGTTGACCGGGTCTTCGTCTTCTACTCTTTTTCCGACTCCAAACTTCACTTCCTCGTCCCAAAACTTCAATGTTAGTGTTCCATCATTCATGTCTACCACTGCTTGGGCAGTGGCTAGAAATGGCCTCCCTAGGATGAGAGGGACTTCGGTGTCTTCTTCCATGTCTAGTATGACAAAGTCGGCCGGGAAGACGAAATTGTTGACTTTGACCAATAGATTTTCAGCGACACCTTGTGGATATTTGACGGATCTGTCGGCAAGTTGTATGCTCATCTTTGTAGGGCTCGTTTTTCCTAGGCCGAGTCATTTGAACATTGATACGGGCATGAGGTTGATGCTAGCCCCAAGATCGGCTATTGCATTGCGAATGGGGGATTCCCCAATCGAGCAAGGAATCGTGAAGCTTCCAGGATCAATCTTTTTTTGTGGTAGCTTGTTGAGTAGTAAGGCGGAGCATTCTTCGCCTAAGTTAACTAATTGCAATGATTCAATTTTCCTTTTATGAGTAAGGAAGTCCCTCATAAATTTTGAATATTTTGGCATTTGGGTTAGGACTTCGATAAAGGGAATATTAACATGCAATTGTTTTAGTAAATTTTTGAATTTAGCGAATTGCTCATCGGTCTTTTGACGAATTAACCGACCGGTGTATGGAACCGGAGGAGTCTTAGTAGGCTCTTGAACCGGTGAAGAAGCCTTCTCTTGTTGGGGCGTGGGTGGAGTTATGGTTTGGCTTGATTAGCTTCTCTCAGTTTGTGGAAGTGGAGCCTCTTCGGGTCCCACGGTACGGTTTCTCAATGTTATGAGATGTACTTGCGGCTTTGGGTTGGTCTCGGTATTACTTGGTAACGCGCCTTGTGGTCTCTCGGAGAAATTTTGAACTATTTGATTTAATTGTTTTTCAATGTTTTGAATGCTAGCTTGTTGGTTACTAAAATTTGATTCCAATTGCTGAAATCGATCCGAGTTTTTCTTTTCGGTGTCGGAGATGAGGCGAGATATAGTATCTTCAAGCCTTTCTCGTCCACCTTGTTGTTGAGAAAAATTTTGTGGTTGTTGAAAGTTAGTTCGTTGGTTTTGTTGGTTACTACTATTGCAGGGATCTCTCCAACCAAGGTTAGGGTGGTTACGCCATCCTTGGTTGTAGGTACCCGTTGGAGGACCTGACGGCCTAGGTCTATTATCAATGTAGTTCACCGTTTCCGTTTGATCATCAACTTCTTTCATACAACTCCAATTTTAATGTGGCCCACCACACCCCTCACAAGCCATAACCGAGGCCGTTTTTTCCATTTCTAACTTTTTGATTTTTGAAGAAAGGGCCTCGATTTGGGCTTGTAAAGAAGTGCTTTCGTCAACCTTATGGGCGCCCGGGGCAATAGATTTATTGCCTCGGGGAGTGTGCCACTGAAAATTTGTTTGAGCAATTTCCTCAATTTGATTGTATATTTCATTTGGGTGACGATTACCTAGAAGTCCCCCGGAGCTAGAATCAAGTGTTTGTCTTGTGTGTGGCAACAACCCATTGTAGAAAGTGGATACTTGTTGCCATACCGCAAGACCGTGATGGGGACACTTTCTTAGTAGCTCCTTGAACCTTTCCCAAGTTTCATATAAGGATTCCCTGTCTTCTTGTGAATATGTATTAATTTCAGTCATTAATTTAGCCGTTTTAGCAGGAGGGAAATACTTATATAGAAACTTTTGGGCTAGTTCATCCCAGGTGTTTACCGAGCCAACTGGGAGGGTATTAAGCCAAGCCTTAGCTCGGTCTTTCAGTGAAAATGGAAACATCCGAAGGCGGATGGCGTCGTTTGATGCTCCATTGATCTGAAAGGTATCACATATTTATAAGAAATTGGTAATATGTAGATGGGGATCCTCGTCCGCAAGCCCATGGAAGGTTGCGGAGTTTTGAAGCATTTGTATCAAATGTGGCCGAAGTTCAAAGTTATTGGATTCGACATTCGGTGCATTGATAGCGGCGCCGAGATTACCTACAGTGGGTCGTAGGTAATCCATGAGGGTACGTTGGTCCGCCATTGGAAGTGGGTCCCCCGAAACTTTCTCTTGGTTTTTAGCTTTAAGTCTTTTTTTGAGAAAGCGTTCGGGTTCTTCTAGAGGTTCTTTTATGTCTCTACTAGAACTGGAGCTCATACACTACGTAGGAAGTTCAAATGTGGCGCCTGGGTTCCAAATCCTACAATAAAAACAGAAAAGAACGTTGGTCAGAAAGTTCACCACGGCCCCGTGCTCAAGTGAACACGGCCCGTGGTCGGAGATACAGTGATTGTTTTCCGGATCCCTGTTACTGGCGAGCTTGACACGGCCCCATGTTGCACCGACACGGCCCCGTGCTCAACCTTCTGTAACTCGGAAAATAAAAACTGCCAGTGACAATGCTGGGCACGGCCCGTGTCCGACCAGGCACGACCCGTGCTGAGCTCTGCAGAAACTGAAAAATTAAGAAAAATCCTAAAAAAATAGAAAAGTTAGAAAAAATGATTAGGCCGTTGATTCCTAACTTTCTTAAAATCCTTGTGTCCCCGGCAACGGCGCCAAAAACTTGATGTGCGTAAAGTGTGATATAAGTTTATGTATATTTTAAGCCCTTTTACATTTTTTTAGTCAAGTTTTAAATTTATAAAACACGATATTTACTAACACTAAACACACATATGGGCAAGTGCACCCATCGTGAGCGTAGTATAGTATTGGTAAGATACCGAGGTCATCCAAGGACACAAGAGCTTTTAATACCGGTTTATCCTCAACGTCTAATCAAATCAAAAAGTTAGAAAAATGTGTTAAACTAAGAAAAATAAAACTAACTAAAATGCTGAAAAATAAAATAAAAAATAAAAACAGATAGACAAGATGAATCACTTGGCTCCGACTCGTGTTTAGTGTAACCTTTGATTATTTCCGCACTTTTGCACTTTTAAAGAGATTATCTTAGTTATTGTAGTAGGCCCCTATTTTGAAGGTGACGTTACCCTCAACACAGTAGTTTGAGTCAGCAAGGATACAACCCTAAAGGGTCGGATTATTGAAAGATAATTAATTAAGTTATTAATGCATATTATGGTAGGCCCCTCTTTTGAAGGTGACGTTACCCTCGGCTAAGTAGTCTGAGTCAGCAGGGATACAGTCCTAAGTAGCCGGGTTAAAGTATTAATAGTAGCTTACATATGAGGGGATCAAAGAGTTTGGACCCCCGCCATCCAATACCGGTGGGTATTGAAGGAGGTCCTACTAAATTTGACCCAGGTCCTTGTAGGATCTATACATTGAACAAGGCAAGACTCTTACCAAACTGTTCCCTTAACCCCCGACCAGGTAGCCAACATACCTCCATATAGACCGTGGAGATATGAATGGTGAAAATCTTTTATTTTATATAGACAGTAAAATAATGCCAAGACACCACGGACAAACGATAAGGAAGAATCACCTTCAACATAAGAAACTAGTTATTAAAGTCATTAATACATAACCAAGTAAAAAGTGCGAAAAGATTAAAAATAAAAAGTATTACACTAGACACTTGTCTTCACCAAGTGATGTAAGAGACTTAGGCAAACATGGCCTTGATTGTCAAGAACTCTTACGATCAATCTTGGATCCCGAGACGACTCACACACTCTATGATGGACAATGTATGATGGTGGTGGATGATGGTGTTGTGATGGTGGTGGGTGGTGGGTGAAGTGTGAGAGAGGTGGTGTGCCAAAGGATGGTTTGCAAATGAGCCAAGCACCCCTATTTATAGCCTGAACAGTAGCTCGGGCATGGCCTCGTGTCCATTGGGCACGGCCCCGTGTCCATCCTCTTCTCTGTCTTCATTAATTGCAGTTTGTCGGCATTAGTTGACCACGCCCCCGTGTCCGCTGGGCACACCCCCGTGTGCAGAAGCATATCTGTACTATCAAGATTTGGCTGGATTCTACGAATCTTATAGTTGACCACGGACCTGTGTCCGCTGAGCACGGCCCCGTGGTGGGCGATAGAAGCTTCTATAGCTTTGTCTTTTATGCTGGCACTTGGGCACGCCCCCGTGTTCACTGAACACGGGGCGTGATCAGTCTTCTATCTTCTTGTTTTGCTTGGGAAGATGCTGTCGGTGAGGTCGGGCATGCCACGTTTGTTCCTTTTGTTGTATTTATGTTAGATTTAGCTGCCTTTTTGCTTCTTTTGTTAATTTGAGCTCATTTAATCTTGAAAATACAAAAGGAAGACAAAAACACACTTTTTCCAACATTAGTACTAAAAAAGGGTTAGTTTTATGCCACAATTGATGTAATTTATATGTTGCATTTTGTGCACATCAGTACACATGGGAACTTGAATCTGAAATGCAAAGAAAATATCCACACTTATTCCAGTAGATCTCGAGGACGAGCTCTAAAACAAAGTGGGGAAGATATAACAATCCTCAAGAAAACCGACACCCTCGAATTATTTTCCAACACCCTGATATATTTTAAAATATCCCAATATGTCCAAAAATACACCCCATATGCGAAAACGGGCCCCGAATATCTTAAATATTATTAAATTTAATTAAAATTCTGATTTTTGGATTGAGGCGGGCCGCGCAAACCCCACCCCAACCCTTACGCGGGCAGTGACAGCTTAAAACCTGGCACGACCATGGGCCGCCACCTGGCCCAACACCCGGTAGACCTATAAGCTGATCAAGACAAGCTATGCGGTTGACCGGGTTTGACGCGGGCCGCGTAGCCCTATGTTAACATTTACGCGGGCCGCGTAAAAGTCGAAATGAGGCCCTATATAAGCAGGCATCGGGCTTCAATCACAAATCGTTCAAATTCTTCTCTGAATCTCGAATTACTCTCATTATAGGCATAAATCCCGAGTATAATACCCCTAAATAGCGAAGTTCTGCTCCGTTGTAAGTATTATAACCCCTGGATACGTATTAGATACACTGCTCAATTGATCTAGGGTTCCGTAACGGCTGTCGTGGTTCTGCCCGACGTAGTCGTTGGAATTCCGTCTCGGGGAGGGTATTACTAATGTTAAAATGGGTTATTATACTAACACGCGTGCTTTTGTGTAAATTATAGATAATTCCCAGGAAACCCTAAAGGATAATCTAAGACAGCAATGTGAGTTGATCCACTTTTTGTAACCCTTTTGTTAACTGTTTTTACAAAACCTCATACCATTAAATGTATATTAAACAGTTATTGAGTATTTGTAACAATACAATTATCATGAGTATGTTGGGGTTTTGTATATAAAATTTATTACCACCTGGTCAAGGAGTAACATTTCCACAAGTCGGGTCTGACAGTACCATGGATGTTAATTGATATAACTTGGAAACAAATGTAATTGTGAGATCGCCCTCAATACTGTGAAATGGTTTTTATTTAAACTTGATTAAACTGGGATTCACTCACCAGTATTTCCCACTGACAAATGTTTTTAACACGCGTTTCAGGTAATAAACTGTGAAAGCCAAATAGAAGCCAGCTGGACAGCACTGAAGGCTTGGAAAAGTGTCAATAAAGTTACCTAAAATAAAATAGATGTTTTTATGAAATAAAATAGGATTTATTCCTTTGAAAATGTGTGTTGAAAACTTGGGTTTTATCCCATGTGATTAATGTTATGAAAATGTGGTATTTTACTCTGATGAAATATTTCCTAACTACGGTCCTGATGAAAATTTCCGCAGCCAAATTAGACAATACGCGATACCACCGAAACTGCCCGTGGCCGCCCGTTCCCGGGGATTAGGGGTCGGGGGTTGCGACACACTGCAAAACTACCTGCTATTGTACTTAAATAGGAAATAAATACCTAAACAAATTAATCCTAATAATATGCTCCACCACTCCACGTTCAACTTGTAACATGCATCACACGTGTGCTTCCAAAAGACTCGGTCATCCTCAACGTCCACGATGACTCAGATCCACATATCTCTTGACCTTTAGTTAGACATGTTCCATTCAAACCTGCAACCCGTAATCATGCTCCGATGACCCACCTTATTCTTGGTGACCCATTTAAACAAAACGATCAATCTACTTGTCCCATGCTTGACCCGTAAATAACCCGCAACATCAAGATTACCCAATATTCACCCCCGTAATCTTGATGTGGGTTCTTTCTTCTTGCTACTTGCTTGCTTGATTCGAATTCATTCTTTCTTGCTTTATTCGAATCGTCTTGCCAACTTGCTATTAGAACACGTCTGATCTTGCTACTTACTCCGAGTCACACACCACTTGTTCATGCTACTTGCTCTTGCTAATCTTTCAATTCTTGCTTTCGAACCTTGGTTCTTCCTTGGTTTGGTTTCTTGCTAACTTGCTATCTTTCTTGCTTCTTGCTGTCGATGAGAAAAGATCACCAGGTTGCCTACTTGCTTCAAATAATACCATGTGATCTTGCTTGCCACTTAATTCTCCAACTTTCTTTATTTATTGTCTTAAGATCGTAACATCCCTCCAAACATCCAACTGTAATTTGAATCAAATAAAACACCAACTTTGATCTACTGTTATTGCTGATAAAAATCCATCTTTCTTTCTTTCGGTCTAGTTTGCGGTAGGCACCGTCTTCTTTCTCTTTCTTGCCGTCCTGCTACTGCAGTCTTCGGTCCTCTTTCTTGCGAGATGAACTCGCTGATCTTTCTTTCTTTCTTGTAAGGCCTTTCTTTCTTGCTAAGCGACGCCGACCACTTTCGTTCTTTCTTGTGGCGCCTCTTCTTTCGTTCTTTCTTTCACCACCGGTCCTTTATTACTTTCCGTTTACCGGTGGCTCTTTCTTTCTCACGGCGGTCATGACTTTCTTTCTTCTTTCTTTTCCGGCAAGCTCAGTGAGCCATCTCTTTCTCTCTGGTCACCGACACACCTACGATCTTTAATTGTTATCACCATTTCGGTCCCGAAACTGAACCCGAAATGCCGACACTGCTTTCTAACGATTAAATCGCCTCTTACTAGTTACTTTCTTCTGCTAATCACAGCTTCTAGACGAGCCCCTTGCGTCTTCCTATCTTTCTGTTTGATCCTGGCCTGCTTCGCCTTCAGCCCAGCAGCCAAAGGGCTGTACCCTTTCTCTAAACGACTCTCAAAACGGCCCTCGTTTCGACCTTGCTCTGATACCAAATGTTGGATATCAAAAGCCTAAGTTCAAACAACCACACAATATGAACACAAAAGATCGATCTGCTTACTAACTTTCTTAATAAAATAAGTTGAGAGTATACTGCAAAACTACCTGTTATTGTACTCAAATAGGAAATAAATACCTAAACAAATTAATCCTAATAATATGCTCCACCATTCCACGTTCAACTTGTAACATGCATCACACGTGTGCTTCCAAAAGACTTGGTCATCCTCAACGTCCACCATGACTCAGATCCACACATCTCTTGACCTTCAGTTGGACCTGTTCCATTCAAACCTGCAACCCGCAATCATGCTCCGATGACCCACCTTATTCTTGGTGACCCATTTAAACAAAACGATCAATCAACTTGACCATTACTTGACCCGTAAATAACCCGCAACATCAAGATTACCCAATATAGTGTAGGACCGTGTTTCGTGACCGAAACCGTGATTATCATGTTTATGTTCATAGACGGGAAGATTAGAGACGGATAAAAGTACTTACTTCTATAGATTCAGTAACAAAACAATACAAGGCGGCCTGATTAAAAAGCTAACCGAACCATACCAAAGGAGTACACATCCGGGGAAAGACCAAGTGGTGATCTCTCCCTCTGAGGTCAAAAACCTCCTAATGCTTCAAGTGTTGGAAATGACTTGGGGTTACTATTTATAGCCACACCCCTTGTTTTTCAAACACACACGGTCTAACGAATAACCCTCTCGTTTGACCACTTCAAACGAGCGGGTCTATACACGTTCGTTAGACCGTTTCACTAACTATTACAAATTCAGCATAAAATAAATCTAAACTATTTGAACAATATCGGACACAAAATCTGCATCAACAAATTCCCCCTTGTCCGTTGCTGTCGAATGCTGAAAATGCAACTGCAATCGATCTTCAGTCAAGTATTTATCTTCTCTGTGTTAACAAATTCCCTCTGGACCGATGATCCAGGTAAGTAGTATCTTGACGCTCCTTGTATAATATTTCCCCCTTAAATTACGCGTATTCATTTTGGGTGTTATGCAATGTCCTCACAAGGCTCAATTGACCGATCTTCCGCTGATCTTCCAATACTCCAATCGGCATTTGAAAAGAGTTCCATTCTTTAAGAACTGCATCAAGTCTTGATCTGTCGTAAGAACTCTATTTCTTTCAAGCATACTACATTGGTAGAGATTTCTGGTGAACTGTCTTCTGTAAACCGTCTTTGTGGAATCGACCAAGTAATGCACTTTAATCCTCAGCATCAATACTCAGGAAAGTCAGCTAGACCGAGTATATCCCTTGCAAGCTCAACCAAACAGCACGCTTAGTTGAACTACATCCAGATCTCATTGTCTCGCCTTTGTGAAGTTGACCAAGTAAAACACTACGGATCTTCAGCATCAGTACTCAGGATGTCAGCTTGACCACGTACATCGTTTGTAAACTCAACGAATTGAGTTACCCCCAGATCCCTATAAAATCCCAAAGAAACATCAAACCCAAAACCGAATCATGCAAGTCTTCAGCCTTGAACTATCAGCTTTCATAAAGATTCCCCCAGGTCTTCAGTGAACAGCGCTTTGAAACTACTGTCGACCTTAGATACCTGTATGTTTCCGTGCAAAACCCTTCACGCTGGCTGGAAAATTAATTAAAATCCTCAAATATGTGTCTGTACAAAACATTCCATGCAGAACCTTTGGTATCACCAGAAAATCACAAACTCTACCACCTGTGATTGCGTTTAGAAATATACCGAAGAAATTCAACATATGAAATTTTTTATCCCCCCCCCCATTTCTTTGGTAAGATATCTAAACCTTAACAGATTCCCTCCACTTCAAAGAAACTGTCATCAATTTCACAGAACAAATTCTCTCCACTGAGTAGAATTTATCTTCAAATGTTCATCAATTCCCTCCACTGAGCGGAACTGTCGTCAATCTTCACTGAATGTTCTCGGTTTTTCGAAAAATCACGAAAACGACTTTCTTCTTTGCATATTATAGTTGAAAAGGAAAGTCCCCTAGCACCCCGTAGGATCCGACTTGTATCCCTCCAAAGACTTTGGGAACTCGTTAGGACCGGTATTGACATTCCAGGTTCATTCAATCGTTACCAAATGCGAGAATATGACAATAAACAAAATGCTTTCTTCTTTGCATATTCTAGTTGATAAAGAAAGTCCCCTAGTACCCCGTAGGATCAGACTTGTATCCCTGCAAAGACTTTGTGAACTCGTTAGGACCGGTATTGGCATTCAAGGTTCGTTCAATCGTTTCCAAATGCGAGAATATGACAATAAACAAAATGCTTTCGAACATTTACGAATAACCGATAACAACATAAACATTGACGTGCGGAAGTAAACATACCATTTTTGGTTTTTGGCCCATAGTAGTCAAGTCACCAAATTTGACGTTTGCATCGGTAACCGTGACTACCCCACATTTTTTTTAAAATATCATCATCTGTTTTCATCATGCCTCATCACGCCGCGCGCTTCCGAACTTATACGAATTTGACGTTGAAATTTAGAAGCGCGGTACAAATCAACTTTGCGAACTCCGGACCCCACTTTGCAAACCATGTAAAATCCTTGGCCCAAATAAATCTTGAACTCATGACCCAAAATTGCATCAACTTTAAATATGACAACATATGTAGCCATTTAGAGCAGCCCACATCGACCCCATGTGCATGGCCCAAACAAAACAAGCAACGATTCAAAAGCAAGCAGGAATTGGTTGATGCTAAAGTGGGAACTGCCAAAGCCATATCAAAATGGACAAGGCAGTACACTGATGAGGCTTATGAAAGGCTAAGAAAAAGGAGAGAAATAGATCCTAAACTTCCAAAGAAACCTGATTACAAAACCACTGCTAAACCAAAGTAGCAGGCTCACACTTCTGAACCACTCTTCACATCATCAAATACCTCTACCATTGTGGTAAATCAAAGAAAGAGGCAAAAACTGACTGATGAAGAAGAGAAAGAACAAGAAGATGTATATTTCAAAGAAGCTATCAAAAAAATGGCACTAGAGGATGACAACTCAGCAAAGCTTCAAAACATAGCCAAACAAGTTCTGAACAGGCCACCATCTCCAAACTCATCAGCAAATAAACCTCTCCCAAGAAACCCATTAGGTTCAAAAATACTAAAGTGGATGTCTGATCAAAAGACCCATGTATTGACTCTGATCAGATCTAATGGTGTAGTAAAGCAAATATCAAGGGAAGTTGGCCTGGGTGTTGAAGATTTCCAGGATCTCCTTGAGCTTACACTTTGCAGGGATGAGGATGATACAAGTTCCTTAGATTTTGAATTGCAATTTAAAGGGCAAGTTAGGGAACTTTTGATGAGACAATAAAAATCCAGAATAATGAATAGTTTTGGCATCATCTGTTCCAAGGGGAACATTAATCCTTAAAAGTCAGTTACAACCACTGTTTTCGTTAAAATTTTGATTGTTAAATGTTATCCACTGCTGAAAGACAACTTATGTTTCTTCATTCTTCATGTTGACCATTGACTGACCAAACATCAGTTTTTCAATCACTGTTGGGTATCCACTGATTGTTAAAAAACACCCACTGCTCACATTTTTATTCTTGACATCCACTGATATTGACCATCAGTGGTTTCCCTAAAAACAGCCACTCACCTTTTTATTGTTGATGTGGTTAATTAATTATAGAATTAAATTATCAAATGAAAACTAGAATTACAATGAAAAACACCCACTGCTCACATTTTTATTGTAATGATGTTGTATTAATAACAAATAATAATTAATATAACTAAGTTTCCCAAGCCCGGGAAGCAATCCCGGGTAATAACCTAGTAGTGTTATAAGTGTGTGAATATGTATATAGCTAAATGGAAATTAGTAGGTATGTTATGCCTAGAAATATTTTTCTTCCAAAGTTTTAAAAATCATGATGAATTGGATTTTTTAAATAACAAAACTAATTATGAACTTGGATCCTAACGTACTAACAACACAAAACTCTTCCCTTCTACCCCTTCCATTTGAGAGTGTTAAAAGCACTATTATGAGTTTTGCTTGAGAACAAGAAAAGATTCAAGTGTGTAGATATTTGATATGTGCAAAACCTAACATATATTTTATATTAAATAAAGCGTGTTTTAGTTGTTTATTGTATTAGTTTTGGAAGTAATTTGTTTATTTGTTTACTTTTGATTTTCAAGGTCAAAAATGCATAAACTGACAAAATGAGCATAATCGTAGCGAAAAACTAGATCTTTACAAGAAATCAGAAAAGCCACATGCCCACGTGCCTCATTTTGACATCTCACAAATTTTTAGGTTAATCCGTACATCCTAATCAAACATTTATGTGACAATTATGTGCAATTATACTTAATTAATATTAATTGAACCCATAAAGTCTAGCAAGGTCTGGGTAAATGCATGGGTTTGCATTTGATACCCATCAGATATCTTCTTATCGCGTAACGCTAAAAGTGTCCAAAACAAACACTGGTGGTTATTCGCTAAACTTTTTAAAGCTAAATATGTTCCTATATGCCTAGAATATCAAATCAGTGGCATTAGTATGCGTTTGGTATGAATAATAGATAAAAACATAATATGGATATAATAATATCGTATTTTATGGTTTTCTCATGTCTATGTTAACTTTGTCACAAATTATCATCTATACTTGTAATTTTCACCAAACTATGTGTTTTTGTGTGTCTTGTATTATAAAAGCCCTAACTAGATGAAAATAAGGCTAACTAGACCAAAACATCACTTATAATGGAACCTAACTAAACTAATGGGGTTCTGAGACATCTTTATATATAATAATCATACTTTTGGCCAATCCTGCTTCCCCACAGCCACATTTTGGCCGCCCCTTGACCATCCATGCTTGTTGGCTTGGCAATAAGAAGCATGCCTTGCATAGGAGTTAGGAGTTCACGATTGTGTTAAGATATTTTGGGTTAAAAACATAAGACATCTTCATTTGTTCATTCACATGCAAGAACACAACTCAAAACTCCCCTTTTCTCTCTATACTTCTAGAAGAGCCACCCAACATCCATTTTTTTCATCCAATCTACTAAATACAAGCCTAAATTCACCCTTTTTGAGATCTAAGGAGAGCTTGGAGCTTAACCCAGGAGAAAGATCTCAAAACCCAAGCAAACCTCATCCTTCATCTTGTTGGAAATCTTCCCTAGCTGGGCTAGTGGTCATATTTAAATCTCTTGTTGTTTATCTTGTTAAAATGTCTAGTTGGTGCAAGATATGTTCACCAAGTAAGATGTTAATGTGTTTTTGTTAAAAACAAACTAATATAATGTTTAAATGGAAGATTCTGAAAGATGTATGTATGTAGTTTGGGCCGTGGATGTGTATGTATGGATGTGTGATGATGATGCATGTTTAAGTATGTTATAAGTGCTTGTATGCTGTAGGGTGATGATTTTGTAACTTGATGGATGTTGTTAAGTGAATGTTTTCGCTAAAATGATGGATATATAAGTATGTATGGTGAGTCGCGAGCATGTATGTGTTGTATGATGATGATATGTGCTTGAAAAGTATGTTAAAACCCTATAACATGTATGTTTAGTGACGAATATTGGTTATTGATGCTTTGATCATGTTAAGTGCATGTATATGCTTGAATATATGTGTTAAGATGATTCTTGGTGTTAGATGTCTTTAACATGTTAAAAATGGTAAAGTTGATAAGTTAAAAAAAAGTAATTTTATGTGAACATTACCAAGTAAGGTGATTGTTATGTAGATGATCGTGGTATGATCATCATAAGTTTTTATGGTTATTTTGATGTTTAAAATATACTTGGTGAAATTTTGAAAGAAAAGGGTGATTTCATAACAATTGGATTTGAAACGTATAAGTATTTTATATAGAAAAGTTATCATTTTATTTGAAAGTGATTTTTTATATAAAAACCTAAGTCTTGAAGCTATGTGAAATTATATATATATACACACACATATATTTGTACTTGGAAAGTATTTTATATATAAAAACTATATTTTCAAACCTTTATATATATATATTCCGGAAAAGCAAGTAGTTGATTGTTTAGTAAGTCTATCTAAAAATTGACAATTTATGGATATTTGTTGATAAATAAATGTGTGATCATGTTTAATGTTTAATGATGAAAATATGTTCATTTAGCTAAATGTTAAGCAACATGTTGTTGTAAGTGAATTACATGATTTGCATGAAAAATGGTGTAAGTGTTCTATGTTATTAATGTATATGTAGATGTAGATATATATTTTAACATGTTTAGTGAGGTTTGATGAATTTGTATGTTATATATATCTTAAGTGTTATGTGTTGTGTATATGTATATATATGTGTATTTAATAAATGAACTGAACAACATTGTGAACGATGTGAGCATAAGTATCAAACACAAATATCATCACCAATTGTAATTAGAGACTATTTTTACCTTCTATTCCAAATAGTATTTCTTGAATAAAATTTTGTTTCACTCTTAAGATTATGTGTAGTTAGCGTTATCCCAATGCAATATCACCATATGGGGGTGTCACACACGTGGTAGTTAGTTAGGGGCACCATTGAATGGGTTTTCCCTGGTAATGGTCGTGAGAAAGGGGGGGGGGGGGGTTAACTTTGTTATTTTAGCAAATCACATGTTGTCACATCATCCTATTTAATGTTTTTAGTTAAACCACTACACAATTGTCAATGTTTAGTTAGACCATGCGTAGTGGGCGTTGTTTTTTCAAAATTTCCCCCCAATAACGTCCAATATCGCCCCACCCCCACCCCCGGGCGTGATTAGGCGTGTTTTTGCAAAAAAATCCCCTCAGCGTGTTTCAAATCACGCCAAATGTGGGAATCAATTGACCAATCACATTCAACTTCATTTGTTTTGTCCAATAAGATTTTTTAAATGTTTTTTTTTTATTTTATTTTAGAAAAAATTACAAGTTTTGTCCTTTATGTATGTCCCAAATTTCAGTCGCTGTCCTTTTTGCCAAAATCTTGCAGGCGGTGTCCTTTGTGTTTCCAAAATCTTGCAAGTTATGTCCTTTAGGCCAAACTTAGTTAGATTTGTTAGTTAAATCTGGTATCAAGGGGCTATTTTGTAAAAAAAATTATTCAGGGACTAAATTTTACAAAACTTTTATATATCTATAAAACCCTTATCCCTTCCCTCATTCTTGAAATGTGCAGACAATTAAATAGACACACAAACAAGTCCATCTTCTCTAATTAAATCAAATACCTGGGCACTATCTTCTCTAAACAAACTATACAACACACACAACAATTAGGATCGAACTTCATCTTCATCACATGAAAAGAACCCACCCCTGCCCTCTTTTCCCTCTCGTTCTCTAACCAGCAGCCGGAGTAAATCCGACCGGTGCCGGCTGTGTTCCAGCTAACCACCACACACACCCACATCACTCCCTCGTTCCCTCTCCCACCTCCTTTTCTCCGGCGACAAACTGACCACCACCACTTTCGGGTGGTGGCGCGAGGCGGCGACGAGCAGAAAGAGAGAGAGAGAGAGAGCTGAAGAGATGAGAGAGAGGGTGTTCAGGAGAGAGACTCGGGAGAGAGAGAGATGAGGCGGAGAAGGAGCGGCGCCGCCGCAGGCGGCGGCGGTAGCAGCAGGTTCAATTCGGATCAATTCAAGCTTGGCGAGGTCAGGTTCAGGTTCGAGTCTCGGTCAGAACTCGTTGGTGACACCATCAGTTCCAGGTTCAAGTTTCTTGTTTTGATTTTGTTTCCGATTGGTCAGTTTTCGTGGTGTGGGTTAGCTGGGTTCAAGACTAGGGACTCGGTTCAGTTTTGACTCGGTATACCCATCAGAATTTTTGATTCAGATGATAATTAAGGTGGGTTTGAATGTGGGGTTTTTTAATTTGTGGTGTTGGGGTTTCTTCTTCTTCAGATGATTATGATTGGTGATTGTGTTTTTTGTGATGATGGACAAGGCATTGTTGCAACCTGGGTTTCGGCTCCATCCCATAGATGAAGATTTGATTGGTTATTACCTTAGGCGAAAGGTTGAAGCGCTAATTGAACTTGAAGTGATTTTTGTTATCAAATTGTACAAGTAAATTGATTTGTTTTAAAGGTCAAGTTTATGGAACTTTCATGCGAAGAATGGTGGCGGTGGTGGCGGCGGTGGAGGGTGGTGGTGATGGTGATGAAGGGTGGTGGTGATGGTGGTTAGTAATTTACTCAATAATAATAATAATAATAATATTAATAATAATAATAATAATAATATTAAGTTTTGTACAATTTAGTCCCTGAATAATTTTTTTTTACAAAATAGCCCCTTGATACCAGATTTAACTAACAAATCTAACTAAGTTTGGCCTAAAGGACATAACTTGCAAGATTTTGGAAACACAAAGGACACCGCCTGCAAGATTTTGGCAAAAAGGACAGCGCCTGAAATTTGGGACATACATAAAGGACAAAACTTGTAATTTTTTCTTTATTTTATTACAAACATACTGCCCCACATCCCCACTACACCTCTTTTGTAAAAATGCCTAATAATGCCACATTGCTGACTGGGCTGCCACATGGCGCAAAACGCTCTAGGGTGGGGCATTATTCACCCCAACGACTACGCATGGTCTTAATGAAAGCCCCTACTCCTACGTGGCATTGACATGTCACTCACTTTTTCCACTAACTAACTAAACCACTAAACATAGTTTTAAGATGTACCAGGCTAAAAAAATGAAACAACTTATATGTTGAGTGTTTCATTCTCAAAACATACGAAGATGAAAATAGAATATAAATGTTGACAATCCTTCTCATTTTCTATCAGATTTTTCCCAATGATTGTTTCTAGTCAATTTAACAAGGATCATGTTTAAGGAAATTGAAAGAAGACATAATCAATCAATTGAAAAACACGCAATAGTTCAAACACAAAAGCAAAAACAAATCAATAAGTTGAAGAATCATTAACAAAAATGAACCTAACCTTTGACAATCATAAATCGTATACTGCTTTTAAGACGTGAAGAATTGGTAACGTACATTATATCCTCCTGGAAAGGATGCATGATGCTTGGAATTCCTGATGTCCATTGATGATTGATACTCTTGATTCTAGACTTAGATATTTTTTCGACTAACTCACACACCCTTAATCTGATGAAAAAATACACATTTTCTTCACACCTTAATACCGCTAAGGCATAAACACTTCAATGGGTGTGAATTCTTTCCATGAAGTGTACTTGCGTACTAATTTAAAAATAAGTCTGCCTCATTTGAGAGCTTAAAACCTACTTTTATATATACACACTCCAATCTCATATTGGATTTTTGGACGATTTGTGGCAGATTTGGTCCTATAGGCACACATGCACATGAAATTTTGTATTTAAAAAGCACCAACCAATCAAGTGTGCGGTGCGAATTCTTTCCATGAAGTGTACTTTCTTCAAGAATCTTTCCAAGTCACCTTATAGACACCCTATTCAATTTATTTTTATTGAATTCTTTACTACAGTACAAATACGACTAAGAGTACAAAAAGTATACTTTGTGATGATAATCTACTTACAGACACCCTATTCAATTTATTTTTATTGAATTTGCTCTTATTGTTCTCATTGATTTCTTCTTCGAACGTAGGAACGAGACTACGATTATGTTAGATCGGAACCAGGGCCGGCTCTACCTTTGTGGAGGCCTAAAGCAAACTCAAAAAATGGGGCCTTCTCAAATTTTATTATCCTCAACACTACAAATTTCAGGTGTTTTGAGCGGAACAATTTGCGCAAAATCTACCGAAATGACATCAAAGTGTTCAAGAATGATAAACATGACATTCGTATGATTATATGCAATTTGATTATATATCAAAAATTAAATTAAAACAACAGCAGCAAAAAGCTGCAATACATAGCATACAATCTGAATTAGGGGCTGTTTGGTAGCCTCTTATTGACCATTCAGATGCTACATCTTAATGGTTTAAAACCTCTGAATGAATAAGAGGTAATCTCAAGTCTGAATGGTTAAGAGGTAACCTCTGAATGGTAAATCATCACATGTCACATTCTTCTACATTATCATTGGTAAAATTGTTAATGGTTCCATTAAGAGGTAGCCTCTTAATGACCATTCAGAGGCTACCAAACAGCCCCTTACACTTTCATTTATTTATTTTTTCTCAAAAGTGTGCCCTTTAGAATTGGTGGCCCAAAACAACATCTTTATTTCACTTACCCGTAAGCCGACACTGATCCGAACGTGTAGTGCAATTTTGCATTCTAAGATTAACGATGTCATTTTCGCATCACGTATAGTACTTGTATTTGTACTTCTAGTATCTTGCTAGTTGGATTTTTCGAATAAAATTTAAAATTCTCCGCCTTTTAAAAAAGAAAAGATTGCTTATTATTTTGATTAAAATAAACAAAAGTAACAAAATAAAATGTAAAAAAACATCTTTAACCAAAACAATCATAAAAAGTAAATCTCCTTTTGAGTACAAACCCATAAAAATAAACAAATTCCAATGTAAATATAATATAAATATCAGAAAATAAAAAATAAAAAAAAAATCTCTCCAAGGATATATAGTTTTGAGAATAACTGTTAACACACTCACATCTTCATCAAAAAGAATAGTTTCACCTAGGGGTGTTCAAAAAAATCCGGATCCGAAATCGAATCCGAAATATCCGAAAATCCGTATCCGAAATATCCGAGATTTTGGATATCCGAAAACCGGATAATCTGAATTTTCGGATTCGGATTCGGATATGAATTTCAAAAATTTCGGATAATCCGATTATCCGATATCCGAAAACTAATTATTTTTTTATAATTATATATAGTATATGCGCATTATATTTAGTTTGCAGTATTGTAAAAATTAGTAAAAGAAGTAGTAAATAATTGTATTCGTGTGAATTTATGATTGTTTTTAATTTTAAATGTTGAAAATTTGGAAAATCGAATATAAGTTTAGTTTTAATCTATATACGAAACAGATTTTTTGATTTCTTTTTATAAATTCGGATATCCGTTTGGATATCCGAATCTGTATCCGAAATTTCGGATCCAAAATTTCGGATACGGATTCGGATATCAATATTCACTATCCGAAATTTTCGGATATCCGGTTTTCGGATATCCGAAAACCGGATAATCCGATCTTGAACACCCCTAGTTTCACCTACCTGTCCTTGTTACTTCTGCACACACACACACAAAGTAAGAGAGTGAGAGAGAGTCACGTGCAGGATCTGCAGAGAGGAGAGAGAGATGGGAGGTTGGAGAAGGGGAGCACGTGCAAGAAAGCCATTAACATGTTCACATAAGGCCTGCACGTACCTGCTTCTCCAACATCACCTTCTGTCCCATGGCCAACCATAAACACTTGCAGTCATAGCAATGCAGCTCATGATAATATTATAAAGACAAGGAGATGTTTGTATACATACATATGTGTATGTATATTTATTAGATTAGAGTATTGGATTGTATGAATTGAAATGAAACATGAGGGTGTGGGGCTATATATATATATATATATATATATATGGAGAGATAGATACATAAAGAGTGTAGAGAAAATTAAACTGAAATAAAAAGATTGAGTGTTGGAGTGGACATTCTTTAAAGACACACCATCCTAATGGGTCGGGTTTGGGACGGGTTTAGGTAATCCCAACCCCAAACTCGATTAGATAAGTTTGTCCCAAACTCATCCCAAAACCCGTTGGGTTTCTAGCGGGTAAATATTCATCGGGTATCGGGTATACCCGCGGGTTTCGGGTAACCCATTAATTTTAAAAAGTTTACTCGTTGGGTGTACCCAACCCAAAACTCATCGGGTAACTACTAATTAGTTATATTTAGTATTATCACTAAAGAAATATATCAAATAACTATAATGTATACGGGATAAAATACCTACGTCTATAGAAAAAAGATGTATTATATATTTACATATTTAAAAATATAAAAGAAATTATATCGGGTATAAAATAGGGTAACGGGTTTACTTTATCGGGTAATTGGGTCGGGTAAACGGGTATATCGCCAAATCCCAAACCCATCCCAAACCCGCGAAAAAAATAAAAACTAGTCCCAAACCCGATTAACCGACCCCAAACCCATCCCAGATGTGTTAGGTTTCGGGTTTACCCATTGGATTTGATTGCCATCCCTAGATCCTATCCCTTCCCTACCTCCTCGACATAAGCAATCATGTCATATGTCTTTTGATAGTATATTAATAATCATTACTTATCAAATTTCATTTTCGTGGAGTAATTAGCTCTCTTTCTATGTGAGTATTAATTAATAAAAGCATTTGCTTATTTTATATCTATTATGGGCATGTTTGGATGGGCTTCTCAAAACAACTTATTGGCTTATTGACTTATCAAGAAGCCAATAAGTTGTTTTTGTGTTTGGATAGACTAAAAGGACTTTTGGAAATAGCTTTTTGCAAAGAAGGAAAATCAGATTTTGAAAAGCCAAGATTTCATGACTTTTGGATCCAAAAGTGACTTTTCAAAAATGAATTTACTAAATTACCCCTTCTTTACCCCCTTATATTTAAAAGAATGCCCATTTTAGTCATTTTACACCAATAAGCTAATCCAAACACTTTTTTTAAAAACTCCTTTTCCCAAAAGTCTTTTTCTCAAAAGTCCTTTTTAACTCTAATAAGCCCATCCAAACATGCCCTATATATAATAAATGAAAGATGATTTGGGTTAGGGCATCACTTTCCCGCCCAAGAGTACCTCCGTCCCCTTTTATTCCTTTTTTCCAACCCTAATATTCATCATTCTCCTCCTTCACGCTTCTGGATTCAAAACCTTTCCTCAAACCTTCTCATTCACGCCTTCATTCTTCAATCATCTGCTTCATTCACATATTTTGCCGCTTTGATTTAAGGTTCGTATCTTCTTAATTTCTTTTAATTTTTAGGGTTCTTGTTCTTCATTTTGGTTTTTAGGTGTGCGATTAGGTGTTTTAATGTCTTTGGGATACATATTCAATGTTGATTTTATGTTTTGTATGCGATTTACTTCTACATGTATGCTCTGCAGACTATCAAGGTACGATTCGTTCATTTTTTGTTCGTGTTTTTGGTGGGTTTATGGCATGGGGACTGATCTAGCAAAATCCTATTTGTATTTTTAGGGTTTTGAGATTACATGATTAACAGAGGTGAAGATGGAGTCGCAGGGGTTCTTCTACGTCACAGGTTTCGTTTGATTTTCGTAGTGAACATTGTAGCGTGGGTTTTAATTCACAGAATTTCAATTTTGGTTTGATTTTTATGAACTGGGGTTTTGTTCGAGTTTTGGTTTTGGTCTAACCTTTTTAAGTTCTCTTTTCTAATTGAGAATTTGGATTGACCGTTGCAGGTTGTTTCTGCATTAATGTTTGGTGATTTTATGTATATGTAGGAGTTTCACACCGTTTGTTGGGGATAATTAGCCTTAAGGTTGAGTTTACTATGAAGGATTTTAAGATTCCATGGAACCTGTGAGTTATTCTGCTCTGTGCAATCATCAGCATATGCATTTTACTATTTATCTAGCATTTAAAGAAATAATTTAAAGTTTTTTTTTTGATGTTTTAGGCATTAAAGTTACACTTTATGTGACTTTTGAGCTGTTTGGTCCATTCAACCAGTTTGATTGGTTTACTCTTACCCAAATTCAAAATCAAGATAGAACATAACCCAAACTGACCCACTTGTAAATAAGTATGTTAAAGTTTTTTGTTAACACATTAGTTTTGCTAAAAACTTTATTACTTTTTCATGTTGATTTGTTGTTTACAACAATGGCAACCAGACTGGAATCAAAACTTCGTTGTGCATCAATTCATATTCTGTCTGATACCATGGAAGGTGTGTTTTCTTAATCTTATTTTTGTGATTTTTATTTTACCCTTTTGTTGGTTTTTATTGTTAACTAGTCACTAATAGAATCTCTTTTAAAATGTGTTTGCTATGTTGGCTTCAGCTGCAAGAAAACCGTATGTTGCTGCTATTTTCGGGGTTGCTTTAGGTGGCGGATTAGAGGCTGGTTACATCATCTGCGATCGATGGTTAGTAAAAATGACCGTGCTGCCCCTCGCTGCTCAAGAAACAGGATTGTGAATGGTAACAACATCAGTGACAAAATTACTAGGTTGCTGCTGATTAAGGGCCATCATGACGGTTCTAATCAAGCTACTGGTGGAGTGGTGAAGTCCGATAATCAAGACATCAAGCTGATGCTAATAATTTGATGTTGCTGGATCTTGGGCCCGTTTACCGAGCTGTACTGCCAGGTGATATCCACGTGGCAGTGAAGGTGTTGGAGAGTGCTAGAGGGATGAGTTCTCCATCCTTGGTATTTACATTAGTATTGATAACTTAACTCATGGTTTTAAAAAACGGCTGAGGCGTGCCTCAAGGCGAAACGGCCAAAAAACGATTCTGAGGCGCGCCTCAGGGAGTTTATACTGTATGTGCGCCTCAGAGGGGCTGAGCCGCTACAAAGGCTGCGCCTCAGGTGCGCCTCAGGGGTTTTTTATATTTGTTTTTTATGTTTTTGAGTTTTTGTGTCAATTTCAAGCAGTTTATGTCTTTTTTATGTGTGTTTTTGATTATTTTGATGAATTTGATGATGAATTTAGTTAGTATTACTATTTTTATAAGATATATAATATTTATATTTATTTTTTAACTCCGCCTCGGGCTTACGCCTTGGTTCGCCTCGAGGCTTACGCCTCGTGAGGCGAAGGGAAAACGCCTCGAAACTCGTTTCCGTTTTTTTAAACCTTGACTTAACTAATAGAATATCTATTTAGCAGCTTTTATATTTTCAGCATGACAAAAACGGTGGACTGAATCTGGTCTTTTTGCTATTTTAGTTAAATTGAAAAACCTGATATTGGGCTTGCTGAATTGTTTTTTATCTTCTTTGGCAATCATCCACTTTGTTAAAACCTGTTGGGTTCGGGTCATAACGGGTTTTGGGTTGGTTAAAAAATGTTTTTTTAAAGGTGATTGTACATCAAGGGTACCATGGATAAAAGAGTTCGTGTTGCCTGTTCCCATAAGGTTTCTCATGTGATTTATGTTTTCATGTTAATAGTTTTCAAAATAACTATAGCTGATAATATATGCTGCTATCTTATTATAGGTTACTTATGAAGGTTTTCAACCTTCTTAGGTGGAAGCTCTAGGTCCATGTCTAGACCAACTTACAAGTTTTGATGTCGTGGAAGAGCCAAAGGACTCGGTCACTGTGAACCGTGTTTCGGGCAGTTTCACAAGTACTCTAAGTCACCCAACTCGATTCAACTGAATGGTCTTTGCTTATTGTCTACATGTCTATGTTACTTTTGTCGTATTTTACTTTTACTTCATGTCTGGTTTACATAGTAGTTAATTAAAACGTAATTGAATAATTATTTTCGAGATTCACCCGTTCTGGTATCAGTTTCGAATACATCTTTGCTAGAGTTCATAGACTGTTGGCCAGTATAGGCTGCCTGGATATATATTTCATGTTAATGCTTTGTTGGTGTCTTCATTGACTCGGTTTTCCTGCAGTTACAAGCATGGTTTAAAAAAACGGCCGAGGCGCGCCTCAGTTCGGAACGGAAGGAAAACGCATATGAGGCGGCGCCTCAGGTTCAGATATTAAACGGACGCCTCAGTTGAGTGAGGCGGGGCGGCCGAGGCGGTACGAATATGGCGAGGCGTATACGTTTTTTTTAGGCGGTATAAATGATGGATTAGGGTTAACAAAGGCTGGTTAAATCTCGAAGAAAAAAATAAAGGTTAAATGCAAAAACTGGCCCACGCGTGCCTGGGGTTTTCGGGGCTGCATTCGTGTCCGCGGGACGTGTGGGCATGCACGAGTTCAATTAAATTTCAATTCAGAAACTCATTTTTTGTACCCCCCCTGCGCGCGGGTAGGACTTGTGGTAAAACATGTCATAAAGCTACAATGGAGTAGTAAAGACTTTACCTTATAAACAACCACTCACTTTGTCCCCACACCGATGTGGGACAAAGTATTTACCACCTTTTGAGACTTTCATTCACACACCCAACATATAAGCCTTTGCTACTAACTATTAGTTTTTGTTAAAGGAATCCTGTTAATAATATTGCTGCTGTTAATTATATTGCTGCTGTTAATAATCATTTTATTATCTCTGTTAATATTGCTGCTGTTAATTTACTTGCTGTTAGTGTACGCTCAAAGGAATCCTGTTAATAATATTGCTGATTTGAATCTTCTTTTATGTTTTTAACTGCTGATTTGATGAGAAAAGTCATTTTTTGATGTTAAGTATTTATTATTTTATGATATATATAATTTTAATATTTATTTATTAATACCGCCTCAGCCTTACGCCTCGTTCCGCCTCAATACTTACGCCTCGTGAGGCGAAGGGAAAACGCCTCGATACTCGTTTCCGTTTTTTTAAACCTTGGTTACAAGGTGGTTTTGAATGTCATTAACTCGGTTTTAATAAATGATAATTGGCTAAGCCTAAGGCAATGAATGTGATGTGTTTTTGTTGTCTTGAAGTAAGTTGAGAGGCTGTGTGGAGCCGATTTGGGGCTGCTATGATATGAAGGTGGCAAACTCTACGGTCAAAACTCATATAAATTTCCTTTTTTATGTCAGAATGCTACATATCTAATCATCCGGGGCATGAAAACGCAGAAGCTATGTGCAGCGGACTTCCACCACGCATGGCATGGGCGAACTATTAGAGGCACATCCTGAGGTACTTAAGTTGCCACACAATTACACTATCTTAATGATTACAATATGTGTTTTGAGCAGGTGGCATAATAGGTGGGATGGGCTGGTTGGATAATGGGTCCAAATATGTAATTGTTAATATGGTTCGGATTAGGTTGATAAGACACTTATTTTTTCTCTGTTTTCAAGTAATCAATGCTTTAAATATGATTCGGATTAGGTTGAAAATACACTTATTTGACCCATTATATAACCACTCTGATCCCTTATCTTTCCTCTAATAGCCTCTTGCATGATAATCTTATTTTTATGTCATGAGAACTGATTGTGTTTAAATAATTTCAACTAGAGGTCTTTGGCCATTGACAGTCTCACATTTAAATATTCCCCCCACCAGTCCCACCTTTCACTATTTTTCCTACACCGGTCCCCCGTTAAAAAACATAACGGAGTTATGTTTATTTCCAAATTACAAATTTTTTTACGGCTTTTGATCAGAACGACAATACGAGTCCATTGATGTAAAACTTACCTCGAAACGGTGATCTAAACAATGAAAACAACACTTCAATTCGGGTGTTTAAATTTCCAATTAACAAAAATCAAGTCATTTGGAGCACCATTTCGAGGTAAGTTTTACATTAATGGACTTGTATCGTCGTTCTGGTCAAAAGCCTTACAAGATTTGTTTGTAATTTGGAAAAAAAGCTTCATTAAGTTTTTTTTAACAGGGGCCAGTGTAGGAAAAAAATGTGAAAGGTGGGACTGGTGGAGGGAATATTCAAAGGTGGGACTGTCAATGGCCAATGATGTGACAACCCGAAATTTCAAGTCCTTTCATTTACGTATCTCTTGTGTGGCAAACCTGTTTTGATGATTTATTTAGGTTATGAAAGGTGTAACAGTTTGAAAGATTGATCCTAATGAATATGTAGTTGTGCATTGTGTTTGTAAATGCATTAGTTATCGTTTAATAAAAACCTTTAATGGCAAAGCCACTGCCCGACGAATCATAGGACTTTCGTCGCTGACTCTTATCGATGAAAATGATCTTTCGCCACCTTTATGCCCGACGAATCTTATGTTTCGTCTGGGGTGTCTTTCGTCGGCCCACAGCCCATGTTTGGCCCAACATCATTTTTATATATTAACTCATTACGTAACTAGGCATAAGTTTTGACGGTAAACCCTAGAACACATTCCCTTATGTGCGGCGACAACCTTGAGTCCTCGAAGCCCTCTATATCGATCAACTTATCGTTCCTTCTATCTCGGTTAGTGTTTAACCATTATTGATAGTTGGGTTGAAATCATCATTGACTGTTTGTTTGAAATCATTATTAACTGTTGCTAAGTAATGCTTGGATCATGATTGGATGATGTTTTTGATAATAATAAATCTATGTGATTATCAGTTATGGTTGTGTATGGTGTGTAAATTAGGGTTTCATGATTATGATCGTATGTTTAGAATGTGTGGTTGAACATGGTATGTAACTCTGATGTACTTAATGATTAGGAATTGTGGGATTAACAAACTGATGATTGTTCGATTAGTAGGATGATTCACATTATAAATTATTAGTTATAATTGTGTGGCAGAAATCATGAACTGGTAACCGTCTGTTAGGGTTAGTGACGAAACACCGTTGATGTAGAATCAGTGTCGACGAAACTCTGGACCTTTCGTCATGTATTGAATCCGACGAAAGATGGGTCTTTCGTCATGATTGGACCCCGACGAAAGGTGGTCCTTCGTCGCATGGGAAACGAGTTGAACAGTAGGTGACTTATGTTGTGCATGTTATCTAACTGTTATGACTGTTGCATGAGAATAAAGTTACCTAGAAATAAGGAACCTGTGTAGACTGATGGGTGATGTCTAATATGAATAGCCAATGCAACTGTGAATGTTATTGCATGATATACACAAGGATGTGGATTGTTGTGTGAAATGTAAACTGTTTAATTACATAAAGTAACGTATTTCGAAACTGATATTGATTGGTAACCTCGTTAGGGTTGGTTGATTAACTTGGAAACGGGTAACTTAACAAACCGAGCAAACCAAGATGAGTTCACTGCTCTTTTTCCAAGCATGCGTCCTGGGGAGGGACATCTGGTAAACGTTCCGGGGAGGAATGTCGGGTAATGGGTTTGACTAGAATGTTAAACCTGGGTTGTTGGTTAATACACGTATATCTATCACTCAAGTCCCTCCTACCGATTGTTGCTTGTAGGGCAACGGGGTATTAGTTAATAGCGTTATTTAGGTTTGGCACCCTCACACCGCACCGAGGAGGTCGGGAGTGAACTAATGACCCCCATCCTGACCATTGCTTTGATAGAGGCATTGGGGTTTAGGGCAAATAATCTGAAGCCATCGGCGGTAAACGTGTGATTAACAACAATGAATCTCACTACAAAAAAATGTCATTTAGTGGCACACTTTTAGTATCATTTACCTTTTATGCCACTAATTTAGGTTTTTAATGGCACTTTGCGTATGCCATAATTACTTAGTACACACTTTTAGTGGCATTTAGCTTTTGTATTAATAATTTAGATTTTCAATGGCACTTTACATATGCCACTGAATAGTTCAAGCATCTCTTCTCAAACATTTCCTAAATCGTTTTATTAAAACAATCCCCAAAAAAATATTCACACCAAATTCCTGATCTCCAAATTCATTCTCTAAATAAACGTAAGATCATTTTCATAAACCGTAACAAGCATATATATAAGTTTTAAGAAAATAAAGATATGAGCATGCATTTATGTATACTTTTTAGAATATATAATATATAAAAGATTTAGTATGTGGTACATTTTTGAAAATATAGTATACTTTTCACGATTTTTATCTTAGTTTTTTGAGTAAATTTCAAATTTCGTCCTTTATGTATGTCTAAAATATCAAATCATGTCCTTTGTCTTTAATATCTTCAAGAAACATACTTAATGTTTGAAAAACCATTCAGGTTATGTCCTTTACCCAAAACCTGGTTTGTTTTCCCAGTTAAGTCAGGTCATGTGAGAGGCACATGAGGGTATATTGGTCATTTTACCTAAATGGGTCCGAAACACAATATTAAACATAAAAAAACTCAGATCCGATCTAACAAACACGTCTGTGTGCGAATTAGGTCAAAGTTATCCCCACAAACTCTCAATCATCATCTTCTTCTTCTTAGCTCTCAAGCCCTCCATAGCCACACCTCACCCTAATTGTCTTGATTCTCCACCAAATCAAACCGATCTTGAATGATTTTTCACAAAGAACAAGATTCTAACCTTCGTTTGATCCGATTCGCACCCGATTGCAATAAATCATAACATTGTGTGAGGAACCCTAATTTCCAAATTTGGGGTTTTTCGTTTTGGAGTGAAGTTTGTTGAATCTGAAGCATATTCTAGCATATCTAAACATAAAATGTACGTTTTATTCATTATTTTGCTAGTGTGTTGAAGGTAAGTGGTTATTTGTATGAGACATGAAGGACACTTGAATCTCTATATGCGAAACTGAGATCGTGAAGCATGTTATTGTGGTTTGTTGCAATCGTTGAACCGGCGTCGTCGAGAACTGGCCGGAACGGCGGTGTTGCAATCGTTGAACGTTGTGGAATCTTCGTTCAAGTTGCAGTGGTGTACGGAGCTATGGCAGTGGGTTTAGATCCAACAACTGGCGGAGCTATGACGGGGCGGTGGGCGGATCTGTGTCGACAAGGAAGCTGTGGCGGTGGTGTACGGAGCTATGGCAGTGGGTTTAGATCCGTTCGTCTCTTGGTTGGGGCTCGATTTTAGATCCGTTCGTCGGATGTTGCAGGTGGTTCAGAACCATGACCGTGACGGTGGAGGTCGTGATGGTGTTGGTTTGATCAGAGGTGGATGGTAGTGGGGTGGGTGGTGGCGGTGGTGGGGTGGTGGTGGTGGTTCTAGAGGGAGAAAGAATGTGAAGAGAGAAGAGAGAAGACAAATCTTCTGATTATATCAAGTATATATACATATATAATTTTAAAATTATTTTATTATGTATATAAAATAATTTTATTAAAAAACAATAAATAAAATAATTTTATTTAGGTAAAATGACCAATATACCCTCATGTGCCTCTCACATGACCTGACTTAACTGGGAAAACAAACCAGGTTTTGGGTAAAGGACATAACCTGAATGGTTTTTCAAACATTAAGTATGTTTCTTGAAGATATTAAAGACAAAGGACATGATTTGATATTTTAGACATACATAAATAACGAAATTTGAAATTTACTCTAGTTTTTTTATAGAATACATTTTTAGCTTAAAAGCTAAAATCAACAATACTTTTGATTTCCCTCTCAAAAGTTTTAATTTCCCTCCAATACTCGCTTCCTCAATTCAATCTTTTAATAATTATTTTCCTTACCTAATCTGATTCTAGAATCCAAACCCTAAACCTAACCGTGCCCGTTACCCCTGCCCCCTCCCCATTCCATATCTTGTCTCTTGTAACAACGGTGGCTTCCGCAATTCTTAGGGCGTCAGTTTTTACTGCTAGGGTTAGTTTACGGTTGAGTTGAGCAACGACTATGGTAGAAATTACAGTATGTGAAGGCTCCTCAAGGTTTTTGGCAACACAAAGAAGGATATTCGAACGATTTTTGGTTAAAGAAAGGGCATTTGTGTCCTCCTATGAACATTCCGGTGGAGGAGACGCGGTCTTGACGCTGCCTTAGATGTCGTAGACACCGAACTGAAAGGGGAATTCATTGGCAACTTTTTGGCCCAGTGAAATTCGAGCTCTGTTATCTTCAATTCGTACATTGAATCGTAAGAAACCATCTCCTATTTAATTGTGTTTAACCAATTACGAGCAAACAACTGATATTCATGGTAATATGAGTAAAAAATCTCTTTTTTACGTAGTTATTCTTTTTTGGTTGCGAATTCAAAGACTTTTTATTTATGGTTTGCAATATTGTGATATTTACGTTGTAGGTTACTGTTGATACATATTATGTGGATACGACTCGGCTCGGTTCGACTCGGCTACGAAGTGAAGGCCGTAGTCAAGACATCCTCCTGTCTTGACTCGGTATGCGATTGACTTCGTAACGTACGAAATTGCTACTGCGTGTGTGCAGTATGCAATTAGTATTGCTTATGTGTTTATTATGTTTGTTGTCTGCTTGTTTGAAGTCCAACATGAGACAAGGCCCAACATGTTAAGCCCAAGCCCATATGAGACGAAATCCAGGGATTTCGTCCAAGTCCTTTGTGATGAAAACACTTTTTGGTGAAAACCCTTTTGGTGAAAACCAAATGAGACGAAAACACTATGGGACGAAATCACTGTGATTTCGTCCAGATCTTGGATTTCGTCAGTGGGTTTTCGTCTGGGACTTGATTTCGTCATGTGTGTTACTATATAAACACAGCAAACAGACATAACACAGTGAGGCAAATCTGAATAGATTTAAGAGCGAACACTGTAAACACACACACACAACTGAGAGTTTATAGGTTTATCTTGTAAACATTGCTTTGTAACGGTTTCATACGAGTTAATACAATGGAGTGTTAATCGTTGAATCTTTGTGTTTGTGTTCGTAACTTGGTTTAACTCACCCGTTTGGATTCCGCACTTTCGGGTTTGTCGAAAAACAGGGAATAGAGGTTACTCGATCCTCCGAGTGGACCTACAATTGGTATCAGAGCATTGGCTCGATTCCTTGTTAAAACCAAGTTGATTTTCTTGTGTTTTTCTTGATTTTGAGCTTTGAAAACTCATACATTTTCTGAAAAACCTTGTAAAAACCTTGAAAATCTTGATTGTTTTGCTTATAGTTCATATAAAACCTTGTTATAACTCTTGTATACATGTTAGTTTTGGGTTTTTATTGAACTTTATTTGCAAAAGTGTGTTCGGATATTTTCAGGAAACTTGTATCTTCATCTAGTTCATCACATCTTCAAGTTGTTCTTGAATAATATTCATGTTTGATCTTTATTTGTGTCTGATGTTTGTGTTTGTTGTTTGATTATTAAACAATTGTTTGACTATTGTTACATAAAAATGATGATGGTTTATTGAAAAGGAGAAAAGCATGGCCGAAAGTATGTTGAGTTTGAAAATTGAAGTCTGACAAGTCTGATAAAAGTATGTTGAGTTTGACAATTGAGCCACTAGAAGATTGTTTTGTCAGAAGATAAGGTTAAAGATAAGTCTTTAATTGTTGAATAATATTTGATTTGTCTTCACTTGTCCACGAAATCACCAATTACTTTCATTCAGTCAACGAAATCAGTTAGTCAACAACATCATGCTGGATGAAATCACTACTTTGGCCGAAATCCCTTATCACCTAAAACCTTCCTGGCCGAAATCCCTTATCATCGAAAACCTTCCTGGCCGAAATCCCTTATCACCGAAATCCCTTATCACCGAAAACACTTATGTTTTCAGCAAAACAGTTCAGCAACAAATTCTTATTTTCGTCAAAAGCAGATTCAGAGACGAAAACACCAACTTGTTCACTCCCTGGCCGAAATCACTCCCTTATCGACGAAATCCATTCTGGGCCGAAATCACTTCAATTGGACGAAATCCATTCTGGGCCGAAATCACCTCTTGTTTTCATCAACCATCAGCAACGAAATCACCAACATCAGTCAACGAAATCACCTACATCTACTCAACGAAAACATCTGATTTCGTCAACTTGTTACTCAACGAAAACCTTTACAATTTCATCATTCATATTTGTGATATTTCTAACAGGAGATTTTTATTTCTTTGTTAACTGTTTGTTTGAGTGATTTAAACAGGTTTTTCATCAACATACATCAAAATGAATCCAAATTTGTGGGGTCCTACGTCAACTGCAGAAAGCAAGTATAGTAGTACCGGTTTATCTCCATCATGGGCTGAATCTCCCGCACCTGCATCTTCGCAAGCGAATCCAACGTCGACAGGTCAATGGGCGTTTGTTTCAAATCAAACTCTAAGTATTCAAAGTATACTCCTAAGCGAAAGCGAGACCGGAAGTCTAAATCGCCCACCGAAACTGATGCACATAAACGAATATCCTGGATGGATAGATAGATTCCATACATATGTGCTCGGGCAAAACACGAAATTGTGGTTATGCTTTATTACAGATTTCGATCAAGCTATTGAGGTTGCCGCTTCAACTGCTGCGACATTTGCCGATCTTTCAGAAGAACAGAAAAAGAAATATGATTTAGAAAAGAAAGCATATGCTATTCTGACTCAGGCGTTGAGCAAATATATATATCATCAGTTTGTCAGTTTCAAGACGACAAAGCGAGTATGGGATGCATTGAAGACAAGGGGTCTAGGAAATGAAAAGTCACGTCAATTGCGACATGATTTACTCAAGAAGGGGTTTGATGGCTTCACTTGTATGGAAAATGAATCTTTGGGAGATATGACAAGTCGATTTCATCACTTGCTGACTGAATTGAGAACTTATGAGGTAGTAACAACTCCAATACAGGTTGTCACAAAGTTTACCGATGCATTGCCACCTCAATGGAATGGTTTCTTGGAAATCCTGAATTACAATGCCACATTGGCTACGACAAACATCAATGACTTCGCTCAGCTCTTGGAGAACAAAGATCAGGAGGAAACCCTAAAGGCGAAAAGGGTTCCAGTGCGACAAAATCCTGATATGTATTATGGAACTTCTAGCACTTCTGCAATACCAGTGCGATAAAGTCCTCCTGATATGTATTATGGAACTCCTAGCACTTCTGCAAGACCGGCTTCACACGCTCCACTTCAAACGGCATTTGTCACAAGCACAGATCTGTATGGCAATCAGATACAAGTTCCTGTAAAGCCAGCTCCAACAACAGATATGTATGGATATCCACTTCCACCTTCCTCAATACCAAAGGTTGTTGCACCAACCACAGATTTGTACGGCAATCCACTACCTGTGCAACAGCAAGCCTGTTATGGTAGCACGTCATCAGCTGGTCAGCCATCTAATACAGTACGACTGGACACATCAAGTTTCTACAAAGTTAGCGTTGAAGTAGCTAAGGATCACATGGAGATATTGAACACATTGGTGAGCGCGTATTGTGGGTTGATAGCAGGTCAGATCGGGAACATCAATCTGACTCAAGAAGATTACCAGCAGATAGATAAAGAGGAGATGGATATGATGGACATCAAATGGGCTTTCGCCAGTGCTGTTAGGCGGGCTAAAGACTTCATGGAACGGACGGGTAGACAAAGCCATTTTAAGCGTGAATGCACAAAGCCAGCTCAACATGGTCATTTTAAGCGTGAATGCACAAAGCCAGCTCAAGTATGGGTTCGACAAGCAATCCGTCAAGTGCTTTAACTGTGGTGAACGTGGTCATTTTAAGCGTGAATGCACAAAGCCAGCTCAACATGGGAACCAGAATCCTTTCAGAGGTCAAGGCAACCAGGCGAATCAGAATCAAGCAAGGAATGATGATCGCACCTTGGTCCCTGCAAACAATCAAGCAGAACCATCGAACACCAATCAAGCTCTTGTGGTGCAAATAGACGAAGGTTGCGACTGGTCAATGCAATTAGGCATTGGTGATAAGGGAGGAGCAGCTTGTTTTGCTGAAGCTGCTAAAGATTTGAAGCACGCCAGTGGTGGAGAATCTTCCGCCAGTGGTGGTGAATCTTCAGATGAAGAGAGTTCTGGTGATTCAAGGAGTTCAAATGAGGAAGTCTCAACCTCAGGCGAAGATTTTTCTGATGATGTATCTAGTGGGAGAATCGATGAAGATATCGATGAATTGTTAGGAGAAGCTGCAGCAAGGAATGATAGAAGATCTATTCTGGTGGATCAAACTGCTTATTCTTCTTCTTCTTCTCTTCTTTCAACCTTTATGGCTAATGGCAGCAGTTTATCAAGCCAGGTATGTGTCGATGAACCAACTGTTGTTAATTGTGATAATTGTGCTAGCTTAAGTGTTAAATGTGCTGATTTAGATGCTAATATGTCTGAGTTGCAAAGCAAACATGATGCTTTAACTGCTAAATTGTTTGAATTGCAAAACAAACATGTTTCTTTTGATGATAAGTGGTGTGATTTGCAAAGCAAACATGAGGCTTTGCAAAACAAATTTGAAGTGACAAATATGCACAATCAAAAGTTGATAGTGGATCTTTCGAAATGCAAAGAGGCTAACATGTTTTATGAAAACCATGAAAAGGAGTTTAAAACGACAGTTGAAAATTTAAGAAAAGATAAAACCGAACTGACAAAAATGGTTTCAAGAAAACAAACTGACATAAACCTTTATATCAATCGTCTTGAAATCATGCAAAAAGAGTTAGCATGTACAAAGTGTGAAAGTGAGGCGATCCGGCTTAAGCTAGACAGTTATTCAAACTCTAGATACGTGCTGGATCACATTATTGACACACAAAAGGAAAAAAAGGATGTCACGTGTATTGGATATAAGAAATTTCCACCACCTGTTAGACAAAATTTTGATGCAATGCCTGATGAGGAGTATAGAACTCATTATGAAGAATCTGTTCATTTAGACATTGAGGAATTTGCAACGGGACTTGGATATAAACCGGAAGTATCACCAGATTCGGATGTGTTAGCAGATACAAGTGTGTCTTATGCTGAACAAAATCAGGATCCTCCAGTCATTGTTGAGGATACTGATTCTTCAGATGATGAATCTAATGTAGGATCGTGAAACGACCTAACGAGTCGATCAGAAGAGTGCTCAGACCGAATCAGAGGCGGAATTCATTGATTCGGTCTTCGTTTAGCTTGTATTCACTAATAAATGTCTTGTTTATTGATCTTGAACAATTTACAGTACAGAGACACTTCGACAGGGCTTCGCCGTCGGAAATCAGAAAGTTAGAAATGAGAAAGTTTGAAGGGTATTTATAGGGAAGACCCTCCCGTTTGAAGATGGCATGACATGCTTCAAACGGTCACCCCTTCAAACTGTCATGACACTTTCAAACTAGACCTCTTCAAACTAGCAGGCTTCAAACTAGCAGCCTTCAAACTAGCAACCTTCAAACTAGCAGTCCGAGACTCGATATAAGACGAAGTCGACAGATGTATGCACCAACAGACTCCCCCTCAAATGTTGACGAGTCTTAAGTGTCGAGTCTTCGCATCTTCAGTCTTTATCGATCTTTTGTCTTTCTTAGCATATACCAGGATCTTCTATTTGGCTCTAACCTCGTGAGACTCCACCTCTCATCATGATGGGATCGCTGTCTGGAATTAGCTATCACCTTAAGATCAATCCCTGGCTTTATCTCTGATCAGCTCATTTCCTGCACACATTTTCTCATCAACACATAAGTTTTTACTTAACTCAATAAGAAAAACTTACTAGTAATAGTTACATCAAGTTCAAATTAATGATCTTGATTAACTAAACAATCATTCTTTCTCAAAATCAGTTTCTTCTTGTAAACGCACACTCCCAAACCAGTTCATCATGTTCAGTACTTGAAATTTTGAAAATCAGCTCTTCAACATCAGTTGTCGAAAATCTTTTTGGAATTTTCAAAAATTTATGCTAAAACACACTAAAATCTTTTTGGATTTTTTTTAAATAGAAAGAAATACAGTAAAGAAATATTTACAGACAATATTTTTGTGAGTTTGTGTAAGAGGATCATATCAGTTTTTGTGACCAATCACTAGCACCGTTAAGCTTTAACATTTTAAGTTCTAAACGATTCACGTTGATTGACGATATTGTTGTCCACTTAAACTCAATCTAAAAACTTTTGAAATGCTTACCGATACGTTAAGTTATATTAAGATAGCACTAAGTTCTTATGAACCCCACGATCTCAGCATATCCCCTCATCATGCAATACACTGACTCAAGCAATGCCTTTAAACTTTTATCAACCATGATTTGTGCGAAAACAAAGCAGAAAGTTTAAACATTAACAATCAGGTCGATACTTCCGTATACGCATAGAAAGTCCAATGTTTAAACAAAATAAGAAAATAAAAATAAGTTGAAGTTGTTTAGGCTTTAACCACCAGGTCGATACTCCCGTATACGCAGAGGAGGTCCAAAGCTTAAACGAAACACCAAAGAAAATAAAGCAGAACGTTTAGGCAACAACATCCAGGTCGATACTCACGTATACGCAGAGGATCTCCGATGCTTAAACAAAATAAAGAAATAAAACAAGTTTAAATCTTTGCAAAATAAAATGCACAATCACAGCGACTTTTCAGCAAAGTTGTGAAAGTTCACAAACTTAACCAGTTTTATGTCTTTCGACAATCAGCGATTACTAAGTAGGTACACAATCAAGAAGGACAAAACTAAGTACTATGCTTTTGACCATGTTTCCCACTAGAACTAGGCTTTTTCATTTAGGTTTGTATCGTTATCGCAAATCTACTAGTCTAGCTGAGCCTATCGTCACATCGTTAGTGAGACCGTTTATCACATTTTATCTTTCCATTTCTTTAGCATGCTGTGACAGTCCAACTGATCTACTATCATTTCCTCTTTTTGACAACAAAACTCATTTTTGCATTTTTTAATGTTTTTGACATTTTCAAATTTTAAAAATTTTTAAAAATTTTTACTCCCCCTAAAATCAAAATATGTTTCAATTTTGATTTTCTGGGAAAATTTGAAAACAAGCTGTACAAGAAATGTGACAACATGATGAGAATCACTTCAATTCTCCATTCTCTTGGCTTGAATCAATCAGAACTCCCCCTGACAACAAATCATTTTCCCATTATGATTTTAAAACACTTAAGTTTGTTTTAATCAAAATGGTTTTTCCGGAAAATAAGTTTTGTGTGTCTTTTCACAAATACGGGGTTTCATCCATCACCTTGTTCTTCTTCAATCACTTGTAAAAAACTAACATTTTTAAGATCAATTCTCAAACATCACTTGTAGAAAATCAAGTACAACTTAATGTCCCTGATTTACCACTTGTAAGTCGAAATATCACTTTCGTGAATTTCTCAAGAAAAATGCCGATTAATGTTCCACGCTTACCAACCTGGGAACTCCGGCAAGTCAGGTTTTTCATTTAAACAGATTCACCCAAGCCTGACGGTCCTTGGGTGATTTCAAATTCTTGTTTAACAATGTTGAAAAATTTGCATCATCCATTGTTAAACCTGAATTCTCTATTTTTACCTCAACCAATGGCTCCTCTGGCTTTGACGAACCAGAATCATTGCCTGCACATGGCTTGTCTGAATTTGACCTGTCAGATTCATCGCCTGAAGGTGGCTTGTCTGACTTTAATACATCAGATTCATCGCCAACCATTTTCTTCTTCTTCTTTTCTTCTTTCGTCCTCAGATTTGTATCTTATGAATTCGTCTTTCTTGACTTTGCAATCAAGGAAGTCGATTCATCAGAACTCTTATTTTTAACAGATGAACCCGAGGACAAAATCTTCTCGAGATACTCTCTCGCCTTCTTTCTCTTCTACCTCAGTCTGTCTTTTTGCCCCTGAGAAAGCTTCACTTTCTTTTCTTGAACTTTAGGTTTTTGAACCTTCTGTTCTTTGAGCTTGACGTTGACTGGAATCTTTACCTGCTTCTGAGATTCAGCCCTCGATCTTCCATTTGATCTCCTTGGGCAATCTCTGGCAATATGGCCAATGATGTTGCAGTTAAAGCATCTTCTTGACTCAAATCTCCAACTCTGGCAGTTAACAGCAATGTGTCCTTGATAACCACATCGGTAACACACTCTGTTATCGTACCAATCACCATTTTCAGTCCAAACATTCAGATCATAACACTGTTTGGCTTGGTGATAATCCTTGCTCCTCTTGTTTGCTGGATTTGACTTTTGAGCACTGTGGTCCAACCTGCACCACTTATTGCCAACAATTTTAGAGTTTTCATTTTTCGATTTTTGTAATTTTTCATTGCGATTGGATGATCGATCCGATGAGCTTTTATTATCTTTTTGAACATTTTTCTCATTTTTAATTTTTTGTTTCTGTTCCACTTTCTTCTTCAAAGGTTTTTGCTTAGAGCATTCTCCCTTTTCAGTCGATCGTAGAACAGTTTCTTGGAATTTTTCTTTTAATCTCAAAAACAAATTTTGTTTTTCAATTTTATCTTTTTCATCATCAGATTTCTCATCACAATCTTCAACTTTGACATTGTCAAAGTTTGTGACATTGTCACTTATTGAAACTGAATTAACAGGTTTTGGGCAAGGAATAGCTGAAGTATTCACAAAAACCTTCAACTTTTCTTCCCATTCCCTGATTTTACCTTCTAACTCTTTGATTTTCTTTTGAGCACATTCTGCTTCCTTTTCAAATCGAATAATCTTTTCAAGATGAGAATTGATTGCAATTTGTTTTTCAAGATTGTTTTTACCAAACAAATCTCTCTCATCTTCTAAAATTTTTATTTGACTTTGAAAAAAATTTTCAATCTTCGATTTTTCATTTTCAAAACTTTTAATTTTCTCTTCAAAAATTTTTGCTTTTTCTTTCAACTTCTTGTTTTCTGATGTCAAACTGTTCAAATCATTTAACAGTTTAACATTTTCAACTTTTAGCTTTTCACAATTTCCCTGTAAATCCAGAATCTGTTTTACATCAGTTTGCTTCTCATCTTTCAACTTCTCGACTTCCGATTTCAAACTTTCCGCATCCTTCAAGAGTTTGTGAATGTAAGTCTTAAAGCTGTCACATGTAAAACACACTGATGCAGAATTTGAAGATTCATTCTTTACAGATTCTTACTTCTTTGACATTTCCTTTATCTCTGTTTTGTATGTTCCTGCACAAAAAATTTTAACGAAATCAAGAGGATTCAGATTCTCATCAATATAACAACCCCTTTTCATATCGTATGTCAGATTACTTTTTGCAGCAAGACATACATTAACTCTTCTTTTCATTTCAAGAATCAACTTCAAATCCATTTTCATCAAATTACTTTCCAAAGCTTTACACAATTCTTTCCTTTTCTTTCCATTTTCAAATTCTTGAGTTTTAAGTATACTGATGCACCTTTTTAGTTGTAATTTTGAAAAATTTGAATCCTTTCTTAAAATTTTTCAAAAATTCACTCCATTCAAAAGGTAAAGCATCTGCAAATTTTTCTATCTTTTCAACATCTGATAGAAATATCTCATGATCTTTTAAGTAACCAAGTAAAACATTATATCGGTTTACTAGATCATCCAATGTTTCATTTTTCAAGCACACAAAATATTTAAACCTTTTCTCCCATCCAACCTTTTTCACATTTCTATAACTATCGTCCAAATACCCCATATACCAATCATTTAATCTTTCAAGATCATGATTTTCCATCTCATCAAACATCATTTCCATTTTTCAAATAATCCCGACAAATTTTACTCAAAACACACTTTCAATTTTTTCGAGTATAAAGTGGGTTGCACTAAACAATGATTTGTATCATAATATAATCACATTCAAACTTATTTTTGAAAATAGCAGACACACTTATATGTTCAACATGCAATGAATCATAGTATCACGTGACATATTATCAATTCATGATCAAACATTAACTATCAAAACACATGTACTGACAACTTTATACACATTTCAATGAAATCACTTTTTCACATGCAAAGTAGATCGATAAATTGATTATGACTATTATCAAGAATCACATGCAAATGGATATAATCAAACACTTTTGTCGACAAATTCACATGTCACAAACAAATCTGATTGGACCATTCTTATGTTCACATGCAATACTGATATGGTTCTTATCCTAAATTCAAGTGATGATGTTTAACCGACAATTTAATTCAATTATCACACAATTCGATGCACTTTCAAACGGTACCCACAACTCGATGTACAATCACGTGAAGACTGAAACACTTTCAAACAGGAACCATGTTTCAAACTGTCATGTTGGCAACTTTCAAACTGGATGGCTAGCTTCAAACGGGATGGACAGTTTCAAACGGTCACAATGTATTTTCAAACTGTAAGATGACAGTTTCAAACTGTCAGGTCATGTTTCAAACGGTCAGACTCTGGTTTCAAACGGGAAGGTGCATTTTCAAACTGTCACGTCCAGTTTCAAACAGGAAGGTGCATTTTCAAACGGTAAGATGCATTTTTCAAACTGTCACGTCCAGTTTCAAACAGGAAGGTCAGGTTACGTTCAAACGGTCACCAATTTTTATGCCATTTTTACCAGTTTTACTTCGAATTTAGAGCTGAAACTTTCAAGGGTTTGTTAAAATGTACTTTTACACGTTCTGTGAAAGTTGTAGCCGATTTTAACCGTGAAAAGTATTAATTTTTGTGAAAGAAGGTGTAGAAAATCAGAATTTGCTAGCGAAAACGAGCTAAGCGGTAAGAACTCTTCCTCCTGAGCTCTGATACCACTTGTAGGATCGTGAAACGACCTAACGAGTCGATCAGAAGAGTGCTCAGACCGAATCAGAGGCGGAATTCATTGATTCGGTCTTCGTTTAGCTTGTATTCACTAATAAATGTCTTGTTTATTGATCTTGAACAATTTACAGTACAGAGACACTTCGACAGGGCTTCGCCGTCGGAAATCAGAAAGTTACAAATGAGAAAGTTTGAAGGGTATTTATAGGGAAGACCCTCCCGTTTGAAGATGGCATGACATGCTTCAAACGGTCACCCCTTCAAACTGTTATGACACTTTCAAACTAGACCTCTTCAAACTAGCAGGCTTCAAACTAGCAGCCTTCAAACTAGCAGTCCGAGACTCGATATAAGACGAAGTCGACAGATGTATGCACCAACATCTAATGATACTGACTCAGCACAGTCAGATGCAGTGATCAAAGAAGAGGACATACCTCTCGAGAATCATATTCTATGTGATCCTCCCGCAAAACCTGCTACGACTGTTCTGACCGAGTCCACGTCTACTTCCTCACAAGAGTCTGAGAGTGTGAATTTGCTGTACACTCTTATTGGTGATGATAAAATCTACTCTGACAAAGATTTTCCTATTAAGAATGTTAATCAATCTTTAATTAGTAAAATTTTTGAGGATTCAACAAGTAAGTTCTTGGGAAAGACAGGATCACATGTTGTGGTAACACAATGTCCTCTGATTCCAAAAGCTGAAATTCGCAAACAAAATGGTAATAAAAAATTACCAACTGAGAAAGTTCAGCAAAATCGCACCAAACCTAAAAGTAACTCACCGACTCAATGGCAAAAGAAACAGACCAAGAAAACGGACAAGAAAGTGAACTTTGTGAAATCGAAGGGAACATATAAACTTGAAACATTTTTAAATAAATCTAACTTAGATCATGTCATTCAAGTTAATTCTTTGAAAAGAAACGAACCAAACAGTTCAAAACCTAGTACCTCGGGTTCACAAAGTTCATCGACAAGACAATCACATGATACTACGGAGTTTGTAGAACGTAGATCATGTTTTTCATGTGGCACATTTGGACATATTATTCGAAATTGTTCATATCTTCATAAACAAAAAGCCAAAGTTGATGATCCCCGTGACCAAATTGACCGCAAGCGACTGTTTCATCAAAACCAGATCCCCGTCTTGTAAAAGAAAGGGAAAAGAAACAGAAACGCCAACAGGTCAAGAAAATTGAAAAGGCGATTAAAACCGACGTGGTTAACAAAACATTTGTTTCTGTCAAACCAGACAATTCAAAAACTTCAGACAATCATGAAGTTAAGATTTTAAAGAATAACACTGGTAAAACAAAACAGACCTGGAAACCAAAAACGGTTATTGAATCAGGGGAACATCACAATTTCCACAACATCGAGAAGTTCAAGTAACTTACGTTGATGAAAATGGAAGACCCAAGACCACAAAGGCTTGGGTCCCCATCTCCAACTAATCATGTGAGTACATGTGCAGGGTGTTCCAGGAGGAACTTTCAGCAGTCATTGGATTGTTGATAGTGGGGCATCCAGACACATGACAGGCGACATGAAGCTTCTCTACGACGTTAAATCTATTAGAGGAGGTTATGTTGCTTTTGCTGGAGATAAAGGCGGATATATTACGGGAGAAGGAATGGTATCCAACGAGGTTGTAAGTTTTGACAAGATCAACTTTGTACAACAGCTTGATCACAATCTTCTCAGCGTTTCACAAATCTGTGATAAACATTTTTCAGTACACTTTGATGCAAATGGATGTTACGTGCTGAAACCCGGCTTCAAGATTCCAAAAGAATGGATTCTCTTATCTGCTCCAAGGATAAACGATTTGTATGTCCTTGATATGAGCCAAGCTATAACGACTGCACAAGCAACTTGTTTCATTACGGAAAAAGACTCAATCTCTTGGCACAGACGTATGGGTCACATTCACTTACGCAAAATGAATCATTCGGTGACGAATGAATTAGTGAATGGTGTTCTTCTTAAAAATTTCCATCTTCAAGACGTCTGTGTTTCATGCCAAAAAGGAAAGCAAACGAAGAAACGACATCTGACAAAGAAGATCAATACGGTGGCAGTTCCTCTTGAACGTTTGCACATGGATTTGTTTGGTCCTGTCAAGCACAAAAGCATTAGGAATGATCAATACTGCCTCGTGATAACGGATGATTATTCAAGATTTTCTTGGGTGGCGTTTATGGCTCACAAGAGTGCAACTTTCGGTATTATCAAAAACTTGATCATTCAGATTGAGAATTTGTATAAGTTGAAGGTTAGACGGATACGCAGCGACAATGGTACTGAATTTAAAAATCAAGCCATGGCGGAGTTTTGCACATCAAAAGGTATTCTTCACGAATTTAGTGCGGCTTATACTCCTCAACAGAACGGCGTCGCTGAATGTAAGAACCGTACATTGATCGAGACTGCTAGGACTATGTTGGTAGAGTCGCAGTTGCCCATTCCATTCTAGAGTGAAACTGTGGCCACCGCATGTTACACGATGAATCGAGTCCTTACAGTCAAAAGACACAAGAAGACCTGCTTCGAGCTTCTTAACAAACGGAAACCAGATTTGTCATATCTTGAACCGTTTGGAGCTCCTTGCACAATGATCGATCCTAATGGAAAGTTTGGGGCAAAAGCTATTGAAGGTCACTTTCTTGGTTATGCCACCCCTAACTTAAGAGTCTGGAATCTACAGACTAAAAGGGTTGAGGAATGGTCAGAAGTCAGAGTACAAAGACAAACTTTTCCAGTAAAAAATTCAGGTCAACCATGGATGTTTGAGTACGATGACTTTTTCAATTCGATCAGTGTTGAAGCAGTTGAAGAAAATGCTGTGACAAGGATGTTTTTCGAGAGTGACAACGCAACAGATTCACCGTTGGTTCGTCCAATTATTGTCAATCAAGAGCCATCTTCAGTGAACAACAATGCTCTCGACAATGAGGATTTTCATGATGCAACCGAACTGAACGAATCTTCAGAGGATGAAGAATTTCTAGATGCAGATCAAGAAGCTCCTACATCAGCTGTTCATGGTACTTCAGAGGCTACACCTCCAGTGGACGCCCCTATAACAGCTGAAGCTACTGCATCATCCTCTTCGTCAGTTCCGGGTATTGAATTGGTTGTTGATCTCAATCTCAACAATCTGGGTATTAATGTTCCTGTCCCAGATAACCCAGAAACTAGAATACACAATACCCATCCTCAACAAAACATCATAGGAAATGTACAAAGTGGCATACAAACAAGAAACATGTTGCGCAACAACAACAACGCAGGCTTGTATGCGGCGATTCGAGAATCTGGTCAACAAAACGATTGGTCTTTCGCGTGTTATGTCTCACAGGAAGAGCCAAGAACTTGGAAAGACGCTTTGAAAGATAACTCTTGGGTTGAAGCTATGTAGGAAGAACTGCAACAATTCCAGAAACTTGGTGTCCGGAAGCTCGTAGAGAAACCTGTTGGTTATAAGAAGATTGGTACCCGTTGGGTGTATAAAAGCAAAAAGGACGACCGTGGAATCGTTATTCGCAACAAAGCTAGATTGGTCGTTCAAGGTTTTCGTTAGATTGAAGGTATAGACTACAACGAAGGATTCAAGGGATCTTTCTGGCTTATGCCTCGTTCAAAGGATTCAAGGTTTACCAGATGGACGTCAAAAGTGCATTCTTACATGGTCTAGTGGAAGAAGAGGTGTATGTTGAACAGCCTCCTGGTTTTGAAGATCCTATCCATCCCGATCGGGTTTGGTTGCTGAACAAAGCTCTCTGTGGTCTACATCAAGCACCGCGAGCTTGGTATGCAACCTTATCTAATTCTCTGCTGGAGAATGGTTTTCGCAGAGGTCTTATCGATTGCGCTCTCTTCATAAAAGAACAAGATGGAGATCTTCTACTGGTTCATGTATATGTGGATGATATTATATTTGGTTCTACTAACAATGTTATGTGTAGGGATTTCGAGCGTGTAACGCAGGATAAATTCGAGATGAGCGCTATGGGGGAGATGACTTTCTTTTTGGTCTTGCAAGTGCAACAAACGAAGTCTGGGATTTTCATCCATCAGACTAAGTATGTCCAAGACATCTTGAGCCGATTCCAGATGTCCGACACATCGCCCATTGGTACCCCACAGCAGCAAAATCACAGAATCAATCCAGACTTGAAGGGTGAAGTTGTTAGCTCTTCATACTACCGCGCGATGTTTGGATCCCTTATGTACCTCACAGCATCAAGACCAGATATAATGTATCCAACATGCCTGCTAGCCAGATATCAAGTGAATCCGAAGGCCTCACATCTTGCAGCTGTAAAAAGGATTTTTCGTTATTTGAAGGGTTGCCCTGACACCGGTCTATGGTACCCTAAGGATGATAACTTTGAATTAGTCGCTTTCAGTGATTCTGATTTTGGCGGATGCAAAATCGACGGCAAATCCACAACGGCTGGATGCCAGTTTTTAGGAACTCGCCTCGTAACGTGGCAGTGCAAGAAGCAGACTTGTGTCGCTACATCAACTTGTGAAGCTGAATACATTGCTGCCTCAAGTTGTTGCTCCCAAGTCCTATGGATACAACAGCAAATGCGCGATTACGGTTTTGAATTCCTAACTACTCCTATTTTAGTCGATAATTCTGCTGCTTTATCTATCACTAGAAATCCTGTGCAGCATTCAAAGACCAAACACATCGAAATTAAGTATCACTTCATACGTGATTGCTTTGATAAAAGGCTAATCGATGTTGTTAAGGTCCACACTGATGACCAACGTGCCGACCTTTTTACCAAAGCATTTGATAAATCAAGATTTGACTTTTTATTATTGGTAAACGGCATTAAGGTCAAGCAAGAGTAATCCACATCGGAAAATCGTTTTTGTAAATATCTTTGTGTTTTTAAATTATTGTATGTTTGTTGATTTTAGGGGGAGTTAATCCAAATTGAAAATTCAAAAACATCGAAAAATTTCAAAACTCAAAAACAATAGAAAAACAAAAATGAGTTTCCTGGCGAGCAAAAGAGAAAATGATAGTACATCAGTGGTCTGTCTAAACCTCTTTAAACTAAAATGCAAAGTGAAAAACGATAAGCAGCTCTATATAAGATGTATCGGTAGGCTCACAATCATCTTAAAGTGTGCAGGGTGATATAAACTTAAATCGACTGAAGACTGTGTGGGAACCACTCATTGGCATATGGTCTTAGTACCGAAATTTCGTTTGAGAGATTGCCGAGGTTCTGAGATATGTGGTCTTTATGCTGTTTATCATCTGGGTATCATGGTTGTTTCTTTTACCGAAACAAACGGAGATGAAGTCTAGATCTTCCATGATACCGTACATACGTGTACATACTGCATACGACCTCAATAAGTGATCAACAATCACATGTCCACAAAATTAGTGATAATATATCACAGATTCTTTGCGGGAGTCAAGTTCGTCTCTTTGCTGTACGAAAGTACTGACCTATTCACGGACTTGCTCTTGTGCCCTTCATGCATCTGAAAATCAAGTTCCTCATCAATAAGTGATTCTATCACATAGGGCTTGTTTTTCAATAAAAATAAGTGAGTTTCTCACATTTTCATATACGGTCAAATAGATGATAAATGGTATACTCACCAGTAAGATGAACTCTCGTGCATACCTTGATACGAGAATGTGTCGTGATGTGGATGAACACTGGTCGGTAAGTATAAATCATACACTAATCGTATCCCCTCGCCATGATTACATATGATAAGTTGAGCTTATGTGGACAACAATATCGATAATCGTTATAGGATGTTTATCTAAATGTTAACAATAAGAACAACAAGAGCGTTTTGGCATGACCGTACACTGATATGATTCTCTTACCCTCGAAACTCGCAAAAAGAATGTTTGTATATATTTACTTTTCTTTGTTTCTGCAACTCTGTATATATTTATTTACTGCTTTCAGTCTTTAAGTTTGAAATATTCAAAATGCCAAAAAGATTTTAGGTGTGTTTTAATATAAACTTTATAAAAGTCAAAAAGATTTTATTTCTGCTTTAGTTTTGATTAACCGATGTTGGAACTCAAGTCTTCGTTACCTGAAATCTGATTGAAAACCAAAACGACTGAATCTTCATAAACGGTCAGAGTTTGCAAGTTTTGAAAGTTAATAATCAAAATTAAAAAAAAATCTGTTAACTTTTCAAACTAACTGTCGGACGGTAGCTGAAAACATGGTCACATGTGTGTCGTTTGTTTAAATGTTAACTATATTCCAAGCGTTTGTTCTCATTACGTGTTTAGCTTTCTTGCATGTGCAGATGCTAAAGACGAGGAGAACATGTTCGATGACAAGCTTCGGAATGAAGACACGACATGAAGGCACTCAAATGATAATGATGATCGAGTTGCCGCTGATCAATCATCAACACCACAAGGATCTCAAGTATCGAAAATCAAAAGATTGACGAGCATAATCAAAGGGGGAGTTTATTGATACACTTCTTAAATGAAAGCGGGAGTTTGTTAATACACTTTCTACGTGCAACACGTGAAGACTTTGAAGATCCTTTCCGAGAATGAAGAACCATCAGAGATGGAGAATGAGATTACGAACCTCGCAAGCAGCATCCAAGGGGGAGTTTGTTGATACATATTATGTGGATACGGCTCGGCTCGGTTCGACTCGGCTACGAAGTGAAGGCCGTAGTCAAGACATCCTCCTGTCTTGACTCGGTATGCGATTGACTTCGTAACGTACGAAATTGCTACTGCGTGTGTGCAGTATGCAATTAGTATTGCTTATGTGTTTATTATGTTTGTTGTCTGCTTGTTTGAAGTCCAACATGAGACAAGGCCCAACATGTTAAGCCCAAGCCCATATGAGACGAAATCCAGGGATTTCGTCCAAGTCCTTTGTGATGAAAACACTTTTTGGTGAAAACCCTTTTGGTGAAAACCAAATGAGACGAAAACACTATGGGACGAAATCACTGTGATTTCGTCCAGATCTTGGATTTCGTCAGCGGGTTTTCGTCTGGGACTTGATTTCGTCATGTGTGTTACTATATAAACACAGCAAACAGACATAACACAGTGAGGTAAATCTGAATAGATTTGAGAGCGAACACTGTAAACACACACACACAACTGAGAGTTTATAGGTTTATCTTGTAAACATTGCTTTGTAATGGTTTCATACGAGTTAATACAATGGAGTGTTAATTGTTGAATCTTTGTGTTTGTGTTCGTAACTTGGTTTAACTCACCCGTTTGGATTCCGCACTTTCGGGTTTGTCGGAAAACAGGGAATAGAGGTTACTCGATCCTCCGGGTGGACCTACAGTTACTACCCACATTAGTTGTTTGATTAAATGTTTGAGTAAAATCACTTATTTCATTGGGATTATTATTATTTGATAAAAAATAGCTTTCTCTAGTAGTTGTTTGATAATACCTTGATTTGGGTGCATATGCTGTAGTGGGGCGTTTTTTTTTTAAATTAAAAAAAAAACGCCGAATCACTCCCCTATCCCATTAAATGCCGGCGTTATCGGGCGTTTTTTCGAGAAGAAAATCGATTGGCGTTTTTCAAATCACGCCAAAAGGGCAAATTTTTTGGCCAATCAGATGGAGATAGCTGGAGGTTGGGCCGGAATGGGACGAATTCGAGCTGGATTGAGGTTTTGTGGCTGGCCGGAGTTGGTGTTTTCCTTGCCGGAAAACCTGCAAAAAAATCGAAGAAGATGATGGACTGCTGAAAAGGGTTTAAAAACTTTAGTTTTTACAACTTTGGTCCCTGTGGTTTATATATGGTTTTAAATTTAACTTTTGAACATTTGAATTTTGGTCCTTGTAGTTTAGATATGTAATATTTTGTATTTAACTTTTGAATTTTTTTTTAAGAATGTAATGTTTTTTATTTAAATGAAATTTAATTAGTTTTAATTAAAAAAATTAATAATTGTGTAATGATTGACGGGGCATTATTGGGCATTATTCCACTACCCCTTTTTGTAAAAACGCCCAATAATGCCCCATTGCTGACTGGACTGCCACATGGCGAAAAACGCCCAAGGGTAGAGGCATTATTCACTAAACCACTACGCATGTTCGGTCTATTGTGTTTGTTAGTGCTCAAATACCGATTTCATTTGGGATTTATTGCAATTTTTTAATAGAATCATTTCAAGTAATTCTTTAAAGTTGATTAATATTTCATTCTAATAATCCTTTTAGGGGGTATTTATTTGATAGTTTCACACTTCACCATGACAGGTAGTTGGTCAAATTTTTGGTTGTATGATATCATTATTTTTATGTAGGGAAGAGTTGAAGAGGAGAAAAAGGCTTGTATTTATGTTCAAGTGATTCCAACACATGATGAGCAGCTGACTTTTTAGTTGACTTTAAGCATCAGCATAAAAACACTTTTGATTTTGAGCACTAGATATCTTTCTAAGGTTTTATGAGATATTCAATAGCACCATCCAATCCCCACTAAAGCGTTGGCAACCCATTTCTATTTTATTTCTTTGTTTCATTGTCCATATAACTTAAATCTTTTTTGTACTTGCTATGTTATCATACTGAAACTTGCTATGTTTATGTGCTGCTCTGTTTGTTGTTCACTTGTTCTGATGTATGAACATGATGAATCTGATACATTTTCAGTTTTGGGCTAAGTGTAAGAAACTAAGGCTTTCAATTGATGGTGGAACCTAGGAACGCCAGATTCTCGTGGAGGAGTGAGACGTCGGCCATGGAGAAGATTTATCGACAAAGGGCTTTGGAAACCAACTCAGATAAAACATTGTTTGATTTTATGTATATTGAGGTTTGTGATTTGTTTTATTTTGTAAAAAAAGCTATAATTTGTTAAAAAAGCTAGGCCAACCACCCCCCTAAGTTGATTTTGCTATTTGGAATCATTGCTTATTCGTTTTCACTATTCTATTAAATTTTCCAGTTTCTATCATTATTAACAGTATCACTCTTTTGTAGGAAAGAAAGTATTGTCCGTTGTTTGGGATTTGGATACTTAACAAAAATCATATGCATGGCAAAGGTTTAATTCAGATGGTGACAAACCTTCTACTAAAATGGAAGTGAAACTTAAAATTTTACACATTATGTAATTATATAGATTGCATCACTTTTATAGCTTGGTTCCTTTTCTTGAATTAGTGGTAAATTTGTAGTTTTAGTTGCTTGAATTTGGTTTTACTAATACTAGACTAAATCAAACCGAATAGACGTATATAAGTTTGGACTTTTAAGCGATTTTTTTTGCGGGTATGCAACAGGTAGTGCACTATGTTTTTACTCTGAGGTGGAAGAGACACGGTATGGGTTATCATTAAAACACACACTTAGCACTACTATATTACCTTTTGATATTCTAAGTTTTAACTTCTAACTACTTGCTCTAAATACTGATCAGAGGTACTGAAAAAACCACCATCTTGGTTGAATAGCTTTAACTAACGTCAAAAGAAGTGAGGTTGCCTTTTATTAATTTCTTTTACATCTTTGATAATTGTAGTTATGAGTAGTGGCGGACCTAGGATTTTTTTCTTGGGGGTGCGGAAATTTTTAAAGATTTTAGACCCCTAGCTATATAAAAAAATCGGTTCATAGCGGGTCGGATCGGGTCGGGTCATGTAAAACAAGTAAAAACAAACAAACAAAGTTTCATAGCAGGTCGAATCAGATCGGGTCGGGTCCATTTCAATTCTCAAACAATCAAACTCTTGTTCCTAACTTCCTATAATCACATTAACAAACAAAAAAAATCAAAGTTCAAATCATCCCTACTTTTATTTCTCTTAATTATTCAATAAAAGAACAAAAAAACTTATCTATAACATACCTTAGTCTTTAATTAGAATAATCCGGCGAAAAATAATGGTTCAACCCCTTTCCTCTTGAGAAATCGCGACATAACTTCCCTACTCATTGTTCATTCCTAATCCTATCACATACAAGATAAACAAGGATCTTCAAGTGTTCAACCAAAGCCCATGTTCCTTAATTTTCAATTTAAAATTTTGAATTTCAAGCCCTAGTAATTATTATTTGCCAACCAACAATCATATAATCAACAAACATGTTTGCCAACCAAAATTTTGAATTTCAAGCCCTTGTAATTATTATATGCCCTAGTAAAAAACATGTACTTGTCAGGGGTGGCCTGAATTAACCAGTTTGCAGCCGAAATTTTGTAGTCCCCAGCCGGAATTATGCTGTCGCTGGGCGCTGAAGTGAGGCAGAGGGAGGACGGGAGTCGCTGACAAGTGGCAGCGATTTGGGTTTTTTTTTATTACGTGGACTGGTTTGTTTAACAAAACTAGTAGTTGGGTTGGGCTTGAATGTATATTAAGTTATTGGGCTTGATGAATTGAATTTAAGTTTTATTAAAGGGGTTAGTAGGCTAACTTGTTTACATAATTTGATCGGGTTTCAATCCATGTTCACAATTTTTTTTACATAAATTCCGAACATTTTTTTCTAAGGGGTGCGGACGAAAATTTCCAAGGGGTGCTGTCTGGATTTTTCGCGAAAAATACCACTAATTTTTTTTTTCAAGGGGTGCGGCCGCCCACCCACCCCATAACTTGGGTCCGCCCCTGGTTATGCGAGCTAATCGATTTTACATTAACTGTGAATTTTCAGGTTGAATACAATGAGTTGGTTGATGTGGGGCCGGTAAGTGTAGGAACAACTATGATGTGGGAATGTAATTGCTAAGAAAGAATTAACTTGGGGATCGTTATGTATGACGATTGCAAAAGAGGGTCACAAAGTTTTGAGTTTTTATTCTAATATTTGTTAGTTTTATGTTTCATATGTCTAAGAATTAGAGTTAGATTTGTAAATGTTTGAATTTTTGGAAGACGATTTAACTTATGATTGAATAGATGTTATGATTTCTATATTTCATAATTCTATTCATTTTTTATTGTGAATAAATAATAATTTAGTTAAATAAGGTTAATATGATAAACGACTGTAATGTGCTACTAAAAGCTTAAAAGTTTGTAGTGGCAGATAAAAAAGTATCACTAAAAGGCTAAACGTTTGGAGTGGCATATTAAAAAGTGCCACTAAAGGGCTTTAGTGACACCACTTCTAGTGGCACTTTTTTTGTGTGCTGCACATTCTAACAGAGGTCTTTAATTAATGGCACTTTTTGGGCTTTTTGTGGCAGTTATAGTATGCCACTGAATGGCTTTTTTTGTAGTGTCTGTGAAACATTTTAATCTGGTAACTAAACACGTTAACAAACTTTGAACTCACCAGCGACACTTGTCTGCATGCTTGCAGGTCGTTAGATATTTGGTTATGGGCTTGCTATCTGGGAGTGCTGGAGTGGTCATGGATCGAAACTCTTGGATACTTGTTTCATTGGTTCTGAACACTTGTTTTGAAACAGTTGATTTGCAATTTACATTATGCTTCCGCTGAACGTTTAATTTGGTTTCAATTTATGACTTGGATTTATATTATGAAATGAATCGAATGTTTTATTTAAATATTTATTATTGGTTCAATGTGATTGGTGGCTTGGATCCTGGTACGTCACACGTCCCACGGTGTTACCGCATGTGGTAATTTGGGGGTGTGACAGTTTGGTATCAGAGCCGCTGGTTATAGTGAACTAGGTTTTAAAACGTTTTTATGAAACCAGACTATAACCGAACAACTTCGAAAATCGACCATGACACTCAGCTCCAGATTGCAAGGTTCGTTCTCTGTTTACTTTATGCATTACTTGCTTAGTAGTTACCCACACACGACTTGCATGAAACAACATATTTGATACCTCGATGTGATTACTTGTGCTGCATGTTTTAGTGGAGCTAGATAGTGTGGCCTTACCCTTCGACTCTTGTTATTATTGATCCTGTAATGCCTTTCGTTTTATTATTTGAATGTGGGGGAAACTTTTAGCGCAAGTTAAGAGGCACTGAGATAAGCATGCAAATTTCCTTATTATTATGGGTGCACACATAATAATAACGTGAGGTGCATGTAAGTCCCAGTGAGGCTTAACGAGTGTGAGAAGGGTTCTGCTCTATTGTTTGGTGTAAACTTTGTAGTTTGTATATGTCAACGTGAGATTTGACTCCTACCTCATCTCGATTCTTAAACTTGTTCCCTCTCCTTATATAGAATCATGAGTAGACGAGGCCACGGACGTGGACACATCGCGATGACTCAGGCTGAGTTGACAAATCTGATTAACACCCGTGTGGCTGAGGCATTAGCAGCCTATCAAGCTGGTACGATATGTGCCAAATCTTCTTTATTCTTGTGTCGCGTACACAACTCTTACCCATGTGTTGTATATTCTTTCGTCCATTAGGTCAATAAGCGCATCTCAGAACCAAAACCATCCGCCTGCTTGCACTTTCAAGACGTTTATGGATTGTAAGCCACATACATTCAGTGGAACTGAAGGGGCTGTGGGGTTACTATGTTGGTTTGAGAAGGCTGAGTCGGTGTTCGCTATGTGTAACTGTCCCGAGGGGGACCGTGTGAAGTATGCTCAGGCACTTTGGAGGATGGTGCCTTAACTTGGTGGAATGCCCAGGTGCAAATGTTGGGCATCGAAATGGCTAATGCAACGACATGGGATGATTTTAAGGAGTTGATGCGGGAAGAGTACTGTCCTCGTGACGAGTTTCAGAAGCTCGAGAACGAGTACTACGATTTGAAGATGGAAGGGTCCGAGATCGAGGCTTACACGAAACGATCTCATGAACTAGCAATTTTGTGCCCTAACCTGTCTCGACCTCCACCTCGACGAATTGAGTTGTATCTCAAGGGCATAGCACCAGTCGTAAAGGGGTATTTCACTGCTGCAAACCTTAACAATCTACCTCAGATCATCCGTTTAGCACACAAGATTACTGACCAAGTGGTCGAACATGGCTCATTGCCGCCACGTGTTTCTGCTACTACCTCTGCTGCTACAGCTACCACACCTGCTAGTGATAACAAACGAAAATGGAATGATACTGACAAAGCAACCAGTGCCAGTTAATCTCAGAAAAGGCCTGACAACAGTAATACCCGTAGTTTCAGTCAATCGTCCTCAGTTAACCATGGCCCGGGCAACACGCAGAATCAGGGCTCCTATGTTGGTAGGAAGCCAAAGTGCAACAAGTGTGGGTATCATCATCATGGATCATGTGTTCGGGCTTGCCATAGGTGTGACAAGGTGGGCCATATGGCAAAGGACTGTAGAGCTCCGCACCCAAAGCAGCAGCAGCAAAACTAGCAACAGAATCAGCAGCATCAGCAGCAGCAAAGGCAACAGCCCCACCAGAACCAAGGCTTTAAGAAGGGGTGTTATCAGTGTGGGGATGAGGGTCATATTAAGTGGGATTGCCCTCAGCTGAATCAGAATGCCAACGACAACAACCGCCAAAACAACAACAACAATGCTGGGAACAACAATGGGAACAATGGTGCTCGTGGAAGGGTATTTACGACCGGTGCTGGTGATGCTAGGAACGGCGGCAATGTCGTGACTGGTACGTTTTCCGTGAACAATCTTTTTGCTTCTGTGTTATTTGATTCCGGTGCCGATTGGAGTTATGTGTCCCTAGAGTTCAGTCAGCGATTAGGGTTAACCCCAACACCTTTAGAAGCTAAGCATGTAGTAGAATTAGCTGATGGAAAAACGATTGAAGCTTCGTATGTCCTTTTTGGGTGTAAATTAGATCTTCTGGGTCAAGTGTTTGATATTTACCTCCATCATGTTGCCTTCGGTAGTTTTGATATAGTGGTTGGTATGGATTGGCTGTCTAAGCACCAGGCTGAAATTCTCTTTAAAGAGAAGATCGTACGTATTCCTCTCCCCAGTGGAGAATTTCTATCGGTTCAGGGGCATCGCAGTGGTGCGATAGTTGGTATCATCTCAGCTATGCAAGCGCAAAAGTGTCTACGAAAGGGGTATCCTGCTATTCTAGCGCTTATTACTGATACTCCGTCAGAAGAAAGAAGGATCGAAGACATGCCAGTTGTTCGTGAGTTTCCTGATGTATTTCCTGAGGAACTACCTGGTTTACCTCCTCACCGTCAAGTGGAATTTCAGATCGATCTTGCTCCAGGAGCGGCTCCAATTGCTCGAGCTCCTTATCGTCTTGCACCTGGAGAGTTGCAAGAGCTATCCAATCAACTTCAGGAACTGTTGGATAGAGGTTTTATCAGACCCAGTTCTTCGCCTTGGGGAGCCCCAGTATTGTTTGTAAAGAAGAAAGACGGGTCCTTTCGCATGTGTATTGATTATCGGGAACTCAACAAGGTGACTGTCAAGAACCGTTATCCTTTGCCACGTATCGACGACTTGTTTGACCAGTTGCAGGGGTCAAGTTTTTACTCGAAGATCGAATTAAGATCGGGCTATCATCAGATGAGGGTCAGAGAGGAGGACATTCCTAAAACGGCTTTTCGAACGCGGTATGGGCATTATGAGTTTTTAGTTATGCCGTTTGGGTTGACGAACGCGTCAGCGGTTTTCATGGACCTCATTAACCGTGTATGCAAACCGTATCTTGACGACTTCGTGATCGGGTTTATCGACGACATTCTGATTTATTCGAAAAGTAAGGAAGATCACGAGCGACACCTGCGTCTTATTTTGGAGCTTCTGAGGAAGGAGCAGCTCTACGCAAAATTCTCTAAGTGTGACTTTTGGATTCGAGAGGTACACTTCCTTGGCCATATTTTGAATGAAACGGGAATACACGTGGATCCTGCTAAGATTGATGCTATCAAAAATTTGGCGGCACCGAAGACTCCTTCTGAGGTGCGAAAATTTCTTGGTCTCGCTGGGTACTATCGTAGATTTATTAAAGACTTCTAGAAGATTGCTCAACCTCTTACCTCGTTAACACAGAAGGGCGCTGTATACTCATGGGGAACGAAACAAGAAGATGCTTTCCAGTTGTTAAAACAGAAACTCTGCAGTGCACCGATCTTGTCTCTACCTGAAGGTACCGAAGATTTTGTGGTATATTGTGATGCTTCTATTCAGGGTCTTGGTTGCGTGCTGATGCAACGTAACAATGTTATAGCCTATGCTTCTCGACAATTGAAGGTTCATGAGAAGAACTACACGACACACGACTTGGGATTGGGAGTCGTGGTATTTGCGCTCAAAATCTGGAGGCACTACTTGTACGGTACTAAATGCACTATTTATACCGACCACAAGAGCCTTCAGCATATCTTTGACCAGAAGGAATTGAATATGCGACAGCGTCGCTGGGTAGAGCTTTTGAACGACTATGATTGTGCCATTAAGTATCATCCGAGTAAGGCTAACGTTGTAGCTGATGCCCTCAGTCGAAAGGAATCGAAACCTAAACGTGTTCACGCTTTGCAGCTCACCATCCATTCTAACCTACCTGACCAGATCCGTTTTGCACAAACTGAAGCGTTGAAAGAGGTTGATGTGCACAAAATGCAACATATAAATTACATCAATTGTGGCATAAAACTAACCCTTTTTTAGTACTAATGTTGGAAAAAAGTGTGTTTTTGTCTTCCTTTTGTATTTTCAGGATTAAATGAGCTCAAATGAACAAAAGAAGCAAAAAGGCAGCTAAATCTAACATAAATACAAAAAAAGGAACAAACGTGACATGCCCGACCCCCCGACAGCATCTTCCCAAGAAAAATCAAGAAGAAAGAAGGCTAAACACTCCCCGTGCTCAGAGAACACGGGGGCGTGCCCAAGTGTCAGCATAAAAGACAAAGCTATAGAAGCTTCTATCACCCACCACGGGGGCGTGCCCATCGGACACGGAGCCGTGGTCAACTCTAAGATTCGCAGAATCTGAGGAAATCTTGATAGTACAGATATGCTTCTGCACTCGGGGACGTGCCCAGCGGACACGGGGGCGTGGTCAACTAATGCAGACAAACTGCAATTAATGAAGAAAGAGAAGAGGATGGACACGGGGCCGTGCCCAATGGACACGAGGCCGTGCCCGAGCTACTGTTCAGCCTATAAATAGGGGTGCTTGGCTCATTTGCAAACCATTCCTTGGCACACCACCTCTCTCACACTTCACCCACCACCCACCACCATCACAACACCATCATCCACCACCATCATCCATTGTCCATCATAGAGTGTGTGAGTCGTCTCGGGATCCAAGATTGATCGCAAGAGTTCTTGACAATCAAAGGCCATGTTTGCCTAAGTCTCTTACATCATTTGGTGAAGACAAGTGTCTAGTGTAATACTTTTTATTTTTAATCTTTTCGCACTTTTTACTTGGTTATGCATTAATGACTTTAATAACTAGTTTCTTATGTTGAAGGTGATTCTTCCTTATCGTTTATCCGTGGTGTCTTGGCATTATTTTACTGTCTATATAAAATAAAAGATTTTCACCATTCATATCTCCACGGTCTATATGGAGGTATGTTGGCTACCTGGTCGAGGGTTAAGGGAACGGTTTGGTAAGAGTCTTGCCTTGTTCAGTGTATAGATCCTGCAAGGACCTGGGTCAAATTTAGTAGGACCTCCTTCAATACCCACCGGTATTGGATGGCGGGAGTCCAAACTCTTTGATCCCCTCATATGTAAACTACTATTAATACTTTAACCCGGCTACTTAGGACTGTATCCCTGCTGACTCAGACTACTTAGCCGAGGGTAACGTCACCTTCAAAAGAGGGGCCTACCATAATATGCATTAATAACTTAATTAATTATCTTTCAATAATCCGATCCTTTAGGATTGTATCCTTGCTGACTCAAACTACTGGGTTGAGGGTAACGTCACCTTCAAAAGAGGGGCCTACTACAATAACTAAGATAATCTCTTAAAAAGTGTAAAAGTGCGGAAATAATCAAAGGTTACAGTATACACGAGTTAGAGCCAAGTGATTCATCTTATCTATCTGTTTTATTTTTATTTTATTTTTCAGCATTTTAGTTAGTTTTTATTTTTCTAGTTTAAAAACCTTTTTCTAACTTTTGATTTGATTAGACGTTGAGGATAAACCAGTACTAAAAGCTCTTGTGTCCTTGGACGACCTCGGTATCTTGCCAACGCTATACTACACTCACAATGGGTGCACTTGCCCATATATGTGTTTGGTGTTAGTAAAATATCGTGTTTTATAAATTTAAAACTTGACTAACGTGTAAAAAGGGCTTAAAATATACTTAAACTTATATAACACACCACACGCATCAAGGTAAACATTGAAGCATGGATAAACGACTTGTAGAGAGATCGGATGGTATCCTCTACTTCATGGACCGAGTATGGATTCCTTTGTTTGGTAACCTTAGAGAGCTTGTGATGGACGAAGCACACAAGTCTCGGTACTCTATTCACCCAGGTTCGGATAAGATGTATCAGGATCTCAAAGTCATGTATTGGTGGCCGAAGATGAAAGCTCACATCGCGACTTATGTGAGTAAATGCTTAACCTGCTCGAAAGTTAAAGTGGAATATCAGAAACCGTCTGGATTGCTTCAACAACCAGAAATACCCATGTGGAAATGGGAGCAAATCGCAATGGATTTTGTCAGTGGGCTACCTAGAACTCAAAACGGGAATGATACCATTTGGGTGATCGTGGACCATCTCACGAAGTCAGCGCACTTTCTAGCAATCCAGGAAACAGATGAGTTCTCACAGCTAGCTGCTGTCTATCTTAAGGAAGTGGTTTCGAGGGAACGGGGTGCTGACATCTATTATTTCTGACTGTGACCCGCGTTTTATCTCAGATTTGTGGCAGTCGATGCACAAATCATTCGGCTCGCGTCTCGATATGAGCACTGCTTATCACCCACAGACGGATGGTCAAAGTGAGCGAACCATCCAAACACTTGAGGATATGTTACGAGCATGTGTGATTGATTTTGGCAAGGGTTGGGAGAAACACTTGCCGCTGATAGAGTTTTCTTACAACAACAGTTACCATACCAGCATTCAGGCAGCTCCATTCGAACATTGTACGGACGGATATGTCGTTCACCTCTCTGTTGGGCTGAGGTGGGTGACAGTCAAATTACAGGCCCGGAACTTGTACTTGAAACCTCCAAGAAAATTGTTCAGATCAGGAATCGTATGGAGGCAGCGCGTGACGTCAGGAAAGCTACGCCGATAAGCGTAGAAAACTATTGGAGTTCGCAGTTAATGATCGTGTTATGTTGAAGGTCTCACCCTGGAAGGGTGTGGTGCTTTTTGGAAAACGCGGCAAGCTAAACCCTCGTTATGTAGGGCCATTCAAAATTCTAGAGCGAATTGGTAAAGTGGCCTACAAGTTAGAGTTACCTGCTGAGTTGGGTAACGTCCATGATGTCTTCCATGTCTCCCAGCTAAAGAAGTGTTTATCCGATGAAACACTTGTGGTACCGTTTCAAGAGTTGAAGATTGTCGATAAGTTGCAGTTTGTAGAGGAACCAATAGAGATTATGGATCGGGAGGTAAAGGTCCGTAAGTATAGCCGAATTCCGATTGTGAGAGTTTGTTGGAACTCATGACGTGGACCGGAGTTCACGTGGGAACGTGAAGATCAGATGAAGCTCAAGTACCCCCATCTATTCCCAACTGACAAATCTAAGTCTGGCACAACTAGTGAATTTCGGAATGAAATTCCCATTCAAGTTGGGGATGATATGGCACCCGCGGATAATACTCAGTCAACCTGATTTAACCCCGTGCTATTTTAGGATTGCTTGTCAAATTTCGGGAGGAAATTTCTTTCAAGTTGGGGATGATGTGACAACCTGAGATTTCAAGTCCTTTCATTTACATATCTCTTGTGTGGCAAACCTGTTTTGATGATTTATTTAGGTTATGAAAGGTGTAACAGTTTGAAAGATTGATCCTAATGAATATGTAGTTTTGCTTTGTTTTTGTAAATGCATTTGTTATCATTTAATAAAAACCTTTTATGGCAAAGCCACTGCCCGACGAATCATAGGACTTTCGTCGCTGACTCTCATCGACGAAAATGATCTTTCGCCACCTTTATGCCCGACGAATCTTATGTTTCGTCTGGGGTGTCTTTCGCCGGCCCACAACCCATGTTAGGCCCAATATCATTTTCATATATCAACTCATTACGTAACTGGGCATAAGGTTTGACGATAAACCCTAGAACGCATTCCTTTCTGTGCGACGACAACCTTGAGTCCTCGAAGCCCTCTATATCGATAAACTTATCGTTCCTTCTATCTCGATTAGTGTTCAACCATTATTGATTGGATCACGATTGGATGATGCTTTTGATAATAATAAATCTATGTGATTATCAGTTATGGTTGTATATGGTGTGTAAATTAGGGTTTCATGATTATGATCGTATGTTTAGAATATGTGGTTGAACATGGTATGTAACTCTGATGTACTTAATGATTAGTAGGATGATTCACATGATAAATTATTAGTTATGATTGTGTGGCAGAAATCATGAACTGGTAATCGTCTGTTAGGGTTAGTGACGAAACACCGTTGATGTAGAATCAGTATCGACAAAACTCTAGACCTTTCGTCATGTATTGAATCCGACGAAAGATGGGTCTTTCGTCATGATTGGACCCCGACGAAAGGGGGTCCTTCGTCGCATGGGAAACGAGTTGAACAGTAGGTGACTTATGTTGTGCATGTTATATAACTGTTGTGACTGTTGCATGAGAATAAAGCTACCTAGAAATAAGGAACCTGTGTAGATTAATGGGTGATGTCTAATGTGGATTGTCTAATATGAATAGCCATTGCAACTGTGAATGTTATTGCATGATATACACAAGGATGTGGAATGTTGTGTGAAATGTAAACTGTGTAATTACATAAAATAACGTATTTCGAAACTGATATTGATTGGAAACCTTGTTAGGGTTGGTTGATTAACTTGGAAACGGGTAACTTAACAAACCGAGCAAACCAAGGTGAGTTCACTGCTCTTTTTCCAAGCATGCGTCCCAGGGAGGGATGTAACACCTCGCAAATTTCGGGTTTAATATTAAAACGACACGTGTCATGTCAAACAAAAACGCGTTGAAAACCCGGATTTAATAAAGATGTTTTCGGTAGGATTTAAAGTGGCGTCATGTTAAATTTTTACCTCTGAACACCTCAATTATAAATCCCAAGACCCGATTTAATATTTTACACATCTATTATACCCTAAATTCAGGGAATTATTGCCAATAATGGAATTGGAAATGCATGATAGGATTCTACGAAGAAAAGAATGGAAACCCGTTGTTTTCGGGTCTTGTTTTTGGATCCAATTGAAACAATGGATAATGGTAGGGTATGGAACTATTCTAGACACATTATGAAGGGCCCTAAGTGATAAATGATGCCCCAAAGTCAGAAGTTACGGCTGCCCTTTCGAAACACAACAAACAAAATCGAAAACTGATTCAGCAAGGGCGTCGCGTAGCGCGACGGCCCCTCGCGCTACGCGAGGGGGTGCCCAGCGACAGCTGACCTGCTGTTGGCTGTTGTGTGCGATTGTTACCCTCTAGGCCGGTTTTTCTTGCATGTGCATGGCCCCTAGACATCCCTACACACTACTTACAAGTGTTGATCAATTGTGGATGGCCCTAGACTTGGTTGTCACTCTCTTGTGGTGCTTGATTCTTGTATATAAAGACCCCTTAATGTCACAACCATTCCACACATCAATTGCAAACAATCTGAGCATTGGAGGAGCTTACAATCTGATTGAAGACCTTCCTAATCATCCATTAATCATCTAGTAAGTTGCTTAACCCTTCTAAATTAATTCTAGCTTAGTAATTAGCTTAAAAGTCAATATATCGGGCTTAACGGTTGACTTTGTGATTAAACAACGATAGCTCAGTCGTATGTCAAATTAAAAGTACCGTTAGATAGGTAATTGTATGGGTATTAAACCCTTATAAGGGCAAGTACCAATTCCAGACCTAACTAGGTCGTTTGTCGGGTCAAACGTTGACCGAAAAAGTCAACATAAATACAAAATGCAATTTAATGCACAATTAATGATCCGAAAGGTGTGCAACCTGTTTTAACCTTAATATAACATGGTAATAATTATGAAAACTTGTCTACGCTTGCCCGACTCGACAAATTTCTGTTTAAACCCGGTTTGGAACCGAAAGGCGCAAAACTTTGACTTTTGCGTTGACTTCGGTTCTGACCCGTTTTAGTTGGAATTAGACATGCCTTAAAGTCTCATTAGGATTGGTTTACATGCTAGTATAAGTCTCTGTACTTGTTTCATTGTTTATCCGATGCATGCACACGTTTCCGTTAATCGCTTAAATTGGACCATAACGCCCTTATGACCTTACAACGAGAATTTTGAAAATGTGGAAGTACAATAATCTTAGTTACTGATTAATAAACATGTACGTAAATTTTCACGTCAATCGGAGGTCTAGATTAGGAGATATGCGCATTAGCGTAAATAATAAGCTTTTTATTAATTAAACGGCGCGATTAGCGCATAGCCTATCTAAACCCGATTTTCGGTACCAAAACTTTTACCCACTGATGTTAAATAATATTTTGGGATTTTTGAAGATTTTTAATTATTTTTAAACTGATCTTAAGCTAGGCTTATCGCATTGATTCGGTTAATACCGAATATGCCCTTTTAGGCCATAAAACGAGTTTTACGAATCCGTTTGATACCAAGCCAATTACCACTGATTTAAAATAATAAATAGAGTGTTTTGAGCCTGTTTTGCTGATCAGAAAACTCAGAATGGTATTTTAAACTGTACGTCGCTTAAAACGGCTTTATACGCGTATTAAACGCATAGTTTGGGTCTAGAATCATTTTATCACAAAAGACTTTATACCAACTGTTGATACCTGTTAAAATTGATAATTTTTCTGATTAAATCAGACCCGTATCTCAGAAGTATTATAAATCTCTTTTATAACCCTTAAAATGACCAAAATACCCCTACGGGGCGTATTTAGGGATTAAACTCGTTATGGGCATTATGGGAGATATCATAATGATATCACAACATATTTAAAGCGTATTAACTTAGGAAACCTGTTCGCGACCCTTTCGGTTACCCGTTATGCATTTTTCGCGTTCGGTTCGGCTTATGTAACTAGTTTGCATAAACTAGCCGAAACGGGTCAAACGATATCATTTTTATCTCAAAATCCAGAATGTGAATAGTAAACCCATATTAAACAAGTCTTCAAACTTGTCGGGTCTAAATCACATTCTATCCGGTCTTCGCTTAATCGTGCGTACGAACCGTATCTTTAAAACTGACCGGTCTAAGCTTAAGCTTAATTAAAGATCCGTTAGTATTCTAATAGGTTATATTAAACCTTCGTTCCAGATTAGGAGCCCAGTAAAAGCTATCTGCAATTTATTCGATTAAGGATTTATACTTGCAAAGGTAAATACTTTTAACTTATTTTCCCTATACGGGCTTGGGTTACGGTACATAGCGTACCGCTTGATCGAGCATCAAATATTCCACGCTTAGTGGTTAATTGAATAATTTGATCGGCTCGTTTTAAACAGATGTGTTTACTTTACAGCCTTTGGGGGGTTAATGACCATGTCCCGGATATCCTCGGCATTATCTTACGAGATAGCCACGACCTGAGCACGGGGTGTAGGCGTACTCCCGTGTATAACTCACTTAAAGTGGTGTGTCCATTGATCTTTAACCCGGATACATTCCGGGCTACTGAACGCATAAGTAACATGTAAATCGTTCACAAGATTATAATATTAAATAATTCTCCCAAGTTAAATAAAATGTTTATGCCATGTGCGTCCAAACCAATTTTCAATCATTTTATAAAATGAGTCAGTTGAATGTATTTACCAGTGTAAACTGACGTATTTTCCCAAAAAAAAAAAAGATTAAATGCAGGTACTAGGCGAAATAGGCTGGGATTCTCCTAAGCATCATTAGAAGTCTCGCACACTTAAGATGCCGAAGTCTGTTGAACAATTAAATGTTTTTTTTGTTTCGATCCTACTGTGGATAAACACCGGATAATTGTGACTTTGTTTACAATAAATAAATTCGGTTGTATCTTATTTTAAATTTGCTTCCGCTGTGCATTATTATATTGTGTTGTTTGACTATTACGTTGCCAACCACGTCACGATACTCCCCCACCGGGCCCACCGGTGACACGTGGAAATCGGGGTGTGACAGGAAAGAATTAAACATGAGGCAACGCCGTTGGATGGAAACTTTAAATGATTATGATTGTGAAATCAAATACCATCCCGGCAAAGCGAATGTAGTCGCTGATGCCTTGAGCAGAAAGGAAAGGGTTAAACCCATTCGAATTAACGCCAAGCGTATGGAGGTAAAGAACAGTTTGATAGAAAGGGTGTTAGCTGCACAGAAGGAAGCTGTGTTGGAAGCTAACTATCCTAATGAAAAGTTAGGAGTAACTGAGGAGCAGTTAACTCTTAGCAAGGACGGAATTTTACGGTTAAACGGACGAATATGGGTTCCGATTTTTGGAGGACTTCGTGATGTCATCCTCCAAGAAGCCCACAGTTCCAAATACTCCGTTCATCCTGGAGCTGATAAGATGTACCAGGATTTAAAGGCAAATTATTGGTGGATAGGCTTGAAAAAGTCTGTGGCCGCCCATGTAGCAAAATGCTTGACATGTGCGCAAGTCAAAGCCGAGCATCAGAAACCGTCAGGTTTGCTACAACAGCCTGAACTTCCTACGTGGAAGTGGGAAATGGTAACTATGAATTTTATTACCAAGTTACCCAAGACAAGAAAAGGCAATGATACGATATGGGTTATAGTTGACCGACTGACTAAGTCAGCTCATTTCTTACCCATCAAGGAGACTTATAGCTCCGATATGTTAGCCCAGTTATATGTTGATAAGATTGTAGCCCTACACGGCATACCTGTAGCTATTATCTCTGACCGGGATACTAGGTACACGTCACACTTTTGGAAGAGTTTCCAGCAATCTTTGGGCACACGTTTGAACTTTAGTACGACTTACCATCCTCAGACTGACGGTCAGAGTGAGCGTACTATTCAAACGTTGGAAGACATGCTACGTGCATGTGCGATCGATTTGGGAGGTAGCTGGGATAAGAACCTACCATTGATCGAATTCTCCTACAACAATAGCTACCATACCAGCATAAAGGTTGCGCCTTTTGAGGCATTATACGGTAGAAAGTGTAGATCGCCAGTTTGTTGGGCGGAAGTTGGAGAAGTCCAGTTATCAGGACCAGAGATCGTGTTCGAAACGACGGACAAGATTGTCCAGATTCGTAACAATCTCCAAGCTGCCCGGAATAGGCAGAAGAGTTACGCGGATCCAAGTCGTAAGGATTTTCACTTTGAAGTAGGTGACAAAGTCCTACTTAAAGTGTCACCATGGAAAGGGGTGATGCGATTTGGTAAGAAAGGCAAACTAAGCCCGAGATACATAGGACCTTTCGAGGTTATCGAACGTGTCGGGTCAGTTGCCTACAAGTTGAACTTACCAGAAGAGCTCAGTGGAATTCACAATGTGTTCCACATCTGCAATCTAAAGAAGTGTTCCGCTGACGATTCACATGTCATGCCACATACAGATGTGCAAATAGATAAGAGCTTAACATTTGTTGAAAAACCGTTGTCGGTTGAAGATCGACAGGTAAGGAAGCTTCGAAGAAAGCATATACCTTTTGTAAAGGTCAAATGGGATGCCCGAAGAGGTCCCGAGTATACGTGGGAGTTAGAATCCACCATGAAAGAAAAATACCCTTATTTGTTTCAGTAAATCTCGGGTCGAGATTTATTTTAAGGGGGTGAGGATGTAACACCTCGCAAATTTCGGGTTTAATACTAAAACGACACGTGTCATGTCAAACAAAAACGCGTTGAAAACCCGGATTTAATAAAGATGTTTTCGGTAGGATTTAAAGTGGCGTCATGTTAAATTTTTACCTCTGAACACCTCAATTATAAATCCCAAGACCCGATTTAATATTTTACACATCTATTATACCCTAAATTCAGGGAATTATTTCCAATAATGGAATTGGAAATGCATGATAGGATTCTACGAAGAAAAGAATGGAAACCCGTTGTTTTCGGGTCTTGTTTTTGGATCCAATTGAAACAATGGATAATGGTAGGGTATGGAACTATTCTAGACACATTATGAAGGGCCCTAAGTGATAAATGATGCCCCAAAGTCAGAAGTTACGGCTGCCCTTTCGAAACACAACAAACAAAATCGAAAACTGATTCAGCAAGGGCGTCGCGTAGCGCGACGGCCCCTCGCGCTACGCGAGGGGGTGCCCAGCGACAGCTGACCTGCTGTTGGCTGTTGTGTGCGATTGTTACCCTCTAGGCTGGTTTTTCTTGCATGTGCATGGCCCCTAGACATCCCTACACACTACTTACAAGTGTTGATCAATTTTGGATGGCCCTAGACTTGGTTGTCACTCTCTTGTGGTGCTTGATTCTTGTATATAAAGACCCCTTAATGTCACAACCATTCCACACATCAATTGCAAACAATCTGAGCATTGGAGGAGCTTACAATCTGATTGAAGACCTTCCTAATCATCCATTAATCATCTAGTAAGTTGCTTAACCCTTCTAAATTAATTCTAGCTTAGTAATTAGCTTAAAAGTCAATATATCGGGCTTAACGGTTGACTTTGTGATTAAACAACGATAGCTCAGTCGTATATCAAATTAAAAGTACCGTTAGATAGGTAATTGTATGGGTATTAAACCCTTATAAGGGCAAGTACCAATTCCAGACCTAACTAGGTCGTTTGTCGGGTCAAACGTTGACCGAAAAAGTCAACAGAAATACAAAATGCAATTTAATGCACAATTAATGATCCGAAAGGTGTGCAACCTGTTTTAACCTTAATATAACATGGTAATAAGTATGAAAACTTGTCTACGCTTGCCCGACTCGACAAATTTCTGTTTAAACCCGGTTCGGAACCGAAAGGCGCAAAACTTTGACTTTTGCGTTGACTTCGGTTCTGACCCGTTTTAGTTGGAATTAGACATGCCTTAAAGTCTCATTAGGATTGGTTTACATGCTAGTATAAGTCTCTGTACTTGTTTCATTGTTTATCCGATGCATGCACACGTTTCCGTTAATCGCTTAAATTGGACCATAACGCCCTTATGACCTTACAACGAGAATTTTGAAAATGTGGAAGTACAATAATCTTAGTTACTGATTAATAAACATGTACGTAAATTTTCACGTCAATCGGAGGTCTAGATTAGGAGATATGCGCATTAGCGTAAATAATAAGCTTTTTATTAATTAAACGGCGCGATTAGCGCATAGCCTATCTAAACCCGATTTTCGGTACCAAAACTTTTACCCACTGATGTTAAATAATATTTTGGGATTTTTGAAGATTTTTAATTATTTTTAAACTGATCTTAAGCTAGGCTTATCGCATTGATTCGGTTAATACCGAATATGCCCTTTTAGGCCATAAAACGAGTTTTACGAATCCGTTTGATACCAAGCCAATTACCACTGATTTAAAATAATAAATAGAGTGTTTTGAGCCTGTTTTGCTGATCAGAAAACTCAGAATGGTATTTTAAACCGTACGTCGCTTAAAACGGCTTTATACGCGTATTAAACGCATAGTTTGGGTCTAGAATCATTTTATCACAAAAGACTTTATACCAACTGTTGATACCTGTTAAAATTGATAATTTTTCTGATTAAATCAGACCCGTATCTCAGAAGTATTATAAATCTCTTTTATAACCCTTAAAATGACCAAAATACCCCTACGGGGCGTATTTAGGGATTAAACTCGTTATGGGCATTATGGGAGATATCATAATGATATCAAAACATATTTAAAGCGTATTAACTTAGGAAACCTGTTCGCGACCCTTTCGGTTACCCGTTATGCATTTTTCGCGTTCGGTTCGGCTTATGTAACTAGTTTGCATAAACTAGCCGAAACGGGTCAAACGATATCATTTTTATCTCAAAATCCAGAATGTGAATAGTAAACCCATATTAAACAAGTCTTCAAACTTGTCGGGTCTAAATCACATTCTATCCGGTCTTCGCTTAATCGTGCGTACGAACCGTATCTTTAAAACTGACCGGTCTAAGCTTAAGCTTAATTAAAGATCCGTTAGTATTCTAATAGGTTATATTAAACCTTCGTTCCAGATTAGGAGCCCAGTAAAAGCTATCTGCAATTTATTCGATTAAGGATTTATACTTGCAAAGGTAAATACTTTTAACTTATTTTCCCTATACGGGCTTGGGTTACGGTACATAGCGTACCGCTTGATCGAGCATCAAATATTCCACGCTTAGTGGTTAATTGAATAATTTGATCGGCTCGTTTTAAACAGATGTGTTTACTTTACAGCCTTTGGGGGGTTAATGACCATGTCCCGGATATCCTCGGCATTATCTTACGAGATAGCCACGACCTGAGCACGGGGTGTAGGCGTACTCCCGTGTATAACTCACTTAAAGTGGTGTGTCCATTGATCTTTAACCCGGATACATTCCGGGCTACTGAACGCATAAGTAACATGTAAATCGTTCACAAGATTATAATATTAAATAATTCTCCCAAGTTAAATAAAATGTTTATGCCATGTGCGTCCAAACCAATTTTCAATCATTTTATAAAATGAGTCAGTTGAATGTATTTACCAGTGTAAACTGACGTATTTTCCCAAAAAAAAAAGATTAAATGCAGGTACTAGGCGAAATAGGCTGGGATTCTCCTAAGCATCATTAGAAGTCTCGCACACTTAAGATGCCGAAGTCTGTTGAACAATTAAATGTTTTTTTTTGTTTCGATCCTACTGTGGATAAACACCGGATAATTGTGACTTTGTTTACAATAAATAAATTCGGTTGTATCTTATTTTAAATTTGCTTCCGCTGTGCATTATTATATTGTGTTGTTTGACTATTACGTTGCCAACCACGTCACGATACTCCCCCACCGGGCCCACCGGTGACACGTGGAAATCGGGGTGTGACAGGAAAGAATTAAACATGAGGCAACGCCGTTGGATGGAAACTTTAAATGATTATGATTGTGAAATCAAATACCATCCCGGCAAAGCGAATGTAGTCGCTGATGCCTTGAGCAGAAAGGAAAGGGTTAAACCCATTCGAATTAACGCCAAGCGTATGGAGGTAAAGAACAGTTTGATAGAAAGGGTGTTAGCTGCACAGAAGGAAGCTGTGTTGGAAGCTAACTATCCTAATGAAAAGTTAGGAGTAACTGAGGAGCAGTTAACTCTTAGCAAGGACGGAATTTTACGGTTAAACGGACGAATATGGGTTCCGATTTTTGGAGGACTTCGTGATGTCATCCTCCAAGAAGCCCACAGTTCCAAATACTCCGTTCATCCTGGAGCTGATAAGATGTACCAGGATTTAAAGGCAAATTATTGGTGGATAGGCTTGAAAAAGTCTGTGGCCGCCCATGTAGCAAAATGCTTGACATGTGCGCAAGTCAAAGCCGAGCATCAGAAACCGTCAGGTTTGCTACAACAGCCTGAACTTCCTACGTGGAAGTGGGAAATGGTAACTATGAATTTTATTACCAAGTTACCCAAGACAAGAAAAGGCAATGATACGATATGGGTTATAGTTGACCGACTGACTAAGTCAGCTCATTTCTTACCCATCAAGGAGACTTATAGCTCCGATATGTTAGCCCAGTTATATGTTGATAAGATTGTAGCCCTACACGGCATACCTGTAGCTATTATCTCTGACCGGGATACTAGGTACACGTCACACTTTTGGAAGAGTTTCCAGCAATCTTTGGGCACACGTTTGAACTTTAGTACGGCTTACCATCCTCAGACTGACGGTCAGAGTGAGCGTACTATTCAAACGTTGGAAGACATGCTACGTGCATGTGCGATCGATTTGGGAGGTAGCTGGGATAAGAACCTACCATTGATCGAATTCTCCTACAACAATAGCTACCATACCAGCATAAAGGTTGCGCCTTTTGAGGCATTATACGGTAGAAAGTGTAGATCGCCAGTTTGTTGGGCGGAAGTTGGAGAAGTCCAGTTATCAGGACCAGAGATCGTGTTCGAAACGACGGACAAGATTGTCCAGATTCGTAACAATCTCCAAGCTGCCCGGAATAGGCAGAAGAGTTACGCGGATCCAAGTCGTAAGGATTTTCACTTTGAAGTAGGTGACAAAGTCCTACTTAAAGTGTCACCATGGAAAGGGGTGATGCGATTTGGTAAGAAAGGCAAACTAAGCCCGAGATACATAGGACCTTTCGAGGTTATCGAACGTGTCGGGTCAGTTGCCTACAAGTTGAACTTACCAGAAGAGCTCAGTGGAATTCACAATGTGTTCCACATCTGCAATCTAAAGAAGTGTTCCGCTGACGATTCACATGTCATGCCACATACAGATGTGCAAATAGATAAGAGCTTAACATTTGTTGAAAAACCGTTGTCGGTTGAAGATCGACAGGTAAGGAAGCTTCGAAGAAAGCATATACCTTTTGTAAAGGTCAAATGGGATGCCCGAAGAGGTCCCGAGTATACGTGGGAGTTAGAATCCACCATGAAAGAAAAATACCCTTATTTGTTTCAGTAAATCTCGGGTCGAGATTTATTTTAAGGGGGTGAGGATGTAACACCTCGCAAATTTCGGGTTTAATATTAAAACGACACGTGTCATGTCAAACAAAAACGCGTTGAAAACCCGGATTTAATAAAGATGTTTTCGGTAGGATTTAAAGTGGCGTCATGTTAAATTTTTACCTCTGAACACCTCAATTATAAATCCCAAGACCCGATTTAATATTTTACACATCTATTATACCCTAAATTCAGGGAATTATTGCCAATAATGGAATTGGAAATGCATGATAGGATTCTACGAAGAAAAGAATGGAAACCCGTTGTTTTCGGGTCTTGTTTTTGGATCCAATTGAAACAATGGATAATGGTAGGGTATGGAACTATTCTAGACACATTATGAAGGGCCCTAAGTGATAAATGATGCCCCAAAGTCAGAAGTTACGGCTGCCCTTTCGAAACACAACAAACAAAATCGAAAACTGATTCAGCAAGGGCGTCGCGTAGCGCGACGGCCCCTCGCGCTACGCGAGGGGGTGCCCAGCGACAGCTGACCTGCTGTTGGCTGTTGTGTGCGATTGTTACCCTCTAGGCCGGTTTTTCTTGCATGTGCATGGCCCCTAGACATCCCTACACACTACTTACAAGTGTTGATCAATTGTGGATGGCCCTAGACTTGGTTGTCACTCTCTTGTGGTGCTTGATTCTTGTATATAAAGACCCCTTAATGTCACAACCATTCCACACATCAATTGCAAACAATCTGAGCATTGGAGGAGCTTACAATCTGATTGAAGACCTTCCTAATCATCCATTAATCATCTAGTAAGTTGCTTAACCCTTCTAAATTAATTCTAGCTTAGTAATTAGCTTAAAAGTCAATATATCGGGCTTAACGGTTGACTTTGTGATTAAACAACGATAGCTCAGTCGTATGTCAAATTAAAAGTACCGTTAGATAGGTAATTGTATGGGTATTAAACCCTTATAAGGGCAAGTACCAATTCCAGACCTAACTAGGTCGTTTGTCGGGTCAAACGTTGACCGAAAAAGTCAACATAAATACAAAATGCAATTTAATGCACAATTAATGATCCGAAAGGTGTGCAACCTGTTTTAACCTTAATATAACATGGTAATAAGTATGAAAACTTGTCTACGCTTGCCCGACTCGACAAATTTCTGTTTAAACCCGGTTTGGAACCGAAAGGCGCAAAACTTTGACTTTTGCGTTGACTTCGGTTCTGACCCGTTTTAGTTGGAATTAGACATGCCTTAAAGTCTCATTAGGATTGGGTTACATGCTAGTATAAGTCTCTGTACTTGTTTCATTGTTTATCCGATGCATGCACACGTTTCCGTTAATCGCTTAAATTGGACCATAACGCCCTTATGACCTTACAACGAGAATTTTGAAAATGTGGAAGTACAATAATCTTAGTTACTGATTAATAAACATGTACGTAAATTTTCACGTCAATCGGAGGTCTAGATTAGGAGATATGCGCATTAGCGTAAATAATAAGCTTTTTATTAATTAAACGGCGCGATTAGCGCATAGCCTATCTAAACCCGATTTTCGGTACCAAAACTTTTACCCACTGATGTTAAATAATATTTTGGGATTTTTGAAGATTTTTAATTATTTTTAAACTGATCTTAAGCTAGGCTTATCGCATTGATTCGGTTAATACCGAATATGCCCTTTTAGGCCATAAAACGAGTTTTACGAATCCGTTTGATACCAAGCCAATTACCACTGATTTAAAATAATAAATAGAGTGTTTTGAGCCTGTTTTGCTGATCAGAAAACTCAGAATGGTATTTTAAACCGTACGTCGCTTAAAACGGCTTTATACGCGTATTAAACGCATAGTTTGGGTCTAGAATCATTTTATCACAAAAGACTTTATACCAACTGTTGATACCTGTTAAAATTGATAATTTTTCTGATTAAATCAGACCCGTATCTCAGAAGTATTATAAATCTCTTTTATAACCCTTAAAATGACCAAAATACCCCTACGGGGCGTATTTAGGGATTAAACTCGTTATGGGCATTATGGGAGATATCATAATGATATCACAACATATTTAAAGCGTATTAACTTAGGAAACCTGTCCGCGACCCTTTCGGTTACCCGTTATGCATTTTTCGCGTTCGGTTCGGCTTATGTAACTAGTTTGCATAAACTAGCCGAAACGGGTCAAACGATATCATTTTTATCTCAAAATCCAGAATGTGAATAGTAAACCCATATTAAACAAGTCTTCAAACTTGTCGGGTCTAAATCACATTCTATCCGGTCTTCGCTTAATCGTGCGTACGAACCGTATCTTTAAAACTGACCGGTCTAAGCTTAAGCTTAATTAAAGATCCGTTAGTATTCTAATAGGTTATATTAAACCTTCGTTCCAGATTAGGAGCCCAGTAAAAGCTATCTGCAATTTATTCGATTAAGGATTTATACTTGCAAAGGTAAATACTTTTAACTTATTTTCCCTATACGGGCTTGGGTTACGGTACATAGCGTACCGCTTGATCGAGCATCAAATATTCCACGCTTAGTGGTTAATTGAATAATTTGATCGGCTCGTTTTAAACAGATGTGTTTACTTTACAGCCTTTGGGGGGTTAATGACCATGTCCCGGATATCCTCGGCATTATCTTACGAGATAGCCACGACCTGAGCACGGGGTGTAGGCGTACTCCCGTGTATAACTCACTTAAAGTGGTGTGTCCATTGATCTTTAACCCGGATACATTCCGGGCTACTGAACGCATAAGTAACATGTAAATCGTTCACAAGATTATAATATTAAATAATTCTCCCAAGTTAAATAAAATGTTTATGCCATGTGCGTCCAAACCAATTTTCAATCATTTTATAAAATGAGTCAGTTGAATGTATTTACCAGTGTAAACTGACGTATTTTCCAAAAAAAAAAAAGATTAAATGCAGGTACTAGGCGAAATAGGCTGGGATTCTCCTAAGCATCATTAGAAGTCTCGCACACTTAAGATGCCGAAGTCTGTTGAACAATTAAATGTTTTTTTTGTTTCGATCCTACTGTGGATAAACACCGGATAATTGTGACTTTGTTTACAATAAATAAATTTGGTTGTATCTTATTTTAAATTTGCTTCCGCTGTGCATTATTATATTGTGTTGTTTGACTATTACGTTGCCAACCACGTCACGATACTCCCCCACCGGGCCCACCGGTGACACGTGGAAATCGGGGTGTGACAAGGGACATCTGGTAAACGTTCCGGGGAGGAATGCCGGGTAATGGGTTTGACTAGAATGTTAAACCTGGGTTGTTGGTTAATACACGTATATCTATCACTCAAGTCCCTCCTACCGATTGTTGCTTGTAGGGCAATGGGGTATTAGTTAATAGCGCTATTTAGGTTTGGCACCCTCACACCGCACCGAGGAGGTTGGGAGTGAACTAATGACCCCCATCTTGACCATTGCTTTGATAGAGGCATTGGGGTTTACGGCAAATAATCTGGAGCCATCGGCGGTAAGCGTGTGATTAACAACAATGAATCTGTGAAACGTTTTAATCTGTTAACCGGTAACTAAACACGTTAACAAACTTTGAACTCACCAGCGTCGTCTGACACATTTGTCTGCATGCTTGCAGGTCATTAGATATTTGGTTATGGGCTTGCTATCTGGGAGTGCTGGAGTGGTCATGGATCGAGACTCTTGGATACTTGTTTCATTGGTTCTGAACACTTGTTTTGAAACAGTTGATTTGCAATTTACATTATGCTTCCGCTGAACGTTTAATTTGGTTTCAACTTATGACTTGGATTTATATTATGAAATGAATCGAATGTTTTATTTAAATATTTATTATTGGTTCAATGTGATTGGTGGCTTGGATCCTTGTACGTCACACGTCCCGTGGGGTTACCGCATTTGGAAATTTGGGGGTGTGACAAATGACATCTAGTTGAGATTATTACAGGCCAATTCCTCTAAACCCATCTAGTTTCTTATTTTTCTCATAAAAGACCCTTAATAACTTTTTGCACCTAAAAACCCAACATACTAATGGTTTTGTCTCACAAAAGTCCATCGACAATTTTTTTGAACATTAAAGTCGTTTCACATGTTAAATTTGAACATAATTAAAAACTATGACAAAAACTTTTTAAAAACTTCCTAAAGTTAAGTTATGTTTCAACCTAAGATATGTATGGAAACCCATAAGTCATTGCTACAGAATCAAAAACAGTTAAAAATGAAAATCGAACAAAAAATAATTAAACTCGAACCGAATAAAATGAATTCGGTTTATATGTAGCCCAATAAACCGAGTAACCAAAGTAAACCATACTTTTTATTTATTCGAATAAACCTAAATTATATGAATTCGATGCATTGGTTGTAATCGAAAATGAAACCAAATTCGAATACTGTTCATGATTTAGTTTTGAAATACTTAAATTCCGTTTAGTTTGGTTCGATTTTTGGTTTAACCCAAAAATTTTCAATCCGAATAAAAGGAACCAAATAATCGAATAAGCCGAAAAGAACTGATGGACACCTCTAACGGTTCTAATTTGTTTAAATTATTCTTTTTATAATTTTGTTCAAATTTAACATGTGAATGAACTTTAATGTTCAAAAAAATTGTGAAGGGACTTTTGTGAAACAGAACAGATAGTATGTTAGTTTTTCATATGCAAAAAAATGTTGAGGGACTTTTAAAAGAAAAATGGGAAAGTATGTTGGTTTTTTATGATGTGTCCACTTGAAAAAGTCTACTCTTAGTTCTTTTATTAAACACAACTAAAATCAAAACAATGTAAAAACAAAAACAATAAGCAAAATAAAAATAAAAAATGAGAACATAAAACATTTTAGAATAATTCAGGTGAGGCTTGCTCATCATTATCACCATGCCTTAGATGAACCAACACCATCATCATTGGCTCGACAACAGTTATTGTATACGAAAACAATGACTATCATCGAACGAAATTCATATCGGTTCAGATAACAGTAATTCAAAGCCATAGCACCGAAACAACCCAAAAAGACAGGCGGAACAACCATCATCATCATCATACCAACATAAATCACGGTCACACACAGGCTACTGCCTAGAGTTTACATCTAAGAACAACATATGTTGTAGTTCATATGTGTAACGTCCGGATTTGCGTCTAAAAAATGACGACCAAAAGACGCTAGAAACATAAACTTTTAAAAAGCGTCCAACTTTTTGCAATTTAAGGCAACATTACTAATATCATTTATGCACAATTTTAACAAAATTTGGGCATGACCCGTCCATAAGACGAGCATATCCCTGTTTTAACCATCATCAAAACAAATAAGTCTACAACGCATACGACTAGACACGACTAAAAACCATAACATCAAGTGTTAGAAAGTGCAACGACTGACAAGGTTATACAAAACGAGCATTTTGACCCAAAACATTAATACGAAATAATGGAAGCGCTTGATGGTCATAATGTGTGCATGAGCTCGCTCCAAATTGCCAAGTCGCCTAAAGTGAGGATTTACCTATATCAACAACAAAACTTTAAGGAATTAGTCATTTTATCTAATTTACTTTAGATCACAAAAATTCCGACTTCATCCATTTACATACTTTCCTTTCCTTTTTACATTCGGCTACCCATTAAAACGGGTCTAACATATATTCTCATAGATGAGAAAAGACATACCATTCATAACCCGATAACATCAGGTTATTTACTTACAACATACAACATTCGTTCGGTCCCTATAACGGATTGAACATCATACTGTCTACATTCGTATTTGCTTTCATGACTACCCATACATGATGGGTTGAACGATTCTTTCTTACTTGACTAGTTCAACTTGAACCGGTCAATTTACATAACTTAATACAACTTTCATTTACTTAGCCAAATCCACAAGGGATTTGCTATCTACTTATTAACCACCGTAAACCAATGTAACTAGAAATTGTAATTCGCGAACATTAGTAAAATATAAGTAAAGTTTTGTTGCACAATGGAACATACCTCGATCTTGTGAACCTTCCGATTTCCTAGTACTTGAACCTTCTTCCTTCACGCCTATATCAACACATCCATTCATTTATTTAGTATCCCAAAATTTCATTCAATTATCACGCAAATTACACATATTTATTCTTTCAAGCATTTCATCGAACACTTGGCGGGTTTCGCATTTGTGGGACACTAAGTACAAGCTTTCAAAGCATAATTTCTACTAGTTCATTTCAAAATTCATCAACAAACAATCAAGCTCATAACATTCTCTTGTCCTACTTAAAATTTGTTTAAGATTCAAGTACTACAACATCATCATATATCAAGTTTACACATGATCACTACTAATTTTCCACCATTCTACATCTCTAATAATTCATATCAAATGGGTTATGCAATTAGCTTTTCAAATGATCGAATTCACGCATAAACACACATGATTCCTGTTCTATAGAGAAGTCCTAACTCCAATCTACACAATTACTTGCATAATTTCGAGATTGGGTCATAACCCACTTCCTACAATATCTCAAAAACACCAAATTGAACTTACCACTTTATTGAGGATGTTAGATTAATCGAAAATTTGGTGACATGCAGCCGAAACTCATTTAATTTCCTTGTTAATTGATGAGTTTTGCAAGAACAAGGGTAAACCCTTGTTTCTTCTGCTCTTGATTGATCAAAAACACGCCCCAGGAGTGTGTTTTTGGGATTACACCTTATTAATCCCCATTTAATTAGAACTTTTCACATTACCCCCTCCAAGTTGATAAGTATTTTATTCAAGCCTTTTCCATCGTTTAACTTATCATTTATCATAACCCATTAACTAAGTTAGGTTTTATTCACTTTTATTTATTTTCATGTTAATCAGTTTTTGGGGTGTTACAAGTCTACCCCCTTAAAGGGGGTTTCGTCCCTGAAACCTTTCTCATTCCAACTAGATGAATTCTACCATTACTTTTTCATCTATTCATTCACGATGCTTACTACAACCTAGATACATTCGGGATCTTGGCAAAAACTTTCATTTATGCACAAACATATTTGTACGCATTGTCCCTCCGTACTTAAATTGAGTAAATTACTTTCATAATCGCATATAAGTCAGAATCTGATCCAGAGCTCTTATTAGTGTCGTTTTCACCTTATAATGCTAGTTCCTAGCATACATCATCACTAGCGGTTCGTTCATTGAAATTTATTTCAATGTATACTATTGGTCGTACAAGCCTATGTTTACGGCTTGTTTCTATCTTTCTAATTTAGCATAACATATTCATACATTTGCTAACAAAAAATAAATCGATTTATTTCATTCCACTCACGTATGATACACGATATAATTCATTATTGTAACCATGAGAAAACCGTATCATCCCATTACTAACATTCTTCTAATTACTTTCTTATTCATATGAAGGCTTAGCATATCATTATACGCATACTATAAACATTTAATGACTTAGTAGTATTAAAACAAAACTACCCTCTTCCTAATTACTTTTTCATGCTTACTATGAGCATAAAGCATCGTTCTACGGTTACTACTGCTACTTGAACTAATTACAACTTTTGAGTTTAGCCTCAAATTTAATCATTCACAACACTTTATTATTAGTTCTTTGCATGAACTACTTATTATACTGACCTCGACTTTATTGCATAAATCAGTTATCCGTGTGCCGGATCGATCCACTTCTTTATATGTACTTTTCGTACCAGTATTGGTCTCATTCATTCATGAAATATGCTCTCACTCGTGAGCATCCTTCCACTAGATTTATTACTATCACCTCATTAAGAATTCCTTCATATTTATCTACAAATAAATAGTTAGCACATAACCTTTCATAATTGCGTCCAACATGGTGTTTGTTCGCCTATTGTCTCTTTCACAATTTTCTCACGTACATGCCAAAATATATCATACATTCCATTTCTTATATACTATCCCTTCATTTTATTGGTCATTTCACCAACTTTCGCAGTTTGACCTTTCAAGGTCAGACTAACACCCCTTACTTATTGTGGTCGTATCGAGGTACACATTCGTACTTTATACTTGCATACTTGCAAGGACTTCATTCATTTCGTTTGACTTTTCGGAAGTCTAATTGTAAATACATTCTTACTTATGTGAATCAGTTGTCCTATTCTGACACGTCATTCTCTAGTTGAGCCCTAAGCTCCTATTAAAATATGAACTTTTATAAATACCTGTCGCGGGTCAAATCCCTTGACTCGTTATTCATACTTTGCGACGGTTAATACTTTCCAAATTGCGACAATGCATGCCCATACATTACGTTCACCTACAAGTAACAAACTTGACAAATTGAAAATTAAATACCGGGTTCAAATGGCGATCGCCATTTGACCCATATGACTCATTTGAGTTTCGTTTTTTTTTAGTTTTTATTCGTATTTGTTTAATTCATCTTCATTTACGGATTCAAACTTTTAATTTATTACCTTTCATTCTTACTGGTTTGACCCGTGCTTGCTTACAGATCCAACCTTTCATTCCTTACATGGTTGAATCCATTTCTCAGATTCAAACATTTTCATCCGTACCTTTCGTTCTTCTGTCGTATCATTTACCATGTCATTTCTTATGATATGTTTTCGTATTAATCTTCTACATTCAACATCAAGTGTTGGGTTCTAACACTTAATTCCATGTCCTAATTCATGTAGCGCGTTTCAACGCGACACTCTACATCCTATTTCTAGTGGTGTTCCCACCCTTCTTTCTTAAGTTTGTTTTACATTCAATCTTAAGCTTAAACTTTTCATTCTTATCTTTCTTTCTTATATTGATCCGATCATTTAAGAATCGTTAGACCCATTTTTACTAGCTTAACCGGACATAAGTGAGATGATTCTCGTGTTTTTCTCGGGCTTCGGTCGATACATGACCATCCTTTAATATACCATTTCCATTTGTTCGTTCACCGTATTAGGTGTTAATTCACCTACGTTCTCTAACGTGTCTCTTACTAATGAGCATCCTATATTACACGTTGCATTTCTTACGTAATGTTTCCAAAATTTGTAAATAATTATTATTTACTGACTTCTACGATTTGACCTTTTAAAGTTAATCACACTTAGTACTTATTGTATATAAGTATTGTTGTACGCGTTGTACTTACTGTAACACCCCGAAAACGGGTTTGGTAATCAAATCACGTTTACATTAAAAGACGGGTAATTTACCTTTAGTGGTAAAAGTAACCCGGTGAATATTTGGATTATTAAATAAACAAGAATTTACTGACTAGGAATTATAACCTAGTTAGCTAATAGTCTAGAAATAACCTATAATAAGGTTAAAAACATGCCAAACTATAAGTTACACAAAAGATGAGGGGTTAATCTTGTAAAAAGTGAAACTAGAAATAATTAAAACAAAAACCAAACACACCATTTTGGTGTCTGGTTCGATCAGGAGAAGAGAAGGGCGACCAGGGTTCTTCAAACCCCAAAACTTCACAAATCTCAGAAATTGGAGGTTCAATTCAGTCCCAAATCAAGTTCTAAACACGAATTAATGATCACCTCACTGAAGGGATCATAAGGTATGCGAAATTCTAGTATTTTGATTCATCTCAAGTTCTAGGTTAATTGTGAAAAACTGAAATTTAGCTTGATTGTGTCATGCATGAGTGAATCTTGAAGTAATATGATGTCTAGGAGTAAACCCTAGTCAAATAACATGTTAGATTGTTGGATAATCTATGAGATTCATGATGATCCATTGATAAGCTAAGTGGGTTTTATGTTGATATGATGAACACTCATGTTAGAATGTAAGATTTATGAATATTGAGATGATGATATAAGTTCTTGATATAGTTCATGAACACTAGACTTAGAGGTTTGAATGTGTTGATGTAAATCTTGGTAAAGATAACTAGTTATGAACTAGTTAGTAAATAAGTAATATTATGCACATTAGGTGTTTGTTAAAATGCCCGAATGAATGTTGACAAAATGAAAGTATGAAAGAAACGCGTAATTGGCTAACTCGACTAACTACGTGTAATACGGAATAATAGGGGTTCTAAACGTGATGTTGATTGAGCTTATTGTGTGTATAATATGATTGAAGTTAGTTGACTATTGAAAGTCAAACTGACCTATAATCTGATAAATGGTAGTTTTGATATGAAATTTGTAAGGTGGAATAATCGTATTAAATTATGATTAAACTAACCACCTTGAAAACGATGATGATAGTTTGACGCGTAACAAGCTAGGTGGAAGCTTGTGGATGAAGCGGGTCAAACGGAGCGCGTACGGAAAGAAAAGCGTGGCATGGATGCAAGGTAAGTATAGCTTACACTAGTCATATAGTTTAGAATGTCCTTTTGTTGTTTTGATTCCGAACAAGACAAAGGGGAAATCAAGATATGGTGTTTCCGGCGTGTAGTCGTACGGAACAAGATAACCAATAAGGGTAAAAATTGATATTTGGACACTTGTTGACAATAATTATCGGTTTTTGAAAGATACATATTACGTAAGCCTTAATAGGCCAAAAAGCGTTAAGAGGTGGTTTATAGTTAAAACGACCGTGCGGTGTAAATCGGAACGAGTCGTGTAGACGAGATGGCAATAAGCTTTATCTCGCCAATATTAGCGGTCATTTAGACCAACGGGTCAAAAGGTGGAAATACCACTTTTTGACAATATCGACTAAGGGTTTGATGAGTTGTTTGATTTCAGAAATAAATATCGAGTGGATATTTACATCGCTATTACTTAGTGAATATTGAGGCAAGGTACTAAAATGGGTCAATGTAATGATCCGAGCCAGGTACGCATAATAAGAAAACTCTCATTTAAATGTAAGGCTAATGAGAGTTAAACGAAGTCTAAATTTAAGTTTTTGGTTACTTTAATAGGTAAACCAAAGGTTACGGACGATGGTCATTATATTTGAAAGGCCTAGTGCCCTTTTAAATAAAATCATAGTTAAAAGATCAGAGTTGGGTTAAACAAGTAACTAAAAGTCATTCGTCGTAAATGAAGGACTAATATTGACCAAAACGCCCTTGTAGGCTAAATTGAACAAACAACCCTTAAAGGTTGTTTGGAAATGAGTTTTACAATTAAATAATTACTTAGGAGGAGTATAGAAGTTGAAAGATGTAAAACGTTAGTCAAATGGCTCTATTTGAGTCTTTGCCGTAAAATAACTATTTGAAGGGTAAATTCTGGTATATATGTAAATCACCACATCGAATCCACCACAAATATAGTTGTGGTGGAAGATCCTTTGTTAAGAAATGTGGATATATGTATTTAGAAATGAACGAAAGCATTTGGTGCTTAAAATATGCTTGAATACCTCAAACGGGTCAAAATAAGCGTATGGGTGAAAAAGGGTTAAAGAATGTATATAATTCTATAATTGGAACCCAATATGTTAGACATCTTTGAATTTAATAGGTTTATGAGAAATAAGGGTCAAATAAACTTGTATGTTTGATAAAATCACGAACGGGTCAAATTTTGGTAAAAGAGTAATAAGCCGAAGACTTAAAAGTCTTGAATTTTATCAAGCCGGATGTCGGATTTTAACTCCATATGATGGAGAATCAAATTACAAACATGCAGGAAGAAACGGTAGGTCAAACGGATAAGCGGTTTGAAAGATACGAAAGATTTCGTGTCAAATTACGGCAAAATGGAAAGGATGGATGCAGGTGCCACCGTAAATTACGGTGCCACCGTAATTTACGGTGGACCTGAAATGATTTACGGTGAAACACTCCTGATTTACGGTGGAAACAAATCAAAACAAGGACTACCGTAAATTACGGTGTCCACCGTAATTTACGGTGGACCCTGTACAAAAATGTATTTTTGATCAGTTTTGTTTTCCGGACTCGTTTAGATGCGTTTTAAATACCGTATGACTAAAGCATTTCATGTTTATGAAATGTAGGTACTTTCTGGGATGCCGGAAGACGATCAAGCTCAGCGAAGAACCGAACACGATAAAGATACACGCTTCCGCACATTGCAACGTTGTAGATTTTAAACAACGAATTCGATCACGTTCTGTAGAATAACCTATGATTTGTAAAAGTTTTAATAAACCCGTATTTTTATAGCATGTGTAGTCTTAACTACACATCTAATTGTTGGTATTTACATATAAAATAACTAGGGTGTTACAAGTTGGTATCAGAGCACTGGTTTAAGAGATTCAAGTATGGTGGGGAGAACCATGCTTGGACTTAAACCTTACGCTCTTGATAAAGAATAGTGTTCGGTTCGTGGCTTGATCGCAAATCCGGTAAGTACATGTATGCTAAAGTGTTGTAAACAACACATAGGGCTATCGTGTGATACACGTTACCCCAATTAAGATGATTGATATAGTTGATAAAAATACGCGCGTTGACGTGTATAGTAGAAAATGCCTTGTATTATAATGCGGGCGATTATTGAAGTTGACTTTACTAACTTTTTGTGAATGTTGTAAATGAAGGACACTCGCGTTTGAAGACGACGAGAGTCAAACGAATTGTTGATGTAATGATAGAACGGTCCGAAGTATGACGAGAGGACCATGCTCACCGAGAACTAAATCGCGTAACGACCGCGAACAAGGTTAATGACAAGGAACGCCTGTTGGGGCAAACATTACCAGGTGCACATTTTAAATAATCGCACAAATAGTAGTATGCAACAAATAAGTAGAAATTGAAAGTTGCATATGTAGATTAAAAACTTGGAAAAACCCGAATAGGAAATGTATTCGGGATATTGTTTCCAAGAGAAACAAATAGAGGCGTTACTTACATAGGGCGAGATGTGAAAACTATAAAGGTCATGTGTGTCATGTGTTAATCGCTTACTCTGGCCAAGTAAGTAGTGGCATATGATACCATGAACTTCTTATGGCGGACACGTTTACATCCGATGTAGTAAGGACAGTGTGAATTGGGGCTAACTTAAAAGTACCCAAATGAATCAGATAAGCAAAATGTTGGATGATAATGTAAACGCACAACCGAGTGACGGAAGCGTATTACATCAAGATAATGAGCCCGAATGAAGGGACAAAGAAGCATGAAAAATGATTTAGACAAGTATTGGGAGGGAGTGTACTTACACTCGAACCCAGAAAACACAAGCATGTAAAAATGATTTAGACAAGTATTGGGAGGGAGTGTACTTACACTCGAACCCAGAAAACACAAGCATGTAAAATGATTTAGACAAGTATTGGGAGGGAGTGTACTTACACTCGAACCCAGAAAACACAAGCATGTAAAATGATTTAGACAAGTATTGGGAGGGAGTGTACTTACACTCGAACCCAGAAAACGCAAACATGAAAAATGATTTAGACGAGCATTGGGAGGGAGTGTACTTACACTCGAACCCGGAAAAATGCGAATATGTCCCTAAACGAGTCGTTTTTGTAAAACGTCAAACTTAAAGACAAAGTCGGAATATAAAAATGAAGCGAGGTCTTAATGCATACCGGGAGGGGTGCAATAATAACGATTTCGGTAAAACACCCGGTGGATGGGTAAGAATTAAACACATGCGTAAACCATGAGACGTGAATGCGGGTTGAAAAATCAAAGTAACTTGGATTACGAGTTATGACTATAAAATCTCTTATATAGAAATTGTGAGTATATATGTTCAACTATTCGAAGTCGAATGGGTTGAATAAAGAATAAAGTTGATTGTTTATAAGTGATGGATTTCACATTAATAGGTCAAACACGTTGAATACAATATAACGCCGAATGGCACAAATGAGCACTAGCCAGACAAAGGTAGCATTAAATGCAAGAGAATAATGAGCCCGGTAATGGGATATAACCAAATACAAATAAATTATGAAATGTCAATATCCTGGTATGGATAATTGACAAAAGTTAAAGAGAAGATCCTAAAACCAAAACTTCGGTTTTAGTAAGAAATAATGTTTTACAAACATAAATTCTGATAGGAATTTAAATAGTAAGCATGAAAGATACAAGTCTTGACACTGATAGGCGCAAGACGATATATTCGAAAAGTGATATTTTCGAAAATGAAATTTTGATATAAATTAAAACATGATGTAACACAATCACGGTCAAGAAATGTAATGTGAAGTAGAATCACGTTATAATCAAGCAAGCGGTAAAAAGTAACTGGACTAATAAGACTAGTTAGTGAGACCGGTTAAGGCCAGCAATTCAAAACAGGAAATTTGGTTTGCTTGCAAGAGGTAGATTCGGGATAATTGAACCGAATAAATAAATTTGAAAATAAAAGAATTCGTTGCTAAAAGTGAAAGATTTCACTAAAGACCTTTAAACTGGTCAAAGTAACGGATTCATAAAGAATTCGATAGTATGCGAAAGTGATGGATATCGCTAAGTTAATTAAACTAGTGGAAATAACGAGATTACGTTATTTCAAGTTACCTTATGCCGAATATAATACGTAGATGATTATTAACCAAAAAGATATTACCATACTTTTCTGGTAATACCAATAATTGGTTAAAGTATAAGTAATGTTTTAAAGATTCTCGGAACAGATGCATTGAGTTAAACTCAATGAATTATGTAAGAAAAGGGTTTCGAGGACGAAACCTCTTTAAGGGGGGTAGACTTGTAACACCCCGAAAACGGGTTTGGTAATCAAATCACGTTTACATTAAAAGACGGGTAATTTACCTTTAGTGGTAAAAGTAACCCGGTGAATATTTGGATTATTAAATAAACAAGAATTTACTGACTAGGAATTATAACCTAGTTAGCTAATAGTCTAGAAATAACCTATAATAAGGTTAAAAACATGCCAAACTATAAGTTACACAAAAGATGAGGGGTTAATCTTGTAAAAAGTGAAACTAGAAATAATTAAAACAAAAACCAAACACACCATTTTGGTGTCTGGTTCGATCAGGAGAAGAGAAGGGCGACCAGGGTTCTTCAAACCCAAAAACTTCACAAATCTCAGAAATTGGAGGTTCAATTCAGTCCCAAATCAAGTTCTAAACACGAATTAATGATCACCTCACTGAAGGGATCATAAGGTATGCGAAATTCTAGTATTTTGATTCATCTCAAGTTCTAGGTTAATTGTGAAAAACTGAAATTTAGCTTGATTGTGTCATGCATGAGTGAATCTTGAAGTAATATGATGTCTAGGAGTAAACCCTAGTCAAATAACATGTTAGATTGTTGGATAATCTATGAGATTCATGATGATCCATTGATAAGCTAAGTGGGTTTTATGTTGATATGATGAACACTCATGTTAGAATGTAAGATTTATGAATATTGAGATGATGATATAAGTTCTTGATATAGTTCATGAACACTAGACTTAGAGGTTTGAATGTGTTGATGTAAATCTTGGTAAAGATAACTAGTTATGAACTAGTTAGTAAATAAGTAATATTATGCACATTAGGTGTTTGTTAAAATGCCCGAATGAATGTTGACATAATGAAAGTATGAAAGAAACGCGTAATTGGCTAACTCGACTAACTACGTGTAATACGGAATAATAGGGGTTCTAAACGTGATGTTGATTGAGCTTATTGTGTGTATAATACGATTGAAGTTAGTTGACTATTGAAAGTCAAACTGACCTATAATCCGATAAATGGTAGTTTTGATATGAAATTTGTAAGGTGGAATAATCGTATTAAATTATGATTAAACTAACCACCTTGAAAACGATGATGATAGTTTGACGCGTAACAAGCTAGGTGGAAGCTTGTGGATGAAGCGGGTCAAACGGAGCGCGTACGGAAAGAAAAGTGTGGCATGGATGCAAGGTAAGTATAGCTTACACTAGTCATATAGTTTAGAATGTCCTTTTGTTGTTTTGATTCCGAACAAGACAAAGGGGAAATCGAGATATGGTGTTTCCGGCGTGTAGTCGTACGGAACAAGATAACCAATAAGGGTAAAAATTGATATTTGGACACTTGTTGACAATAATTATCGGTTTTTGAAAGATACATATTACGTAAGCCTTAATAGGCCAAAAAGCGTTAAGAGGTGGTTTATAGTTAAAACGACCGTGCGGTGTAAATCGGAACGAGTCGTGTAGACGAGATGGCAATAAGCTTTATCTCGCCAATATTAGCGGTCATTTAGACCAACGGGTCAAAAGGTGGAAATACCACTTTTTGACAATATCGACTAATGGTTTGATGAGTTGTTTGATTTCAGAAATAAATATCGAGTGGATATTTACATCGCTATTACTTAGTGAATATTGAGGCAAGGTACTTAAATGGGTCAATGTAATGATCTGAGCCAGGTACGCATAATAAGAAAACTCTCATTTAAATGTAAGGCTAATGAGAGTTAAACGAAGTCTAAATTTAAGTTTTTGGTTACTTTAATAGGTAAACCAAAGGTTACGGACGATGGTCATTATATTTGAAAGGCCTAGTGCCCTTTTAAATAAAATCATAGTTAAAAGATCGGAGTTGGGTTAAACAAGTAACTAAAAGTCATTCGTCGTAAATGAAGGACTAATATTGACCAAAACGCCCTTGTAGGCTAAATTGAACAAACAACCCTTAAAGGTTGTTTGGAAATGAGTTTTACAATTAAATAATTACTTAGGAGGAGTATAGAAGTTGAAAGATGTAAAACGTTAGTCAAATGGCTCTATTTGAGTCTTTGCCGTAAAATAACTATTTGAAGGGTAAATTCTGGTATATATATAAATCACCACATCGAATCCACCACAAATATAGTTGTGGTGGAAGATCCTTTGTTAAGAAATGTGGATATATGTATTTAGAAATGAACGAAAGCATTTGGTGCTTAAAATATGCTTGAATACCTCAAACGGGTCAAAATAAGCGTATGGGTGAAAAAGGGTTAAAGAATGTATATAATTCTATAATTGGAACCCAATATGTTAGACATCTTTGAATTTAATAGGTTTATGAGAAATAAGGGTCAAATAAACTTGTATGTTTGATAAAATCACGAACGGGTCAAATTTTGGTAAAAGAGTAATAAGCCGAAGACTTAAAAGTCTTGAATTTTATCAAGCCGGATGTCAGATTTTAACTCCATATGATGGAGAATCAAATTACAAACATGCAGGAAGAAACGGTAGGTCAAACGGATAAGCGGTTTGAAAGATACGAAAGATTTCGTGTCAAATTACGGCAAAATGGAAAGGATGGATGCAGGTGCCACCGTAAATTACGGTGCCACCGTAATTTATGGTGGACCTGAAATGATTTACGGTGAAACACTCCTGATTTACGGTGGAAACAAATCAAAACAAGGACTACCGTAAATTACGGTGTCCACCGTAATTTACGGTGGACCCTGTACAAAAATGTATTTTTGATCAGTTTTGTTTTCCGGACTCGTTTAGATGCGTTTTAAATACCGTATGACTAAAGCATTTCATGTTTATGAAATGTAGGTACTTTCTGGGATGCCGGAAGACGATCAAGCTCAGCGAAGAACCGAACACGATAAAGATACACGCTTCCGCACATTGCAACGTTGTAGATTTTAAACAACGAATTCGATCACGTTCTGTAGAATAACCTATGATTTGTAAAAGTTTTAATAAACCCGTATTTTTATAGCATGTGTAGTCTTAACTACACATCTAATTGTTGGTATTTACATATAAAATAACTAGGGTGTTACACTTACTTTCCATTCGAACATATTTACGAAATATCTTTAGCTAACATCTCAACTAATATTCTTTCCATACCTTTCATCAACATTACCAAGTTCTCATTTCCGCCTTAGAACTTCTCAACTAAAATTTATGACCGATTTACCCTTATAATGAGGTCTTATCGGTTTAACATTATGCCAACAATTTCAACAAAACGTACCATAACATTTCTCATTTATTTATACATTTCACTTTGATTTCGAATATTCAAACACATATACACCTTCATGTAGATAAATTCGAAGTGATTGCGAAATCAGTTACCTTTAGTGTTCACGTTCATGTTCGCCTCATTGCTTCCTCTTACCCCGTTTGCCATCCATACTTGAATCAACTGACAAGATTTCCATCCTTACATATTATTACATTCGTAACATTGTTAGCTTTTGTGAGCATACACACAACTATTCATTTTATTTCTATTCATACGTTAATTGACTCTCGTTAGTCAAATTTCGTATAAACGAGACATTTATTATTAGTTATCTCATTTCCAATCCATACAACTAAACTATCGTCAAGCATTACACGTAAATCACTTAATACATAACACATTAACTCTTTACTTTAACATTTGTGTCTAATGGCCATTCCATGATATCCCTATACTGTTGACTTTTAGATAGTCAACTGTCTTGCTTACACACTTCAAACTTTTGAACATGTAATCATCTAAATATGATAGACCGTAATATTAATATTCTACGTATTCATACTTACAATTTACGTGATCCTCCAAACAATACACATATATACATTCACTTTCACGTACTTTCACATGCTAATGCTTCATGATTCTACAAATAGTAAATATCATTCAAGTTAACTATATAACATAATTCCAACATATCCTTTACTAATAAGCTCGTATGATTCACATTTACCACATATTCGCCTCTTAATCATAACAAGGCAAATCATAAAATAGACATAAGCATCACACCATTCAAGTACAAGGTACAAGCCTCTAATGCATAATTCTGATCAAAGCATACATTCATCCGAATTTTCATACGAATTCCCTCTAACTCACATTCTTCAAATTATTTCACCACTAATCTCATCATTTCTTAACAATTCCGGTTCCTTCACATATCCAAATACTTTAGTCTAGATTTACTTCCTTCATTATTCATTATCATACGTTTCCAACTCCACTTTATACATTCGTCATTCATTTCATGCCATTCCATATGTTACAGCTCGGATCTAAGTAATTTCACCTGTTTTATAACGAATCTCACCAAACCTAAGTTTCCTAGCCATAGTGTGTGTGATTTCGGATTAAACTTGAGAAAATCCATCAAGAACGGCCAGATCTGATGGAACGGGGTGGTTCCCGGCCGTTAGAACGGGTCAGACTTGATGGAATTTCGGATGTTTAGCATGAAAGAACACCGTCCCAATAAAAACCACTGAAAAACCGTCAAAATTAGTCGAATATCAGCTGGATAGGCTGCCAGCCGATCGGACAGCAACCCAGTCGATCGGACAGGCTGCCAGCCGATCAGACAGCAGCCCAGCCGATCGGACAGGCTGCCATCCGATCGGACAGCAGGCCATTCGATCGGACAGCAGGCCATCCGATCGAACAGGAGGCCATCCGATCGAACCACTGCCATTCGACCGGACCAGCCCATCTGATCCATATTGTCATCCGATCCATGTGTCATCCGATCGGATGAGCCCATCCAAACGGATGAGCACCATCCGACCGGATAACTGACTTTTCGACGCCATTCTCGCTTAACCGTGCATCGTTTACTATATCCTTCAATGATTAACGCAGACGTACTCGCAACCGACTCAATCAAGTTGTATTCTCGCTAAATACGCACTGTGAGTATACTTGAACCCTTTTTAATCGCATTTTGGGTGTAACATACGTTTCTAACAAATCGAACTCATCAAACGAATTATTCAATCAATCGAATTATCACTTGCGAATAACTGTTATGCATAGATATACGTGATGCTAGTTGCATATGTGCTAGGGCTTATACTCGCGACATCCCACCAAGACTAGTATAGTACTATTGCGCCCGACGGGGTCTAGTTTGCCATCGCATATTCGAGCATCGAGGACTTAGTTGGTAGTATCAGCTTTGTGAGTATATGTGTCGTTTGTTACGTTTATGCATGTGGAAATTCGCTACACGTTTTAATCTATTACGCTATACCTATCAAACCTGTATACTCGCCAATACTTTTGTATTGACAAATATTTTAACGTATGTTGCAGGTTAGATCGTAGACTCTATCAAATCAAGCTAGGAGGTCTAGAAACTCAACTAAAATCTAGGTTGTCGGATTTGTATTGTTCAAGAGGATAAGAAATCTGTGATAACTTATGTGATTGTATTATTTGTTAGTATGGGATAACGAATGTATTAAATATTATCGCAATATAGTTGTTATGGATTCTCTTGAGCAATCTGATTCGCCTAGTGCCACGCCCTGATGATTCCGCCATCGGTTGGGGTGTGACTGATTGGTATCAGAGCCATAACTATAGGGAATTAGGCAAGACTCGACCTAGTCCGGGTCGACGTCTTAGAAATTGACCTAGTCTATAGTCTAAGTACCAACAGGCCGACTCGTACGAACCGGTAGGGTTTGTATCGGGCCTACTCGATACTCTCGATCAAAATTTCTAAAAGATACAACTTTGTGTGAAAACGTGCACTACAGCTTCACACGAAGGAGCATTTCCTAAGGCTGGAATACTACTTAGCCTTTCCTAAGGCTGACATAATGCACGTGTTTTCAAAATTACTCGCATAACAAAACCGAGTGATCCTGTCGAGATCAGGTGTGAAAACCAAGAACTCTCGATGAGATCGCTCACTCAGCGCATTTTCTAGCACGAGAACCTTTCATCGAGTTAGGAGTGACATCCACATCTCGACGAAGATCTCCACTTCGAAATCTAGTGTAACTCACGAATTTATTCGAAGAGCATAACCACAATTAGGAATGAAACTATTAAGTCAGGGGTGAAACCCGTACCTTAATAAGTTGTTCCACTCTCTATAAACTGGTTTTCAAAAAGCTCTCGCCAAGGACTCGACTATCACGATAACTCGAGCCACGCGATGACTAGGAAGACGAATGCCATGAGCTGCATCCCAGTGGAAGCATGGAGTCTTCTAAGTCAACGCGTGTGCACGAACTTGTTAAATATAGTTGGGTTACCTAGGTTAGTCGACGCCTAAACACCCAAGGCACTCTATCGTACGACCCGCCAATTTTACAACTGGCTAGAACTTATTTACGTTTTGAAGCTTTACGCTTTATTGATTTCCCGATTTAACGATTTTCACTCCCTGCTTTATAAACGCACAAGTCGCATGCCATCGCAATCTAAAACGAAACCCGAATGTTCGCAACAAAATTAATACATAATCTATCGTCTTCGCTCTCGCTTTCTCACCTCAATGCGTCCTCGCATATTCTAAGTCGACCTGTATGTGTATGAATACAAATTACAATTCTATAAATACCTACATATACGCATAAACAACAAGTCATTGTGTGAGAACTTAGGAACTTCGTGCCTCCTATGTGGCTCCTATGTGATTCGTACTACTACTATACTATCGCATCAAGTTTTGAACGCGCTCAATCCCATCGCAAAACTAAAAAAAAATCATTATGATCGAATCTCATTCCAAGTCTCTTCCTGTCTAGATGCCTTCCAACGATTCTACCTCGAGATGAACAGCTAGGAGGAGAGCCAAACGAAGCGCCAATAAGAGGATTGCATCACTTGTGACCAAAGAAGTGGTAAAGCTTATTCCTCGAATTGCCGCTCAAGTGCACTCTCTCAGCAACTCTCGAGCCTCGGAAGACTCCAAGACGGAAGCGCCGCAATCTACCTTTCTCTACAAACACTTCAAAGCCTGTGACCCGATGGAATTCACAGGTGAGGGAGGTGTGACTCAACTACTCCAGTGGTTCAATTCTATCGAAGTTACCCTTCATCAAAGTGAGTGTCCCGATAATTTCCGTACTACTTGCACCACCGGAGTATTTCAATCACGAGCACTCGACTGGTGGACCGCCGAACGTAACAGACGTGGGATCTCCGCAGTTTACGCTCTCTCTTGGGATGAGCTGAAAGAGCTTATGAAGAAAGAGTACTGCCCTCCCCACGAAATCCAGAAGCTAGAAAACGAATTTTGGGAAATCAAGCAAAACAAAGGTGACAACGCAGGCTACACCGCAAGGTTCAAACAGCTTAGCAAAATCTGCCCAAGTCAAGTCAATACTTCAGAAAAAGCCATTCCGAAGTATATTCGCGGCTTGCCTGAGTGTGTGGGAGATTTTGTCGAAGCTGCAAGACCAGCTACCATCGAAGAAACCTACCGCTTAGCCGCAGAGATCAACAACAAACGACTCATGGAAGGGTTTTTCTCCAAGAATCCTGTCAAGCAAGCTTATCAAGCGATCGACATTAATCCTTCAGAGGATCCTAGCAACGAGTCCTCTGACGAATCTACTGACGATCCTTCGGACGAATCTGCTAACGATTCCTCTGACGGATCTACCGACGATTCTTCTGATGACTCTGCCGACGGTTCTTCCAACGACTCGGTCAAGGATTCTGCAAGTGAGTCCTCCGACGAATCCTCCAACGACGACACCTCGTCGTAAGACACCGAAAAACCCAACCGCAAGCGAAAGACTTCAAGCCCGAGCTCATCAACAACCGAACTGCTGCAACCGAAACCTCTTCGAACAGTTCCGGTATTTCCAAAACGAGCTTACACTGGAGCTCATCCCCAGTGTTACTCATGCACCTATCATCATCCAGTTGGGGCTGACTGTCGCTATTGCAGTAACTGCAACCGTTACGGTCACTTCACCCGCAACTGCCGCATCGAACCGCGAACCTGAGTACAACATCAACAGCTCCAGCAAAAGTCTTCAGCATCAGACATCTAGCGAGCATAGGATAAAGTTGTAATGATACGATTTTCGGCGTTAATTTCTGAGTTTTGAACCTACTCTATTTACTCGATGTTGCCACTATGCGTAACATTAACTCTCGTCTTCGTATCGCTCCCACTCTCTAATCCTCGCACTTAGACTAGATTCACACACATACTATATATACTATATCACGAAATAATGTGTTTTACCCTCACTACACTCTTAGAACGAGGTACGATAAACGTGCAAGGAACGATTAATCACGGGTGCACACGGCATTACTTGGGTCAGTGCACGGAGATCGTAGTGAATTCTATGGTGCCATAAGCGTTTTGACAAAAGGTGACACCAAATCACGGGGTGAAAGTAGTAGGGGTCAAGCAAGGTGTGCTTTATCATACTACCGAAGTTCCGTGAAGAAAGCGCCACGTGGAGTTGAACGTTATTAGACCTATTATACTATTGTGATTATTTTCAACACACTACACTCAATCGCAAGGTGTAACAACTAAATCGCATCATCGCGAGATTTAACGCAAGTCTGCAAACGCAATGCAATCGCCTCATCGATGGACTCCGAGAGTCTACCTCGCGGGGCCATTGCATCGACGCAAGACTGGCCGTAAGTCTATCGCGATCAATCTCATCGAGTACAGTAACGCTCACGATGTTGTTTGAGTGAGGACCTATTCTACCCTCCTCGATAACCGTGATGCGTCGCAACGTAACGTTAAGCCTATTCAAAACAAAGCTCGGCTAATCGCAATCGCTTATCATGGGTATCTCGCAATCTCTATCGCTTAATATATGAACCTATATCGCTTATCATGTGGATCTATATCGCTTGCTGTGTATCAATTCATCGCTATCGCCTACCGTTATCGGTGATGTTAGCACACATGACCTCGCTTCACGAGATGAAGCTCATATGGTTAAAGCAAGGTGTTTTAGTCATATCAGCGGACTTTCGTGGAAAAAGGCCATGTGGGGTCTGATGTTAGCAAACTCTCGTGGAAACGTGCCATGTGGGTTTAATGCGGAATCTAATCAATATCGCGCTATTCGCTTACCGCTTATCGCTCGTCGCCCAACCGACACGTTACTTCGATGTTTCGTTTCATCAAGCTACTCGCGTGCGCCGTCATCACTATAGTCGCAATCAATCTCGCCACCTAAACTATTCGATTTCACTTTCGACATTGGTCCGACCTCCTATTGATTGGACCAAGGAAGCGCAATTCTATCCGCGTTATAACGGCACACCTGACACTATCGCACGAAACGGAAGTAATATGGGAGAAACATGGTGGATACGCCGCTGGTACTTCCTATATATAAATGTTTTAATCATATTAACGAACTTCCATGGGAAGGTGCCAAGTGGGGCTCGATGCTAAATTGTCTTTTCAAACGGTTAAAACTGTTTTTTATTAAACTTTTATTAAAAAAACCATGGGACAAGTGAAATTCCTCACGATGTGGAGGTAACATCGAATCAGCTTAACTCCATGCCTAAGGGGAGCTTTCATGAGTCTAATTTTTTTTCCTTAAAACCTTTTGCAATATCAAAAAAAAAAAGAAAGAAAGACTTTCCTGAGACGTGAGTTCAACATCGAGTTCAGCTGAACCCATGTCGTAGGAGAGTTTTCGTAAATCGCAGTTTCCATCTTCGAATTCCTTAAAATTTTAAAACTTAAACTTCCTTGCAACGTTGGTTAACGTCGACTCAGTTAACCTACGTCATGAGAACCCTTTCCAGCTCTTCAAAGTTACAATCGCATCGAACTAGCGAATTCTACGCAAAACAAGGTACTTTGGAACGCCAACTCGTGGGATATTACTTTTGTCTTTTACGCCGCCATCTCGCTATCACAATCGATCTCTCTTATTCGAAACGCTCTCGCTTGTCAACTCTCGGTCAAGTCACTCGCTGTATCGCTACTTATGTAAGATCAAACCTCAAAAGTCTACATGTTGGATTAATTTCGGGACGAAATTTCCTAAAGTAGGGGAGACTGTAACAACCCGCACTTTCGTGCGTTTGTTACTACTCGATATACTCGTTATGCCTAGCACCAGAGATTCGGATCATAATGTAACTATATCGCATATATCGCTATTCGAAGGATAATCGCATATTTTTGAAATACATTAACGCTATACTACACCATATCACATACACTAACACTCACGATAACATTGAGTGAGGACCTATTCTACCCTCCTCGGTGGCCGTGATGTGTCGAAACGCAGATAATTAACGCTAACAAGGACTCTCGAGTGAGTGCTATAGCTCCAGTCGTCGTGACGATGATGACAATACGAGCAAGTGGTACCCCGTCAGTCTTTGTGGCACAACACATAATCACGTTCACGACGACATCAGGAAAGGACCTATACTACCCTCCTTGATGGCCGTGAAACGTCGCTAATAATCGCACACTCGAAACGAAAACCGATTGTTATATCGAAACTTGGAGTACGAATACGTATATACGACCCTTTGGTGATTAATTATAATAAATAATAATATAAAAATAAGAAGATGCGGCCCAAACTATCGCAACGCACCAAAAACGAGGATCGAGAGGCCTCCGTACGGATGGGCCAGCCGAATGGCTGGGCCAACCGATCGGATGGGCCAACCGATCGGACGGACATGTCCAACCGATCGAACGGGCCGTCCGATCCAGGCCAACCTGCCCTCCTTTCCTTCCTCCTTGCCTATAAATACCCCTCATTCACCTCAAACACACTTGTTTTCACTGTTGCTGCTCGACCAGAAGTTCCAGCCCCTTTATCTCTCGATTTCTCGCGATTTTTGTAAGTTTTTAACTCAAATCTTGTACTTCCTTGATCTATAACCAATTCTACACCTTCCTACCTGTTAAATCTCCACTTTTAACCGTGGAATCTCTGGATTTTGGGCATTCTTGGGTGATGTCATCCCAGGCAAGAACGACTCAGATCTGAGTGATTTCCATGCGTTTTTACATAAATCAAGTCTAAATCTATGTATTCTAATCAAGAAGTTGTGTGATTCCTAAGGATTCGAGGTGTCTTGAAGATGATGTCACCCTAAGTTCATATGAACTTCAAAATGTGACCTCATTCTTACCATAAACAGCTCGGATCTAAGTAATTTCACCTGTTTTATAACGAATCTCACCAAACCTAAGTTGCCTAGCCATAGTGTGTGTGATTTCAGGTTAAACTTGAGAAAAGCCATCAAGAACGGCCAGATCTGATGGAACGGGGTGGTTCCCGGCCGTTAGAACGGGTCAGACTTGATGGAATTTCGGTTGTTTAGCATGAAGGAACACCGTCCCAATCAAAACCGCTGAAAAACCGTCAAAATTAGTCGAATATCAGCTGGATAGGCTGCCAGCCGATCGGACAGCAGCCCAGTCGATCGGACAGGCTGCCAGTCGATTGGACAGCAGCCCAGCCGATTGGACAGGCTGCCCTCCGATCGGACAGCAGGCCATTCGATCGGACAGCAGGCCATCCGATCGAACAGGAGGCCATCCGATCAAACCACTTCCATCCGACCGGACCAGCCCATCCGATCCATATTGTCATCCGATCCATGTGTCATCCGATCGGATGAGCCCATCCGAACGGATGAGCACCATCCGACCGGATAACTGACTTTTCGACGCCATTCTCGCTTAACCGTGCATCGTTTACTATATCCTTCAATGATTAACGTAGACGTACTCGCAACCGACTCAATCAAGTTGTATTCTCGCTAAATACGCACTGTGAGTATACTTGAACCCTTTTTAATCGCATTTTGGGTGTAACATACGTTTCTAACAAATCGAACTCATCAAACGAATTATTAAATCAATCGAATTATCACTTGCGAATAACTGTTATGCATAGATATACGTGATGCTAGTTGCATATGTGCTAGGGCTTATACTCGCGACGTCCCACCAAGACTAGTATAGTACTATTGCGCCCGACGGGGTCTAGTTTGCCATCGCATATTCGAGCATCGAGGACTTAGTTGGTAGTATCAGCTTTGTGAGTATATGTGTCGTGTGTTACGTTTATGCATGTGGAAATTCGCTACACGTTTTAATCTATTACGCTATACCTATCAAACCTGTATACTCGCCAATACTTTTGTATTGACAAATATTTTAACGTATGTTGCAGGTTAGATCGCAGACTCTATCAAATCAAGCTAGGAGGTCTAGAAACTCAACTAAAATCTAGGTTGTCGGATTTGTATTGTTCATGAGGACAAGAAATCTGTGATAACTTATGTGATTGTATTATTTGTTAGTATGGGATAACGAATGTATTAAATATTATCGCAATATAGTTGTTATGGATTCTCTTGAGCAATCTGATTCGCCTAGTGCCACGCCCCGATGATTCCGCCATCGGTTGGGGTGTGACAAAACTGTTCCTTGAGATACAACCGATTTGAGATGCCTTTGCCTTGATACAACTGCTCAAGCTTCTCCCACGAATCCTTTGCAGTTGATATCCCATGCACATTTGCAAGAACATTCTTTGCTAGACACAAACGAATCGCACTTGCCGCTCTCAAATCCAAATCTTCCCATTCTTCATCATCGTCTTTACTTGTTCCGCTCGAATCCTTGCTTGAAACAAGGGTCGGTTTCCCCCTCAACGCCTTGTGTAACCCAGATTGAATCAACACATCCTTGACTTAAACTTGCCACAAACCAAAGTTGATTCTTCCATCATATTTCTCTACGTCGAACCTCATGGGACTGTATTTCGACATCGTATCCGTATCTTCAAAAACAGTATTGTATACTAGAAAATATGCACCCAAGCCTATAAGCAGTACACCCAACAAAGGATTCCCAGGAAAGAGAGGTGGGTCACAATGGACACACTTAAGTACCAAGTCTTTCCTAGCCAGAACCTTCCCAGGATAAAATGCGTATATCCAGCTCGTGTATAATTCTACCGTATACAAACAGTCAACCGAGACAACCGAATCCTCGTTTCTGATGTGGAAGATCAGACTAAGCTGCAACCACAGAGCATACTACGAACCTTCAAAATACCAGGACACCCTCCAAGAAAATCCGTTTCTGATGTGGAAGATCAGACTAAGCTGCAACCATAGAGCATACTACGAACCTTCTAAACTGAGACCTCCCCCAAAACCTGGAGCTCTGATACCACTTGTTGGGAAACAAGCGGTCTCAGGATTCCCAACAACCACGGGCCTCCAGATAGAAAGATCCACTATGCGACAAATTTTTACAATCACATAGACTAATCTCTCAAGCCTCCCCCCGCCCAATTACAACCACACTCTCCGAAGCGTTTAACTAAAACATTTCTACACTCTAAAACAAGAGAACTAGAAAAGAAAGAAACAACCAAACACTTCAAGTGTATTTTTGGTTGGGGCACTTTGAAACCAAAGCCTTGGACTCCTTTTATAAGCTTGGAGTCCTCCCAAGCTTTCATCCTTGCACCGATGTGGGATGGGCACATTTTTCATATAGCCAAAAACCTAACATAGTAACCCATTTAAACTCATGAATCCAACCCATTTCAACCCTAACTAGCTATCTTTGAAGAGGGGATCATCGTTCTAGTATGTTTTGAACCAACTCCGTTTGGTAACGTTTATTTTTGTTCCATCTAACATGACCGCACGGTTGGTGAACCTGGATTTGAACCCACGCGTCGATCCATAATCGGTTGCGACAACGTTTCCTTGACTTCAACCCACATGAACCGACCCTATTTCTAGCTCTCGCCTGGTCCACCCTAAAAGAAAACTTCTTACATTTATCATTTTATAAGGCTGGTGGGTATAGGCTAGGGTCCCCTCAACCTTAGCCTTAAAAAGGTCAATAGCGCAACTGAATGTTTGGTAGCAAAATAACGATGAAAAACAGACGGGAAGAAAAGGGGGCCCACTGATTAAGGTGTGTTGAGAGAAAGAGAGGAGAGAGAGAGAGAGGAGGGAGAGAGAGAGAGAGATTTTTCCGGTTCAAACGCAGAAAAAGTAGGTGTGTTTGGCGGAGTGTATGGATTTTAGGGTTTTGAAGTGGTTTTATAAATTGGAAGTGGGCTAGAAATGGTTAAAATTTTTAATGGATTGGTAAAAAAGTGAGGTTTATAAATTAAAAATAAGGTTAAATTATTTTTACTTAATTTAATTTAAAGTTTTTGACATTTCTAATTTTTTTTGATAGTGTTAAATTTAAATTGAACTTAAACTTAAACTAAATAAGATTGAATAATGATTGGGGGGGGGTATTTATTCCATTGGTTTGGTGTTATTGGAAGGACGGAATTGATGTGGCACTGAGGTAGCGCAATAGAGCTCTTAGGGGCTCTATTCCATACCAGGGGCGACTCTTATGGTGTGCGGGGAGTACTTCTGCACAAGGCTTGTAATTTTGAGGGGCACAGATTTTTTAGAAAATTTTGATATATTTATATGTTATTTAAAAAAAAATTGTAAACACATACAAATCTAATATAGAGACCCATTATTTTTTTTGAACGGCCAACGAATCCTCCAAATGGGCTACTGGCGATTTCACCACATCGGGATACACTCGCCTCCGAACCGGGGAAAACCCTCAACTAGGGCCGAAGCCCGTGAACACTCGCCCGAAGGCACGACAGTGCGGTGAGGTAAAACCCGCTCATTTCAAGGATCAAACTAGCGATCTCCACCTATTCGCCTAGTTTCCTATCATCACTAGGTGCCGTTGAAAATAATGGGGAGGGCAGGAATCGAACTTGGGTCCCTTAGAGACCCATTATTAAATACCTTTTTATGCTTTATAATTTACCCATTTTAACATTAGGTTTATTGGGCCCAACCTAATACTAATATGATTTTTAAAAATAAAAATAAAAAAACACACTGGAAACTGAAAGGGCGGATTGCTAAAGAAGACGTTGGAAACACGTCTCACGTCTGAACATCAAAACCTGTAGGCTGTATCCACTTGAAAGTGGAAACACTTAACTGCTGAAGACGGCTGGATAGCTGGAAACAGAACAAGCAGGGCCGGCGGCAAACAATCAAACATCATCATCAAAACTTAAAAAGGCCCGAACAAGAACAACATCAGAACTCAAAAAAGTCTGATTCTGAATTTATAAATTACAATTCAATCAAACATCATCATCGATCATATTTATAATTTAATCATGCTGAAGACGTTGTTGTGTTGCATTTGCAGGATGGCGATTATGAATTTCCGAGTTCAGAAGTTTCAGAACATAACATTAGAATTCAAAAAGGTCCGTTTGTTTAGTGTTATTGACTCGTTAGTATGTTAATTGTTGAACATCGATTATTTTTTTGTTGAACATCGATTTCAGAACATAACATCAGAACTCGTATATTGTCATATTGATTAAGTGTTGTCGTAATTTTGTTAGTCTGTTAATATATTGTTGAACATCGATTATTATTTTTAGGCGTTAATGGCTCCTAAACAAGCATCCGAATGGCAAAAACATCAAACAAGCATCGATTATTAACTTATTAGTTATTACGGTATGTAACTCATTATAATACTATGATTTTGTCATTATCAAAATTGCATTGTTTATCAAATGGGTTAATGGATTTAAACACCCCCAACTATTGCCATTTGTCCGCTGGCACTCTCAACTTTGACTTTGGCTCCCACCACTCTCAACTTAACATTTGTTTGTCATGGCACCCCGTCGTTAAATAAACACTAACTGGGTTAGGAAAATTAGCCCACGTGTCATATTAATCTGACGTGGCATGTATGACGTGTAATGCAAACCTGATTCATCATCTTTAAAACACCTAATACCCCCAAACAGAAAACCATATGAAACCGTAGATGATTTAAGCAAAGAGAAAGTGCCTCGGATCTGTAACATGAAGATCAGACAAGAGGGACGATCACCGCCATGGCTACAACACCGGTTGCACCGTAAGAGCAAATAAAAAGCCCTTGTTGGTGCTCTCACATACCATCCGGGTTGCCCCGCCAAGATACGAGTCAATGTTGACCCCATGACTGATTACGATGCTCGGATATGAATCCGTACATAAATCATTATCATCATTGCCTTCTCATTTTCATCTTTCACCATCGAAATAATTGTATACACACATATATGATATATCTATGCTATATTGTATATCGAACGATCTACCAACTTTGCTACACACCTTTATGGTTTGGATCCTGATTGAATCAACAGCGATTTCACACTGCAAGTGGGGGATTGATTGAATCATGGGCTCAACATCAACAGATCAGCACATAACAGCACGTCATCTTCAACAGCGATTTCACACTGCAAGTCCTCTGTTTCCTAACCGCAACCGATTGAGTGAGAAAATGCTTATCAACAGCGGATTTCACCGGCGATTTTGCGGTGAAAACATGTTTGTGGTAGTGTGTGAGAGAGAAAGTGTTGAAGTGTGGAGGTGAAACGGCGGATTTCACCGGCGACAGCACCACTGTTTCCATCCTCAACATCACACCACCCCACTGCGACGGCACCACTGTTCCCCTCCTCAACATTACCTCATCATCATCATAACCCCGTTTCCCCCCAAAATCAAAACCCATCGTCGTTTGTTTTCGATATCATCTCGAACAGGCTTCTAGATCCAGATTAAGCGGTGTTTGGTGGTGTGGGGTAGGTGGTCGCAGTGGGTGGTGGCCAATGGATCTTGAACAGGGGATTATGGTGGTAGGGTGGATGGCAGTGTAGGGTTATGGTGGGGTGGAAGGCAGGACGGTGGTGTGGGTGGATGGTGATGGCGTTAAGTGAGAGAGATCGAGGGGTGAATATAAACTGATTAAAAAACGCCACATCATCTAAAATTAGCCATGTAGGACAACAAAACTAACCAAGTTAGTGTTTGTCTAACGACGGAGTGACACAGCAACCCAAGTGTTAAGTTGGGAGCGGTGGGAGTCAAAGTCAATTTTGAGAGTGACAGCGGCCAAATGACAATAGTTGGGGGTGTTTAAATCCATTAACCCTTATCAAATACTACATTTTTTGTCATTTTCGTAATTATATTGTTTATCGTTAAAGCATATGGACACATTTTTCGAGCTCGAACATGGTACGTAAATTCTCAGAGACGCCAATGTTCCATACCATCGGGCTACACAAGAGTACGCCACAAAAAGTGAAAACCTACTTCCTTGTCTTTATAAACGTTGTACTGCATGACAGTGGCAGAGCTACCTTATGCCGGGGGGCAACGCCCGCTACGGCTTGGCGCGGGAAAATTTGAAAAAATTAGTGTAAATTTTGGAAAAATTTGAGGTTTTTTCGATTTCGTTACGCCTTATTTATACTTTTGGCGAACATGCGGTTCATTGTAAGGAGTTGCCTGGTTTTAAATACAGACATGATTTGGTAAGGGATATTCTGTTTGATGTTTTAAAGCGGGCGGGGATTTCGGCAAAAAAGGAGGCTCCGGTGAACTTTCTGACGGATCCGCTCGATGGGAGGTCTACTCTTCGACCAGCTGATATTCTTGTGTTTGGGTGGGCCAGGGGAAAACACGCTTGTGTGGACCTTACAGGAGTGTCCCCTCTTGTTGGGCTCAGGGATAATGGGTTTGTTGCTGGCCAAGCTGCGTTGAAAGCGGAATCAAGCAAAGTCGCTAAACACGAGAAGGCTTGTTTAGAGAATCAACATGTGTTTATCCCATTCGCTTTTGATACATTTGGTTCCCTAGCCCCAGAGGCTGTGGAATTTCTAAACAGGGTCCAACAGGTTGTGAATAGTAATCTCTCAACCTTTAAGGGTCGTTTCGTCTTTAGTAGGATTGGTTTTGCAATTCAAAAGGGGATTGCGGCGCAGCTTGTTGCCCGTTTACCTGCCACTTGTTTGTAAATTGCTACTTTGGTTTGAAATATAAAAAAAAAAAAAAAAAACAAAAAAAAAATGAATAGCCAATATTTATTCTCAAAAAAAAAAAAAAAAAAAAAATTTATAAAACGTTATGGCTTGGCGGATTTTCTAAATCCGCCGCTGCTACATGACACATTTTAGTTTTCGAGATGTTAACATTTAACAACATATATTTAGGATCATAGATATTTTGAAATGCAGTATAATCATGTCAGCTTCAGGGATGCCATGTGTGAGAAAATGGTGCGGGTGTGAGGTGGTCCATTAGCCGCTGAAATGAGCGAGTGGAACCCATGGGCCAAGGCTGGTCTCCTTTTCTTTGGTGACACCATGAGCCAGTTTCTTATTTTCAGTCTGCCTCGGTTTCAGTTGTTGCAACTTGTCGTCAGTTCTGACAAAGTCTTGACTATAGCAAATTCACCAAAAGTGCAAAGTTTTTTTCACAGCTATACAACCAAAAGTGCAAAGTTTTTTTCATAGCTATACAATAAATATTATGATTGTGTATGACCATATGAGATCTCTACCCGACTACCCAGTGGCGGAGCTAGCCCATTAATTCAGGATATCCTCGTATTTATTTAGGGGTATCCTTTGTATAAAAACCGAAAAAACCCGAAAATAATACACTACGAATACGTGGTTGAGCCGTAGTCCGTGCTACCCCTCTTAATTCATTAGTTCCTCCTCTGCGACTACCCGTTTAAAATATAATATTTCATATTAACATTTCATAAATTCTCAAGTCTATTTTCATAAGAAATGTTGAATTAAGAACTAAAGTTACATTGTATCACATCAGTTTATCGTAATTGAATTTTAATTCTAACGGAATTCCAATTAGACGAAACATTTCATATTGATTCAAACAAACGACTCACGTAAATACAATGAATTTGATGTTTAGATTGGTTCGGTTTAAAACCAGTGCCGGATACATGAGGGGTAGCGAAGGTGAATCTTTTTTTTCTTCATAAATAACCGATACAAAAAACGTAGAAGAAACTAAAAATTTGCATTGAAAATGTACTTCACCAAGTAGTGGCGGAGCTAGCCCATTAATTTAGGGGTATACCACAAAAAAAATACTGTGCAATCATACAATTATAATAAAAAAACGATAATAAATAAAGTAAAACAAATACCTAATAGATTTGTATAAGTCTTTATAAATGTTAACTCGTCTAAATACTTAAACCCTAACAAACCTACAAACTACAATTGTATATAATCAATAACAACAAAAGATAAATCAAAGGACAAGAAACACTCACAAATCACCAAGTTCAACCGCCGGTCAACGTGATCAGAAATGTTGCGGGCGATCGGAACAGGGTGCAACTTCTCCAGCCTTGCAGCAGCGTCAGCGACCATCCGGTACCTTTTCCAATTGCCGCCCTAATAAAAAAATGGATATTTTATTGTTTTGAACTATGGGGCTTGCGTTAAGTTTATCAAATGGGCCTCCTTTCAATTAAATTATTTTTAATTTGGACTAACTTTATCATTTGGGCTAATTAATTATACAAGTTTGTGGTTATAAAATGTTTGGGCTTAAAAAAATTAAGGATTTTAATAAATTCAAATATCCTATTTTTTCAGGGATATACTTGCCACTATTTAGAGGTATCCTTTGTATAAAATCGAAAAATAAAAAATTACACTACGAAAAAGGGGTTGAGTCGTAGCCCGTACAACCCCTAACAACACTTTAGTACCACCTACATCACCAAGAAAGTGGAAGGGTAGCGTAGGACACCCCTCAACATAAGCTAGACCCACCCCTGTTCAAAACCTACACACTTGATTCTAAAAACGAAACATGGATTGGAATTGCTCTCTAATCCAACTTGAAAAACCAAAAGCTAAATTTAAATTTCAGAATTTACATTCGAATTTTTCAGTTCTGATTTTAACCTACTCCTCTAAGTAAAAGAAAACTAACAACAACAACAACAATAATAATAAGTGAAACGTGAGGCAGAAAGTGATATTGGGTACAAAATTAGAATGGCTTTTTGGAAGTGACATGTTCTGAAGACAGGTAACTGGCATCAGCTTATCTAATGCTCTGGAGCTGCATTTGAAAGGTAAATAACTGATAAAGGAATCTGGTCTACTTGCATTGTTGCCCCTATCTAAAATTATGCCACTTGTATCATTCTAATTCCCTAAATACCAAGTCACTACATAACTGATTCCACTCAGTATACTTTCATTCACATGGTATACAGAATATGACCAATTATTTGTTTTTTTTTTTGAACGGCAAAACACTTTATATCTATATATAAAGAGCCAGCAAGCTGCTGGAAAGCTTACAACGAGGAAAACAAGGAAAACACAAACTACAAAAGGCTTGAGACGTTAAAGTCAAGCCAATCTTCCCAAGAGACGGCTGGAAGATTGGAGCGGTGCTTGATCCACAGGAACGAGTCTTCCTTTATTTGCTCGACTGAATCAATAACCCGTATGACCTTTCCTTCGAAGACTTTCTGGTTTCTAGCATACCAAATCCTCCAAAACGTCGCCTTTATCACAGTATTCACCAATTTTTTCCACTTTTTCAACCCGGGGGCTTTATTTAGAACATCGAGGAGGCTGGCAACAGAATTTATATTATCCGGTAAGGGAATTCTAACCCACACGAAGATATTCCACCAAATTCCTCTTGCCAATAAACAATTGACAAAAGTATGATTATGGTCTTCGACTCCGTAACCACATCGATCGCAATTGATATTGTTAATGGGAATACCTCTGAGACTTAGTTCCAGCTTAGTTGGAACTTTACCCATTCTTGCTCTCCATGTGAGAAAGTTACTTTTTGAAGTGGCCCAGGCATTCCAGTCGAACTGAGAAGAAAAAGATGCAGAAGCTCCTTGTGACATAATAAGATTTCTAATGTTTTTAATAGAAAAGTCTACACCGAGATCGTTAACCCAAAACCATTTGTCCTTCCCTTGTGTCAATCTGACCTGCTGTAATAAGTACATCAGAGACGAAATCTGCTCCCATTCCCTATTAGATTGCGGCTCTCTTAACCAGCCCCACCCCCACCGGAGAAACCCTTCTCGAGTACTACAAAATTCTGCAACAGACCCGTTTTTACTAGCAGAAATTCTATATAACTCAGGAAACAGATCCTTTAATTTTCCATTCTCATGCCAGCGATCCGACCAGAAGTGTGTAGTACGTCCGTCTCCTATGATTACACGAAAATAATCTTCCATGTCGATATTAAATTTCAGCAACATCTCCTTCACTCCATAAATATCCTTCCAAACACCAGGGATGGATTTCTTCACAGGAATGAACAATTTTGTGTTTCTTGACTTGTGGATCGCGCGAACAACCGAAGCCCAGAGCTGGTCCGGTTCATTCCTGTACCGCCACCACCATTTACTTAACATGGCAAGGTTAAAATCATTGATCCCACCGACCCCGACACCTCCTAGAGTCTTTGGTTTCATAAAACACTCCCACCTTACCCACCGCATCTTTTGAGCTTGGCCCGTTTTACCCCACACGAAGTCTCGCCTGATTCCTTCCAGATGTTTTATAACGCATTTTGGGGCTGGAAATAAAGACAAGAAATATGAGGGCAGACTACCGAGGACAGATTTAGCCAATGTCACCCTACCAGCTAGCGACAAGTGTCTAGCTTTCCACCCCGACAATTTCTTCTTAAACTTTTCCACGATTGGTCTCCAGAAGATTCTTCTCTTCATATTTGCTCCTATAGGGATCCCCAAGTAGTTAAAGGGGAATTTCCCTGTCTCACAGTTAAGCACCCGAGCAAGTCTAGCAACTTCCGTCTCATCCACCCCAACCCCATAGAGATGGCACTTTTTTTCATTAACTTTGAGACCTGATACAAGAAACAAGCATCTTAGAAGTCGTTTTAGACTCACCGCGTTGTGGTCCGACCATTCTCCGATGAAAAGAACGTCGTCGGCGTAGCAGAGGTGCGATAGGACCGGCCCGTCATTAGGGAGTTTAACACCGTGGAAAAGGCCTAGCTTAACTGCTTTGTTAACGAACATAACTAGGGCTTCCAATGCAAGAATAAAAAGAAAAGGAGAGATGGGGTCTCCTTGCCTTAAACCTCGTTTGAATTGGAATTCATTAGACGGCGATCCATTAACAAGAACCGAGCCCCTCCCCGATTTCAGGCAGCCACTAATCCACTTCACCCATTTATCCGGAAAACCCAAATACTCCATGACTTTAAACAGGAATTTCCAGTTTAAAGAATCATACGCCCGTTGGAAATCAACTTTAAATATCATCATCTTGCGTTTGTGTTTCTTGGCCCATGCAATCGTTTCGCCAACAATAAGAGGACTATCAAGGATATAACGGCCCCCAACAAAAGCGGACTGCGTCGGCGACACAAGGCTTCTCATAACATCTTTTAATCGACCCGCTAGAACCTTGGTAATGATTTTATAGATGGAGCCAACTAGGGAGATTGGGCGGTAATCTGCACTTACTTGAGGGTCACCCGATTTTGGTATGAGAGCTATAAACGAAGCGTTGCACCCACGACTAATCTCTCCAGTTTCATGGAAGTCACTCATCATCTTCACTAAGGCTGGTTTTAAAAGGCTCCAGTGTCTTTTGAAAAACTTGAGTGTGAACCCATCGGGTCCGGGGGCCTTTCCACCATCACAATCGTGTATCGCCTGGAATATTTCATCAGTAGAGAAAGACACTACCAGCCTACTCCCCTGTTCATCCGTAATCATAGGTAGGCCAATGTTTGAGAAAGTCGGTCTTCTCCTCATCGGCTCGGAAAACTGTTTTTTAAAGCCCTTTCGGAGTTCCTCCATGACGACTTTTGGTTCAGATTCCCACACTCTGTTAACAAGCAACCCATTTATCCTTCTATTAGCCTTAACAACCAATTATTTGTTAAAACAAAACATATGGAGGTTGTATCAAATAAAAACCAGTATTTTCCAAAAAAAAAAAGCAACCATTGTCATTGATAAGTTAATTCATTCGCTAAAACTATATAGTGATAATTTTGCAATTAATTGACAACTAGTATTATTACCGCTTCGCGACGGGACTTATGTAAGTTGGTATCTCAATGAACCACGTAGCAATACAATGGAGCTATTTCTCCTAAAAAAAGCCTAGACGATCTGACTACTAGGGGTTGTCATGTCAATACATTATTAGCTATTTTCAAGACCACTGCGGCGCAATCAATGGTGGACCAAAAAATTATTGCTGGGGTGCGGATGAGTGGTTCAAGCATATTTTCAGAGGGCGCGGTCGGATTTTTTTGCCTAAAAATACACTAATTTTTTTTTAAAGGGGTGCGCCCGCCCACTCTGGGCTTCACCTAGGTCCGCCCCTGAGCGCAATGGAGTTTTTTTTAAGCAGTGTAAGTGATGTCGGCTCATTTAGCACTGAATGAGGCCTTGGCACCTTTTTGGTTAACATGCCTTCCTTTGAGTCGAGGTTTGTAAAGGTTTGTAGATGTAGATGTGGTCTTAGCATTATGGGTTTGTTGATGTAGAAAAAGTGGGTGTTTTTGAAGAAAGTTGAATATGATTTGACGTTGAGGTGGAGGTTTGTAAGAGTTTATTGATGTAGATGGTCTTAGCATTTATAAGGTTATTTTAGTCAAATCTTAATAGCTTAAAACCAAGGTCAAATGGCACAATAAGAGCGGAATAGTATATGATAAAATTGTTGGATAGTAATGGTACACATATTATTATGTTACTGTGATGACCGATGTTACATATTAGGTCAAATGCTTGTGTAAATTAGATTCTTGTACATAAGTTTCACTCAAGTTTCGCACCAAGTTCCATCATTTTTGTCCACATAAACAAGTACTAGACATTGATTAATGTTGACACATGTGTAACATCTAGTTGAAAGTTTTTGCAAACAATTGCTATCAGATGGTCATAGCTTCATAACTCGAGCCACATACTATTATCAAAAGTCCTACAATTCAACATCAACTCTGCAACGAGCATGTTGGTCTGTGAAGATAAGGGATAAAGTGGCGGCTTCTCGATAAACATGAATGCATCTAATGGCTACTCTCCAAAGACAAGATAGAAATGTACTTATTGTTTTTCTTTCATGCTTCATGTGAGAATTACCTTTGAAACAAAACAAAACATGTCATGCAATAATGGTTCATCGCCTATATTTTTTTAACTGTGTTAGGGTTCTATAATTTCTCATCGTATGTACCAAGATGTATGCAAGATAGGCATAATAAGAATTTAAAGCCAAACAACAAATGAATGTGTACTTCCCTTACAACTAGAGTTAGATTTGTCTACTGCTAGAAGTAGAATGGCAATGAATATGAACACGACGAGCAAGCCTGAAATCCGAAACATTTGGGATAGGTAGTGCGACCATGTATGTAATGAAAAATCTATAAATTTTCATTATGGGAGACAAAAAATGTGTCTCGTCATAAAGGGGCTAGGTCAAGCAAATAGAAAGGCCCTAACTATTTGCACACCTTGGTAGGCTATCTACACACTTAGGGTTTACATACGCTGCGTATTGACCTATACGCAGCGTATAGGGTTACCTCTATACGCTGCGTATAGAGCTATACTCAGCGTATATAAACCATGGATTTCAGAGCCTTATCAGCAATCATTGCACAGAAAACAAGGGTTATATACGTTGCGTATAGGTCTATACGCAGCGTATATAAACCATTAGATTTTTTTGAGTCATTTTGGTAGGTTTGAGGGATCATTTTTTCACAAAGTTTAAATACGCTGCGTATAGACCTATACGCAGCGTATATAAGGTCTAAAAATGTCTTTTATACCCTTGTGTTGAGGCTATACGAAGCCAAATACAAGGGTAGTTGTGTCATTTTTGTCTCATACGCTGCGTAGGGATCTATACGCAGCGTATATAAAGCTCCATTTTTGTATTTTTTTGTGTATTCCTTTGTTTATTTATAAAAAAAAGAAAATTAATTGTGTGTATGTTGGGGTATTTCCATGTTTATTTATAAAAAAAAACAATATTATTAAAAATCATACAAATATTATGAATTATAAAAATTAAAAATAATACAAATATTATGTCCCGTATTGACCTCGTATAAGCCTATAAGTGTGATACCGTATCGTATATGTGTGGTTTAGGTCCCGTATTGACCTCGTATAAGCCTATAAGTGAGATATCGTGTCGTATAGGTGTAGTATAGGTCACGTATTGACGTCGTATAAGCCTATAAGTGTGATATCGTATCGTATAACGTACTATAGGTCACGTATTGACTTCGTATAAGCCTATAAGTGTGATATCGTATCGTATAGCGTCATATAGGTCACGTATCTAAGTGTGATATCGTATCGTATAGGTGTAGTATAGGTCACGTATTGACCTCGTATAAGCCTATAAGTGTGATATCGAATCGTATAACGTAGTATAGGTCACGTATTGACCCCGTATAAGCCTATAAGTGTGATATCGTATCGTATAGCGTCGTATAGGTCACGTATTGACCTCGTATAAGCTTATAAGTGTGATATCGTATCGTATAGGGGTAGTATAGGTCACGTATTGACCTCGTATAAGCCTATAAGTGTGATATCGTATCGTATTGCGGCGTATAGGTCACGTATTGACCTCGTATAAGCCTATAAGTGTGATATCGTATCATATAACGTAGTATAGGTCACGTATTGACCTCGTATAAGCCTATAAGTGTGATATCGTATTGTATAGGTGTGGTTTAAGTCACGTATTGACCTCGTATAAGCCTATAAGTGTGATATCATATCGTATAGGTGTGGTTTAGGTCACGTATTGACCTCGTATAAGCCTATAAGTGTGATATCGTATCGTATAGGTGTGGTTTAGGTCACATATTAACCTCGTATAAGCCTATAAGTGTGATATGGTATCGTATAGGTGTGGTTTAGGTCTCGTCTAATCCTATATGCATATTCAAGACCTATAGGAAACCTATACGAGACTTATACTACACTATATGATACGATACGATACGATACTATACTATACAATAACACCCGTAGGCCTCTATACGAGACTTAAATACTATACACTATACTATACGATACGATACGATACGATACGATACGATGCGATACGATACGATACCATGCAATACAATACGATACGATAATTTAATTTAAACGATAACAATATAATATATTTGTATTATTTACCAATAATATTGTTTTTTATAAATAATTTTCTTTTTTTTATAAATAAACAAAGGAATACGATAATTTAATTTAAACGATAACAAAACAATATATTTATAATATTTACCAATAATATTGTTTTCTTATAAATAATTTGCTTTTTTAATTTTGATAATTCATAATATTTATATTATTTTTAATTTTATATAATTTATATTTTTATTATTTACCAATAATATTGTTTTTTATAAATAATTTTCTTTTTTTTATAAATAAACAAAGGAATACAAAATAAAAAAATACAAAAATGAAGCTTTATATACGTTGCGTATAGATCCCTACGCAGCGTATGAGACAAAAATGACACAACTACCCTTGTATTTGGCTTCGTATAGCCTCAACACAAGGGCATAAAAGACATTTTCAGACCTTTATATACGCTGCGTAGAGGTCTATACGCTGCGTAGAGGTCTATACGCAGCGTATATATACTATAAGGGTAAAAAAGATAATTTAACCACATTTTTCGAGTTAAAAATAAAAACTACCCCTTATATACGCTGCGTATAGACCTATACGCAGCGTATATAAAGGTCTGAAAATGTCTTTTGTACCCTTGTGTTGAGGCTATACGAAGCCAAATACAAGGGTAGTTGTGTCATTTTTGTCTCATACGCTGCGTAGGAATCTATACGCAGCGTTATAAAGCTCCATATTTGTATTTTTTTGTGTATTCATTTGTTTATTTATAAAAAAAAAATTAATTGTGTGTATTTTGGGGTATTTCCATGTTTATTTATAACAAAACAATATTATTAAAAATAATACAAATATTATGAATTATAAAAAGTTTCCTAATCTTTTTGGTTTGGAGGTAAAAAAAGACTGTAAAGTTGCTGAAAGGTTGGTGGTGGGAAGTGCTGGGTCGAGATACTCTTGGTGCTGGAGAAGAAATTTGTCTTTGGAATTGGAAATAAATGAGCTAGTGGACTTGTGCAGTTTGCTTTATGGGTGTGAATTAAATAGTGTTAGAGATTCATGGGCTTGGATTGGGGCTGTGAATAAAGTTTATAGTGTGGGAGGGGTTAGAAGGCTGTTGGAGAATAGTGCGGCTTTTGTTTCGCCGTTCGTTCCAGAATGGTGTAGGTGGATCCCCATAAAGTGCAATGTTTTTATTTGGAGGCTTGGGCTGAATAAACTGGCAACTTCGGACGAGTTATGTAAACGTAATATTCCGGTTAGCAATCCTAGATGTTCGTTGTGCGGCGAGTATGATGAATCGGCGGAACATATTTTTACTTCTTGTTTCGTTGCGGCGGTCTTGTGGCAGCAGGTTTGTTTATGGTGTTCGATCCCGTTTTTTTTGGCGTTCTCGGTTAAAGATCTTCTGGAAGTCCATGATTTTTGTGGCCTAAGTGGGGGAAAAAAAGAGGTGGTTAAAGGCATAATTAGAATTTCGTGTTGGAGCCTTTGGAGAGCCAGGAATGAAGCGAGGTTTAATAATAAGCCGGTTAACATTGGAAGTATTCTTAGCGAGATAAAGTCTGTAGGTTTTTTATGGTTTAATAATAGAGCGAAGTTGAGTAGGGTTTCTTGGGATGATCGTTGTAATTTTGTAAATATGTAATTGTTGTGTGTGGTGCCGCCTCGGTTTGAGGTTTGGCGTGTTGGTTTATGAAAGTTACTTTTAAAAAAAAAAAAAAAAACCCTATGCTGGCCGATGATGGATGATGTTATGTGATGATTTTTATGTTGTTGACTTTTTTTTTTCCAAAATAAAATCCTAGTCTGCCGTCGAATATGAAAGCCCACGTGATGCTGTTCTTGTTATTTGGGCCAATCATATCCTCCAAAGTTGCTGCATATAATAACTCGTAGGCTACGAATTTAAACCGTAACTTACGGTTTCAAAATTCTGTTCCTTCCCTTTCCTTTACACATCCACTCGTAACCTACGAAACCCAAACCGTAGACTACGATTTAAAAGTTCTGTCCCACTTTGTTTTCACACACCACCAACTCGTAAGCTACAAGTTGGTCTTCATAAGCTACGATCGAGACAAACCCCACCTTTCCTCCTCACTTTCAACAATTGACAAACTAGTCCCTATGCTTTGTTTCTTCCATCTCTCTCATTTGTAGACACCACTAACTTTCCATTAACTATCCAAATGGCCCCTGGACTTCATTCGTGTGCGTTCCTTACAACTCCAAGCTAGCATTCGGTCCGAAACCAATCCCGAACAACACCGTTTACTATGTTTATCAACTTCGACCGTTCCGCTTCATCTCTAACCACTTTAACTTCACCGAATTAAGCTTTTAACCTGAAAAATCATAATCTCGCGTAGTTATCACATTCAAAGTATATAAATACACAAAACGCAATAAAACACGTAAGATAACAATATTAACACTCGGTTTTGAACCTCTCCATCACATTCCCACACTTGCCTTTGCTTGTCCCCAAGCAAACCAACTAGAACTAGTCACCATAGCAACAACACCTCTAAACCTCTTAACCGCTTCAACCTGTTCAGTCCCAAGTCATACCTATCCCATAGACTGACACAATCAAGATTGACAGTTTGACAAGCAAATGATGTAATTTCAAAAACTTAAGACTTGTCTATCTAAAACTAACATGTTTACAATTAGACACATGCTACACACCCCTCACAATGTACTATCCTCTCGGGTTAATATCTGGACTAGCGTGTAATGTGCTAGTATATAAAACACTCAAAAAGCAAACATGAAATCCTGCAATCATAGGCTTGTATGACAATCACACCTCCACTGTATCGTCTAACACGGCACATATCAAAAGGACTTTTGGGTTTTGGGCTTAGGGTAAAGGCAGGAAATTATTTTTTTTTTTTGGTTTTTTTTTCTTTTTGAATTGGCTCACAAACAATAACCAAACCGTTATAACTTTATTCAAACACAACTTATACTTTTGGGTTGGTTTCTACTCAAGAACACATACGATATTCACAATACTTCTATTTTTGTTCTTTTCTTTTTTTCTTTTTTTCATTTTTCACATATTTTTCTTTTTTTTTTTTCATAACAATATTATCACGGTCGGATTTTCACATAAACAATGGGCGAACAAACGAAAGGTAGTTAGGCTCAACAGGGCTACTAAGGGAAATTTTGTGAATAACACAAACGAAACGAAACACAAACACAAAGGGTGTAACAGAGAATCCTAATGCCTTTATCATCTATGTGCACATGTCAAACCCACAGTCTCAGCATGCATCGAATCATACAAGTTCTAACACAGAATAACACGTAGCCTGCACTCCATAATTGAATTCATCATATAATGTATCCTATCCATCTACAGGCTCAAGATCTCACCAAGAAAAGGTAAAAAGGTTGACGACATGTAGCATATGCAATTAAAACATGTTACCCCTAGATAGACATCTCTTTTCAACTCATTTCCTATAAAACGCTTGTCAAACCTACTCTCATGAAACTTAAAGGGATAACCATGACAAGGGACTAATCTAGCTTACTACCGGTAAGAAGCCTATTAGTGATTGAAGCTTTAGGTTTTCGTATCCAATTAGCTTGTTTAAGGCGATGAAAAATTTCAAAATTTTCAAAATTTTCAATTTTTTCCAATTTCATCGATTTCAACCACTTTCAATCGCTTCAAAGCTTTATCCACGAATCCCTTCCCGGGCTCCCCCATCCCCACACTTGGGATACATTGTCCCCAATGTATGGTGCATTTAAAATATAGCCCGGGAAAACAAACCAACTATCCTAAATGAGCGGCTAACTCAACACAAACTAAAACAAACGAACACATCCCATAAACAAAACAAAGTTTCACACCACCAAAAACAACAAAACACACCAAAAACAAAGTAAGATAGATAAACACATGCACCTGATCATGTGTCTGTAGTGATGCGGCTGTTGTGCTTTAACCGGAATAGACGTATTCCATAGATTCTTTGATATCTCATCGGGGATGTTGCAAAACATCCCCACACTTGAATTGTTGCATCCGTGATGATTGAATCAAGAACCTATCAAAACACAACCACACCAAAACGAACCAAACCAAAGTACAATACTCTACATCCTAGGGCTGCCTCCCGAGAGCGCTAAGTTTTAGGTCTTCAGCCAGACCGTACCTGACATTCAGGGTGGTTCAGCTACACGTTTTCCCTCCCATGTCTCTCCGTACATCATTGTCCAATCTTGTGGAAGGTTCGCAGCTCCACGCCAGTTGAGTTCAACCTCAGCCTTGTTGCCCCACTCACTCCCACCATCGGGTGGTTTTCCTGCAATTGCTCTTCCTCTCACAGCTGTCTTGTTCACCTGCCTTCCATCATTCGTTAACTCAGACCTGCAAAAATTACCTCCACTCAAACCAATCTCATTAGTAGCACCTGTGGGGCTCACATCATTCAGAAGATCATAAGCAATAGATTTTAAAAATACATTGAAATACAGCTTACGATTCTTGTAACTTAAAATTACCATCCCATTCCTGCAGTCGATTTGTGCATTTGCTGTATACAGAAACGGGCGACCCAGAATTACCTTCGGTTGTGTGTAGGTCGGTGCGGGTGCATAATCAACCACCATAAAATTGACCGAGTAGTAGAACTCGCCGAGATGAATTACCACATCCTTTACAACCCCTCGATGTTGCTTTAAACTCGCATCCGCAAACATGGCCATTTGATCAATTGCGTGTAACGGACCAAAGTCGTACTGGTCATAAAGGCTACCGGGAAGAACACTCATCCCAGCTCCATAATCCAACAATGCCTTGTGGATTTTGAACTTTCCCACTCGAATTGGGACGACCGGCTCTCCTGAGTCACACCCATCTCCATCCTCATTTGCGCCACTTAAACCTGCAATCACATGGGAAACAGAAGAAGTTAAAAATTTATCATTCAAATTGTTTTTAGGAACGAAACTTACCCGCTGACTGGTATATTCTTCCCGTGCTTGGGGTTCGTTTGAGTGTCACTGGGAAGCTTCCCGTTTTGCTGTTTCAACTCCTTCACATCGGTTGCAAGTTGGGCCATTTGTGTGGTTAATGATTGAACGGCTTTATCTCGCATCTCCTCCTTTTGAGCAAGATTTTTCAATTCAAGCCTTTGATTTTGTAAGTCAAGCTGAATTGCTTTCAACATCTCCATCATATCATTATTCACCTGACCATTACTATGCTGGTAATTTCGTTGGAAACCCAAATTATTACCCCCTTGATAATTATTTTGGTTCCGGGGCTGGTAATATTGGTTGTTTCCTTGGAAACCCGAATACCTGTTCCCACTTCCCTGCATCATATTCACCTCATCCAGATTACCGATAATGTTAGGGCACTGATCAGCAATGTGCCCTATATCCCCACAATGACCACACAATGGGTACTGACCACTTACCTCCGGTGGATTCTCTACTGCTCTCACTGTTGACTGTCGTGCACTTCTAGAAGATTGAGCCTTGCGTTTTGACGCCCTTGCGGTTCTTTCTAAATATTCCCAATCATCTTCTTCGTAATTCATTCCAAAAGTACCATTGGATATTGAATTTACATCCCTGGCATCTTCATCTGTTAGGCCTTCGTGGAATGTATTAATGAGCTCCCACAAATATATCTCATGATGTGGACAGTTCTTGAGCATCATTTTGAAACGATTGAACGCTTCGTGAAATAACTCACCGGGCTATTGTCGAAACCCTCGAATATCCTTCCTTGCATTGTTAGTACGCAAATGAGTATAGAACTCATCTAAAAATTGTTGCTGCATTTCGTCCCATGTGAAGATCGAAGCTGACGGTAGCGAATGAAACCATTGTTGTGCTTTGTCTTCAAGTGTGAATTGGAAAAGTACCAATTTCACATCATCAACTGAGAAACCTTGGCTGCTGATTGTGTTGCAACGTGCATCATATGCAGCAATGTGTAGATATGGCTCTTCATGTGCGTGACCATGAAACTTAGGCAGGCTGGATATTGATTGTGTTCGTACTTCGAATGACCGCCCTCCTTGTAATTGCGGGATCACAACCGGTGATGGGTTGTTAACTATAGCAGGCCTGAAGTGGCTCTCTATGCCTCGAACTGGACCTTGATTATTTCTTCGCGGAATTCCTTCCGGTAAAATCACCGGTCGGTGTAGGTTTCGTGGCAGTGGTCTTGCCTTACCCTGCATCTGAGGTACCGGTGGTGGTAGTGGAATATCCACCACCGGCCTTCTCGGAACAGGCTGCTGATTGAGTGGGTCAGGTTGATGATATTGTTGTGGTATCTGTTGTTGTATTGGCGTTAGTTGCACATATTGTTGATACCCCACATTCCCTTGATTGACTCTTTCGATTCCACCTGCCCCAACTGTTTGCCTCTCGTAGATACCCGTATTGACCACTTGTCTCTCGTTTTGACCCACGTAGTTATCATATTCCTCATAGCCATCGTCGAATTCCCCTGAATTATTTCCTTGATCATAAATGGTCGATCTATAAAAATTTGGCATTGGCTGACTTTGCTGTGAAATAACCGGTCGGGTGGCTGGCGGAATTGATGTTGCGTTAGGTCCTTGAGTCTGACTCGGTGACGCAGTATCATCGGGAATGATTCTAACGTACGGAGACGAATGTTGCAAATTGACAGTTTGGGTTGTAGTTGGGTATTAAAGAGATGTTGTTTGGGTGGAAGTTGGTTGATTGTTATCAAAGCTTGGGAAAAACATTGAGAATGATGGTACTGGAGATGTAGAAGTAGGTTGTGTAGACTGGGGTGGTGGTATGGTAGTGTTTGGTGAAGGTTGGGTAGGTGTTGGTGAGAATTGTTGTTGTAGAAGTGGGTTTTGCGGTTGTTTCTCCGGAGTCGCTGAGTTCTCCATTGTCTTGAGTGTTGATGTAGAATCTTGTTCTCACGATGTAGTACTCGTTTGGTATGCTTTACTGTTCTCTCGATCTCTGGGTCGAACACTAATGGTGATGACTTCCCGGAATTCCGAGTGTGATGCATACACTTCCTAGATCACCTGCACAAACACAAACAAGAAAACCTCGCGTAAATCTGAACAAAACAGAAAAAATAAAAAGACACTATTTTTGGATTTTTTTTATATTTAACTAAAACTAGAACTAGAACTTAACACTAAGCACTTTGTGCACGCCTCCCCGGCAACGGCGCCATTTTGATGTCTGTCGTTAAGGACATGCAAAAACCTATTTAAACTATTAATATAGAATAAGCAGGGTATCGAACCAAGGGAGGACTGTGGAAAGTGTCGTAATGAAAAGTATTGATTAACTACTACTGAATGGAAAATCAGATTTGTTTGATTTTGAGAAATAGCTAAATTAACAAGTAAAAAGTGTGAGTTAAATCAATAGGAGAAAATATGGTTCCTCCAGATTTCAGGTTTTGCAGCTAGATTCAGTTATGTGTTTAATCGAAACACTTACATAGACATAAGTGTTGAATCTAATTAACCAGTTGTGATAACCAACGACTAAGTACTCCGGTCAATACATAACGGGAGGTTATCGAATGATTATCAATTACAATTACAAACCCTAACCCATGTCAAATATATCCCAATTACTAGAACTCTCGGGAACTGAATGCTTAGAAATTAAGGCTTAAATAAATGCAATTGTTTACAACCAATAAATCAAATCAAAGGTGAAAAGCATCGAATGCTTAGATCATCGAGTTAAACAATTGTCATAAACACATAAAATTATCCAACTTACAAAAACCCTCCATCAGGAGGAAACCACTAGGAGACTAGCCGCTCATCTCAGATAATCGTTCTTTGCACACTTGAATCATAATTAAAATCATCATTCTAATTATAATATAATAAAAAGAATGTTGACAAAAGTCAAGCCTCAATTCGTGTGTGATGATGATCTATATTGATGATGATGCGATGACCAAGATTCCTTCCAACGTGAGTTACTGATTTCAACTGATGCCTCCAAAGTCTACTTGTGATGATGATGTTGTTGACTAAAGGTGTCTTAGTTGGACGATGTGATGATGATAATGGATTTAATGTTGTTGTCGGCTACCCCCTCAAAACCCTATGCTGGCCGATGATGGATGATGTTATGTGATGATTTTTATGTTGTTGACTTTTTTTTTCCAAAATAAAATCCTAGTCTGCCGTCGAATATGAAAGCCCACGTGATGCTGTTCTTGTTATTTGGGCCAATCATATCCTCCAAAGTTGCTGCATATAATAACTCGTAGGCAACGAATTTAAACCGTATCTTACGGTTTCAAAATTCTGTTCCTTCCCTTTCCTTTACACATCTACTCGTAACCTACGAAACCCAAACCGTAGACTACGATTTAAAAGTTCTGTCCCACTTTGTTTTCACACACCACCAACTCGTAAGCTACAAGTTGGTCTTCATAAGCTACGATCGAGACAAGCCCCACCTTTCCTCCTCACTTTCAACAATTGACAAACTAGTCCCTATGCTTTGTTTCTTCCATCTCTCTCATTTGTAGACACCACTAACTTTCCATTAACTATCCAAATGGCCCCCGGACTTCATTCGTGTGCGTTCCTTACAACTCCAAGCTAGCTTTCGGTCCGAAACCAATCCCGAACAACACCGTTTACTATGTTTATCAACTTCGACCGTTCCGCTTCATCTCTAACCACTTTAACTTCGCCGAATTAAGCTCTTAACCTGAAAAATCATAATCTCGCGTAGTTATCACATTCAAAGTATATAAATACACAAAACGCAATAAAACACGTAAGATAACAATATTAACACTCGGTTTTGAACCTCTCCATCAAGGTTCAACCGTTTTTCGTCTGTTTTTTCCTGTTTGACAGACCAGTCATAACGCGTCTATTTTTCTTCGTTTAACAAGTTCGTCGTAAAGCGCGGGTCCTACATCGACTTAGTCATACTTTTCATGTTTCGCAAGTTTTTCGTTTTACGTTTCGTTCTAAATTTTGCGAGTCAACACGCCGCAACGTGAGTGTGAGGTTCAACCGTTTTTCGTCTGTTTTTTCCTGTTTGGCAGACCAGTCATAACGCGTCTATTTTTCTTCGTTTAACAAGTTCTTCGTAAAGCGCGGGTCCTACATCGACTTAGTTATTATCTTCAACGTTTAACGTTTATGGCTAACTTCTTCGCATTAACACGTCGCAACGGGCGTGCGTGGTTGAACGATTTTACGTCTGTTTTTCGTTCGGTGTTATTTTTTTACCTTTTTATTTTATTTTTACGAGCTCTTCTAATGTTGGTGGCCGTTGTCAATGGTGTGGCATTAGTGCTACTTGTCACGATTTTAAGAACGTATTTAACCTATTAAGTTATTACTAATAATTTGTTTCGAGTTTACCACTATACCCCCTTTACTTAAGAAAAAACTAACTTTTTTACGTGCATAGTTTTGTGTACGTGTCAATATAAATTCTATTTGCTCTACATTTCGACGTAAACTTTTTCTAGAAACGATTCAGGTTAAATGTAATACGTTTTCATTAAAAAAAAACTATTTTTTTCGTGGACATTTTTATGTACGTTTCGGTATAAATTCGAGTTGGTGTATGTTTCGGCGTAAACTTTTTTGGAGAACGAGTCAGGTCAAATATAATATGTTTTCATAATTAGTTTATGAATGTTTTGTAAATTTTGTTTCGATCGGAGTGGAGTCAAATTGTGGTTTCTTTTTCCCTTTTTTTAAACGCTCTAATTAATCTCTTTTGATTATACGTGTCAACTTTTTCGTTATACCCGTTACATTTTGTATGTATAATTAGGGTCACATGTAATATGTTATGATTGTATAGTATAAATTTGATTGACTTTAAGTTTTGATCCAATCACATTGTTTATATAGGTTACATTGAGTTAAATGATTATGTCAAAACACGTGTTTTCATATGGTTAACGCATCACATAACATTTGAACTAATTTATTTGATGTTTGAGATGTATACGCGCCGCAACGCGCTCGGGTGTTATTTCTAGTTTGTATTATTTACCAATAATATTGTTTTTTATAAATAATTTTCTTTTTTTTTTAAATAAACAAAGGAATACGATAATTTAATTTAAACGATAACAAAACAATATATTTCTATTATTTACCAATAATATTGTTTTTTTAAAAATAATTTTCTTTTTTAATTTTTATAATTCATAATATTTGTATTATTTTTAATTTTCATAATTTATATTTGTATTATTTACCAATAATATTGTTTTTTTATAAATAATTTTCTTTTTTAATTTTTATAATTCATAATATTTGTATTATTTTTAATTTATATATTTTATATTTGTATTATTTACCAATAATATTGTTTTTTATAAATAATTTTCTTTTTTTATAAATAAACAAAGAAATACCCAAAAAAAATACAAAAATGAAGCTTTATATACGCTGCGTATAGATCACTACGCAACGTATGAGACAAAAATGACACAACTACCCTTGTATTTGGCTTCGTATAGCCTCAACACAAGGGTATAAAAGACATTTTCCGACCTTTATATACGCTGCGTATAGATTAATACGTAGCGTATGTGAACCTTGTTTTCTGTGCAATGATTGATTATTTGGCACTGAGATCCATGGTTTATCTACGCATCGTATAGGTCAATACGCAGCGTATAGGGTTATATGGTTAACCCTATACGCTGCGTATTGACCTATACGCTGCGTAGATAAACCCTAATTTTGTTAGGGTTTGGTGTGCCAATAGGCACACCCAATAGAAATTGATGATAAAATGATTAACATGAAACGATTTAGTGCATATTGTACAGTATAGTTCAATATGTATGATAAGAACACATTCCTTACACATTAGTGTTTTCAATCTTTTGAAGACTCTCAATTACATAGTAACTAGTCACATCCATCTTTTCCACGAAATAAAACTATACAAACATTAAAAAAAATTATGATCACATGGTTTCAAAGTCCTTCAAAAAGTTTTATACAAATAATTATTTTAATCAAAGTATTAAAAACTTAACATCAAGAACCATAATTATAGTAGAGATATTAAATTCTCAAATAAAAACTTAATTGACGCTTTATTTGCTAAAACTATTACCATTACCATATTATTACAATATTACCATATTATTACCATATTATTAATTTGTAAGTTGTATATGCATAAGGTTGTTGTACTCTATATTGTATTTGTTTATCTTGCATTAGCTTGTTGTGCTCTTTGTTTTAAACTTTGTACATTATTGTTGGTTTCTTTTTTTAGATGCGTGTCTCTTCACTTTTCTGGTGTTATCCAAGGGTTTGAAATCTTTTGGATCTTTTATGGCTAATAATGGTTCTGACCTGTGCCTGTTGCATGAAAATTGTGGGTTTCGTTTAATGGTGTCTTATGAAGGTTCTAACGTGAGGTTATTTAGTTAATTTGTGTATGTCTGCGCCTTATTGGGTGTTATGCTTGATTTGCAGACGGAATCACATGATTCTTTTGGTGATTACCGATGGTGGTTCTGACCTGCGCCTATTGTAAGAAAATTGTGGCTTTTAGTGACTGACGAAGGTTCTAACTTGAGGTTGTTCAGGTCTTTGTATATACCTGAGCCTTATTGGCTATGATGGTTGATTTGCAGACGAAATGACATAAGAGTTATGTCGAATGGAGTTGTATGTGTTTATCGGATTTATTCTTGGTGTAATCTAGGTAGGGATTGATTATTAACTCTTGGTGTGGCACGTATCTAAATTTGTAATCATTTAATACGGATGGTTTACCTTTATTATGTTAACTAGGTTATAGACCCGCGTACTACACGGGTTGAATAACGACAATATCTTATGTTAACCCGTTAACACACGAGACTATAACCTAGTGACTTAGATAATAATAATTCACAGTTATAATAATATAATAATTACAAATAAATAATAATAACAATTGTTATCATCTGTTCCTGACGTTTGCATTTTTTTTTACCATTTTCATCCAGTCTGTTAACTTCATCAAAAAAGTCAGTTAAATAAGGGTATTTTTGTCTTTTTACTTATTTAATTTATGGTTTTTTTTAAAGCAAATAAATCTCACCCCACTAATTTATATCACCGTTCAAATGTGAATTTAAGGAGCTAAGTAAATATCTTGTACAATAATGAGACTTAACTTAGTCATTTTGAGATTAAATTACAAAAATAAATTCAAATATTATCTAAATTATACAAAAAACATAGTTTAAATTTTAAACTACATACCGTATTCGTTTTTATAGGTTTATCGATGTGGTGGTATAAAATTCATTGAATACAAAGTTATATTCGCAATAAAGTATTTTTTTTTTGTATCGGGCACCACATGTGTTATATATTAATAATAAAGATCGGATATTAATCTAATATATTATTAATAAAATAATAATAATATTGATAATTAAGAGATACCTACGTGTAGTTATCCGTAAACAAATTATTAGGTTAGATTATACAATCTAGGTCTACAAGTATATAACCTAATTTGGTTTGATCCGCAATGATTAAAAAATAAAAACGTTATGTCACATATGAAAATAAAAATAAATAAATAAATAAAATACTACAATAATATAAGATAAATATTTTTATGTATTATGTAATTATATATAGTTATGTATAGATTAGTAAATTGGATATATTAATATAATATAACAACAACACATATTTATCTTGTTGTGTATAGATTAATAAATTGTATATTAATATGATATAATAATAATAATAAGGGTTATTGGATTTTATCACCCCCAACTATCGGCCTTTGGCCGTTGCCACCCGCAACTAACACTTTGACCCCCGGCACCCCCAACTTGACTTTTTGTTTTGCACTAGCACCACTCAGTTAAATATGCTCTAACTTGGTTAGTTTTTTGTCCGACGTGGCACCATTTTGCTGAGTTAGAGATGATTACGTGGCGCTGACGTGTATCTAAACCTCATCTCCTTCTTTACAATATTTAAAAAAAAAAAACAATAACAAATCCTAAATTCTAATTTCATTATTTTGAAAATCTGAGCGTATGTTCTTATCAATTTTATCATTTTCATAGCAAGAACATCTTCAAACATCATAATCACAATTCATCTTCAGTCATCATCGTTCATCATCTTCAAGAACATCTAAAACCCAGAAAATCAAGAACATATTCAAAGATTATCATCAAATTTCATCTGCAAATTCAAGAAGTTAATTATAATCATCTACAAACAAGAACAAATAAAAAAAACAAAACCTAAATCTAATCCTAAAATTAATTTCTAAATCATTCTACAAAATCCAACATACAGATTCTATACTATCTTTCATCCCAAATCATTTGCAAAACCCAACTTACAAATCATATATCATCTTCAAATCAAATCAAGATCTTAAAATCCACCACCACCACAATCGGCACCCTCTTTCCTCTTAAAAACCCACCACCGCCACCCTCTTTCCTCCTCAAAACCCACCACCACCGCCCTCATCAACCTACTTCTGTCTCGAGACCAGAATCCACACCTGCCGACAACCCAACTCTACCGCACCACTCTCATCTGACGACCAACAACCCCACCACAGAAACCCCAACCCCACAATGGCAGACGGAGACGATAACGACGCCATACTGAGCGATGTAGACCACAATGGCAGACGGAGACTACAACCCCACCACAGAAACCCCAACCCCCACCCCATACTCGATCGTCAACAGATGACGTATGAGTGGTGGCAGTGGGTTTTTAGAGAGAGAGAGAGAGTGGGCGTGTCTGAGTGCTGGTAATAGATGAAAAAGGGGGTGGTTGCAGTTGGGAGGTGGTGGCGGTGGCATATGGTGGTGGTGAAGACGGTGGTGGTGGTGAAGACGGTGGCGGCGGCGGCATATGGTGGTGTTGGTGAAGACGGTGGTGGCATATGGTGGTGGTAGGTGAAGTGAGAGAGAAGAAGGATTGAGGGAGAGAAATATCTGCATTGTTTTGTTATATATATAACTGAGAGAGGAAGCTTCTATACATATACACATAACCAGCCACGCAATCATGTACACATCAGCAAAATGGTGCCACGCGGACAAAAAACTAACCAAGTTAGAGCAGATTTAACTGAGTGGTGCTAGTGCAAACAAAAAGTCAAGTTGGGGGTGCCGGGGGTCAAAGTGTTAGTTGCGGGTGGCAACGGCCAAAAGCCGATAGTTGGGGGTGATAAAATCCAATAACCCTAATAATAATATTACTAAATTAAATCTTAATGCCATGTGGCATTAACATGATTCTTAGAATGCCATGTGGCATTAACTTGAATATTTTATTAGTAATAGATTACCTTTAATATCTAAGTAGGGATGATTATTAACTCTTTGATGGGAAAAATTGTGAGATGAAATATGGTGATGACATGTATCTAAGTTTGTAATCATTTATTAGGTAGTAGGTTTACCTTTATTTTGTAAATTATTTATTTTTTTATGTAAATTAATAGTAGAACATGAAAATGGAAAAATGGGAAAAAAGGGGAAAATGAGAATAATGCTGAGGTGGCGCTGATGTGGCATGAGGGGTAAATAGATAAAAGTGAGACCACTTCCACCTCCTTATATACTATAACTCAAAGTCTCAAACTCTTTCAAGCCATTCATCTAAACGACTAAAGTGTTAAATGGGTAATCGACGGATGGCAAGTTTACCTTATTATTGTGTTGAATTTTTATTCTAAAATTTAAGTGGGTTAACTGTTCGACTAGTTTAATTAGACTTTATAAATTTGTGAACCTGTTGGTACACTTTATGTGGACGCGACTCGACTCGGTTCGATTCGGTTCGGGTTGACTCGGTTAGGTCCGGCATCAAGCATGTTCACAAGGAAGAATATTCTGAAAGTGATGATAGCTCGGGTTATAGCGGGAGTTCAGATGAAGAAAGCTCGAATGCGGGAGATTATCATTCTGAAGATGGATCTTTTTCTTTTCAAACTGCCTTTATGGTAAATGTCTCAGCCACAACAAGTCAGGTAAATTCTTATCCTCCTACTCCTAGTGTTTGTAATTGATGTGTGTAAAATGCAACATATAAATTACATCAAATGAGGCATAAAACTAACCCCTTTTTAGTACTAATGTTGGAAAAAGTGTGCTTTTGTCTTCCTTTTGTATTTTCAGGACCAAATGAGCTTAATTGAACAAAAGGAACAAATATACAGCCAAAACCAACATAAATACAAAGAAAAGGAAGAAACGTGGCATGCCCGACACCTCGACAGCATCTCCCAAAGCAAAAACAAGAAGAAAGCTGAGCATGGGGCTGTGCCCAGCTGAGCATGGGGCTGTGCCCAGCCCGACACGGGGCGTGCCCAGCCCGACACGGGGCGTGCCCAGCTCAGCACGGGGCCGTGTCCAGAATGGTCAGCCCTGGCACTAAAGACAAACCTGTAGAAGCTTCTATTGCCCACCACGGGGCCGTGCCCAGCGGACACGGGGGCGTGGCGAAAGTACAGCAGGCGCATTAATTGTAATTGCGAATTACAATTAATGAAGAGAGAGAGTGTCAGACGGACACGGGGGCGTGCCCAACGGACACGGGGGCGTGTGGAGCTAATAAAGACAAACTGTATTAATGAAGAAAGAGAATAGGGTGGACACGGGGCCGTGTCCAGCGGACACGGGGCCGTGTCCAGGCTTCTGTACAGGCTATAAATAGGAGTGCTTGGCTCAAGCTCAAACATCCCTTGGCACACCACCTCTCTCACACCTCATCCACCACCCACCACCATCACAACACCATCATCCACCACCATCATCCATTGTCCATCGTAGAGTGTGTGACTCGTCTCGGGATCCAAGATTGATCGTAAAAGTTCTTGACAATCAAGGCCATGTTTGCCTAAGTCTCTTACATCACTTGGTGAAGACAAAGTGTCTAGTATAATACTTTTTATTTCTAATCTTTTGCACTTTTTATTTGGTTTTGTATTAATGACTTTAATAACTAGTTACTTATGTTGAAGGTGATCTTTCCTTATCGTTTGTCCGTGGTGTCTTGGCATTATTTTACTGTCTATATAAAATAAAGGATTTTCACCATTCATATCTCCACGGTCTATATGGAGGTATGTTGGCTACCTGGTAGGGGGTTAAGGGAACGGTTTGGTAAAGGTCTTGCCATTGTTCAGCGTTTAGAGGTCCTGCAATGGACCTGGGTCAAATTTAGTAGGACCTCCTTCAATACTTCACGGTATTGGATGGCGGGGGTCCAAACTCTTTGATCCCCTCATAAGTTAACTACTATTAATACTATAACCCGGCTATTTAGGACTGTATCCCTGCTGACTCAGACTACTTAACGTCACCGCCAAAAGCGGGGCCTACCACAATACTGCATTAATAACTTAATTCATTATCTTCCAATAATCCACCCCTTTAGGATTGTATCCCTGCTGACTCAAACTACTGGGGTGAGGGTAACGTCACCTCCAAAAGAGGGGCCTACTACAATAACTAAGATAATCTCTTAATTATGTGCAAAAGTGCGGAAATAATCAAAGGTTATACTAGATACGAGTCGGAACCAAGTGATTCATCTTGTCTATCTGTTTTTATTTTATTTTTATTTTCAGCATTTTAGTTAGTTTTTATTTTTCTTAGTTTAAAACATTTTTCTAAACTTTTATTTTGGTTAGACGTTGAGGATAAACCGGTACTAAAAGCTCTTGTGTCCTTGGACGACCTCGGTATCTTACCAACGCTATACTACACTCAACGATGGGTGCACTTGCCCATATGTGTGTTTAGTGTTAGTGAAATATCGTGTTTTATAAATTTAAAACTTGGCTAAAATAAGTGTTAAAAAGGGCTTAAAATATACACCTAAAATATACGACACTTCACACGCATCAAGTTTTTGGCGCCGTTGCCGGGGACACAAGGATTTTAGGAAAGCTTAAAATCGACGGCCTAATCAGTTTTTCAAAACCTTTTCAAAACGGGCCCACATTTTTCTGCATTTTAGTTTAGTTTTGCATTTACAGTAGGTTGAACACGGGCCGTGCTCACTGAACACGCCCCGTGCTCAACGAAATCAGTAAATTTAATTAAAAACGCCCAGATACAGATTCTAAACACGGGGCCGTGTCCACTGAACACGGGGCCGTGTCCAGCCTCTGTTTCCGTTTTTATTTTTGTTTTCTGATCTCGAGACTCAGTTGTGGTCTGCTGAGTGATTCTTATGGATCAATACTCAGGAGGTTACAACTACACCTATGAGGAGGATGATTATAGGGGTAATTATTGCACTAATTGTCGTAACGCACGATCGGTTCAAAATAATCGCTCATATCAACCATCCAGTTCATACACCTACTATGAGGAGCCCAGGTACGAGCCATCAACTTCATACACATCCTATGAAGACCAAAGGTATGAACCTCCTCCCTCATACTCATATTTTGATGAACCAAGGTATGAGCCTTCATACTCATACTTTGAGGAACCAAGATATGAGCCACCACCTTCGTATGCTTATTATGAGGAACCATGGCGTGAACAACCCACCTCATATGAGTATTATGAAGAACAAAATTACGAACCTTATCCATCATATGCTTACAATGAAGAACAATGGTGCGAACCATCGACTTCATATGGGTATTATGAGGAACAAAGGGTCGAACAACCGGATTCAAGCTTAGAAAATACCGACTCTTTTTCTATAACCGAAGTAACCGATAGGATATTAGAACACATAAGAGTTATCGATCGATGTATAAAAGAAGCTCGCGCAAGGGAAGAGGAGTCCCGCGCAAGAGAAGAATTAAAAAGGGAAGAAATAACTGAAAGTGTTAAAATGGAAGAACAAATAAGTGAAAAACCGACACATGAGTTAAACAACGAAAAAGGTGAGTCCGACAACGTTAAAATTCAAGAAGAGTCTAATTTTGAAGAAATTAATCTCTTGTCACCTTCTTTTGAAAATCATTGTTTAGTACCCACTCATGCTAAGTTTTTAAAAGAGTTAAACACTAACACTAAAATTGACGAAACGGTAAGTGTTAAGTTAACTAATGATCAAACTTCGCTAATAAAAGAAGACCCATTTGAAATTAACATTACACCGGTTCCATGTTTCTTTCAAAATTCGTTTATTAGTAATGTCACAATCGATAAAGATCTTTGTGTTAACATAATGCCTAACTACATTTTCGAAAAATTAAGTATTAGTGATTTTTCTCCACTTCAAATACCCATTTTTCTATCCAATCGGAAAGTAATAAAATCAATCGGTATAGTTGAGGATGTATTGGTTCAAACAAATCAGATGGTAATCCCGACCGACTTTGTCATCCTCGATGACGCTCCTCTAGTGTTGGGACGACCATTTGTAAAAACTCACGAAGCTTTGAAAAACCGGAAGTTCAACAATCTACCTCTTCAATTAGGGGCATTTAAAAAGAGTATCGATCTTGAGCGATCAATGAAATATCCATTCGGCAATGACGACCCCCTAATTGAAGATGAGCCAGAACCACCTGATAAAGTGGGTCTAGCCAAGGACCCTTATAAACGTGGCGCACCACGGAGGCATTCCGCGGAACTATCCGTAGTTTAGTTTAGATTAACCTTTAGGTTTTCTAGTTTAGTTTTTAATTTTCAGGAATAAAACACACTTGGGATGGTGAAGGATGATAAGGGAAGCTTGAACCAACACCCCATACACAAAAACAGAGCCTCCCGACGATTTTTCTTCATTACAGCAGGTTCAGCACGGGGCCGTGCTCACCCCAACACGCCCCGTGCCCAAGGTTCTATAGAAAATGCCCAGTTCAGGTACCTGGACACGGGGCCGTGCTCACTGGACACGCCCCCGTGCCCAGCCTTCTGTTTACTTTTGGTACTGGCAGTCTGGACACTGGGCCGTGCTCAGCCAACACCACCCCGTGTTCAGCTACCCAGTACCATAAAAACTTGTTTTTAACCCATTTTTACACATCTAATCAGCCTAAAAACTTATTTTTGGGACACATTGAGGACAATGTGTAATTTAAGTGTGGGGGGGATGCTAAAACCTTGAATCTTGCAAGTCCTAAATACAAGCCTTACACAAAACTCTATTGGAACCGCTAATCACCCCAAATTTTTTTCAAAAATTTTCATTTTTTTTTACTTGTCTAGGTTTAACTCGGGAATTTCAAAATTCTAAAAAGGTTATATTTTTACAAATTTACAACCAATAGCGTCGTGATAAAAAGAACCAACATAAGAAAATTATGAAAAGGCATGACAAGCTTAGTTAAAATTTAATTATATATACTTGATCACATAAAAACCCATTCCCACAAAAGTGAGTTTTGAGCCTTTATTGAGCAAACACTTACATATCATTTGACTAAATGCTCATTTTCGTTTCTTGTGTGAATAGCCGCTTGGTTCTTACGACTCTAGAACTTGCCATGATGATACATTCCCGGTCCTTACCAACTTAAACCCGAGTAAGTAAATGATGGAGGCATTAGGACTAACCATTTTTATTTCTACACCATTATTTTTCTTTTTTCTTACCACCTACCCAAAATCTCCCTAGTTAACTCCTTTGAGCCTAAACCTTTTCATTTCTTAACCCAAACCAAACACCTTTTCACCCACCTAAACCCTTTTTATTTTTCACCCTTTGTTTTAGTAACAATCTCGGTTTTTCGTATGACTTTTCAAAAAAAAAAAAAAAAAAGAAAAAAAAAAAAGGTTGATGATGAAGCAAAATAAATAAACAAGCAAGTTCATCAAAAATAACTTTGTTTGAATACTGGCTTCATCAAGATAAAAAAAAAAAAGTTGCAAAAATAAAAAGTCATTCGAAGACCGACGCTTGTTACGCTTTTTCGCCCTTTCTACTAACCACTAACCACTAACTACTAACCCAACCACATACCTTTAACCCAAGCCTAACCCTTCACCCAAAAGTCCTCTTGATATTTACAAAGGTATATAAGTTAAAAAGGAGGATGATTGATTGCTTGGCAAGCCTATGGTAGGAGTAAGTTCCATGCCGCTCTCGAGTGATCCACTAAAATACATCTTCGGCCGAGTGTTGAGTGATTCCCGTGAGGTATGTGAACTTGTATATAAATGGAATTTTAAAAAGGCATGTTATGCCCCAATAAGTAATTTATCTTATGAAATGTTTTAAATAAATCATGACGAATAGAATTGTAAATAAATAAAAATAAAACTTAATAAAGAATCTTGGAAATCCCGACACTCTATGACAAGCCCTAAAACCTTCTTTTCTACCCATTCCATTTGGGAGTGTAAGCCACATTATAAAGAGTTTTGCTTGAGGACAAGCAAAGATTCAAGTGTGGGGGTATTTGATGTGTGTAAAATGCAACATATAAATTACATCAAATGAGGCATAAAACTAACCCCTTTTTAGTACTAATGTTGGAAAAAGTGTGCTTTTGTCTTCCTTTTGTATTTTCAGGACCAAATGAGCTTAATTGAACAAAAGGAACAAATATACAGCCAAAACCAACATAAATACAAAGAAAAGGAAGAAACGTGGCATGCCCGACACCTCGACAGCATCTCCCAAAGCAAAAACAAGAAGAAAGCTGAGCATGGGGCTGTGCCCAGCTGAGCATGGGGCTGTGCCCAGCCCGACACGGGGCGTGCCCAGCCCGACACGGGGCGTGCCCAGCTCAGCACGGGGCCGTGTCCAGAATGGTCAGCCCTGGCACTAAAGACAAACCTGTAGAAGCTTCTATTGCCCACCACGGGGCCGTGCCCAGCGGACACGGGGGCGTGGCGAAAGTACAGCAGGCGCATTAATTGTAATTGCGAATTACAATTAATGAAGAGAGAGAGTGTCAGACGGACACGGGGGCGTGCCCAGCGGACACGGGGGCGTGTGGAGCTAATAAAGACAAACTGTATTAATGAAGAAAGAGAATAGGGTGGACACGGGGCCGTGTCCAGCGGACACGGGGCCGTGTCCAGGCTTCTGTACAGGCTATAAATAGGAGTGCTTGGCTCAAGCTCAAACATCCCTTGGCACACCACCTCTCTCACACCTCATCCACCACCCACCACCATCACAACACCATCATCCACCACCATCATCCATTGTCCATCGTAGAGTGTGTGAGTCATCTCGGGATCCAAGATTGATCGTAAGAGTTCTTGACAATCAAGGCCATGTTTGCCTAAGTCTCTTACATCACTTGGTGAAGACAAAGTGTCTAGTATAATACTTTTTATTTCTAATCTTTTGCACCTTTTATTTGGTTTTGTATTAATGACTTTAATAACTAGTTACTTATGTTGAAGGTGATCTTTCCTTATCGTTTGTCCGTGGTGTCTTGGCATTATTTTACTGTCTATATAAAATAAAGGATTTTCACCATTCATATCTCCACGGTCTATATGGAGGTATGTTGGCTACCTGGTAGGGGGTTAAGGGAACGGTTTGGTAAAGGTCTTGCCATTGTTCAGCGTTTAGAGGTCCTGCAATGGACCTGGGTCAAATTTAGTAGGACCTCCTTCAATACTTCACGGTATTGGATGGCGGGGGTCCAAACTCTTTGATCCCCTCATAAGTTAACTACTATTAATACTATAACCCGGCTATTTAGGACTGTATCCCTGCTGACTCAGACTACTTAGTCGAGGGTAACGTCACCGCCAAAAGCGGGGCCTACCACAATACTGCATTAATAACTTAATTCATTATCTTCCAATAATCCACCCCTTTAGGATTGTATCCCTGCTGACTCAAACTACTGGGGTGAGGGTAACGTCACCTCCAAAAGAGGGGCCTACTACAATAACTAAGATAATCTCTTAATTATGTGCAAAAGTGCGGAAATAATCAAAGGTTATACTAGATACGAGTCGGAACCAAGTGATTCATCTTGTCTATCTGTTTTTATTTTATTTTTATTTTCAGCATTTTAGTTAGTTTTTATTTTTCTTAGTTTAAAACATTTTTCTAAACTTTTATTTTGGTTAGACGTTGAGGATAAACCGGTACTAAAAGCTCTTGTGTCCTTGGACGACCTCGGTATCTTACCAACGCTATACTACACTCAACGATGGGTGCACTTGCCCATATGTGTGTTTAGTGTTAGTGAAATATCGTGTTTTATAAATTTAAAACTTGGCTAAAATAAGTGTTAAAAAGGGCTTAAAATATACACCTAAAATATACGACACTTCACACGCATCAGTAATGTTTGTGTAGAATTGAAAGATGAATCTGAAAAGGTTCACAGTCATAACCAAAGTTTGGTTGTTGAGTTGTCAAAGTGCAAAGAGGCAAACATGGCCTTAGCTCGCAATGAAAAGGAGTTTAAAACAGTTATTGAAACCCAAAAGAAAAGTGTTTTCGAATTAACAAAAGTTGTTTTCAACAAACAAATTGGTATTAATAACTACATTAATATCATTGAGGAAACCAAGAAAGAGCTAGCCGTGGCCAAGTGTGAATATGAAGCGATCAAGCTCAAATTGGAGAGTTATTCTAGCTCCCGATATGTGCTCGATCACATCATTGACGTTCAGAAACTAAAAGGAAACGTTAAAGGCATTGGTTATAGGAAGTGTCCACCCCCTTTGAGACACGACTATACCAAGTCGCCCGATGAAGAGGATATGCCTCGTTTTGAACCCAGTGTGCCTCTTGATTATGAGGAAGTTGCTACTGGCCTAGGGTTCAAATCGGACAGTTCTTCAAGTACATCATCTGAGCAAACAGAAACTTCAACATCTACGAAACAAAGTCCTCCAATCATTGAGGACTATGAGTCGTCCGATGATGAACCAGAATCAAATTTGAGTGATCAGGATAAATCACTTGACAAAATGAAAGGAGTAGAAGTTCTAATTGAGAATCATATTCTTTGTGATCCTCCTATTCCTGTTGTGCAACAAGTTGCCAAACAAGTGATTAATCCTGTCAAGGAAGTAACAGAATCTGTGTCTACCGTTAAGAGTAATAACGTGTTGTACACTTTGGTTGGTGATTCTAAAATCTATTCAGATCACGATTTTCCAATTAAAAATGTCAATCCATCTTCGATTGATCAAGTTTTTGAAGATAATACAAACAAGTTTTTGGGAAAAACAATTACAGGAGTCATTGTAACTTAATGTGACCTAATACCAAAAGCTGAAATCATTAAACAATTTGGAAATAAAAAATCACCAACAAAGCAACAACCTATTGCTGCTAAGGGTAAACAACCAAAAAGGCGAGCTCAAAAGCCTAACGTTTCTCAAGCAAAATCTCAAAAACAAAAGGAGCTCGTAACCAGAAGAAAAACAGTCATGTCAAGTTTGTAGCATCGAAGGGTACTGATAAAATTGAGACTTTTGAAAACAAATCAAACACTGATTTTATCCAACAAGTCAAGATTTTAAAACGTAACAGCCAAAACAATTACACTCAACATACAAACGGGTGTGATGAAAAAGCAAGTACCTCAGGTTCTACGGGTTCGACATCTGTTGGTCGATCAAGTTCTCCTAAGTTTGTGGAAAGGAGAACGTGTTTTAAATGTGGGGAGTTTGGGCATATCATTAAGAACTGCTCAAACACTCCAAAAGAAAAATTTGTTGAAATAGCACCACCTGAAAAGGTTCACCCACAACGTCGTCCTGTTTCACCAAAACATGATAAAAGAACTGTTAAAGAACAAGAAACAAAACAACGACGTCAAAACGTCAAAGCTGTTGAAAAGGCTTTAAAATCTGAAGTCAAAACGGTCAAAAGGGAACCAAGTTCTTCACAACTTTTAAAACCAGAAGTTTCAAAATCTGTTTACAAAACTCAATCTGGTAAACAAAAACAAACTTGGAAACCTAAGACGGGTGATAGTTCAGGGGGATGTGATGTGTTTGAAAATCATCAGGAAATCGAAGTCACAATCCTCGATGATGAAGGACGACCCAAGTCTGTTAAGGCTTGGGTCCCCCTCTCCAACTAATCTCTGAGTGAGTGTGCAGGATGTTCCAGGAGGAACTATCGATAGTCATCGGATTGTTGATAGTGGAATGTTCATGCACAAGATAGGCGACAAAAGAAATTGTTGCCTTTGATGGAGAGAAAAAGAAAAGAAGACAGAATTTTCTGTCGAAAGAGATTGAAAGCTTCGACAAAATGAAAATCATTTCAAAGTTTGATTGTTCAAGGCTTTAATCGGGTCCCCAGGATAGATTCAATCAAAATGTACGCACCTGTAGCACGTCTGAAGTTCAAACTCAACAAGATGAACGTGCAGTGTACATTTCTTCACAGTGTGATTGAAGAAAATGGGTTTGTTGAACAAACTAACCGGGTGTGCGGATGCCTTGGCTTGGATTGAACAACCGCACACTAATTCTGAAAGAGAAAGACAAAGACCTTCGCTGGTGCTATGTGGAAGACCAGCCGGACCCAGAGGTTTATGATCTTGTTGATGTCAAGAGATTTCTCAGTAGCTACAAAATCGACTTTGAAATCCACACTGGGTGGATATCCAGTTTGGGAGAGCGCTCAGATTCCTTGCAATGCAAGAAGCAGTTTCAGGATACAGTTTTAAATTTCTAATCTCTCCTATACGTGTCGATATTTAAGTTGCTTTATAAATTTTTATCCTCTCGTAGCACTCTTTGACCTGACACGTTGAACTCGAATATCACCTCACATGTGATTGTTTCAATATGAAACTCGTCAATGTTGTCATGGTCCACACCGCTTACCGTCGTGCCAACTGATTTTTCCAAAATTTGATAAATCATTTCTGATTAATTTATTTTTGGTAAACGACATTGAGGTAAAACATGAGTTAACCGACATCGGGAAATCGTTTTTGTAAATATCTTTGTGTCTTTTAAATTTATCTTAGTTTGTTGATTTTAGGGGGAGTAAATCCAAAATTTGAAAATTCAAAAACATCGAAAATTTTCAAAACGCAAAAACAATAGAAAAACAAAAATGAGTTTCCTGGCGAAAAAAAGAGAAAATGATAGTAAGTCAGTGGTCTGTCGAAACCTTTTCGAACTGAAATGAAAAATGAAAAACGATAAGCGGCTCTATATAAGATGTATCGGTAGGCTCACAATCATTTTAAAGTGTGCAGGGTGATATAAACCTTAATCGACTGAAGACCAGGTGGGAACCGCACATTGGCATATGGTCTTGGTACCGAAATTTCGTTTAAGAGATTGCCGAGGTTCTGAGATATTCGGTCTTTATGCTGTCTTATCATCTTGGTATCATGGTTGTTTCTTTTACTGAAACAAAACGGAGACGAAGTCTAGATCTTCCATGATACTATACATACGTGTACATATTGCATTCGACCTCAATAAGTGATCAACAATCACATGTCCAAACAAACAAGTGATAATATATCACATTTATCCGGGAGTCAAGTTCGTCTCTATGCTGTACGAAAGTACTGACCTGTTCACGGAATTGCTCCTGTGCCCTCATGCATTGAAAATCAAGTTCCTCATCAATAAGTGATTCTATCACATAGGGCTTGTTTTCAATCAAAATAAGTGAGTTTCTCACATTCTTTTATACGGTTAAACATATGATAAACAGTATACTCACCAGTAAGATGAACTCTCGTGCATACCTTGATACGGGAATGTGTCGTGTGTGGATGAACACCGGTCGGTAAGTATAAATCATACCTTAACGTATCCCCTCGCCATGATTACATCTGATAAGTTAAGCTTATGTGGACAACAATACCGATAATTGTTATAGGATGCTTATCTTAATGTTAACTAAGTGAACAACAAGAGCGTTTTGACGTGACCGTACACTGATATGATTCTCTTACCCTCGAAACTCGCAAAAAGAATCTCTGTATATATTTATTTACTGCTTTCAGTTTCTGTATCTTTGTATATATTTATTTATTGCTTTCCGTCTTTACATTTGAGAAATGAAAAAAAAAATTCAAAAAGATTTTAGGTGTGTTTTAATCTAAACTTTATAAAATCCAAAAAGATTTTGCTTCTAGTTTGTTTTTGATTGACTGATGTTGGAACTCGAGTCTATCCTACCCAAAATCCTGATTGTAAGCCGGAAAACAATTGCACCTTCATAAACAGTCGAAGTTAACAAGTTTTGAAAGTTAAAGGATTAAAATTGATCATTTTCTAAACTTTCAAACTGTTGCCGGTCGGTGTTTGATTGAGATTTGATCTCATATGTGTCATTTGTTTAAATGTTAGCTATATTCCAAGCGGTTGTTCTCATTATGCGTTTAGATTTCTTGCGTGTGCAGATGCTAAAGGCGAGGAAAACATGTTCGATGACAAGCTTTGGAATGAAGACACGAAGTGGAGGCACTCAAAAGATAAAAATAATCGAGTTGCCGCTGACCCTTCATCAACACCACAAGGATCTGAAGATTTGACAAGTCAAAAGATTCACGAGCATGACTCAATGGAGAGTTCAATTTAAGGGGGAGTTTGTTAACACGCTTCCTAAAGGAAAAGGGAGTTTGTTGATACACTTTCTATTTGCGACACGTGAAGACTTTGAAGATCCTCCGACATGAAAGACACAGAAGACGAACCTCACGAGTAGCGTCCAAGGGGGAGTTTGTTGGTACACTTTATGTGGACGCGACTCGACTCGATTCGATTCGGTTCGGGTCGACTCGGTTAGGTCTGGCTCAAGTCCGACGTCACGACATGCGAAGCACGGAGAGCCGCGGCCTTTCCCGCCAACACATCACCATGACATCACCTTAGTGATGTCATGATGATGTCACTAGTTTTGTCTTATGTTGAAAATGTTGGATTTGTGAAAACAAATCGGCGAAACTTTGTGTTTCGTCATCTTTGTAGTGGGCATAGCCTGTTTCGTCGCCTGTTGGGCTTCTTCAGGCCCAATGTTTGGCCCAAAAGTTGTTTCGCCGAGTTATTTCTGTTTCGTCATGTCTGTGTCTGTTTTAATATAAACTAGTAATGATGCCCGCGCGCGTTGTGGCGCGGGTACATCGCAAATATCGAATGGATTAGTCCAAGCATTATGTGTCGCGTTAACCACACGAAAACGCGTGTTTCGACGTATCCGATTGAACTTAATGTTACCTATATAAGCATTGCGATTTGATCCAAGCATTATGTGTTGCGTTAACTACACGAAATTAAATTTGAAAAATCAGAAATGTTACACTTCTAACCAAAACATTGGGGGAGAGGGGTGGGTGCATCTCCCGTCCCTTAAAAGCTAAGTCCCACTCTAATGTAATGATGATGGTTTGAATAGGTGACATGTGGTTTTGTATGGTGGTGGCTCATAATATTGTTCATGGCAGTGGAAGCGGTTACTTTTAGTGCTTTATGCCATAGGTTAAAAAATTTGGGGGTGGTCGGTGGCTTTGCCACCGACTTTCTCCTTTAAGATATAGGATAATAGATTTTTAAGAGTCCAGCACTTACCTAATTTCGTTCAAGTCCCGCCACTAAGATTAGCAGTTTATCATGCTAAATATCATTTTGACTCGCTACAAATATTGATTTATTTATTTTATTATATCCGACTTAACATGTTGTCACTCATTTTAACTCGTTATAAATATTTGTTCATTTGACTTAATTATATTCGTCTAACTTATCATGTTATAAATAATTTTAGCTCGCTTTAAACATGTAGTTTTATCAATTAAGACTATAATAATAGATATTAAAGTTGTGTCCTTATAATACAAAATATCATAAACACACATCAAACTAAATTAGTATTTCACGTTTTAAAAAACAGACCACCTTTTAAAGACATTTTGATTGCTATTATCCTTCTAAAATACATTTTACGAACTATAAATAAGTTATAGTTAAAATATATTTCTATTAATATATTAAAGTTAAAAGTTTGCTAATAAGGATTATCACTATCATCAACACTATTGTTAACATCATTTCAAACTATTGAATTTGATGAGTTGAATATAAAATTAACCAAAATGAACAACTTCTTTAGTTCAAAGCAGATAAGGACACGACAGTATGAATGTGTATATAAGACAAATTATGGATGTGTGTATGAGACAAAATTGGAGAGAAATAAATTGGAGAGATTGTTTTGCCACCGACTTTCTCTTTTAAGATGTTACTATCAATAAGCCCGCGCGCGTTGCGGCGCGACACATCGCAAATATCAAATGAGTTAGTTCAAACGTTATGTGATGCGTTAACCATACGAAAACGTGTGTGTTCGACGTATTCGATTGAACTCAGTATAACCTATATAAGCATTGCGATTGGATAAAAATATAAAGTAAATCGAATTAATACCATATAATAATAATGTATTATATACATATTATATGGGATATATTAGAGGTTTAAAAAAAGGAAAAAAATACAATTTGACTCCAATCGTTTCTGAACAAAATTTATGAAATCATACATAAAAATAAGCATGAAAACGTATTATATTTGACCTGTAGACCAACTCAAATTAATACAGACACAACTCAAATTAATACAGACACATACATAAAAATATGCACGTAAAAATGGTTTTAAACGAAAACGTATTATATTTGACCTGACTTGTCTTCAAAAAAAAAAATTACGTCAAAACCTAGACACACTCAAATTTATATTGATACGTACTTAAAAATATGCACGTAAGTTAAAAAGCCAAATGCCAAAGTAGAGGGATAGTAAAAACATAGAAGGGACTAAAATGGACAACTTAAAAAATGAAAGGTCCAACCAAAGCCGGTGGAAACCCCATCGACTTTGGTTTTTAAGATATATAGAAATAATGTTTTGTGAAACTTAAGTTGTTAGCACAAAGCGAACAAAAATCAAACATGAGTCGACAATGAAAAGAAAAGTAGGAGGGGCATGAAATAATTGTAGCAAAGGTATGTTAAGGTGGAAAAGCAAGAGGGGTAAATATGAAAAGTCCACCGACGTTTTCATTTAAGATAGTACTGGTAATACGTACCGCGGGCGATGCGCCGCAGGCCCGTTGAAAAAATCGAATGGATTAGTTCAAGCGTTATGTTATGCGTTAAACATATGAAAACGCATGTTTCAACATACTTGGTTCAACCTACTACAACCTATATAAGTATTGCGGTTGAATGAAAACATAAAATAAATAGAATTTATACCATACAATATAACGTAACGTACCAAAAAACATAAAGCGTGAATAGAAATCACAATAGGAAAAAAGAAAACACGTTCACATTTAGGAGCAACCATGAGTATTTTGCAACGCGAAATGACCAAAGTTGAGAGGTGTAAACATCAACGACTTTGGGTCTTAGTATATGAAAGAGATAATGCCTTGCCATTCTCTATTGATCACATGACTATAAATAATACAATTGATATCCACAATTTTGGGACAAATAATAACCGAATGATACATATAATCAATACTAAATATATATGCTATTATACCCCCGCAGTCGAAGCGGGAGGGGACCGTATGCTGAGACTGGATCTGAAATCCTCGAATAGAATGCGTGGTAACCCCTTTGTAAAGATGTCTGCTATTTGATATCTGGAAGGAACATGAAGAACACGTACTTGACCGCGCTGAACCTGTTCACGAACAAAGTGTATGTCTAGCTCTATGTGCTTGGTTCGCTGATGTTGGACCGGGTTACCTGACATATATATGGCACTAACATTGTCACAGTAAACGAGTGTAGCCCGGGATAACGGCAACTGAAGGTCAAGCAGTAAGTTTCGTAGCCAGCAAATTTCAGCTACGACATTTGCCACGCCACGGTATTCAGCTTCCGCACTTGAGCGGGAGATGGTAGACTGTCGTTTGGAAGACCAAGAGATCAGGTTGTCGCCGAAATAAATGCAGTAGCCGCTGGTTGACCGGCGTGTGTCGGGACAACCGGCCCAATCAGCGTCCGTATAGGAAACCAAGGACGGAGACGACGAGCCTGTTAGCATCAAGCCGAGAGTTACAGACCCCTTTACATACCTGATGATCCTTTTTAGAGCATTCCAGTGGTCTATGCGCGGGGCATGCATGTGCATGCAAATCTGTTGCACCGCGTAAGTAATATCCGGACGGGTGAATGTGAGATATTGAAGTGCCCCAGCTAGACTACGATAGAGAGTGGGATCATGAAATGGTTCACTGGATGTGGCACTAAGCTTCGAATTTGTGTCGACTGGCGTGGTACCGGGTTACATGATTGCATCCCGGCTCGAGCAATGATGTCAGCAGCATAGGATTGTTGCGAGAGAAACATAGTGTTGGCAGTTCTGGAAACAGAAATCCCCAAAAAATAGCTGAGAGGGCCTAAGTCCTTCATTGCAAATTCATGGGCGAGACTGGACATTAACCGTTGGCGAAGAAGGTCGGAGGATGTGACCAGAAGGATGTCGTCAACGTAAAGAAGTAAGAAAGCTGTATCACTACCATGATGAAAGGTGAAGAGAGACGCATCGCAACGACTGTGCTTAAAACCCAGAGTGAGGACATAGTCTGTGAATCTTTGGTACCAGGCCCGTGGTGCCTGTTTGAGTCCATAGAGGGATTTCTTGAGACGACACACGTGATCAGGAAACTGTTTATGTCGAAAACCCATAGGCTGATAGATGTACACTGTCTCATTTAAGTTCCCGTGTAAAAAGGCGTTAGTAACGTCTAATTGATGTACCGACCACCGTTTCGATAAAGCAATGGACAACACTGTACGTATAGTCGCTGGTTTCACGACTGGACTAAACGTTTCCCCGCAGTCTATACCAACCTGTTGTGCCCTACCGTCGCATACCAAGCGTGCCTTGTATCTTTCCAATGACCCGTCCGATTTGAATTTGTGCTTAAATAACCACATACACCGAATAATGTTCATATCTGATGAACGAGGTACTAACTCCCAAGTTCCGTTTCTAATTAGTGCGTCGTACTCCGTAGTCATGGCGGAGTACCATTCCGGTATATTAAGGGCATCGGTGGGGTTTTTGGGAATAGGTTGGATAGTAGGGGGTGTGGTGGCAGTGTGTAAGTTGAGGGGGTGTTTAGGTTTAAAAATTCCGCTCATAGAGCGCGTATGTATGGTGCGTTGTGGCTGGCCGGTGGAGGGTTGGTTCGGTGGGGTTGGGGCAGGGATCGGATGGGTTGTGGTGGGGGTAGGTAAATCGGTTGGAGGGTTGGTGGTATTGTGGGTGGTCATTGGCTGAGGGGAAGTGTTGTGGGCAGTAGGTGCGGTTGGGTAGTGGGGTGGTGGGATTGATGAAATGTGGGGGCTGGCCAGGTAAGGAAGTGGGCCGATGAGTGGTAGGTGACTTGGGCTTGTGGGAGAATGAGGAGGTGGGCTGATGTGGTTGGGAGGAGTAGGGGACTGCTGGGTTGTTGGACTGATAGGAGGCTGGAGTGGGCCGAAAGGGGAAGGAGTGAGGTTGGGGTCTTGAGAAGGGTTATGTTGGGCCGCACTTATGTGTGGAGAAAGATGAAAAGGGAAAGGGTCCAAGAGAAAGTCATAAGACGGTGTGGGACCAATCTGTTGACTGAACGGGAATGTTGTTTCGTCGAACGCTACATGACGCGAGATGAATATGTGTTTTGTTTGAAGGTCTAGACAACGATACCCGCGGTGAGTAGCAGGATATCCTAGAAAAACACATGGTTGCGAGCGGTATTGAAGCTTATGAATGGAAGTTGATGGGGTAAGAGGGTAACAGAGGCACCCGAATACCCGAAGATGATCGAATGTTGGTGTAGTTTGATATAAAATTTCTGTTGGTGAAGCGGATTTGGTGTGAGTGTTAGGTAAAATGTTAAGGAGGTAGGTGGCGGTCTCGAGTGCAAAGTGCCATAGGTGGGTTGGTAGGGAGGCATGAGCAAGTAATGTACGAACCATGTTATTTATTGTACGGATTTTTCTTTCGGCTTTACCGTTTTGGGAGGAGGTGTAGGGACACGAAAGGCGATAAAGGATGCCATTGGTGGTGAAAAAATTTTGAAAAGAGGAGTTGACATATTCGCGTCCATTGTCACATTGAAAAGTTTTAATGGTTCGTTCAAATTGGGTTTTGATATTAGACGCAAATTGTTGAAAAGATGAGAAAACTTTGGATTTGTTTGCAATTGGGTAAGTCCACAAAAAATTAGAATAGTCATCTGGAAACAATACATAATATTTGTGACCACCAGAGCTAATAATAGGAGAAGTCCATACGTCACTATGAATGATATCAAAAGGTTGAATAGTATAATTATTGGATGCAAAAAATGGTAACCGAATACTTTTACCAAAAACACAAGACTGGCATACATTATTATTAAGTTTATCAAAAACAATAGAACTCGAACTTTTTAAAGATTGCAAAGAAGATCGTCCAGGATGGCCTAGACGATGATGCCAGAGTTGTGCGGAGATAGCAGCAAGAGCAGTAGGTTGAGAAGGAGATGATCCGAGCACCAGAGGGTACAAATCACCGCTGCTGTTGCATCTGAGGAGCGGCTTCTTGGTCTTGTAATCCTTCACAAGAAAACCAAATGGGTCAAATTCCACGGAAACAGAATTATCCGTGGTAAAGCGACGCACGGATATTAGGTTTTTGACAATTTTAGGTGAATATAAGACGTTTTTAAGGATAAAAGGTAGGAAGGGTTTGGGAAGGTATTTTGTGCCCTGTCCTAATACCGGAATGGTGTCGCCATTTCCTACAATAATTTTTTGAGACGCGCACGAATTAGAAAAAGAATGGTAGTTACCTGATTCATGAGATGCGTTGGATGTCGCTCCTGTATCCATATACTGAGTGGGGTCAGGCTGTTGCAAGGACATGGTGTACATGGCTTGCTCGATGTCCGTTGGGCTATAAGCAGTGTGAGCTTGAGAGGGACGTGGGCCAAGAATGCCAGAACCTTGAGCCGAATTATTGTTGGACCGATTTGTAGTAGGATACGGGCAGGGTGGCATAGGCCAGTAGGCCTGTGGTGATGGGCCGAAAAATGGATATGGGCCATAGGGTGGGTTAGTCCAAGGGTTGTAAAACTGATTGGGCCAGTAGTTTGATGACCGACCTCTGCCGTATGACCCGCGGCCTCTGCCACGTCTGCCCGACCGACCGCGGCCCCTGCCGCCGGGTCGGTCATCGTGCCTGTTCAAGTCAACTGTTGTCGCACGGTGTGCGGTGGCGGTGAGAGCCGAACCAGCCACCTTGGAGGCGTGTAGAGCTTGTTCGGCTTTACGGCTTGTATAATTTTGGAGCGAGCCGTGTAGAAAGACGGCAACAGATCCTGTTGTTGTAAAATGGTTGCAATTCCTTCATACTCTTCATTTAAACCGGCGATCAACTGGAGCACAAGGCGATCGCTATCCACAGGAGCATTAACGTTGGCAAGCTGGTCGGCCAAGACTTTGAGTTCTTGGCAGTAAGCGGACACGTTCGGGAAGCCGTCAAGTCTGGTGTTCGAAAACTTGTGCATGAGATGAATCGCCCGAGCGCTCTTGTTGTCATGAAACAGGTTTTCGATGGCAACCCAGGCGTCATACGCGGTGGCCGTCTTGTTAATGATTGTGTGTAAGAGGTCGTTTGAGATTGTGCTGTATATCCATTGTAGAACAATGGCATCCAGCCGCTCCCAATCATCCGACTTTTTGGTGGTTTCGGAGGAGGAAGAGGAGGTTTCTGGTTTGCTTTGGATATGATCATAAACGAGGCAAGCTTTACAGTGTAGTTTGAATAGGGTTGCCCAAGAATTATATTGCCCAGATTCTATTTCGAGGGTGATAGGTATAACAGTTTTGATGTTGGAAACTGTTGTAGCCGGGTGAATTTTGGATTCGATGGAGATTGGAGTGGTGCTGTTTGATCCAGTCATGGTGGCGGACAAACAGAGCAGAAGCAGGAAGGTGGGTTAGTGAGAAAAAAGAGGATCGAAGGGGGAGGGTGATACCATGAAAGAGATAATGCCTTGCCATTCTCTATTGATCACATGACTATAAATAATACAATTGATATCCACAATTTTGGGAACAAATAATAACCAAATGATACATATAATCAATACTAAATATATATGCTATTAGTATATAATTTAAAAACGAAAATAGTGAACGAAAGTTATTGAAGAAAATAATTGGTTAAAAACGTATATTTATTGAAGAAAATAATTGGTTAAAAGTGTATATTTCTTTTTAAACGGCAAACGTATATTATATATGATACATGGATAAAGTTGGAATATTATAATTTTGAGGAATAAATTTGTAAACTTAAGTTGTAGTTTAAGGACGTAAATTGTAATTTTTGAATATTTGTGGATATCAAAAGCAAAGGGCAGTTGGAATATTATAATCTAGAGGAATAAATTTGTAAATTTAAGTTGTAGTTTACGGACGTAAATTGTAATTTTTGAACATTTGTGGATATCAAAAGCAAAAGGCAAATATTGGAAATTTGAGGAGACAAGGCATTGCAAATTTGGGAAGACGAAGTCGGTGGAAAAACCACCGACTTTGTCTTTTAAGATATATGATAATAGCTCTCATAGTTTCTGTGTGAAACTTAGATGAGAGAATACCCTGACAGTTATACTGTCAAACTGTGTGTGTATCAGTTGTAATTGGTTCTCATCCCGTTTAATCAATAGAGTGTGTTTCATTGGTTAATCCGTGTTCATTACTTTCTGTGTTTGGTTTGCACCGCCACAGGGATTCCGCACCCGTTACCGTGTTTGTGATAAACAAGGATTTGGTTTTCGTTATCGATCCTCAGATTTCGGGACCTACAGAACCCAAACACTACCAACTTAACTATGCTGGTTAGAAAGGTTGACCTGAACATGAGATGCGTGATTAAACGAGTTAGATATAATAAGGCTTTTACTGTTCTCACACCTCTAAATCTTATTTTCACATCCTTTTCACTCTATATTACTCTCTCTCTCTATGTATGTATGTATGTATGTATGTATGTATGTATGTATGTATGTATGTATGTATGTATGTATGTATGTATGTATGTATGTATGTATAGAGAGAGATAATGAGGACGGATGTGTGAATATTAACCCTCATGATATTTTTCGTGTCGTGCTTGTGTAGCGTTATGGATTGTGTTGAAGCACCGGATCGATGACGAACATCAAACATTGAATGTATAGTTGAATGATTAAACTCGGACATGTTAAATGTTAAACTGTTAACATTTAACTGTTAAAACTCGGACAAGTAAACAGGTTCCAAAGTCGGACCATTAACTTAACAAAAGTCGGACCACCAACATATTTCAGAACTCAGACACTTAATTCCTTAATTCCCCGGACTATGAAAAAACTCGGAATTTATCACACAGTTAATTCAAGTTTCAAAACTCGGAGACAAGTTTATGACCTATTCAAAACACGGACATGGTGATACTCGGACATGGTGAAGATCAGAAACAAGTCTCCGGACTTTCTCCCTAGTGTGACTTCACACTAGTTCACCAAAACCCCGGAAACAACAAACACAGAGTTTTAAAACTCAGACAAACCTTTTTGGATCAAAACCCTAGAACTGCAAACCATCACAGCCGACGAACAGCTTCATTTTCTTCAAGTTTTCTCCAGAATCTTCACGTCTTCAAGATGTTTGGCGGAAACAAACATCAAATCAAGAGCAATGGTGATTTGGAAGGCGGTTAGACCATTCCGAATCGGTAACCATGCTCTGATACCACTGTTAAAGCACCGGATCGATGACGAACATCAAACATTGCACTTGATTCAAGACATGAAGAGCAAACATAAACACCAAAGATAGAAAGATGTAGAAGATAAACCCTTTATTATTGAATCAGTCATCACAGATTACACAAACCAAAGGAGTACACATCATCTACAAGCTGGTTTAGATCACAAAGATCTAAACCCTAGCTTTCTCTCACTAACACATAGTCTCTCTCTCTAGGATGTGCACACCAGGAGGAACAAGAAGTTAGGAGAGGTGCACAAAGCTTCTCCTTGATCGATCCCTGCCCTAATCCTATACAACACATATATATAAACTAGGGACTAAAACTCGGACAAAACAATCTACATAAAAACCCTGACTCTTGTCCCTAACACAAAACTTGGACAAAATGTCCCTAGGATAAACCTTGGACTAACTTTCAAGACATGTACAATAAAGACCCTACAAATTGGAAGACATGCACTTATTACCCAAAGTGCACTAACAAACTCCCCTTGGTCTTCATGTGGTCTTGAATTCTTCATTATCGTTGACTTTAACTTGGACTTTTGTTTTGATTGATACGGAACTGATAAGCGACAGTTACCCGGCAGGAACTGCACTTACAGATTGTGTGAGGAGTTGCTATCCAAAAGTTAAATGAGATTGCTTATGCTCAAGCAACAAAAATGATTGTTAAAAACTATTAGGAATATTTTACAAAATAATAATCAACTTTTGAGAGTTTTCAAATTAGCTCACCTATAATATTTTTTTTTCTAATGAGGTCATTCAAGTTTATTTTGATGTTTTAATTCTATGTATTATACTTGAATAACCGGTAACTAATCCTATATGACATTTCTTTTATTTTCCTTATTTTATTATATGGTTATATGACTTAAAAATGCTAACACGGATTAAAAATTTGGAACTTGTGAGTTATTTCTAATTTTTTTTTAAATAATGCGCAAAAATTTAAAAAGACTAAATTATTTTTTGAGTCCCTATGTTTTAGTGGTTTTAACCACCGACTCTAAAATCAAAAAGTTTAACACCCTGAATACCTGGTCAAGAAATCTATAGCCGTTTAAGTCCAATTTTTTTAACTCTGTTAGAATTACTCTTTTAACTCTTGTTAAATGACCGAAATAAAACACAGGGACTCAAAACCTAATTTACTCATATATATATATATATATATATATATATATATATATATATATAGGGAGCCGCTAGAATGAGAACCACCACGAGTTATGAGAACCACGAGAACCGCGACCCGCGGATGGCCGTTGACCACGAAATTTTTTTTACACCTAGATCCGTATATTTTAGGACCGGGTGTAAATTTTCGGTTCAAACGGCGCGCCCGAGGGGGTAGTTTTTTACGCCCAAAGTTTGGTAAAAAAAAAAGAAAAATTAAAAAAACCCAAACTTTGGGCGTAAAAAACTACCCCCTTGGGCGCGCCGTTTGAACCGAAAATTTACACCCGGTCCTAAAATATACGGATCTATGTGTAAAAAAAAATTCGTGGTCAACGGCCACCCGCGGGTCGCGGTTCTCGTGGTTCTCATAACTCGTGGTGGTTCTCATTCTAGCGATCCCCTATATATATATATATATATATATATATATATGGGTGAGGTTCGGCTATAAAGTCTAAATTTCTTAAAAAGTGTAAAAAGTCATAAAACACTATAATTTTAGCCATAAAACACACAAATAATTTTATCAAAATGTTTTAAACTTTTTTCACAGTTTTTTAAAAATATTTTGGGAGTTTTTAATCCATGTTTGCATTTTTAAGCAATATCAAAAAAAAAAAAAAAAAAAAAAAAACTAAAAGAAATGCCATGTAGGATTGATTACATGTTAAATAGGTAAAATATATAGGATTAAAACCTCAAAGTAAATTTGAGTGAACTAATTGGAATAAATGTTTTTTTTTATAAATGACCTAATTCGAACAATTCTGAAACTTCGTTACTATTTTACAATGTTATCTCTAAATTATTAACTAATTCAACTTGTTTAATAACCATTATTCTTAGGGAAACTTCATAGAATAATAACTAGGTTTGCTTTCCGTTCAACTAAAACTAAAGTCATTCAACTTTGATTTAGCGTCCTAATTTTATGCAATTAATAGGTTATTAGGTTATCATAACGATGTGTTAGGATACATGCTTATGTGGATTTTACGATTAATGATATTTTTGAAATTTAGAAAATTTGAGTTGCATTTACCATTTAGTTTATACTTTAGGGAAAATTAAAAATCAATCAAAGTTAACCAAGAAATTTCGAATTTAGACATTGAGTATGTTTAGCTGGCACTTGTCATCAAAATCATGGGCTTAGTTGGCTTTTTTAGCAAAATCATGGGCTTACTTGGCCTTTTTTACCAAAAATCTTACTCGTCTAAGTTGACAGAGCTTGTGTGATGACTTTTAATCAGAAGAAATGAGGGGTGATTGTTTTGGTGAAAGCGAATTTTCACATCTCTTTTCGAAATAATTTTGACTATCTTAAAGATCATCCCTTCACCTATTTTAAGGCTTTAATGTTTATAGTTAGAAGTATTTTGGGCTTTTAGCCCTATCATTTACGTAAATGGATAAATTGTCTAGCCCATATAATTGATCCATTTATCTGACCTGGGTTCTAGTCCAAATATTCGCGTGCCTTATTTGGACTTTGGAGGACAATAGAAGGCCCACCCTTTTGTTTGCAATGTTAATGTGCCGGATACCCAAATCAGTTTCATCATCGTGGAATTCCCTTTCACTATTGAGCGCTAATTTGCATTTGAAAGAGCCTGAAGTGAGATCAAGACGATGAATTAACAACTCTCTAAGGGGCGTTTGGTTCGCACGAATTCAATGGAATTTAAGGGAATTGGAATTTGAATTCCATCTCTTAAGATGTTTGGTTCACAGAATTTGATGGAATTGGAATCCCAATTCCAATCTTCATGTGTTTGGTTGACAATGGAATTGGAATTGGAATTGGAATTAGGCATGAATTCCTTCAAATTCCTTTAACTAAAGGAATTCAAAATCCTTCTTATATGTGAAGGAATTAAAGTAAATTCACTGGAATCTTCGACCGTTTCGACTCGCACCGTTTCGACGCGAACTGTTTCGACCGGTACCGTTTCGAACCGAATTGTTTCGACCCGTAAGGTTTCGAACCGAACTGTTTCGACCCGTACCGTTTCGAATTGAACCGTTTCGACGTGAACCGTTTCTACGCGAACCATTTCTACGCATATCGTTTCGACAGTACCTTTTCAAATCGAACCATTTCGACCCGAACTGGTTGTTGTGGGTGTCGGGGTGATGGATTCCAATTTATTTGACAACCAAACACAACAAAAATGTAATTGAGATTCCAATTCCAACAATTTCCGATTTCAATTGGAATATTTAAATTCCAAATCCAATTCCTTCAATTTCTTATTCCTATACAAATTCCAATTACAATTCCAAATCATTCCGCGAACCAAACGCCCCCTAAGGTGACTGTTCATGAATTACAGGAAAATATTGAGGTGTCTGTTCCAGTTTTGGGTATTTCTGCCTTTATACAACTTCTATCCTGATTGTGTCATTTGATTTTCATGAATTATGTAGAGTTATAAAGTTACTAAGAACTTATACAGTTTATCTAAAAAAAAAATTTATTGTGTTTCAATTGATTTTTTATTGTAGGGTACGGGTGTTCAACGAATAGAATTTTTAATTACGAATTAACTAAACCGGATTACTAGAATTTTGAAATTTTGAAGCTGCATTCGAATTCACATCCAATTCGAAATTCGTTTCAACTTCAAAATAAAAAAATTTAGTTGATTTGATTTGATGCAAATTCAGCCAAAAAAAGTTTTTTGTATTGTAAATTTAATTTTAAAACTACTACAAACTTGATTTCTTTTTTTCGTTCAAATATTGAACGCCCCTAGTAGGTGAGACATCCACCAAAGGTGTGTGCAAAAGTTATTCCTCCCCTTGCAGTTGTTCAAGTCTTGTAGTGGACAAATCTGTAAATTTAGGAGTAGTAGTAGAATGTGTGAGTTAGCTCGTTAAAAAAAGTTTGATGCATCCATCAAGTTTTACCAGGTAGTTTTCATAACTTTTAAAAACATATTCAAATGTGGGAATTACATCCCTAGTTTATCTACTGATCATCAAGGAACGCTTCTGTTTAAGAAATTTTAACAGATTCAAGCATAGCAACCATATAATAATCATCAAGATTCAAGAATATGTCTACATAGTTTATAGTTAAAAACGTTCAAACATGGAAGTTCATTAAGAAAGCACATTATATAATCTGAAGGTAAAACAATCATATTACAAGTTTACAACATTATTCATCACTTATGAAACATTATACCATAGTACTTATGATTAACAACCCAACATATACCTCAATTTACACAACGAAATCCAAGTTGTTCCAACATTCAGGGGAATGACAATGGACCAAAACCCAACAAAAACTCCAAGCAAGACGCTAATAATCAATCCAAAATCCACTCCATGTGACGTATCACCTTCTTGTTTATCTTTATGATGCTCTATTTCTCCACAAATCTGGGTCAGTGGTACTCCACAGAGTTTGTTGCCGAAGAAGCTGGATTCATTGAAGCTCTGTAGCTGTGTGCTTGATGGGATTCTTCCAGTCAAGTTGTTGAAAGACACATTGAAGCTACTCAAGAAAGTCAAGCCTGACAAGCTCATTGGAAGCTCCCCAGACAGATGGTTTGAAGATACATCGAATGATTCAAGAAACTTCATGTCTCCCATGTTCTTTGGTATAACTCCTGTCAGCTGATTTTTTGATATATTCAAAGATTGTAATGCCTGAAGGGCCATTAGCTCAACTGGAATGCTCCCAGAAAATTTGTTACTTGAAAGGTCCAATACCCTCACTAGTCCAAGAATAGTGTTGTATGTATACTCTTGTCCCTTCATCACCAGTGAAGCACTATCTATGATGTCAATATCGTCTGCTTCTTGGAACACACTATGAGTTGAGGAAGTTTCTTTATTAGTCAAGACACTAAAGTTGTTTAAGCATCTTGGAATATTTCCTGATAGATTATTTTGAGCGAAATCCAAGATCTGAATTGATGTAAGATAACAGAGCTCGTGAGCTATGTTTCCATCAAAATTGTTTGATCGGAGGTTTAGAATTCTCAAACCTGAGAAAAAAAAAATTTATGTAAAAAAAAAAATTTATGGAAAAAAAAATTTATGGAAAAAAAAAAAAACCTGAAAGTTCTGTGCCAATCCATGCTGGAATGCTCCCAATAAGTTCATTTTGAGCAAACTGAAGGATCTGTAATTTTGTCAAGTTTTTTAGAGTAGCAGGCAGTCTTCCAGACAACTTGTTCTTGCGCATATTCAACGATTCTAGCGAAGATAAAGATCCCAAAGTTTTCGGAATTACACCAGACAGATTGTTGTTCTCCAAGTTCAAATAAGACAAACTTGACCAGTTCACCCAACACTCAGGATCTATCCCTTTCCTACCATAAGGACACAAAAATTGGTGTAATGACCCTGTAAAGGAATTATTTGATAGATCGAGGACCTCTAAGATTGAACTGTTGAAAACTTTAGGTAATTTCCCGCTAAACAAATTAGAACTCAATTCAGCTATAACCATTCTTGCTGGGATTTCAACCAACCTTCCTTGAATTTGATTTCGAGACATATCTATATAACGTAGATTGGGGAATGACCTCCCAAATGATTCAGGAATGGTTGATGATATCTTTGTATTTCTCATCTCCAAAAAATACATATCTCTCTGCGTTAACAACCACAATGGAAATTGAGGACCCAAATCCCAAGAACTTATGAACAACCATTCTAGTTGGAAAGAGGGAACCCAGTTTGCATGGTGTGGTCTTAGGGTTAAGTTGTTGCCACTTCCAACTAGCCATTTTAATCTTATTAATTTTGAAAAATGAGATTCTGTCACAATACCTGTCAATAAGTTGTCAGAGAGATCTATACCAATTAACTTAGACAGTTGACCCACGCTTTCAGGAAGGGTATCATTCAATTGGTTATTTGAAAGAACTAATAACTCCAATGATGATAGTCTTCCTATTGACTCTGGAATCGGTCCAGCAATATCATTGTCTGATAGTCGGAGGTGCACCAAGTTTATCAGATCTCCGAGTTGATTGGGTAGAAAACCAGATAGCCGTGAGGACTCGAGTAATAATGATTCAAGCATAGGTGATTTGCAATCCAAAAACCTTCCAAGAAGGCTTGTTAAACTAATATTTTGAAAATCGTTAAAACCCATATTGATATGTCTCAAACTGCAAAGATTACCCAACGATTTAGGTATTGTGCTTGTGAGTTGATTACCAGATAGGTCAAGACTGCGAAGAGAGGTCAAGTTGTTAAGGGAATTAAGAGTTGCACTCTTAACACCACAACCACCCATATCTAATGAAATCAGATTACCACCTATGCTAGACAACCCTTTTAATACTAATGAAGTACTCATGAATTCATTCTCAGAGATGTGAAGAAACTTAAGAGAAGTCAAGTTATGGAAGCTATTGATGCTGCTAGGAATAGGACCACGTAAACCACAATAATTTAAATTTAACGAAACAAGACTTGTTATACTGAATATCCACCGTGGCATGAACCTATCATGGAAGTAGTTTCCAGAAAGATCAAGCGATGAAAGGAATGTGAGATTAACACTAGCAACATTGGGATGTATGTCAGACAGTTGACTGTTACGTAAATGTAGTTGGACTAATGAAGGGAGAGCGTTAATCACCTGAAACCAATCGGTTGCTTTTGTGAGGTTTACACCACTCATATCCAAGTGATGCAGCGAACGCAGACTTGATAACCATTGCATATTCATGCTGCAGGTAGATTCATCTTCATCAGCATAATCATCATAATAAGATCTGGCAAGACCGAGGACACCTAATTCTGTCAGATTCCCCAATTGAGGAGGAATTGTTCCACGAAATCCAGAATGTGAGAGGTTAAGGTATCTCAATTTTCCAAAAGATCCCATAAACCTAGGAATTTGGAGTCCTCCAAAATCATTGCAACTCAAGTCTAGATGCTCGAGTTGCTTCAGATACAAGATGGATTGACTTATATCCCCTCTTAACCTCTGCCTAATGGCTTTGTTGTACTCTTTGTTTGTGCTTAAAGGATCAATAAGACAGTGACCTGGTAGATGAATCATGTGAACATGACCAGTAATGTTATCACAAAGGATCCCAGCCCACTTGCAACAATCGCTCGTTTCACCAACCCAAGAAGCAAGTCGATCTGCTTCGTCAACGAGGCCGCTCTTGAACTGGAGTAGTGCTTGTCTTTCATCATCATGGCATAACGTAGCCTCATAGTTTTTAGCTGATAAGGCCAGCATAAGAAGTAAGCAAAAGGTGAGGTAGAGGGAAGAGATATAAGAAAATTTAAAAACAGCACTCATGTTGATTGGTGATGAGAATAATAGTCACTCCTGTTTTTAGTCACGAAGAGATGGTGAGTTTAATTTAAAAACATAGCTTAAAGATATGAGATTTATAATGCTTTCAGTCTTCTCAACTGACACCTGCACGGGTAATTGGATATCAGTTACTGCAAGTCAATGTCATTTTTGTGGATCCAAACGCTTACTAATGAAAATGAAAGAAGTTGTGGAAGTCCAAGTCAACTGTTGTTTTTTTCTTTTTTTATTTTATTTTGTTATACTCCCAATCATTGTCTTGGCAAGATCTGTCAGTTAAGTCTTTGTCAGTGATTACAATCACTGGATAGTGTGATTTCATTTTGGAATTTCAATTAAATATCGGTGGAGGTATCCACACACCCCCCAAAAGTATTTACACATCCCTAACCCTAAATGACCCTCATTGCCCAATACGCCTCAAATTGGCCCCACCCATACGCCCCTCATTGCCCAATACCTTTGAAAATGGTCCGTACCATCTAATTAATGCAATCATTGGGTGTCAGCCAATGATTACCGATGATTAAGGTGTAAGGAACTTTATTTTGATAGAGTATTTGTATGGGGAAGTTGTGAAATATTAATATAAAAAATTAAAAATTTTTGTATAAAATGTTGTTATAAAAAATTGTGTTAATATTATAAAAACTTTGTATTTTTATAAAAATAAATTGTGTATATTATAAAATGCCAATTTTTTATAAGTATTATTAAATGTCAATTTGTTTTATAAAACGAATTTATATATTATAACATAGTTTTTTATTTATGAATTATTATTATGTGTTTAATTGTCAAAATTTTTAACTGTCAAATTTTTATTAACTGTCAAACTTTTAAATGTCAAATTTTGTTAAATGGGTATATTATATCGTTTTATTAAACGTCAACTTTTTTATTTATCAATTATTATTATGTGTTTAATTGTTTGCATAACGCAATGTGTATGTTAAAAAATGTCAACTTCTGAAAGTCTTTAATTGTTTTTCAATTGTCGTTTATTAACCATAACGCAACAAGAAACGTAATTCAAAATGTAATTAAACATCGTTTTATGTTAGTACACAAAACATGTAACTTTGATACAGAATGTAACGACCAAACCCTAAACCCCAGATCGCTAATTGTTACATATTTTTGAATTCCTGTACAGGAAAACGATGGGTGCAGCATACACAATACAATGACTGCCCGGCTGTCTTGAAATTGCGTACCGAACCCTACCTTCCAACGGGATTCTGCTTCACATCTACCACACTGAAATGGCATAAGGGATCAGGAGGATGGAGCAGTGGAGTCGGCATTTCGTTTATCAACCACCGTCCAGTCTTCCGCCTCTTGTCAGGATGGTGAGCGAAGTGGCATTCCCGTTGGTGGAAGGCTCATGAGCACACTAATGAACTCTTCTCTTGGAAGGACATGTTACGGGGCAGACCGCGTTGGCTAGCGTCACTGGGAGCTGACGAGGCAACAGGCTACTCCGATAACACGTAATCCTAGATCGGCGTTCTAGTGCATGAATCTGAAATACGAAAGTAGTTTCTCCATAAGGATTACGCTACCACCACTGTCAAAACACCGACTTTCGATATCCTGTTAATAAAAAATACAATTTAGCATTAGACTCGGCATTCAAAAATATATTGTAAAAATTAAAAAAAAAAACAAAACACCACCACAGCCGACCAACCACCACAGCCGACCCACCACCACCACCCCAGCTGACCCACCACCACCACCCCAGCCGACCCACCACCACCACCACCACAGTCGACCCACCACCACCACCACCACAGTCGACCCACCACCACCACCACCCCAGCCGACCCACCCCCACCACCACCACCCCAGCCGACCCACCACCACAACCACAACCCCTACACCACCACCACCACAACCCCAACCCCAACACCACCACAAACCGCCTAAATAAAACCACAAAGAAACAAGGGTAAACAAAACTTGAATATTCCGACCATATAGACCGATATGAGAGCGAAAACTATACGAGAGACGCGTGTCCCTTCCGGATTGTCATCGTGTGGTCCATAACTCGTCCAAAAACTAACTTTTGGATATGTACTTGTTCTATGTTAAACTATAAAAAGAAATGAAACTGAACTTCAATGAGACCCATATGGGTCGATGAGGGTCGTATGCAAGTGGGGTGTCATAAATGTCCTGTCAACTTTTCAAAAAAAGTAGGTGGATATGGGTCTCATCGGGCTATACGAGGCGTATGGGCTGAAAAGTTGTCAACCTCCGTACCCACAATACGCGCGTATGGGCCTATGAGCGGCATATTGGTTTGTTTTTTTTAAAAGCTTGTATATGTTGGTTGCAAATGTCGGGTATTTTTGTCATCCTTACTTGCCACAGAAATATACACCATATTCACAATCACAAATTCACAATGGTTGTTTGCAAATATGGTTGGACGGCTGCACTAAGAACATCTTGGACTGAAGCTAATCCCGGACGTCAATTTTACACTTGTCCCAGTATGGTATGTTTTTAATCACAATGGTTGTTTTACCCGAATTTTTTAGTATTTTTTCCCATTAACCCTTGTATATTAGTGAATTATTTTTTTTCGTGTCAGCGTTCTAAGTGCAACTTCTTTGTGTGGGTCGATCCTCCCATGTGTCGTCGAGCATGTGTGGTCATCAAAGAACTGATGGATACGAAGGCTGTGCTTCAAAACGAAGTCAAGTATTTGAGAGAGGAGGTTCGAATTTATAAATTGAAAGAAGCGGAATTTGAAGATACTCATTCAAGGGTTGTTCGTAAGAGGGAACGTTGTTTGATAATCAGTTGGATTTTTTTGTGTTGTTTGTCTTGTTATTTTTCATTGTTAGTATGTAAGTTTATGCAAGACATGTAATCGAATATTAGTTATAAATGTCGTTTTTTAATATTATTATATATATTAAGTTTTTAAAAAAATGTTGTTTTTTATAATAAGTCGATTAAGCATAAATAACAAAACGAACAAACATTCATCAAGTTACAAATGTTTAAACATACCAAAATGAAATAAATACTTGTCCATAGATGCCCAACACAACCAAAATAAACAAAAAAGAGTAAATATTTGTTCATACATGCCCACAAATGTTTAACAAAATAAAGTTCACCCAACAAATACAAATACTAATCCTCCATGTCCTCATCGCTGTCGTCAGAATCATCCCCACCACCTGCCTGCGTCCCGGACGGACCTGCCTCCAAGTCGATACCCAGATACACTCGTGGATGTGGCGGGGGTCGAACCGGCAACCCCGCCTGGGTACGTCTCTCGGCCTCACTAGCCATCACCCACTCCATCAAATCCTCCATCCGGTCCATCCGCCTGTCCATCCGGTGAAACTGCTGTGTCCAGCTCGCCATCATACCATCCTGACCTGCCACCAGCCTCTCAAGGAGACGTTGGGTGGACTGAGGCAACCGCACTTCATGATAAACGCGTTGTGGAATCTGTGGCGGACTGGCGGCTCCTGCGAATGCCCCTGGTCAACCTGAGGCTCCATGTCTCCATCCATAACAGGCACGTCAGCAATATGTGGCATCTCCACCTCTCCAGCCTCGAGCAGTGCCTGGTGGACTATCGGTTAATCTGTTGGTGATCGTCAACAAACCGATGCCCGAGATCCAGAAAGTTCACCGCAATCTTCATCCCTCTCATCGTCCTAAGATCTAAGGGCTCGTGTGGTGCTGGGGTCGGCATATCCTTAAGGAATGGGTAATACAGACCGCAATGTTGGGCAATACGCGTGATAAACGCCCCTCCAATCAAACGGCTACGCCTCTGCCGTTTGCCGTACGAGGTGAAATACTCCGTCAGACAGCGAAGGATGGCGCACGGTGTGCCCGTATATAAGCAGTACAGAAAGAACAGATCCACCTTCGTGACCCACTCGTTGCTTTAGCCACGCGCAGAGATCGACGTGGCAACGCAGAGGTGTATGTAGCGAACGAGTGGGTCAGGAATCGCAGAAACTCGGGCCTTCTTACCGAAGGGTCCAGGAGTGGGCCACCAAGCAAACAACTGATCATCAGGCATAGCCCAAATCGCGGTGGTATAGATGTCCTGAACCAACTCATCATCGGTATAGAACCCGGTGGCAACAGCAAACTGACCCATCGACATATTTTGTCGCTGCCCGAACAAACAGAAAGATACCTCGGGAGGCGGTGCTTCCACGTTCGGATCGTCCATATCCGAATTGGGCCGGTCAGCCGGCCGTGGACGAAACACGAATGTGGACAGAAACTCCACGATCATGGTCCTATAATACGGCCCAGCCGCCACCGAAAACATGCGATCCCACGGGGAATTCTCCCTGATCAAACCCCGGGCTCTCTCCTCCTCCCCGACCTCCCGTAAAGCCTCCAATGACAACGACCTCTGCCGACCCACCTTCAATTGTCGCAACCTGTTAAAACGTTTATACTCCCTAGAATTGTTTGGGTAGTCCATATAGGGAATACCCAAACAATCACCCCCGGCCATCTCATCGAATCCAGGCACTTGTGCCGCACCAAACTCCTCCTCGTCTGACGACATATTTTCAAAAATTAATATATAATACGTGTCATATTATAAACTTTTACAATTTTTATAAACTTGTAATAATTTTAGTAACGAATTGTATAGCCGACCCACCACCACCACCACATCCAACCCACCTTAACGAAATTAACGCCTAAATAATCGACAAAGTTTCTAACAAATTGACATCTAAATAATCGACAAACAATACCAAATAACACCCGAATAATCAACACTTCACGCCAAATAAGACATAACTAAATAACTAATCGTTTATTTTATTTGTAACACATTATTCTTCGATAAACCTTTCGAGTTAAATTTTTTTTATAACTTACATTTTTTTTACAGAAATATTAAATAAATTTAGAAAACAAAATAATTTCTATAAAAACTTTTTACAATTTTAATGTTTAAATTTAAGATTTGTACTAAATAAAGTTTAAAAAGTGAAGGACAAGAAGGACTTTCAAAACTGCTTTACCGGCGAGATTCCGGCGGGTTTCCGGCAGGTTTCCGGCAACCCAGAACCGCTAATCGGATTCGTTTTCATCTATTTATTTTACGTCAACTGTTATCTACATCCTAAACTAATCTATAACCCAACTATTATCCCCCGTCGCTTATCCGGTCACCATCACCAACTATTCCGGTGACACCTTTATCACCATCCCCAAGTATTCCGGTGACAGTCCCCAACTATTCCGGTGACAGTCCCCAACTTATCCGGTCAACCTTTACCACCCACCACCGGCCAAAATTTAAAAAAAAAACAAAAATAGACAAAGGAAAGATGAAATAATACACTAACCGTTTATGAAAATATGCACCGTATAGGTTGATACGTTCGGATCGAGCGATACGAGAGAGACAGTGTGTGTTCTCTTGGTGTTTTAGTGTGTGGGGTTAACATTTAGATCTGTTCTCTATTTGGTCAAACTTGAAAAAAAAAAGTAGTTTTTGAATCAATGAGGGGCGTATAGGGCAATAAGGGGCGTATAGATTTTTTTCTATTTTAATCTCTGGAACTAAGCATAAGAAAATTAATAATCGGGAAGATTAATGGGTGAGACACTTGTCCCAGTGGAAGGGACGGGTGCATTTAAGGGAAGATCACGAGTTCGATCCGGGTGTAGAGGTAGTTTTTTGCATTTTTTGGGTTTTTTTCTTTTTTAATCTTAATTAAAACCGAAAAATCTATTAAATTAATTATAAACAAAAATTTATTAAATTAATAATAAATAAAAATAATATCAATAATAATAATAATAATAATAAATAATCATAATAAATAATAATAATAACAATAATAATAATAAATAATAACAATAATAAATAATAATAAAAAAATAAAAACAATAATAAATAATAATAATAATAATAATAATAATAATAATAATAAAAACAATAATAATCATAAATAATAATAATAATAAATATTAATAATAACAATAATAACAATAATAATAAATAATAAATAATAAATAATAAATAATAATAGCAATAATAATAAATAATAATAATAATAAATAATAATAACAATAGATAATAATAATAACAATAACAATAATAAATAATAATAATAATGATAATAATAATAATAAATAATAATAATAAATAATAATAAAAATAATAACAATAGTAATAAATAATAATAATAATAATAATAATAATAATAAATAATAATAAGTACAATAATAATAAATAATATTAATAACAATAATAATAAATAATAATAACAATAATAATAAATAATAACAAAAATAATAATAATAACAATAATAATAATAAATAATAATAACAATAAATAATAATAAATAATAAAAATAATAAAAATAATACAAATAAATAATAATAATAATAATAATAATAATAATAATAAATAATAATAAAGATAATAACAATAGTAATAAATAATAATAATAATAATAAATAATAATAATAACAACAACAATAAATAATAACAATAACAATAAATAATAATAACAACAATAAATAATAACAATAACAATAATAATAAATAATAATAATAATAATAATAATAATAATAATAATAACAACAATAAAGAATTTCACAAAAAAGAATTTGTTAACTTGGCAAAGGTGTTAGTAGATGTATCGTATTACATAGGGTAGGGCGTTACTTGATAGTAATAGAATTTCACGAAAAAGAATTTGTTAACTTGGCAAAGGTGTAACATCCGTGAAATATATTGTATGCAACAATTGTTTTATAAAAAAAATATTAATTAGGGTGTTTTATAACATAATAACCCTTAATTACCACACAAGTTTTTTTTAAAAATTATTTGCATATGGGTCGTATAGGGCAATGAGACCCATATACAACTCCTATAAGGTGTTCATTGACCAATAAGTCTGCCCTGGTGGACACCTTATGAGTGTCCCATTGACCGATAATTCTCCCTTAGTTGAACTATTCCACCTTTGATAAAAGTGGAAACCACCAGGGGAGGCTTATTGGTCAATGAGACACTCATAAGGTGTCCACCAGGGGAGGCTTATTGGTCAATGAGCACCTTATAGGAGTTGTAAATGGGTCTCATTGCCCTATACGACCCGTATGCAATTAATTTTTTTAAAAATTTTGTGTGGTAATTAAGGGTTTTTATGTTATAAAACACCCTAATTAATATTTTTTTTATAAAAAAATTGTTGCATACACTATATTTCACGGATGTTACACCTTTTCCAAGTTAACAAATTCTTTTTCGTGAAGTTCTATTACTATCTACTAACGCCCTACCCTGTGTAATACGATACATGTACATTGTCACCCATTCCATAGCTTCTATACGTCGGTGGGGTATTTCAAAGTCCATTTCGTACCAACATCGGGCAATCATCCCGTTAACTTAGCAATGATGAAATAGACACCTTCGACATAAGCGATCGATAAAATGGAATGGTTCAGGTAAACCTCTAGACCATCGAACAAACGGGAAGTAAGTTTGACAAACACCATTGCTTAAATACGTTTTGGCTCGACGTATTGTATAATAATAATAATAATAATAATAATAATAGTAATAATAATAAAGCATATGCACATAATGGGTTGCTCATTGACCAATAATAATAATAACAATAATAAATAATAATAATAATAATAACAAATAATAATAATAATAATAATAATAATAATAATAATAATAATAAAACATATGCACATTTAAAAAAAAACGATGTTATATCTAGTCCTGACAAACGGGTCGGGCCGGGGGTCGGGTAGGGTCTTTGACCCATGACGATATTTTATGAAATGAATTGTGTGTATTATAAAATGTCAAATTTTTTATTTATCAATTATTATTATGTCTTTAATTATTTTTCACTTGTCATTTATTAACCATAACACAATAAATACACGAAACATCGTTTTATATTAATACACAAAACATATCATTTTAATACAAAATGTAACAACTAAACCCTAAACCCTAAATCGCTAACTGTTACATATTCTTAAATTCTTGCAAACTATATCGGTTATTCAGATCTCTATTCGGTCACCATATTGTTGCTATCAAGTTTAAGGATGCGTTCCACGGTAAACGTGCTTTCCGCTTCCCCATTACCACATGAAGAACCTCCGACCTGATCTGGCGCTCCCTCGTTGTTGCAGAAGAAATCTCAGTAACCGGTTCCACAGCATGAAGAACCAATCCATACAGAAGGAGTTCTCCCTCTAGGTTGCTAACGCAGAAGCATTGTCGATGGTGGAGGTTCCAGGACATTCTAGTTCACCCTCACAGTCACCTGTAAATATCTATTTCCACCCTCACAGAGTGTAGGTGCAGAAGCATCGTCGTTGGTGGACGTTCCGGTGCATGAATCTGGAATACGAACGCAGTTAAGCGTTTGAATCTGAAATATGAACGCAGTGTACTTCTCCATAAGGATTACGCTACCACCACCATCAAAACACCGACTTTCAATATCCTGTTAATAAAACATACAATTATAGCATTAGACCCGACATCTGAAAATATATTGTTAAAAATAATAAATATAATAATAAAAATAACATATGCACATTTAAAAAAAACGATGATATAAGGCTAGACCCGGCAAACATGTCGGGCCGGGGGTCGGGTAGGGTTACGCTACCACCACCACCACAGCCACCACCACACCCGCCTAACCACCACCACCACCACCACCATAGCCACCACCACCACCACCATAGCTACCACCACACCCGCCTAACCACCACCACCACAACAAACACCACCACCACCACCACCACCACACCCGCCTAACCATCACCACCACAACAACCACCACCACCACAACCGTCAATCCCCAACACCACAACCACCACCACCACAGCCGTCAATCCCTACCACCACAACCACCACCACCACAGCCGTCAATCCCCACCACCACAACCACCACCACTACAGCCACCACCACACCCACCACCACCACCACCACTACTGCCGTCAATCACCACCGCCGTCATTCCCCACCACAGTCAATCCCCCACCGCCGTCAATCCCCACCGCCACCAATCCCCCACCGCCGTCAATCCCCCACCGTCGTCAATCCCCCACCATCGTCAAACCCAACACCACCACAAACGGTGGAAATAAAACCAAAATATAAAAAAAGGTTGAAGATTAAGCAATAAAATTTGGAATACAAACTAACCTTCATCGTGTGGTCCAGAGTTTGTCTTGTGCAAGAATAAATCAACCAGCCATGGTCAAGCTCAATTATCCTCCCAGTCACACAAAAAAATGGCCATTGCATTATCCTATGGCTTATCCATACAGGGCCACATATACGTAATCAAACATTTAATCAATAACATATTCTGGCACAAACATATCAATTAGATCAGTTTTGTTTAACTTAAAAAGTACAAAATTATTTAAGAGTGAAACATTAGAGTTCAGAACTCAAACTCCATGACAAGATGCAAGCCGGATATATGGTGGGCGTAAATGATACGATTCTGTAAACAAATGAAGGCCAGATGACTCCATGACTAGTCAACGTTTCATCTCCACAGTCCACACAATATTAAGATGGTGCAAAATAGTTTAATACTGTTATTACATGCAAAATATCCCTGAATAAAAAAAAATAACCCAGCCCCTGTGATATCAGTTGAGTTAGTTGTGTTATTTCAAGTTTCAACCATCAAAATATTATTTTTTAGCAGGAGATACTAACATACTAACTACTAACCTGGTTAGCGATAATCTAACCATGCGCCGTTCAAAAAAAAAGCAGGTGATCTCTTTATAATTAAATGAAACAACCTAAATTACATGATAATCCTTTATGAGCATTCGAACACATAATTAAAAAAGATACATATATATATATATATATATATATATATATATATATATATATATATATAGGGTGGGGTTCTAGAGTGAACACTAGTGTATTTGCGAACTGAGTGAACAAATCCTGGCCATTGATCTACACACGTGTATGGCCTGGATCTCATCATCAAATCGTAAAATACACTAGTGTATTTCAATATCAAATCCTGACCATTGATCTACACACGTGTATGGCCAGGATTAGTTCACTCAGTTCGCAAGCTACACTAGTGTTTACTCTTGAACCTAATCTTATATATATATATATATATATAGGATTAGGTTCAAACGTGAACAAAATCCCAAGAGTGAACTGCGTGAACTGATCTGGGCCCTTGATTTTTATGATCTTGAGATTAAAGTGAGTGGCATGATGGTAATTATTTGGTTAATTTTTTCCATTTAATTAAATACAAAAAGGGTATATGTGTAATTTCAATCTTAAATTGATTGCATCTCTCACAAATCAAGTAATCAATTATCCTCTTAAATTGATTGCATAAATCTCTCACAAATCAAATCAAGGATTAGGAAAGATGTAACTTAATTCAATTATTAAAATAATTATTTGTTTAAATGCGATGTACCCATGTGTATTCTGATTTTGCCCTCTTTTTAATGCGATGTACACATGTGTATATCGTCTGTTTTTGTGATATCTCAGATTTTTTTTGTATTGAATGTTCATGTACACCTGTTAATTACTGTACACATATGTACGATGCTGAGTACACATGTGTACTGTTCTATTTATATCCAAGTACACATGTGTATACCGTTGAAATATGAAGGTTACGTGGATCTTAAAAATCAAAATTTGAATTCTGGTGATGAAATCTGAAATTAAAAATTAAAATTGAAATCTGGTGATTTGTTGTTTGTTTTGATAATTATCTTATTAATAAATAAACATAATGTGGATAATGAATTTAAATTAGGATAGATGTAACTTAATTCAATTATTAAAATAATGATTTAAATCTAATTTTTTATATAATTACAATCCTACCCTTAACAACTAAAAAGGAAATCAAGGGTCCATATCTGTTCATGCAGTTCACTCTTGGGAGGTTGTTCACGCTGGAACCCTACCCTATATATATATATATATATATATATATACATATATATATATATATATATTTATTCATTTATTGGGGAGTACTAGCTCAAATAGTATACTTAATTATTATGCATAAACACACATTCATTGCAGATTAATACCAACAAAAAACATAAAAGTTTACTGAAGGAATTGAATCACTTATTCGGGACTAAGGCACTGAACAACAGGACACTATAATCTGTATTGCTAATTGGGTGTATTTCTAAACTAAAAATATTTCTTGCGTTGTGCGGCATGCCCTTTTGGTTTGGTATAATTTACTTTTTGGCTATGGTTTCAATTCTAGCATATGGTGTTTGGGAATCATATCTTTTCGATTGTTTGCCCAAGTGTGTTTTTTAATTTATTTTTTAATTCCACTTTAGTGCTTTTGTATAATTTATCCTATAGCGTGTTGTTAGCTTTTAACATGAACACAATGTTAGTTGTTTAAAAAAAATTAATTACCATGTTTAATAATTCGATTTTGATTGAAAATGACCCAAGTCTAGGTAAACTCAAAAGGCCACAATATTTGAACTTGCAAGACAACTTCGAAAATCAATTTATGTGGTCACAAAATTACAAGAATAAATCAATCAGCCAAGTCAAGCTCAATTGTACAACCAACTTTACAAAAAGAAAATATCATTGCATAACACATCCATAAAAAAATATGTTTGTTTCCTTTTGTCTTTGGGTATTAGCTAGATTGATTTATCTGGCAATTTTATGACCACATAAATTGATTTTTGAACTTGTCGTGCAAGTTCAGATATGGAGATGTTTTGAGTTTACCTGGACTTGGGTCATTTTCAATCGAAGTAGAAATTTTAAACTGGCTAAATATTTTTTAAACAGCTAACATTGTATACATATTAAAAGCTAACAACACGCTAGAGGATACAAGGATTAAACCGGATATATAAATAATAAATAAATAACACACCTGGGCAAACAATCTAAAAGGGTTCCCAAACACCACCCCAAAATATGCTAGATTAAAACCATTGCCAAAAAGTAGATTATACCAAACCAAAAGGGGATGCCACACATCGCATCTCGTTGAAGATGGTATAAGAGATATTAATTGAAAAAAAAGTAAAAGATAAGCATAGATTTCAATTGAACTTTGGGTAATATGACTTTTTTATATAAGCCACTAGGTTATAACTGTGACAACTCGAAATTTAGAACCCTTCTTGTATCCCGTTGTAACATGCTTAAACGTGTGACTAGTTAACTTGTGTGATTAATTATATATATGAACATCCTATGTGATTACATGCTACGTTTATGTGTTGTAATTGTATGTATGTGTGTATTATTATGACCCGAGACACAAGGACCCAACTCGAGACCATGCGGTCTCGAGTGAGCAATGAAACAATGGGCCGGATGGGCCGTACACCTCGTCTAACCCAACCGAAAGCCCATTAGGGTGCACTACTTAGATCGGATATATAAACTAAGTGGATAGCCATGGGTGCCATTTCTTTGGACAACACACTCACTCTCACACACACCTTCTCCTACACACTCTCTCTAGAGAAACCTAAAACCCTAAAGATCAAGCACCACCTCTTCTCTTCTTTACTCTCGGATCAAATCGGCATCAACAAGGATTTGGTCAAGCTCATCATCAACACTCGGACACTCCATTTTATTCATCTTATTTACCACCTCGGTGCCTTGTACAATCGGTTAGTGTTCTAGATACTCACTAGGTGTTTATGTGACTAATGATGCTACTTGCCTTGATGAAATAGCATGATGATGATGTTCTTGATGTGTATGATAATGATAACCGGTTAACATGTCTTGATTTCGGCTATATTGCATAATGAGTTAATGATATCTTGTGTTTGAAGGTGGTTTAAACCATTAGTTGTTGATGTTCATGAAATCGGTTTGCTTAATGTTCATGTTAATCGGATTATATACTCCTATGCTAAGAATCAAATGCTTGTAATCGGCTGTGGTATGTGCACAATTAGGACGACTCATTGTGTTGATACCATAGGGTGCATGTTAGTGTTGATAAGTTGTTGATCATGATTTTGTTTGGTTAAAGTTTATATAAATGATTATGATGAACTACTTGAATAATTGAAGAACATGATGAATATGATATGAATGTGACTTGTGACATTTGAAATTTGATTGTTTGATCCATTTTGGTTAAAAACTAGACAAGAAAACATGTTTAGTGGATAGTACAAAATGCTTGCATGAAATTAAAACCTCATTGGATAGTACATGTCGGAAATCAGCATATGTCCCATCCGAGACCTTCAGTCTCGACTCGAGACCGGGGACATGATAACTCGAGACTACAGTTGCGACTCGGGTTGCGAGTCGAGAACCCATAGTCTCGGCTCGAGACCATGAAGCTACAACTCGAGATCACCTCGTGACGACTCGAGACCCACGGTTGCGAGTCCGGTTGCGACTCGAGACCAACACCTGCATAACTCGAGACCTCATCCGTTGCGACTCGAGACATATAAGCTTAAACCGAGATCGCACAGTCTCGACTCGAGACCGCACAGTCTCGGCTCGAGACCATGTGCACACACTCGCCGGATTGGACTTGCATAGTTACGGGCCTAAGTTAGTGGGCCGAATGTATGGGCTTTCTGTGCATTGCTAATTGTGTATGTCGTGTACTGTTTTGGACCTGCATACTATTACGAGCCCAACTGTTGGGCCGCACACTTAAACTTTGGATTGTTACGTGAGTGTTACGGTGGAACCTATTACGAACCGTTGATTTGAACTATCATGCTAGACATGTATGCCATAATTGTTACTTGTGTACAATACGTGTAGAACATACGTGCACTACTTGGATATAACCCTGACGTAAATGGTATCTATGTTAGGACGTAGTTGACCACTTACAACTTGATTGACTTTTCTGTATATCTGCCGAGCAAACCAAGGTGAGTTCACACCCTCTACAAAGCATGGGATTCCCAGGGGTCGGGAATTGGGGATTAAGGGACATGGGTTCCTCGTCCTCCTTGGGTAGGACAGCAATGGTTCAGGAATGTAATTCCTCGTCCTCACGGACAGATAACTCGTACTAGACCAAAACTCTATCACGAAGTCCCTCCTTTTTTATATCGACTTAATCGCCGGGCCAATGGCGAGCGGGTCATTAGTTAGATAGCGCTATTTAGGTCTGACAAACCTCACACCGTGCCGCAGAGGACGGGCGTGAACTAATGGATCTGGGGCACGTCAATGATGATAGACATTGACAGTTTCAGGGCACATAAACATGACTACAGTCAGCAGTCGATATGGTAACGAGTCTAGTGTATACATGGGGTAGCCCCCACGGCCGAAATGCCAGATAACTAACACGGGGTAGCCCCCACGGCTGGATTGCCAGAGTAACCGGGAATAAACAAGTCACGTTTTTTTTAACTATGGGGTAACCCCCACGACAGGATTGCCAGATAAAGGAAACTGTTTTCGAAACAACTTAAAACGAACACCCAACCGTGAACTCACTCAACTTGTTGTTGACTCGTTACTACATGCTTTGCAGGACCATAGGTACTCAGCTGGAGCTTGCATGGAAGAGAGTCGTTGTGGGACATGGACGGCTGTGTGCCATGTTAAACTTTGAAACGATTAAACTTATGTTTTGATTTAAGACTTATGCTTCCGCTTACAACTTAAACTATGTTTTGTTTGAACACCAATTGTATTGGTTGGATTTCATAACTACTTATATGCTTGTTCAATATGATTGGTGGCTGGATCCTGGTCAGTCACGCCTCCAAGCGGTAGTACTCCGCAGGTGGATTTTGGGGGTGTGACAGATTGGTATCAGAGCCATTGGTTATAGTGAACTTGGTTTTAATAAGGGCAAAAGTTTTATTAAAATCAGACTATAACCTGAACAGTGCTCTACGATCCACAACGACGCGTCACTCCACATGCAAGGCTCGACATTCTAGGTGATATGATATGTGTGTGTTGCCTACTTGCTAGTTACATAGTACATTGCTCATGGTATGCTTGGTTAGTATAACTACTGTTGCTTGAACACGTGCGTGCTTACTCTATCCTATCATCGTACTTTCGCAAACCTCTCTCACTCGTGTTACTCTTGATATGAAGATCATGTCTGGACGCGTTAACCTGACACAAGCCCAGTTGACGGCTCTGATTAACGAACGAGTTGCTGCGGCACTTGCAGCTGCACACGCAGGAGGTATATCCTGCAGTTCTAACTTAATTTAGGACTTGTAGATCCTACTCTCGTGAACCAACCTTTGTGTTAAACTCTGTCTTTCTTTCGCCCACAATAGGTCAGCATGCTCAGCCACCCGTGTGCACTTTCAAAACTTTCATGGACTGCCGACCCACTACTTTTAGCGGCACTGAAGGAGCAGTAGGTCTCCTCCACTGGTTTGAGAAACTAGAATCTGTCTTCGAGATGTGTGAATGCCCGGAGGCGCGCAGGGTGAAGTATGCTACCGGTACTCTCGAGGGTTTAGCCCTCACGTGGTGGAACGCTCAGGTCCAAATGTTGGGGTTGGTTGCTGCCAACGCCACCCCATGGGAGAATTTTAAGGAGATGATCAGGGAAGAATACTGCAGTCGGGATGAGATTCACAAACTGGAGGTAGAATTCTTCAACCTCAAGATGACGGGGTCGGAAATTGAAGCTTATGTGAAAAGGTCGAACGAACTGGCAATTCTGTGTCCTACTATGGTGGATCCTCCCATCAAACGCATCGAACTGTTTCTCCAAGGCTTGGTGCCAGAAATCCAGAGTCATGTGACTTCAGCGAACCTCGCCACCTACCAGCAAGTTGTTCAGTTGGCTCACCGTCTCACGGATCAGGCGGTGGAGCAGAACAAGTTACCAAAGCTAATAGGTGCTGCAACTACTTCAGGTACTCTTAGTGACAACAAACGGAAGTGGGATGGAACTTCAAGTAAGGGGTCGACTTCTGTTCAGTCCCAGTCTCAGCAGAGGAAGACTGATGACTACAAGAGCCCTAGTCAGCAATCATCTGGTGGTCAAGGTCATGGTGGGTACAAAGGGAATCACCCCAAATGCAATCGCTGCAGCCTGCACCACAGCGGGCCATGCACCAGGGGCAACTGTCATCGGTGCAACAAGCCTGGTCACGCTGCAAAGGATTGCAGGAGCTTATACCCCACCAATCAGAATCGTCAGCAAACCCAACAGAACCAACGTCAGCAGCAGCATCAGGGTGATAACAAAGGGTGCTTTCAGTGTGGAGCTGAAGGCCACTTCAAGAGAGATTGTCCCCAACTGAACAGGAACCAGAACAACAACAACAATAACAACAATCAGGGGAATGGTAACAATGGGAACAACAACAACAATGGCGCCAGGGGGCGGGCGTTCGTGATCGGCCAAGGTGAAGCAAGGAATGACCCCAATGTTGTGGCGGGTAAGTTCCTTCTCGACGACTTTTATGTTTCAGTATTATTTGATTCGGGTGCCGATACTAGCTACATGTCACTAGAAGTTAGTCGAATGCTTATGCGTATTCCAACACCTTTGAACAACAAGCACACTGTAGAGCTAGCAAACGGTAAGAGTTTAGAAGCCACACACGTAGTCAAGGGTTGTAAACTTATTCTCGCTGACCAGACCTTCTCTATCGACCTTATTCCTATCGTCTTGGGTAGTTTCGACGTTGTCATTGGGATGGATTGGTTATCCCAACACCGAGCAGAGATTCTTTGCAACAAGAAGATTGTCCGTATTCCTGGATCAGGTGGTGAACCTCTCATGATTCGTGGCGACAAGCGGAGTGCCGTTGAGAACATCATCTCCCTCCTTAAGGCCCAGAAGTGTTTGCGAAAGGGCCACACTGCCATATTAGCCCTCCTTACTGACACCACGGAGAAAGAGAAGAAGATAGAGGATTTTCCAGTCGTACGCGACTATCCTGAGGTATTTCCTGAGGAATTACCTGGCCTTCCGCCTCATCGCCAAGTCGAGTTTCAGATTGAACTAGCTCCTGGAGCTGCGCCTATAGCTCGTGCACCTTATCGATTAGCTCCATCAGAGTTGGAAGAACTCTCTACGCAACTACAAGAACTCTTGGATAAGGGTTTTATTCGTCCTAGCTCATCGCCTTGGGGAGCTCCAGTACTATTTGTGAAGAAGAAGGACGGTACTTTCAGAATGTGCATCGACTACCGGGAACTCAACAAAGTGACGGTGAAGAATCGTTATCCCTTACCGCGTATTGACGACTTATTCGACCAGCTGCAAGGGTCGAGCTACTATTCGAAGATCGCTTTGAGATCGGGTTATCACCAGCTGAGAGTCCGAGAAGAGGACGTCTCCAAAACAGCTTTTAGAACACGTTACGGGCACTATGAGTTTTTGGTCATGCCTTTTGGGCTGACGAACGCACCTGCGGTTTTCATGGATTTGATGAATCGAGTGTGCAAGCCCTACCTAGACAAGTTCATTATAGTATTCATCGACGACATCCTGATCTATTCTAAGAGTCGGGAAGAGCATGAGCAACATCTACGACTTATTCTGGAACTCCTTCGAACAGAACAGCTTTATGCAAAGTTCTCGAAATGCGACTTCTGGCTTCGAGAAGTCCATTTCCTAGGCCACGTGGTAAACAAGGATGGGATTCACGTTGATCCATCCAAAGTGGACTCTATTAAGAACTGGCCCGCACCTCGCACGCCGAAGGAAATTCGCCAATTCTTGGGATTGGCAGGTTACTACAGGAGATTCATTAAGGATTTTTCTAAGATCGCGCAGCCTCTCACCTCACTAACGCAGAAAGGCGTTGTTTATCGATAGGGAAACGCACAGGAATTAGCATTTCAGCATCTAAAGGATAGGCTTTGCAGCGCACCTATCCTTTCCTTGCCGGAGGGCACAGACGATTTTGTGGTCTACTGCGACGCATCAATTCAGGGTCTTGGTTGTGTACTGATGCAACGGGATAAAGTTATAGCCTACGCCTCGCGCCAACTTAAGGTTCATGAAAAGAACTACACTACGCACGACTTAGAGCTGGGAGCTGTTGTTTTTGCACTTAAGTTATGGCGGCATTACCTGTACGGTACCAAGTGCGCCATCTACACCGACCACAGGAGCCTCGAGCATATCTTCAAGCAGAAGGAACTAAATATGCGGCAGCGACGATGGGTTGAACTACTAAATGACTACGAGTGCTCAATCAGGTATCACCCGGGCAAGGCCAATGTTGTGGCTGACGCCCTCAGTCGAAAGGACACTGCGCCTAAGCGCGTGCGAGCTTTACAACTCACGATCCATTCTAGTCTTCCCTCCCAGATACGAACTGCACAGATAGAAGCACTGAAACCAGAAAACGTCAGGGCTGAAGCCCTACGCGGATCAAGGCAACGCTTAGAACAGAAGGAAGACGGCGCTTACTACGTAACGGGACGCGTTTGGGTCCCACTCTATGGCAACCTACAAGAGCTTGTGATGGACGAAGCACACAAGTCTCGCTACTCGGTACATCCTGGTTCGGATAAAATGTACCACGACATCAAAACCACGTATTGGTGGCCTAGCATGAAGGCCCACATAGCAACCTACGTTAGCAAGTGTTTGACTTGTGCGAGAGTCAAGTCCGAATACCAGAAACCCTCAGGCCTACTCCAACAACCAGAGATACCTCAATGGAAATGGGAGCAAATTTCCATGGATTTTGTCACTGGCCTACCTAGATCCCAGCGCGGAAACGATACTATTTGGGTAATCGTGGACCGACTTACCAAGTCTGCACACTTCCTGGCTATCAAGGAGACGGATAAATTCTCCACTCTTGCAGAAATATACCTCAAGGAAGTTGTTTCGAGGCACGGGGTGCCCACCTCCATTATCTCGGATCGAGATGCACGTTTCACGTCAGAACTGTGGCAAGCAATGCACAAATCCTTCGGCTCACGATTAGACATGAGCACAGCGTATCACCCTCAGACGGACGGGCAGTCCGAGCGCACTATTCAAACCTTAGAAGACATGGTTCGTGCATGTGTAATCGATTTTGGCAACCGCTGGGAGAAGCATCTGCCACTTGTGGAATTCTCGTACAATAATAGCTACCACACCAGCATTAAAGCTGCTCCATTTGAGGCATTGTACGGACGTAAATGCCGGTCACCTCTTTGTTGGGCAGAGGTGGGAGATAGTCAGATCACTGGCCCAGAACATGTGGTAGACACAACCGAACAGATTGCTCAAATACGAAAATGCATGGCGGCAGCTCGTGACCGTCAGAAAGTTTACGCCGATAAGGGCAGGAAACCACTTGAGCTCCAGGTTGGGGAGCGGGTACTACTCAAAGTTTCACCCTGGAGGGGTGTGGTTCGTTTTGGTAAACGCGGCAAACTTAACCCACGATACGTCGGACCTTTCGAAATCATCGAGAAAATAGGCAGGGTGGCCTACAGACTGAACTTACCAGCCGAACTCGGTGCAGTTCACAACGTTTTTCACGTGTCGAATCTGAAGAAGTGTCTGTCAGATGAGACCCACGTAGTTCCTCTGAAGGAACTCACTATCGACGAGCAGTTACGATTCGTCGAGGAACCAGTCGAAATCACGGACCGGGATGTTAAGGTCCTCAAGAGCACTAGAATACCTCTCGTCCGAGTTCGTTGGAACTCACGTCGCGGCCCAGAGTTCACCTGGGAGCGCGAAGATCAGATGAAACAAAAGTATCCCCAACTGTTCGCAAACAGTACACCCACTACTGAGGCCGAAGCTACGGAATTTCGGGATGAAATTCCAGATCAACGGGGGGTGGATGTGACACCCCAGGAAAACCAGGAAAACCATACAACTTAACTAGCTTCCTCAGTGAGTGCCTACCAAATTTCGGGACGAAATTTCTTTCAACTTGGGGATGATGTGACAACTCGAAATTTAGAACCCTTCTTGTATCCCGTTGTAACATGCTTAAATGTGTGACTAGTTAACTTGTGTGATTAATTATATATATGAACATCCTATGTGATTACGTGCTACGTTTATGTGTTGTAATTGTATGTATGTGTGTATTATTATGACCCGAGACACAAGGACCTAACTCGAGACCATGCGGTCTCGAGTGAGCAATGAAACAATGGGCCGGATGGGCCGTACACCTCGTCTAACCCAACCGAAAGCCCATTAGGGTGCACTACTTAGATCGGATATATAAACTAAGTGGATAGCCATGGGTGCCATTTCTTTGGACAACACACTCACTCTCACACACACCTTCTCCTACACACTCTCTCTAGAGAAACCTAAAACCCTAAAGATCAAGCACCACCTCTTCTCTTCTTTACTCTCGGATCAAATCGGCATCAACAAGGATTCGGTCAAGCTCATCATCAACACTCGGACACTCCATTTTATTCATCTTATTTACCACCTCGGTGCCTTGTACAATCGGTTAGTGTTCTAGATACTCACTAGGTGTTTATGTGACTAATGATGCTACTTGCCTTGATGAAATAGCATGATGATGATGTTCTTGATGTGTATGATAATGATAACCGGTTAACATGTCTTGATTTCGGCTATATTGCATAATGAGTTAATGATATCTTGTGTTTGAAGGTGGTTTAAACCATTAGTTGTTGATGTTCATGAAATCGGTTTGCTTAATGTTCATGTTAATCGGATTATATACTCCTATGCTAAGAATCAAATGCTTGTAATCGGCTGTGGTATGTGCACAATTAGGATGACTCATTGTGTTGATACCATAGGGTGCATGTTAGTGTTGATAAGTTGTTGATCATGATTTTGTTTGGTTAAAGTTTATATAAATGATTATGATGAACTACTTGAATAATTGAAGAACATGATGAATATGATATGAATGTGACTTGTGACATTTGAAATTTGATTGTTTGATCCATTTTGGTTAAAAACTAGACAAGAAAACATGTTTAGTGGATAGTACAAAATGGTTGCATGAAATTAAAACCTCATTGGATAGTACATGTCGGAAATCAGCATATGTCCCAGCCGAGACCTTCAGTCTCGACTCGAGACCAGGGACATGATAACTCGAGACTACAGTTGCGACTCGGGTTGCGAGTCGAGAACCCATAGTCTCGGCTCGAGACCATGAAGCTACAACTCGAGATCACCTCGTGACGACTCGAGACCCACGGTTGCGAGTCCGGTTGCGACTCGAGACCAACACCTGCATAACTCGAGACCTCATCCGTTGCGACTCGAGACTTATAAGCTTAAACCGAGATCGCACAGTCTCGACTCGAGACCGCACAGTCTCGGCTCGAGACCATGTGCACACACTCGCCGGATTGGACTTGCATAGTTACGGGCCTAAGTTAGTGGGCCGAATGTATGGGCTTTCTGTGCATTGCTAATTGTGTATGTCGTGTACTGTTTTGGACCTGCATACTATTACGAGCCCAACTGTTGGGCCGCACACTTAAACTTTGGATTGTTATGTGAGTGTTACGGTGGAACCTATTACGAACCGTTGATTTGAACTATCATGCTAGACATGTATGCCATAATTGTTACTTGTGTACAATATGTGTAGAACATACGTGCACTACTTGGATATAACCCTGGCGTAAATGGTATCTATGTTAGGACGTAGTTGACCACTTACAACTTGATTGACTTTTCTGTATATCTGCCGAGCAAACCAAGGTGAGTTCACACCCTCTACAAAGCATGGGATTCCCAGGGGTCGGGAATTGGGGATTAAGGGACATGGGTTCCTCGTCCTCCTTGGGTAGGACAGCAATGGTTCAGGAATGTAATTCCTCGTCCTCACGGACAGATAACTCGTACTAGACCAAAACTCTATCACGAAGTCCCTCCTTTTTTATATCGACTTAATCGCCGGGCCAATGGCGAGCGGGTCATTAGTTTGATAGCGCTATTTAGGTCTGACAAACCTCACACCGTGCCGCAGAGGACGGGCGTGAACTAATGGATCTAGGGCACGTCAATGATGATAGACATTGACAGTTTCAGGGCACATAAACATGACTACAGTCAGCAGTCGATATGGTAACGAGTCTAGTGTATACATGGGGTAGCCCCCACGGCCGAAATGCCAGATAACTAACACGGGGTAGCCCCCACGGCTGGATTGCCAGAGTAACCGGGAATAAACAAGTCACGTTTTTTTTTAACTATGGGGTAACCCCCACGGCAGGATTGCCAGATAAAGGAAACTGTTTTCGAAACAACTTAAAATGAACACCCAACCGTGAACTCACTCAACTTGTTGTTGACTCGTTACTACATGCTTTGCAGGACCATAGGTACTCAGCTGGAGCTTGCATGGAAGAGAGTCGTTGTGGGACATGGACGGCTGTGTGCCATGTTAAACTTTGAAACGATTAAACTTATGTTTTGATTTAAGACTTATGCTTCCGCTTACAACTTAAACTATGTTTTGTTTGAACACCAATTGTATTGGTTGGATTTCATAACTACTTATATGCTTGTTCAATATGATTGGTGGCTGGATCCTGGTCAGTCACGCCTCCAAGCGGTAGTACTCCGCAGGTGGATTTTGGGGGTGTGACAATAACCCCGTGTATTACACGGGATTGAATAAATAAATTTTATATACTAAATAATAAAACAATATATCTTTAAAACCTCATTTATTGTACGGGTTGAATAAATATAATTTTATATATTAAATAATAAAAAGTTATATCTATAAGAACCATATTGTACGGGTTGAATAAATGTAATATTGTTTACCAAATAATAAAATATTACGTCTTTAAAAAACCCCATTTATTACACGGGTTGAATAAATTTAATTTTATATACCAAACAATAAAAAAATTACATCTTTAAAAATGTGCGCATTACACGATTTGAATAAATGTAATTTTCTGTACTAAATAATAAAAAATATATATCATTAAAAAACCCCGTTTATTGTACGAATTGAATAAATCCAATTTTATATATCAAATAATAAAAAGTTATATCTTAAAAAACCTCATGTGTTACATGGGTCGAGTAAATGTAATTTTGTATAGTGAAAATAAAAATATTTAATATATTAATACAAAGTTTGGTTTTGCTGATAAAAAAATAACCCAGCCACTGTGATATCAGTTGAGTGAGTTGTGTTATTTCAAGTTTAAACCATCAAAATGTTATTTTTGAGCAGGAGATACTAACTACTAACCTGGTTAGCGATAACCTAACCATACGTCGTTAAAAAAAAGCTGGTGATCTCTTGATAATTAAATGAAACAACCTAAATTACATGATAATCCTTTATGAGCATTCGAACACATAATTAAAAAAGATGAAAAAATATATATTTATTCATTTATATGGGGAGTACTAGCTCAAATAGCATACTTAATTATTATGCATAAACACACATTTATTGCAGATTAATAACAAAAAAACATAAATATTTACTGAAGGAATTGAATCACTTATCAGGGACTAAGGCGAACAGGACACTATAATCTGTATTGTTAATTGGGTGTATTTCTAAATTAAAAATATTACTTGCGTTGTGCGGCATGCCCTTTTGGTTTGGTATAATTTACTTTTTGGCCATGGTTTTAATTTTAGCATATGGTGTTTGGGAATCATATCTTTTAGATTGTTTACCCAACTGTGTTTTTTAATTTACTTTTTAATTCTACTTTAATGCTTTTGTATGATTTATCCTCTAGCTTGTTGTTAGCTTTTAACTTCATGTTAGTTATATTTAAAAAAAAAAAGATTATCATGTTTAATAATTCGATTTTGATTGAAAATGACCTAAGTCCAGGTAAACTCAAAAGGCCTCAATATCTGAACTTGCAAGACAAGTTCGAAAATCAATTTATGTGGTCACAAAATTACAAGAATAAATCAATCAGCCAAGTCAAGCTCAATTGTACAACCAACTTTACAAAAAGAAAATGTCATTGCATAACACATCCATAAAAAAATATGTTTGTTTCCTTTTGTCTTTGGGTACTAGCTAGAGTAATCTATTAAACGAAGATACTTTTTTATGGATGTGGTAATGTAACGACAATTTTTTTTTTAAATTGGCTGTACAATTGAGCTTGACTTGGCTGATTGATTTATCTTGTAATTTTATGACCACATAAATTGATTTTTGAACTTGTCGTGCAAGTTCAGATATGGAGACGTTTTGAGTTTACCTAGACTTTGGTCATTTTCACTCGAAGTAGAAATTTTAAACTGGGTAATTATTTTTTTAAACAGCTAACATTGTATACATGTTAAAAGCTAACAACACGCTAGAGGATACAAGCATTAAACCGGATATAAATAATAAATAAATAACACACTTGGGCAAACATCTAAAAGGGTTCCCAAACAACACCCCAACATATGCATTAAAACCACTGCCAAAAAGTAGATTATACCGAACCAAAAGGGATGCCACACAACGTATCTCGTTGAAGAGGTATAAGAGATATTAATTGAAAAAAGTAAAAGATAAGCATAGATTTCAACTGAACTTTGGGTAATATGAATTTTTTATATAAGCCATAAATGAGTAAAAATAGGCACAACCATCTTAGGCGTTAGTTATTGTGTTGTGTGACATCATGTGACTTAACATTATGGAAACATCACTCCATGAATGTATGTAAACATATATGGCTAAAATTAGAGAAAAATAATTTTATGTTTTAGTTTAACAAAAATGATTTAATTGATATGTTTGTCCAAGAATATGTTATTGATTAATTGTTTGATTACGTATGTATAAGCCATAGGATAATGCAATGGCCATTTCTTTTTTAAGATTGGGAGAACAATTGAGCTTGACAATTGACTAGTCAATTTATTTTTGCAACGATTTCATTTTATGTCCACACAATATTATTATTGTGCAAAATATTTCGTTTAATACTGTTATTACATGCAAAATATACCTCAATAAAAAAATAACCCAACCACTATGATATTAGTTGAGTTAGGGTTGTTTGTTTACCTTCTAATGAGGCTCTTAATGGTTCAGACCTCTTACTGGTCTCACACTTAATGGTTCAGACTGATTGTTTCGCAAGCAGATGTCTGAATGGTTCAGACATTTGGCTCTGAATGGTTAAGCATTATACTAAATCCGAATGGTTAAGAACTCTAATCTAAATTGGTCAGACATTTGTCTCTAAACGGTTAAACATTATACTGGCTCTTAATGGTTCAGACCTCTTACTGATTCAACACTTAATGATTCAGACCTTTTATTGGTTCAACACTTAACCATTCAGAAGTTGCCAAACAGCCGTTGTGTTATTTCAAGTTTCAACCATCAAAATATTATTTTTTAGCAGGAGATACTAACATACTAATTACTAACCTGATTAGCGATAACCGAATCATACGCCGTTCAAAAAACAAAAACAAAAAACAAGCAGGTGATCTCTTCATAATTAAATGAAACAACCTAAATTACATGATATTCCTTTATTAGCATTCGAACACATAATTAAAAAAAATAAATACATATATATACATATATATATATAGATACATATATATATATATATATAGGATGAAGATCATTACAGAACACTAATTATTGCGAGAACAAAAAGAACAGCTCTATATCACAAAATTTTGGGATTTAAGGTTTATATTTTTAAAATTTTATATTTCCTACATTCATATGTGTATGATATATACATAAGAAAACCATTAATTTTTACCTACACATAGCCTACATAGATGTAGGTAATTTAACCTACACATAACCTACATATGTGTAGGTTATATAAAAACTGAAAAAACTGCATATTTTATTTTGAATTTTAGTGTAAGAAAGAATAAATCTTACATTTGTAACATTTTCCTTAACTCGTTAGGTTTTTATGGTTGAAAAGATGGATGATAAATTTTGTTCTGCGTGTTCTCGCAATATTTAGTGTTCTGCATAGAACCTTCCCCTATATATATATATATATATATATATATAGGGAGCCGCTAAAATAAGAACCACCCCCAGTTGTAAGAACCGCGAGAACCACTTTCCACCAATCATATTCAGCCAACAAAAGGGGTATTTTGGTCTTTTACCCCAAATATCAAATCTTTCCTCTCTCTTCATTTAAATTCACTGACATTTCTCTCCTCTCTCCTCTATAACTCTCAGATCTATATATCATCTTCTCTAATCTCTCAATCTCTCCAAGTTCATATCTCATCTTCTCCAAAATAAACACACACACCGAAACATCAAACTCTTCATTTCTCAATTCATGGTCTCATCTCTCTCGTCCTCTGTCTGACAGCCACACCGGCCGACTGCCGGAGCCGGTATTCCAGTCACCCCCCCTCTTTCAATGGATGAACGGACCACCACCACCATCGTCTGGGTGGTGGTGGTGAGCGACGGGAGTGGGAACGGCGGTGAGCGTTGGGAGTGGGAACGGCGGACCGGAGTGGGAACGAAGAGAGAGAGAGACATAAGGAGAGAGAGGAACACAAGGGAGTGGGCCGGCGGACCGGCGTTGGTTTAGCGGCGGCGCCGCCGCTCACAGCGGCGGCGATTGGGGGATTTGGACGGTGGTGTTCCTCCAGTAGGGCTTGTGACACAAGAACCTGCTTTAGCATGTTTAAGCATATCGGGTTTGATTAGTTGATTTTCTTCATGGGTATCTCAAATAAATTTGGTTTGATCTGTTGATTTTTGATATGTGGGTTTCATCTGTTGATTTTTTATATGTGGGTTTGATCTGTGGGTCACGAACAAGAATCTGATGAACTTTGTGGTGATTTTGCTTTTCTAGTGATTTTTGATGAACTTTTGATTTGAAGTTTGATTTTTTGATGAACTTTGATTTTTGATATGCGGGTTTGATCTGATATGTGGGTTTGTTCTGTTTTGTGGAAATTTTGGATATGTGGGTTTGATCTGTTTCGATATGGGTTTGATCTGTTTTGGATATGTGGGTTTGATATTGATATGGAATCAACTGTTGATAGGTTGATTCTATTTTGTTGGTGCTTTTAATTCTCTGGTGGGTGTTTGATCTGTGTTCTTGATTTTGGGCGGTGATGACGCAAAAAAAAAAAAAAAAAACCCCATATTTTGGTAAGTGTTTTTGTTGGGTTTGATTCAGTTGAATCTGGTGCCGTTTGAATCTGTTGAATCTGTTTGAATGATGTTCATGGTGCTTTTGAATGTTTGAATCTGTTGAATTTGGTTCCTTTTGAATGTTTTGAATCTAGTGCTTTTTGGTAGATTTCGACCAGTGAACTATGTGGGTTTTGATCCGTTTGGATTTGGGCGGTGATGATGCAAAAAAAAACGTATATTTTGATGACGATGGCGCGGCACGGTTGGTGGATGGTAGATTTTTGAACCTGCAACCCCACTTTGCAGCCTCTTATTATCGGAAAAAATCTGAGCCAAACCCCGTTTTTTTCAAGAATCCAAACATTGTTTTTGATTTTTCTTGTTGTTTTTTTATTTTTTTTCCCAGTCGATGATGATAACAATCTATCTGAGACATCCACCAAGTTGCGATTTTTGGGTGTGTTCGTTTTTGTGTAAAAAAGTTTTTGAAAAAAGTGCTAAAACCGTAAACTTTTTAACGTAAAACGTAAATTTTTTAAACCGTAAACTTTTTAATGTAAACCGTAAACTTTTTAACGTAAAACGTGAAAAGTTTTACGTGAAACGTACAACGTAAGTTCTGACCTGAGCTCTCACGGTTTCGTACTATAATTTATTCCCCTTACAGATATCATCTAGGTATACTCACCTGTAAGACTGAATATTGGGATCTGGATACGGGAGTATATTCAAGAGGTGGGACACATGAATGAGTTTAAGTTCCTAAAATACCTAATTCGTGTCCTGAATCAGTTGAAATTTGTGTGAAAATTTAAGTGGATCAGTATATCGACAATCTAAGTGAATTGTTTAATTCTTAAAGTGTTATTAAGCTCAACGGTACTTGTGATTTGTCAAAAACTGATATGATCCTCTGACACATACTCAAACAAAAATATTGTCTGTAAATATGTTTGTACATATTTCTTTACTGCTTTATATTTTCAGAAAATACAAAATGATTTTGATTTCTGCTTTATTTTCGACAACTGATATCTGAAATGCTGAGTTTCAAAATCTAAGTAAGCTGATTGTGTTTCTAAAAATAAAACAAGTTCATTAATTTGAAACTTGATTTAAAATCAAAAATTTCAAAAACAGTTTGTGACATCTCCAAGGTCATTAACTTGAACTTGGATGATAAACTGTGAGGGAGTTGGATTCTTTAATGCTGCTAGATCAATGAAGTTTGTTGATAGGGGGAGTGGATTAGAGAAGATTGATTGATAATATGAAAACATTGTATTTATGAATGTTTGAGTGATTGCAGATAGTCCAGACTACGATCCCGAGAGCAGAGTCTAAGGGGGAGTCTGAAGACAAGCTTGAAGCAAAGAGAAGCTTGTAGATGGAAAGCTAGGCGTAGATCCCAAAGCATGGAAGCTTGACGAAAGGGGGAGTCTGAAGCTGATAGGAGAAGAAAAAGATTGTTGGATGCTTACATTGTTACAACTTGAAAGAAAAGACAGAATGATCAAGACTGAAGATGTGTCATTTTGAAGATTAGTCACTGAAGACTTCGTCAATATTCGAGGGGGAGTCTGTTAGTGCATTACGTCTATTGACTTCGTCTTGTATCATGTAACGTAATAGGATAGGTTAGGATAACCAGTGCACGAGGTTCGAGAGTCTAAGGTTAGTGATTAAGCAAGAGGTTTCGCTCATATGGACATTGTCCATAAAAGCGAAACCATAAGCAACAGGTTTCGCTTATATGGACATGTCCATATAAGCTAAACCTCCACCCTATATATAGTGCACTTGTTGTTTCATTTGGCACGGATCCAGAACTTGTAACGAAGTGCTGCCAAAGTCAGTCCAGATTGTAATCATTGTTATTATCAATAAAAGTGACAGATCTTAAAGTATCAAGCTATTTTCGCGTCTAGTTCTCTGATTCCGCCTTTGAACTGGACATAAAGCTCTTCTAATCGACTCAATCGGGTCAAACAACGATCCTACAATTACATCATTTGCTCACCTAGTGAATTTATTTAATAGTCAGTTTTCTTGTAGTAGAAGCTTTGAAAAACTAACAAGTGACCTCTACAGGATAACACAGGGGCCTCAAGAATCCCTAAGGGATTATGTGAACAAGTTCAGCCGGGAATCCTTAGACATTCCGCATCTTGATGTTGCAACAGCTGTGCAAGCTTTCAAGATGGGGCTGCAAAAAGATTCTCAATTTTACCAAGACCTTGTAATGAACCCATGCAGGAACTTGGATGAAGCTCGAAACAGGGCCCTAAGATATATTCGATTGGAGGATGACAGAAAGATGCAAGAGAGGATGAATTCATCCAACACCTATGAGTCAACTAACAGGAAGTCAGAATCCTCATTTAAGCCATATCGCTCTAAGCCATATGGTAGAAATGAAAACAAGAAAGTGAATGCTATCGAAGACGAGGATCTTGAAGAATATCCTGAATTATCTGAATATTGCTTTTCTGTTAACATTCCTGAATTGATGTATGCCATGCAGGGTTTAGGAGACAAGGCTAGGTGGCCTCGAAAGAATCAACAAAAAGCCGATTGGAAAGATAAGTCAAAATGGTGTGCCTTCCACGAAGATTTCGGACATGTAACTGAGGATTGCATTGCTCTAAGAAAAGAAATAAGCTATCTTCTAAGCAAGGGATATCTGAAAGATCTCTTAGGAAGAAAGAAGAATAAGGGTCAGGATACTGAGAAGGATCCTGAGCGAGCAGCGTCACCTCCCGCGGATGCCAAGATAATCAACTTTATTTCGGGAGGATCCGACATTTTTGGGACTTCGTATTCGGCAGCGAAGAGACATGCAAAAGAAGCTAAGGCCGAAAGGGGAGACAAACCTGTCAGGATGACTACCCTCACAACTGACAAAGTGATCACATTTGATGGTGATGACAGGGATACTGTCCAGGATCCTCATCATGATGCTCTGGTAATAACATTATATGTGGCTAACCATTTTGTACGCAGGATATTGGTTGATAATGGCAGCTCCGTCAACATAATCCAACTAGAGACTCTGAAGAGAATGAATGTATCTCCGATGGATATCACTTCGAAGTCCACCGTGCTTGTTGGGTTCAGTGGAGAGGCTAGGAACACAGTGGGAGAGATAAAGTTACCAGTATATGTTGAAGGAGTCAACTCGATACAACGTTTCTGTGTGGTGGATTCTCTATCCTGCTATAACATCATACTGGGAAGACCATGGATTCACGATATGAAGGTTGTGCCATCAACATATCACCAATGCATCAAGATCCCTACCCCTTGGGGAGTTGTCAAGGTTGATAGTGATCAGCAGGGGGCGAAAGAATGCTACTCATCCTCGATGAAATCCTCAACCAAGCCTAGTACAGCATAGCAATTAAAGATGCGGGCCCAGGATATCGTGGAAGATTCGGAGCAGGATGTGAAGAAAATTATCCTGGATCAGGATAATCCTGATATCTCGGTGCTCGTAGGAACCAATATCCCTCAGGATATTGAAGAGCAGTTAACTAACTTTTTGAAATGCAGGATGTCAACGTTTGCATGGAAGCATGAGGATATGACAGGTATATCCAAAGACATTATCACTCACAAGCTTGGTATTGACAGATCATTCAAGCCTGTTCAGCAAAAAAGAAGGAAATTTGCTCCTGAGCGGAATACGATTATCCAAGAGGAAGTTGAAAGATTGTTGAAGTCCAGGATGATCAGAGAAGTCAAGTTTCCAAGATGGCTAGCAAACGTAGTCGTGGTACAGAAGAAAAATGGGAAATGGAGAGTCTGTGTAGACTACACAGACTTGAACAAGGGTTGTCCTAAAGACCCATTTCCTCTTCCTCACATTGATGCAATGGTGGATGCTACTGCCGGGCATGAAATGTTGACCTTCATGGATGCATCCTCAGGATTTCAGCAGATTCAAATGGAGCCTTCTGACCAGGAGGATACTGCCTTCATGACACCAACATGTATTTATTGTTATACGGCTATGCCTTTTGGTTTGAAAAATGCAGGTGCAACATACCAGAGATTGGTAAACATGATGTTCAAAGACAAGTTGGGGGACACCATGGAGGTATACATTGACGATATGGTGGTAAAATCAAGGAAAGCTCAGGATCACCTCCAGGATATTAAAGGAGCATTTGATATCCTGGATCAATATAACATGAAGCTAAATCCTGCTAAGTGTCATTTCGGAGTGGGGGCATGAAAATTTCTAGGATATATGGTGATCAAAAGAGGAATAGAGGCGAGCCCGGAGCAGATTAAAGCCATCTTGGATATTAAATCACCCTCAAATATGAAGGATGTTCAACGATTAACAGGGCGAGTGGCAGCATTAAACAGATTTATTTCAAGATCCTCAGAGAAATGCAAAGAGTTTTATGATATCCTGGAGAAGAACAAGAAATTCGAATGGGGTGAGAAGCATGAAGCAGCCCTGCAGGATTTAAAGCAATATCTTTCAACTGCACCTCTACTGATGAAGCCTGAGAATGGTGAACCACTATCCCTATACCTCGCAGTATCAGGGAATGCTGTAAGTGCCGTCCTTATAAAGGATCATGAAGGTCAGCAATATCCTGTTTATTATGTTAGTAAAAGTTTGTTAAATGCTGAAACTGGGTATTCTCATTTAGAAAAATTGATACTAGCATTAGTTATGGCATCAACGAAGCTTAGACATTACTTTGAGACACATAGGATTCAGGTTAAAACAAATTATCCTGTCAAAAATGTGCTTAGGAAACCAGAGATGTCAGGCAGGATGGCCAAGTGGTCAGTAAAGTTGAGTGCTTATGATTTAGTATATGAACCTAGAAATGCCATAAAGTCTCAGGCTTTAGCTGACTTTGTGGCTGATTTCAGTAGTGACATTCAGGATGAGGTAGACCTAGAAGTCCAACAGTTAGGAGAATCCTCAGGATCCTGGACGTTATATACTGATGGTGCATCTAATGTAAGAGGAGTAGGATTGGGAATACTACTAAAATCGCCACAAGGGGACATATTACCCCAGGCTATTAGGTGTGAATTCCCTGCTACTAATAATGAAGCAGAGTATGAGGCTTTAATTGCAGGATTAGAGTTGGCTAAGAATATGAGTATCAAGAATTTGCAAGTATATGTTGACTCCTTGTTAATTACTAACCATTTTAATGGATCCTATGCAGTTAAGGGTGAGAAATTAATCGAATACCTCGATATTCTCAAAAAATTAGCAGGATATTTCGATGTTTTTACACTTGAACATGTACCAAGGGAGGATAATGCTGAAGCAGATGCCTTAGCAAATCTGGGATCATCTATCAGGATACCAGAAGGGACCCAAATACCAATATTACATATCTTGTATCCTGCAACGAATCCTCAGGATAAAGAAGTAGCGGGTATTCAGGATCCTAGAGCAGAGTATCCTGAAAAGGATCCTAAATCCTGGACGGCTTCAATCATGAGATATCTCAAGGAAGGACACATCCCCGGAGATGAAAATCCTAAGGCATTTAGGATGAAGGTATCACGATTCACTATTATAAATAATGTTTTATACAAGAAATCTCTTGCAGGACCGTATTTGAGGTGCTTGGAGGATCCTGAAGCCAAAGAAGTACTTCAGGATATACATGAAGGGGATTGTGGTAACCACACTGGGGGCAGATCATTGTTCTCGAAAGTATTAAGGACAGGATATTATTGGCCAACGATGAGGAAAGATGCTGCAGAATATGCTCGAAGGTGTGATGCATGTCAAAGGCATAGTAACATACTACATCAACCAGCTGAACCACTATATCCTGTAGCTTCCCCTTGGCCATTCATGAAATGGGGGATGGATATAGTAGGGAAGTTACCAAAAGCTCCGGGAGGAAAAGTCTTTATGCTAGCAATGACGGATTATTTCTCTAAGTGGGTTGAAGCTGAAGCATTTGTTCAAGTTAGAGACCAAGAAGTAGTATCCTTCATAAAGAGGAATATCCTGACCAGGTTTGGGGTACCAGCTGAAATCATTTGTGATAATGGGTCCCAGTTTATAAGCAAGAGGACTACTGACTTTTGCAAGAGTTGGGGAATCAAAATGATCACGTCTACTCCGGTACATCCTCAAGCGAATGGACAAGCTGAATCCTCAAACAAGATAATTGTCAATAACTTAAAGAAGAGACTTGGAGCCAAAAAAGGAAGATGGGCAGAAGAATTACCCTTTGTTTTGTGGGCTGATAGGACAACGATAAAGAATACAACCGGCCAAACCCCATTTTCCTTGGTATTTGGAGCAGAAGCAGTGATTCCAGCGGAAATGGCGATACCTACTGCAAGATCTATCCTACAGGATCCTGAACAGAAACCTGAAGCCTTATGTCGAGATTTGGATACTATAGATGAAAAAAGAGATGCAGCAAGGCTAAGGATGACAGCATATCAACAAAGAATATCCAGATCATATAACAAGAATATAAGGACTAGGAGATTTCGAGTTGGTGATTGGGTGCTAAGAAAGGCTTTTCAAAATACCACTAATCCTGCCGATGGCAAGCTAGCTCCAAAATGGGAAGGACCATATGAAGTTGAGTCAGAAGCAGGGAAAGGAGCATATCGACTCAAGAATATGGAAGGGGATATGCTACCGAGATCCTGGAATGCAATACACTTAAAGCTCTATTTCAAGTAAGAATAGAATTTAATTTCTATCTCAGAATGGTATGTATTCTATCTCTTTTAAATATATTTGTTTATTATCTTGAACCCAATACTGACTTAAGCATCGGAGGGGTGTTAGCCAAGCTAACACCCTCCTTAGTGTACAGTTGTTTTGCAGCATATGTTTCAGGATATAGCTCCAGGATATGCACTCAGGATAACTCGAAAGATTAGAGGATTGGCCCCCTCTCTTACGTTTAAGGGATCCTGGTCCCTTCAAAGGTTTAAAGGTATTCACCTTTCTTTCGAATTGGGTTTAAACACCTCGCCTGGAGCGCAAGTTATCTAGGTATAGTTCAAGGTAGCGGGATCAGTTCATGTAAAAGTGGTTGATAATTTCGTTACTGTTGGCTATATCCTGGATCCTGAAGGTATATGAGGATTGATCACCCTCTCTCACGAAAGGGTATTTTCATACTCTCTAAGGTTTAAAGGTTTTCACCTTTCTAAGATTTGGAGTTTATACACTCTCGCCTGTAGCGCATGAAACTCAGAGTTTATCCCCAGGATATTAAGGGTTTATCCCCAGTATGCTAAGGATTCATTTCAGGATATCAAGGGTTTTGCCTCGGGGTGTTCGGAATTTATTCAAGCCAAAGTGTGAATACATTTGCATTTCTGTGTCGAACACAGGGGACATACATTATACTATTCAAAGGATGGATCCAAGTTTGTAAGTGTGCACTGGGGACATACTTATGATGGAAGATTGAAATTGATTCTTTAAGAATCTCTGGTATGATCTCTCCTTTTTATTTGGATAATTTATAGATTGTATTTCAGTATCCTGAGCAGGATATCTTTCAGGATACACTTACAATGGGTTCCCAAATATGATCAAACAAAACTATCTTTATAAGTAAAATTCATGTAATAAAGGTGTAATAACAAGAATAAAGCTAAAGGAAAGTTATATTAACATATCAAAAGATGTGCTCTTGGTTTCACCTTAAACCAAGGTCCATCCACCAAGAGCACAAATAGTTTCTTACCCTATGTACTTAACAGTTGAAGGTTTTGTCTCAAACTGAGACCCATCCACCTCCAACTGTTATATTGTTCAAAAGCAAAACGTACTAACGATGATGGCCAAAGGCTTCGTCCTGAAACTCAGGATCCCTCCACCAATGGCCATCACATTGTTTAAGTGCAGAAAAGTAAAATGCAAGAAAAGTAAATTGTTTGAGGTTACAAGCCAACAATCAAATTTAAAAAGGTGGGCTCCGGCTTGGCACATATATCCATCATTGCCCACCTGAATGCCCTCACACAGCGGCATCTTCTCCAACCTTCTCTGCCTTTTCAGCTTCAGCATCCTGAGCAGCATCCTCACCAGCATCTGTCCCAGCATCCTCTCCAGCATCCTTCTTATCTCCAGCCTTGTCTACCACCTCTGCTGACTTAGAGGATTCTCCGGCTTCAGCAGGAAGTGGCACAGCTTTGCCTCCAAGCTCCTTGAGCTTGGCCACCCAGGATTCAACCGGCCAGGATGGGCATACAAGGCCTATCTCCTTGGCCTCGTAGGCCATCTTGATGCGAGATTGTAGCAGGGAGACGATAGCAGAGGCTTTGATTCCTTCCCGGAAAGAAACCATGGCCTGTTCGTGATCCATTTGACCCGGCACTACGAGGGCATGCTGAAGAAGGTCACCCAAGATGCTGAGATTGTAGCAGGGAGACGATAGCAAAGGCTTTGATTCCTTCCCGGAAAGAAACCATGGCCTGTTCGTGATCCATTTGGACAGTGGCAAGTTTGAGCTCAGCATCTTGGGTGACCTTCTTCAGCATGCCCTCGTAGTGCCGGGTCTTTGCTTCAGCAATGGCACCTTGGTCGGTAACGGTACTTTCGAGCTGTTTAATCCTGGCTTCATGGAGTACAGCAGTACCACAGGCATCGTTGTACAGGTGGAGCAAATGCTGGAGGCCCTGCACATCAAATTCAGGTATGAGTCAAAATATATTAACCAGGATATCCTGTCAGGATATCCTATCAGGATATATGTGCAGGATATGTAGCAGGATATTACCTTGTTGAGGAAGGATGTCATTGGCTCTAAGGAGTCAGAAAAGCTGAGTTCATCGTAGGAGAACCCTTCTGGACCTGGAGCACTGACTTCAGGACCTTTCCACTTTTTTGCTGTGGAAGCACGAGTCCTCGGATTAGCCTTAGGAGCCGGGAGCGGCTTGGAGCTGGTGGCAGCAGGGGTCTCTTTCTTGACCGTGACTGGAGTAGGGTAGCTGTCAAGTTCGTCAAGGTCTAGGTAGACTGGAACCTTGCTGGAGTCTGCATACAGGGAGTAAAATTTCTCCTAAGTATATCAAATAAAGACATGTATGTACAGGATATTTTGCAGGATCCTTACCAGACATGTTTGCACTAGAAAGAGGACTTGGAGATGGTGGAGACGGGTTGAAACTTCTTTCAGCCTCTGGAAGGAGTCTGATGGCGTCAATCCTTTTTTGTGAATCAACAAGGGGAGGTGCAATCTTCCTAAAATCAGCTGCGTGCACAACAGAAAAAAGAAAGTTGATCAGTTCAGGATATGGAACAGGATAAGAGGCAGGATCATCCTTAAACCCTAAATCCTACCCTTTTTCAACCATTTCACCGGATATTCCGTTCCACCAGGGATTGAGTCTCTTTTTACAAAGAAGAACTTAGATTGCCAATTATCCTCGTTCCTGGTGGCACGAAGTATCAGCGGGTCGCCGGAGGTGGAATAAAACAAAAATCTACATGATCCGTGGCATCTAAGCCGGTAAGCTAGGGGGAGATCATGAACAGAAAGATCAGGGATGTGGTTTTTCTTGATCTGGTCAAGAACGGACAGAACACGCCAAAGCATCGGCATTGTTTGGCTAAAAGAGATTTTTGTAATGTTGAAGAATTCGGTGATAAAGTCTGGAAAGGGGAACTGTAACCCTAAGGTGAAGGGAAAGGCACTAAAGCACAACCACTCATTGGAGACCATATCCGACCGGATTTCCTGGTCGAACGGCCGGAATACCGTTCCTTCCGGAAAGATACCGGAGGATTTGAGAGCCGACAAGTGGGCACTATCAAAAGAGCATATCTCTTTCTCTGGTTCTTGGAGAAGATTCTGCTGGATAAATGTGGGAGCCGAATCACCAGAACTGGATCTTGTCTGTCTCGGCATTTGATCGCCTGATTTTTTGACCGGAAAAGGAGGATGAAGATGAAGATTAGAGAGAGAATGTTTACCTTTTTCCTTATCGGTAGTGATTAAAAAAGAGATGGGGATGAGAAGATATAGGGTGCAATGAGTAAATATAGGCTGAGTAGTTGCAAACGGTCACATCATGGGTCTTATCTCTTAATTGCCTCGATCTCCGTGAAAAATGTAACCGTTAGTGGCAGGATACTAAACAGTAACATTTTTGGGGACAATTGTTATGGGTGAAATTCTGAGCCCATATCCTGAGAAATATCTTGGGTTATATCTTGGTTATATGATATCTGTTCACATCCGGGATGCTGATTCAGGATATTGGTAACATCCTGAATGGTATCCTCAGGATCACTAACGAATTATGTGCAGGTACGCGGGTTAGAAGCTAGCAACGTTCACAAGGACTCATTCCGCGGAAGACTCGGTCCAAGTCGTTCAAATAAAGACGTTGAAGCCGCATTACTCGGTCTACAACGTTAAGAATGGAATATTCGGAGCATCCCATATTTATAGGAATTTTCGTTTGTATTTCGTTACTATAAATAGGTAGGTATATCAGATCGAATAGGACATCACATCCACATTCACTACACTCTTACACCTGTTCTCTAGCAATTTTCACTTTCGCACAAAAGCGTTGTAACACTTAGCGATCTGGTCAATATCCTGCACTGTATCCTGACGTTTAAAGCAATAAGAAGAACAAGGCAGCTGCGATTATCAGCTCCCGAGGTTTTATGCCGGCGATCTAGATTGATCAAGGGCTTTCCTCGTATATCTTGTGTCACCCCCTTTACTTTTTGCTCATTGTTTGATCGTAGATACAGCTCAATATCCTGAATACTGTTTTTCCAAACAACTTAACCAGCATATTTTCAACACACTTTTTAGCACACTACCTCACTTAACTAATTTGATCACTTAATTCCTTTGGTAATTTTTGACCAAAACATACATCATAAGCAGCCAATATCACATAACATATGTAGACACTACATAATAAGCAGCCAAAGGTACTTATTCTCACGCCGGAGCTTTGTAACACCCCATGTTTTGAAAGTCAAAGTACAAGTCAAAGTCAAAGTCAAAGAAAGAAAAGATTGCTAATTGCGATCTGTCACTCCTTGCTTAACTATTGCTCGTACACCTTGACTTGTAATCGAATTTTATTAATTGTTTGCTTTAGTTGTATTATGTGGAGTATCTATAACAATCGAGGTTTAATCGCATGTTAATCGCTAATCAATTATCGCTAATCGCATCGCAATCGCATTCGCAACTTGATTTTATAGGTTTTGTATATTGTTTTACGTGTGTGTGCTATCTATGTGTTACTTGTGCATGTTTATAAAATGTTTGTGGTGATTAATCGAAACGCAATCGCAACTCTATCGCAACGCAATCAAATCGCAAACGCTGGACGCAAGTTATTTATGTTGATTGTATGTTAGATATAGTATTTGTGTGACTATTACTAATCTATCGCATCGCTTAATCAACGCTCGCTTAAACGCATCGCAACGCTCAACACGTAAAACGAAACGCCGAAATCTAACTCGCCGGATCACTTCGATCGAATGACCATTCGATCGAATGGTCATCTGTACGGATGACCATCCGATCGGATGGCCATCCGATCGATGTGACATCCGATCCGACACCTGTGCTCCCTTTCCTCTTTTGGCAACCTATAAATACCCCTGTCACATCACCAACAATGATGTAACAGCTCTCTCTTCCGACCAGCACGCTCAAGCTCCCTTTTCTCTCGATTTCTCGCGATTCTTGTAAGTTTTCAACTCAAATCTTGTACATCTATCATCCACACACACTTCTTCATCATTTCCACCTTTGAATCTTAACTTTTAACCGTGAAATCAACGGATTTGAGGTGTTCTAGGGTGATGTCCTCATGGAGTTCACAGGAACTTCAAGTTTTGGCCTCATTCCACCAAGAATAACTTAGATCTAAGGGATTTCCACATGAATTAACACTATTTTCACCTAGATCTAAACATTTTCAAGGTTAAAAGGATAGGAAAATGGTTTTGTAACTTTCTTTCAAATCTTTTACACTTAATGCACTTAAAACCGATATAATCGGAGCTCGTTCACGCCTTCTACTCGTTTCTAGTGAAGTGTCGGTTTGAGATCCGATTCCTATCAAAGAGACAACCGATTTCGGGTTGAACATTGATGTGTGTAAAATGCAACATATAAAATACATCAATTGAGGCATAAAACTAACCCTTTTTCGTACTAATGTTGGAAAAAGTGTGCTTTTGTCTTCCTTTTGTATTTTCAGGACTAAATGAGCGTAAATGAACAAAAGGAACAAATATGTAGCAAAATCTAACATAAATACAAGAAAAGGAATAAACGTGGCATGCCTGACTGATGTGTGTAAAATGCAACATATAAATTACATCAAATGAGGCATAAAACTAACCCTTTTTTAGTGCTAATATTGGAAAAAGAGTGTTTTTGTCTTCCTTTTGTATTTTCAGGATTAAATGAGCTCAAAAACGCAAAAGAAGCAAAAAGACAGCTAAATCCAACATAAATACAAGAAAAGGAACATTAGTGGACTGCCCGAACCCTCAACGACACCTTCCAAAGCAAAATAGAGAAAACAGAAGACTGAACACGCCCCGTGCTCAGCCAGCACGGGGCCGTGCCCAAGAAGCAGCAGAAAAGACAAACCTATAGAAGCTTCTATTGCCCATCATGGGGCCGTGCTCAGCGGACACGGGGGCGTGTCGAAAGTACAGCAGGCGCATTTATTGTAATTGCGAATTACAATTAATGAGGAGAGAGAGTGTCAGACGGACACGGGGCCATGCCCAGCGGACACGGGGCCGTGTCCAGCTCTCTGTTCAGCCTATAAATAGGAGTGCTTGGATTCATTTCATCTCATCCCTTGGCACACCACCTCTCTCACACTTCATCCACCACCCACCACCATCACATCACCATCATCCACCACCATCATCCATTGTCCATCGTAGAGTGTGTGAGTCGTCTCGGGATCCAAGATTGATCGTAGGAGTTCTTGACAATCAAGGCCATGTTTGCCTAAGTCTCTTACATCACTTGGTGAAGACAAAGTGTCTAGTATAACACTTTTTATTTCTAATCTTTTGCACTTTTTATTTGATTTTGTATTAATGACTTTAATAACTAGTTACTTATGTTGAAGGTGATCTTTCCTTATCGTTTGTCCGTGGTGTCTTGGCATTATTTTACTGTCTATATAAAATAAAGGATTTTCACCATTCATATCTCCACGGTCTATATGGAGATATGTTGGCTACCTGGTAGGGGGTTAAGGGAACGGTTTGGTAAAGGTCTTGCCATTGTTCAGCGTTTAGAGGTCCTGCAATGGACCTGGGTCAAATTTAGTAGGACCTCCTTCAATACTTCACGGTATTGGATGGCGGGGGTCCAAACTCTTTGATCCCCTCATAAGTTAACTACTATTAATACTATAACCCGGCTATTTAGGACTGTATCCCTGCTGACTCAGACTACTTAGCCGAGGGTAACGTCACCGCCAAAAGCGGGGCCTACCACAATACTGCATTAATAACTTAATTCATTATCTTCCAATAATCCACCCTTTTAGGATTGTATCCCTGCTGACTCAAACTACTGGGGTGAGGGTAACGTCGCCTTCAAAAGAGGGGCCTACTACAATAACTAAGATAATCTCTTAATTATGTGCAAAAGTGCGGAAATAATCAAAGGTTATACTAGATACGAGTCGGAACCAAGTGATTCATCTTGTCTATCTGTTTTCATTTTTATTTTTATTTTCAGCATTTTAGTTAGTTTTATTTTTCTTAGTTTAAAACATTTTTCTAAACTTTTATTTTGGTTAGACGTTGAGGATAAACCGGTACTAAAAGCTCTTGTGTCCTTGGACGACCTCGGTATCTTACCAACGCTATACTACACTCAACGATGGGTGCACTTGCCCATATGTGTGTTTAGTGTTAGTGAAATATCGTGTTTTATAAATTTAAAACTTGGCTAAAATAAGTGTTAAAAAGGGCTTAAAATATACACCTAATATATATAACACTTTAACGCACATCACTGACCCCTCGACAGCATCTTCCCAAGCAAAAACAAAGAAACAGAAGGCTGACCACGGCCCCGTGCCCAGCGGACACGGGGGCGTGGCCAAGTGTCTGCAGAAAAGACAAAGTTGTAGAAGCTTCTATTCCCAGCAGGGGGGCGTGCCCAGCTCAACATGGGCCGTGGTCAACGCTAAGATTCGCAGAATCCAAGCAAATCTTGATAGTACAGATACGCTTCTGCACACGGGGCCGTGCCCAGCGGACACGGGGGCGTGTGGAGGTAATCCAGACAAATTGCAATTAATGAAGAAAGAGAAAGAGGATGGACACGAGGCCGTGTCCGGGCTTCTGTGCAGTCTATAAATAGGGGTGCTTGGTTCACTTCAAAGGCATCCCTTGGCTAACCACCTCTCTCCCACTTCACCCACACTCCACCACCACTGCAACCCACATCCACCACCGTCATCCATCATCCATCTTAGAGTGTGTGTAGTAGTCCCGGGATCCAAGTTTGATAGTAAGAGTTCTTGACAATCAAAGGCCATGTTTGCCTAAGTCTCTTACATCACTTGGTGAAGACAATCATTTAGTGTAATACTTTTGATTTTTAATCTTTTCGCACTTTTTATTTGGTTTTGTATTAATGACTTTAATAACTAGTTTCTTATGTTGAAGGTGAAACTTCCTTATCATTTGTCTATGGTGTCTTGGCGTTATTTTACTGTCTATATAAAATAAAAGATTTACACAATTCATATCTCTACGGTCTATATAGAGATATGTTGGCTACCTGGTCGGGGGTTAAGGGAATGGTTTGGTAAGGTTCTTGCCTTGTTCAGTGTATAGATCCTGCAAGGACCTGGGTCAAGCTTACTAGGACCTCCTTCAGTACCCACTGGTATTGGATGGTGGGGGTGCGAATGGCTTGATCCCCTCATATGTAAACTACTATTTATACATTAACCCGGCTACTTGGGATTGTATCCCTGCTGACTCAAACCATTTATCTGAGGGTAACGTCACCTTCAAAAGAGGGGCCTACCACATTACGCATTAATAACTTAATTAATTATCTTCAAATATTCCGACCCTTTAGGATTGTTTCCATGCTGACTCAAACTACTGGGTTGAGGGTAACGTCACCTTCAAAATAGGGGCCTACTACTATAACTAAGATAATCTCTTAAAAAGTGCAAAAGTGCGGAAATCATCAAAGGTTACACAAAAGGCGAGTCGGGTCCAAGTGATTTATCTTGTCTATCTGTTTTTATTTTATTTTTATTTTCAGCATTTTTAGTTTTTATTTTTCATATTTAAAACCTTTTCTAAAATTTTGATTTATTAGACGTTGAGGATAAACTGGTATTAAAAGCTCTTGTGTCCTTGTACGACCTCGGTATCTTACCAACGCTATACTACGCTCACGATGGGTGCACTTGCCCATATGTGTGTTTAGTGTTAGTAAAATATCATGTTTTATAAATTTAAAACTTGACTAAAGTGTTAAAAAGGGCTTAAAATATAACTAAAAACATATAACGCTACACACACATCAAGTTTTTGGCGCCGTTGCCGGGGAAGAAGTTCTTCAAGCCGCATTCAACCGAGAAAATTATCTTTTTCGGAAGTTTTTCTCTTAGAATAAACTATAGGCTAGGACTTCTTTGTGGTTTTAGATTTTCTTGTGTTTCATGACCTACTTATCCAAATTTAGTTTATGCTTTTATTTTCTAGGAACTAATGTAATTCACTCTTTAACGAATGATGATTTCTAAGTATTAAATGGTGTTTGGATGATGTTGTAATGGATAAAACACACTCGGAATGGTGGAGGTTACTAAGGTAAACTTGAACCCACACCCCATGCACAAAAATAGAGCCTCCCGACAATTTTTATTCATTACAACAAGTTCAGCACGGGGCCGTGCTCAGCCCAACATGCCCCGTGCCCGAGGTTCTACAGAAAACGCCCACTTCAGGTAATTGGACATGGGGTCGTGTTCTGAACACGCCCCCGTGCCCAACCTTTTGTTAATTATGATACTAGTAATCTGAACACGGGGCCGTCGGGGCCGTGCCCGGATCAACACGGGCCCGTGCCCAGACGCCCAGTAACATAATTTTTTTAAACACCTTTTTACACATTCAATCAACCTAAAAACTTATTTTTGGGACACATTAAGGACAATGTGTAATTTAAGTGTGGGGGGGGGGGGGGGGATGCTAAAAACTTGAATTTTGCAAGTCCTAATAACAAGCCTTACACAAAACTCTATTGGAACTGCTAATCACCCCAATTTAAAAAAAAATTCATTTTTTTACTTGTCTTGGTTTAATTTGGGAATAACAAGTTCTAAAAAGGTTATATTTTTACAAATTTACAACCGATAGCATCGTGATAAAAAGAACCAACATAAGAAAATTATGAAACGGCATGACAAATCTAGTTAAAATTTGATTATATATACTTGATCAGATTATAAACTCATTCCTAGAAAAAGTGAGTTTTGAGCCTTTATTGAGCATAAAAGCATACATCTTTAAATTAAATGCTCATTTTTCGTTTCTTGTGTGAATAGCCGCTTGGTTTCTTACAACTCTAGAACTTGCCATGACGATACATTCCCGGTCCTTACCAACTTAAACCCAAGTAAGTAAATAATGAAGGCATTAGGACTAACCCTTTTTCTTTTCAACACCATTATTTTTCATTTTTTTATCACATACCCAAAATCCCCCTAGTTAACCCCTTTGAGCCTAAACCTTTTCGTTTCTAAACCCACAAAACAAACACTCTTTTACCCACCAAAACCCTTTTTTATTTTTAAACCCTTTATTTTAGTAAAAAGCTCGGTCTTCATGTGACATTCCTTATAAAAAAAATGAAGTATAGCAATAAACAAACAAGTTCCTCAAAGAAACTTTGTTTGAAAATGCTTTGTTTGAATAAAAGTCACAAAAACAAAAAATTTTATGACGACCGACGCTTTTTACGCTTTTAGCCCTTTTTACTAGCCACTAACCCAAAACCACCTACCTTTAACCCAAGCCTAACCCTTCCCCAAGTCCTCTTGATATATTTACAAAGGTTTATAGTTAAAAAGGAGGAGGATTGATTACTTAGCAAGCATATGGTAGAAGTAGGTTTCATGCCGGTCTCGAGTGTTTCACAAAAATACATCTTCGGCCTAGTGTTGAGTGATCTCCCGTGAGGTATGTGAACTTGTATATAAATGGAATTTTAAAGAGGCATGTTATGCCCAAATAAGTAATTTCTCTTATGAAACGTTCAAAATAAATCATAACGAATAGGATTGTAAATAACATAAAAATAAAACCTAACAAAAGATCTTGGATTCCCGACACTCAAGACAAGCCCAAAACTTCTCTTCTACCCATTCCATTTGGGAGTGTATGCCACATTATAAAGAGTTTTGCTTGAGGACAAGCAAAGATTCAAGTGTGGGGGTATTTGATGTGTGTAAAATGCAACATATAAAATACATCAATTGAGGCATAAACTAACCCTTTTTAGTACTAATGTTGGAATAAGTGTGCTTTTGTCTTCCTTGTGTATTTTCAGAACTAAATGAGCGTAAATGAACAAAAGGAACAAATATGCAGCAAAATCTAACATAAATACAAGAAAAGGAATAAACGTGACATGCCCGGCCCCTCGACATCATCTTCCCAAGCAAAAACAAAGAAACAAAAGGCTGACCACGGCCCCGTGCCCAGCGGACACGAGGGCGTGGCCAAGTGTCTGTAGAAAAGACAAAGTTGTAGAAGCTTCTATTCCCAGCACGGGGGCGAGCCCAGCTCAACACGGGCTGTGGTCAACGTTAAGATTCACAGAATCCAAGCAAATCTTGATAGTACAGATACACTTCTGCATACGGGGCCGTGCCCAGCAGACACGGGGGCGTGTGGAGCTAATGCAGACAAATTGGAATTAATGAAGAAAGAGAAAGAGGATGGACACGGGGTCGTGCCCAATGGACACGGGGCCGTGTCCGGGCTTCTGTGCAGGCTATAAATAGAGGTGATTGGTTCACTTTAAAGGCATCCCTTGGCAAACCACCTCTCTCCCACTTCAACCACACTCCACCATCAATACAACCCACATCCACCACCATCATCCATCATCCATCTTAGAGTGTGTGTAGTAGTCTCGGGATCCAAGTTTGATAGTAAGAGTTCTTGACAATCAAAGGCCATGTTTGCCTAAGTCTCTTACATCACTTGGTGAAGACAATCATTTAGTGTAATACTTTTGATTTTTAATCTTTTCGCACTTTTTATTTGGTTTTGTATTAATGACTTTAATAACTAGTTTCTTATGTTGAAGGTGAAACTTCCTTATCATTTTTCTGTGGTGTCTTGGCGTTATTTTACTGTCTATATAAAATAAAAGATTTACACCATTCATATCTCTACGGTCTATATAGAGATATGTTGGCTACCTGGTCGGGGGTTAAGGGAATAGTTTGGTAAGGTTCTTGCCTTGTTCAATGTATAGATCCTGCAAGGAGCTGGGTCAAGCTTACTAGGACCTCCTTCAATACCCACTGATATTGGATGGCGGGGGTGCGAATGGCTTGATCCCCTCATATGTAAACTACTATTAATACATTAACCCGGCTACTTGGGATTGTATCCCTGCTAACTCAAACCACTTAGCCGAGGGTAACGTCACCTTCAAAAGAGGGACCTACCACATTACACATTAATAACTTAATTAATTATCTTTCAATATTCCGACCCTTTAGGATTGTATCCTTGCTGACTCAAACTACTAGGTTGAGGGTAACGTCACCTTCAAAAGAGGGGCCTACTAGTATAACTAAGATAATCTCTTAAAAAGTGAAAAAGTGCGGAAATCATCAAAGGTTACACTAAAGGCAAGTCGGATCCAAATGATTCAACTTGCCTATCTGTTTTTATTTTATTTTTATTTTCAGCATTTTTAGTTTTTATTTTTCATATTTAAAACCTTTCTAAAATTTTCATTTGATTAGACGTTGAGAATAAACCGGTATTAAAAGCTCTTGTGTCCTTGGACGACCTCGGTATCCTACCAACGCTATACTACGCTCACGATGGGTGCACTTGCCCATATGTGTGTTTAGTGTTAGTAAAATATCGTGTTTTACAAATTTAAAACTTGACTAGAGTGTTAAAAAGGGCTTAAAATATAACTAAAAACATATAATGCTACACGGACATCAACATGAACAACCGTCACGAAAAGTAAACTGATCGGACTGGGGTGATTCCCACTTCGGTCGGAGGACTTGGACTTGATGAGGTTCCGTTATTTAATACGTCGTCACGCCGTCTCGAGCAAACCGCAAAACTCTCAAACTTAACAAATTTTCAAGTTTGCAAAACGATCAGATTGTGGGACGGATTGCACTTGGCCTTCAACGCTTAAACATTTTATAATTTTCAAAGATTATCAGTTTCTAACGGATTGCCACCTGATCGAATGACAATCCTGCTATGAACTTGTTCTCCAAAGAATCTCTCGCTGGACGGATCACCATCCGATCGAATGACCGTTCGATCGAACGACCTGAAAGGTAGAGATACTTCTCTGATTTCAAAATGCTACAACGAAAACTTCAAAGCCATCATACACAAACACATCCATCCTAAACGAATGTCAATCCGATCGGATGGTCATCCGGTCGGATGGCCATTCGATCGGATTGACATCCGATCGAATGACCATCCGTTCGGATTGACATCCGATCGGATGACCATTCATCACTTGGTCTTTTATCACCGCTTAACGCGGCGTTCGTCGCTTATGTACTCGTTCTGTAATCAGGCTTACTCTAGTGCTCCCTTCAATCCAATCACAGATTATGTTTAGTATCTACCATCGCTGTTAGTATACTCGATCCCCTTTTGCTTTACGCACTTTTGGGTGTTATATACGTTACTTATTCAAATCACAATCGACACACAACGCAAACACTTTTATACACTAACCGTTACTGCATGTTATACGTGTTACTTGATGAATGCTTGTATGTTATGTTTACACAGTGATTGTTGCCTGACACCTTAGCAACGATAGTACTATAGTTTGGACTCAGCACACCAGTCATGGACAGGGGTTGTTAAGGGCTTTTCTTCATGTGTCACAGTGGTGATATGTGTTGCGCATTCTATAACTCGCAGTCACGTCTGTGCATATTTCATTGTCGATAACCTACATGCTTCACTTTGCTACATGTCACATGCTGGTTATGCGTAAAACGATTTCGCTATCTATTACGCTATTAAACTTGTATGCTCACCTTTACACTATGTGTATTGACCGTTATTTTAACGTATGTGCCAGGTGTTTAGGATGCTTATGCTTTGCTTGCTTTGTGGAATCAAGACTAGGAGAGTCTAGAAACAAACCTAATAAAAATCTGAGTTGTCAGAATGGATATTTGTCTTTGAGAACATCGTCTGTAATAACTGTTTTATTTTATATGTTTGTGGTATGGGACATGAACCTTTAATATATTATAATTAATAGTTGTTGTGGATTCTCCTGGACAATCTGTTTCGCTCAGTGCCGCGCCCCGATGTTTCCGCCATCGGTTGGGGTGTGACAAGCTTGGTCACGAATCCCCCCCCCCCCGGGGTCCTCTGTGACGAGGCTAACGATGTTCTCTTTTGTAGGAAGACGGCGTTGGTCCTTTGCAACGTTAACGAGCTCCGTAGACTACCCACCGGGATTCGAGGACTCGACACCATGTTTAGTACTTGTATCTTCTAGCGGTATGTGAGCTTATGTTAGTTTTAAAAAGAAATAATTTTCTTGTTTAACAAACCTCTATTTCAATTGAAAATGACTCTTAAGTCAAAGTAAACTCATAAAGTCTACGTATTCAAACATACATGAGAAGTTAGAAAATCAATTTATGTGGACATAAAATGAAATCGTTGCAAGAATAAATCAACCAGCCATGGTCGAGCACAATTATCCTCCCAGTCATACAAAATAAAATGGCCATTGCATTATCCTATGGCTTATCCATACCGGACCATATATACATAATCAAACATTTAATCAATAACATATTATTGCACAAACATATCAATTAGATCATTTTTGTTTAACTTAAAAAGTACAAAAATATCTAAGAGTGAAACATTAGAGTTCAGAACTCAAACTCCATGACAAGATGCAAGCCGGATATATGGTGGGTACACCTGACAATTCTGACCCAAACAATTAGAAATGGGTTGATTAAGGTTTTTAATATTAGATAACGGGTTGTTTTGGGTAATTAATTATTTTCAAAGGGGTCTAAATGGGTGAACTTGAAAATAACAAAAAGGAATGTACGGGTCATAAGACCGTGGGGTATGGTGGAGCGGGGGTTTGGGGCATGGGTTGACACGTGGACTTCGAGGGGCACCGCTGGTCAGATGCATGTTGGGTCGGTATGGCGGGGCGTGGCTAGCCTGCGTGGGTTGGCCACATGTTATAATTTTTTTTTCAATTATTATAAAAATACACACAAAATTAAAATTTAAATCCTAGCCACCTATAGCCTAGCCAACCCAGCCAATGAGAGCCGGCAACGGAAGACCGCTAGGCCCGCCAAACGTCCGGGCTGAAACCCCCGCCCAAGGGGCCACGCCGAAACCCAAACCCACCCGGGGTGGTGACTTTGGCGTTTGTACCCAACCCACGCCCCAACCCCGCCCCATACCCCATAGTCTAATGGGTTGAAAGGAAAGAAGTAGGGGTCTAAATGGGTGAACTTGAAAATAACAAAAAGGAATGTACGGGTCATAATGGGTTGAAAGGAAAGAAGTTGCGGGTCAGATTGGGTTGAACAGAAGAGAATGGGTCATCGTCTTTACCTGACCTACCCACAAAGAACGCATGAATGCTTGGCGAATCGGGTCTTCTTCTTCCTTGAATCAGGGCTACATTTGATCGAAGTGACACTCTTCATTTCGCGTCTGCTGCTACGCCTGATTTAGGGTTTGATTTTCGGGTCTGTTGCAGGTTCGATTTCAATTTATATGCTTTCTTTTTCTGATTTTTACCGTATAATGGAACAAAAGGGAGAGTTTATTCTTATGTGTATGATCTTATTTGTTACGATCATCACATTGCCATTCAAATCTATTGAATGTGTGTTTCTTTGATAAATTATGCTATCTTTTTCTGATTTTCATTTGATTTTTTTATAATTTGTACAACTGTTGTATTTGGAGTTTGACCAGTTTTGCTCTTGTGGGCATGGAGATGATGGTTAATTAATTATGGTGTTGCTGCTGTTGTTCCATTATTTTGGGCAATTCAGCCTGTATGTATTTTATACATGCAACTGTTGCAGCCATGGTGGATTTGGACAACAATTTACGATTATAGTAAATCTGAGGTGTTTGTTATATTGTGTTTTGAATTTTTATAGTGAATCAGATTCCGAGGAGAGAGGAGGTTTTCGAGAGTAACCACGTTGTTGCCATTTGATCTTCTAATCAACTCTGAGCTTATTTTTTAAACCAACCTGACCCGGTCCGACCCGAAACCTGACCCGTATAGATCGATCGTTCTTCTACAATTTGTTCTTCTACAATTCGTTCGCTAGCCAATCATTTAGATCGATCTGTATGAGCTCACGTAAGATCAGATGTTTAGTTTTGTTCTTATGCAATTCGTTCTTTTTTTATCAACTATTCTCCAATCGATTGTTCTTCTGCAATCGTTCTTTCCGACATCCACAAATTTGATTTTGATATAGGTCGGGTAATAAGCGTTCTTCAATCTTGATTGTGGAGTGTACCAATGGAATGGCCACCAGATGTTTGATGAAAGTTCAAGGAAAATTACGGAATAGAATTCATAAATTTTGGATGAAAGCTAAATGTTGATGTTTGAATATTGGTTGGATCGAGGAGTGGGTGACGGGAAACATGAAGATAAAAACAGCTCATGCACTTTTTTTTACCCGAACCCGTCCCGACCTGAACCCATTCTCAACCCGAACCAACCCGGACCCGTTTTGACCCGAACCAAAACAACTCTTTTTTTTAATTGACCCGTTTCGACCCGAACCCATTTTGACCCATGACCCGACCCAACCCGACCCGTTTGCCAGGTCTAATGGTGGGCGTAAATGATACGATTCTGTAAACAAATGAAGGCCAGATGACTCCGTGACTAGTCAAAGTTTCATCTCCACACAATATTATTATGGTGCAAAATATTTCGTTTAATATTGTTATTACATGCAAAATATCCCTCAATAAAAAAATAACCCAGCCACTGCGATATCAGTTGAGTTAGTAATGTTATAGTAAAACCGAAACCGTAACCGAAGTGTATGGTTTTCGGTTTTTGAAGACTGTTCAGTTTCGGTTTTAGCAATGGTTCTGTTCGGTTTTTCAGTTTTTGGAACAAAATTATGTAAGATTCAAAAATAAAAAGTATAATCCAAAATTTAAGAATCACTCTTAGATTTTTATATTTAAGTTATTATATTTAACCTTTTTAATTAATATTGTTCATATAAATCTAACCTTTTAATCTATTTTTATTTCTCTCCAAAAATTTTATTAAGACATTTTCTTTATATTACTTTAAACAACATTTAATTTTTATACTAAATTTAGTTATTTCTTGTAGGCAATAGAAAATCATTTTAATTGAGGATAAACATGTTATGTTTTTATTATAAATACTTAACATTTAAGAATAAAATAAAAAATTCCTACTAGCAACACACTTAAAGAACTTCAACATAAGAATATATGGATTGGGCATATTATTGTAACTTGTTGGTTCAGTTCGGTTATCGGTTCGAATGAAAATTTTCGGTTTTTAAAAATCCAAAAACCGAACCAACGGTTTTTGTTTTGGTTCGGTTTTTCGGTTATTTAGGTTATGACTTAGTTATTTCAGTTTTATGCTCACCCCTAGTTGCAAATGTACTGTAAGGACCGATTTCCGGAGACCTCACATTTTGGATTTACTCATGAAAATGCAGTTTTTAAACTTCAAACTTAACCATAAAATACACAGTGGAAGTTTAAAACATCCAAAGTTACAAAATTTATCATAACATATCAAACTAGGTGGCTGGTTGCAAATGAGTTGTAAAAGTGTTAAACGGTTAGCGGTCGGGTCCTCGTTTAAACCTCACCCTTCATTTTAAATTCAGCTGAATTCTAGATATACACATGTCAAAATTCTAGCAACGAGCCACTCTACAGAACCGTACATGAGATTTTGACCTCATACGGCTCCTCGTTCAATTATTTCAAAGTTCTTGGATCCTTTTCCGCATTCGAGAATCCCCTCCCTTCTTCCACTCCATCCCGAAGAGTAAGTAGGAGCAATTTAGTCACGTTTTCATGTTCCAATTGAACACTTTCCGCTTTTGGTTATTCTCTTTACCAAACATATGTGGATCCAATCACGATCTTATAATAAGAACAAGAAATCTTTCTCGATCAATCCCCTTGCCCCTCATTCTTTTCTTTTCAAGTTTGAATTTGTTCATTTGGAATCTGAGTTCTTGTACTTCATTTTTATTTACTTATTTTATTTTATTTTATTGATTTTGATTTATTTAATATGAATACTTTTCCCTCTCTTTTTTTACATTGTTCCTTAAGTCCCATAGGTTTGATCCCTTAGAATTAGACTTGGTTTCTCATTGAGCGAATGGTACGAAATAAATCAGATTGATTAAAAGCACTATGTGAAATATTCGGGTTTTTCCTCTTCCTCTATCCCATAGGTACAGTGTTTGAATCAATCGAGAATTTTTTTCTTCTGTCTGAATCGATATTATTCCATTCCCCTTCTTTCCCGATACCTCTCAAGGAAAATATCGAATTGGATCCTAAATTGTCGGGGTAGTGTGAGCTTATCCATGCGGTTATGCACTCTTCGAATAGGAATCCATTCTCTGAAAGATCCTGGCTTTCGTGCTTTGGTAGGTCTCCGAGATCCTTTCGATGACCTATGTTGTGTTGAAGGGATATCTATATAATCCGATCGATTGCGTAAAGCCCGCGGTAGCAGCTGAAAAAACATCCAAAGTTACAAAATTTATCTTAACATGTCAAACTAGGTGGCTAGTTGCAAATGACTTGTAAATGTTAAACGGGTCATAACCGGTTGGCGGCCATGTTGTAATAAGCGAGTTAAACATGTTGGGAAGTTGAAGTTGACCTTTTTATAATTTTTTTTTTCTAATTTAAACATGTTGACTGGTCAACCTGTTTGGTTAGACGGCTTGTCTGATCGACGTATTTAATTAAAAGGGTTAGACATGTTAACCCAAACACGTCCTACTTAATTAACCCAGTTTAAAAGGGTTAGACATGTTAACCCAAACACGTCCTACTTAATTAACCCAGTTATAAGGCTAGCCTTCTTTCTATTTTTATTTTCAAAATAGTTATTTTTTATTAGGCTTGTTTTATCAAGTACTAGTTTATTTCAAATATTGAATAAGTTTATGTAACTAGGATATAGTGGAGAGTTCAAATGAGAAGAAATTTGTTGTAAGAAGGAAAAAAAAAAATTCAACCAATAAGAATGTATTATTTTACTTCATTTAATATAAGTATTTAATATTACTATAGGGGTACATTGGTAAATCTACATAGGTCATTAATTTGTAGTATTACTTTTTAATAGCTAACTACATTAAATTTTTTGTAACTTATCTTCAAAATATATATTTTTTCAAAAAAATAAAATAAAATAATTTAAAGTGTATGATAAATTACGAGTTGTTTAGGATAAATTACGAGTTGTGTAGGATAAATTTCAACGTGTAGGATAAATTTCAACGTGTAGGATGAATTTCAAAATATGTAAGATAACTTTTGATTTGTGTAGGAAAAAAAGTTAGTGTGGAGGATACTAGTCTTTATGACTATTAATTAGTTAAAAATGATAATAAATGAGATAAGTGAACAAACTATTTAATGCTTTACAAAATTACCCTTTGTTTCTTTTTCTTCTCAATTAAATTTTTCTTATCAAATGAACCTTCCCTTAGGATCAAATACTAGTTTATTTCAAATATTGAATAAGTTTATGTAACTAGGATATAATCCCTAAACCATTGCAACCAAGCTTCTCCTGGGTATAAGTGCCAAAACGATTTCTTTCCTTAATCGGTTCTGTAATAACTGATTTTTTCTCATTTCTTTTATTCATCACTTTAACGGATTGTTTTCTATTTTTTATTTTTCGGTTTACTAGCAAATCCATAACCGGTAAAAAAACGGCTCTTTCTAAAAAATCCCTATCGGTTGCTCCTCAATGGGTTATCAACCGGTTACCCTTCCATAGAGGTGCACAAACTGGTTAATTTTAATAACTGGTTCGGTTAACTGGTTATACCGGTTAAATTGACTTTTTGACTTTAACTAATTAATGTTTTAATCGGTTATTTCTTTAACCATTTATTTTTTTAACTGGTCCGGTTAATTAATTTAACCAGGTCGGTTAATTAACAGGTTATTTTCGGTTAACAACCGGTTTCTTTGCCTATTTTTTATGAATTTTTCGGTTAACTGGTTTGCCGGTTAATAACCGGTTCCTATACAGAATACCTCTAACCATGGGCGGTTCTTAGAAGAGCCGTGGCATGGCCACGACTCGGGCAAGTTTTTTGGCCGTAATGCTAATTTTCCGCATTTCGATCGAAATTTTTTATATATACTATGTTTGGCCCGGGCTTGTCCGTGCTTTTTTTAGTGCCCGTGTCTTTCGGCCCTGGCATGTTCAACGGGCAAGATCCGCCACTGCCTCTGACAGGTTACTAACCTATGCTTAAAAAAAATCACTAACCGGTTATTCCTTGATCCGTTATTAACCGGTTACGGTTTCTATTAATAACCGGTTACGGTTAATTAACCAGTTATTTTGTTCACCTCAACCCTTCCATAAACCTGAATAGGCCGTAGTGTTTCTAGTGAGTTGCTTTTTAGTTTATATTTTACGGCTTTATAGTTTACTTTAGTAATTTGTAGTGTTTTGGACTTTTAGCCATATCTTTTACGTATAGATACATTTTGTAGCCCATATGATTTGGATTCGCGTGCCCTATTATGAGGCCCACCTTTTGTTTGCAATGTCTATTAGGTAGGAGGCCCACCTTTTGCTTGCAATGTTAACGGGTCGGGTCTCCTGTTCACTATTGAGAGCTAATTTGCATTTCAAACCGCGTGAAGTGCGATCAGGACGATGAATCAACAACTCTGATAAGGCCTAGTTTCTGTTATTGTGACTAAATACGCTGTAATTCTGCTTATTATTTAACCTTAAGGTTTTCTTGATTTAGGGTTTAGTGGATGTGGAGAACAAATTGAAAACGAATCAGGGGTGTTTCATGAAATTCAGGAAAATATCGAGGTACCTGTTCCAATTTTGAATATTTCTGCCTTTATACAACGTCTAACTTGACTCTGTTATCTGATCCTTATGAATTATATATAGTTATCCAGTTAATGAGAATCAGGGGTGTACGGTTTATCTAAAAAACGTTATTGTGCTTCAATTTATCTTTTGTTGGTACGGTTTCAAATTGAAGAAGTATCAGGGGTGTTCAACATATAGAATTGTTTAATTAGTAGAACTAATTGAAACGATTATTTGAATTATGAAATGTTGAAGCTACATTTTTGACATATATATAACACAATACTCAGTGGCGGATCCAGGATTTTTTTCCTATGGGTTCACATTTTTCGGTAGTCAAAACTTTCACAACCAATCGCTAAAATTTTTGGGTCGGGTCGGGTCGGGTCAAATTTCTCACAATCAAATGTTAATAAATAAAAAGTTTATCTGAAATCTGGGTGATGTCGGATGCTCAGTTCTAATTCACGAAGGAGATGCTGGAGGGGGGAGTGTTGTCATGACAGGTATGAAACAATGGAGCTTTAAAAATCAATAACCTATTAATTCTAAACTAAACAAAGGAAAACTCAACCAATTAGAGGTAAATATTAGAGATTAAACTGAACACAGGGACACTCAACCTTTGTTCATCAGAGGTGAATTATAGAAAAAAAATAAATAAATAAAAAACCAAACATCATAGAGATTAAACTGAACATGGATAGGTCCAATTAAGCAAACATATTAAAGTAGAAAACACAAGTAAATGATTGTAGTTTTGTATTCTAATCTTCAAATATATACATTTTGAATCCAAGAATTCTAAAACCCACATTCCAACTATTAAACTCTAAGCAAAACAAACAGAAAACTCTACCAATATTGAAATAACGTTAGTTACCACACAAATCAAAACAGAATATACAATTGTTTTCAATTATTACATACCTAAATAATGGAGCTTTAAAAATCAATAACTGCAATAACTGAGATTGGAAGGATGCTGGTAGCAATAAAAACCACTTAACCGAACTGTTTCGGTAGCAATAAAACATCAAAAGATGTTTCGGCAGCAATATTATTAACTTAAAAACCCAATTTCAAACCCAATTTTTATGTAATCAAGTAATCAACAGATTATATATTGTAATCAGTTAATCACTGATGTAATCAAAAGCTGTAATCATCGATGTAAAACAAACAGATGTATAACAAACTGTAATCACTGAGATGATGATAATCAATTAATTCGTATAAAACAAACAGATATAAAACTAACTGTAATCACGGAGGCGGAGCAGCCGGAGGCGGAGGAGCAGCCGGAGGGCGGAGGCGGACTGGCGGAGCTGCTGCCTGCGTGATGTTGTTTGAACTCTGTGTCTGTTCGCTGCTTGTTTGTGTTTGTGTGCGGCGTGGCGTATGTTTTCTTTTAGGGTTTTAATGTTTTATTACTTTAAAGAAAAAAAAATTAAAAGAGAAATTAAAAAAAAAAAACGGACAAAAAAAATGCAGTGACGGGATTCGAACCCGGGTGGATTAGGAAGAAAAGGGCGATTTTAACCGGTGGAACCAAAGCCTTTTATGTTTATGGGTTCCTTTTATAATTTACTTATGGGTTCCTTTTCAGCTTCTTATATATATTTACACTAAAAATTAAAAAAAGACTGGGTTCCCGGGAACCCGTAGTTTGTACATAAGTCCGCCCCTGACAATACTGCGCCCGTCAAAGTTGATGGAGACTGATGAAGCTTAGAGAGACTGGACTCGGTGGTGTTCTGGCAGCTAGGGTTCCACGGCGAACCCAACTACGTCTATGATTTGGGGTTGTTGGTTCTGCGTCAGCTATGGTTCCACTGTGAATCCGTCACGGTGGTGATTTCGGGTTGTCTCCATCCACCAATACACCCTTGCTGACAAGGAGTTTGAGCCCTAACAACAGCTGTGATTTCGGATTGTTACTCCGAGGCCCGGAGCTGCAATTTAAGGATCATAATCATCAATGGGTAACAGATTTAGAACAAAGTCAAGGATCATCATCATCAGCAGTAGTAAGATTTGTTCTCTTAATTTGATTAGGCGAACCTTATATATATAAATGGGTCAATTTCATATATGTTTATGAGCTATGTAGTTAATATCGGTTTGGTCCCCGTGTAAAATATCTATGTTATATATCGGTCAAAATATCGGTATTGACCAATATAATATATCACCGATATTTAACCGATATAATATATGCCGATATTTGACCAAAATAACCGATATATCACTGATATTGACCGATATAATATATCACCGATCTTGACCGATATAATATATCACCGATAACTTGACCGATATATCACCGATATTTGACCGATATTATATATCACTAAATTGATAGTGTTAAATTGCTATATATATAAATTCTACATGCTATTAAAATTACCGATATCTCACCGAGATAACCCGTATCTCAAATAATGGTCCTTGACCAATAACCACATTTTACAGCATTAACTGCATAGTTTTTGAGTTTATCCAAACATAGGGTATGCAGGTCAGCCCCTTTCATTTCTAATCTCAAGAACAACCAAGATTAGGCAGGTGTAGTTATGGTTATAGACTTGCAATACAGTACCATGGAAAGTTGGGGGACCCACCTCTGATTGAAGATGAACAACTTAGCTCAGTAGAGACCGAACGTACCGAATTAAGCTATTACAGGAGGACTAGTAGGGTTTTTGTTTCAACTAGGATTTTGCCCGCCTCGCGTTGCGGCGGCGCGCGACGGGTGGAAATATATAGTAACACAAAACAGGATTCGTAAAACGCAGTGCGTAAAAGACAATTACCAAAAAAAGTGTAAATCACAAGGGTAGACACAAAGTGTACAAAACAATGCCAAAGACATTTCGAAAAACACAATACATTGGCATTTGCAAAAGTAGGAGTTGTAGTCTAGGGGCTACAATTGCAAATTTTTTAAAGTTTGGCGGGTGTAAAAATGGAGTAATAGTGCAAGGGGTAAAAAAACAAAGTCTAAAAAAGACAAAGTGTAAAAGTATAGGGATGGTGGCGGAAATGTGTAAAAGATGAGGGAGTGTTGGTGGAATGTAAAAGAAGGGTTGGTTGCGTAACTGTGTAAGAGCTAAGGGGGTGATGGTGGAAAACTAAAGTAGAGGGTTGGTGCTGACAAAGTTTGAAAGATGAGGTTGTGGTTTTGGAAATCCAAAGTAGAAGGTTTAGGGACTAAGTTTGTCATTTTATGAAACTTTGAAGATACCAAAGTCAAGGGGCTAAAATTGCAACATCATGAAAGTACGGGGGCAGGGAGGCAAAGCCGGTGGGAAACCCGCGCGCGTTGCGGCGCAAGTACATTGCAAACATCGAATAGATTAGTCGAAGCGTTATGTAATGCGTTAAACATATGAAAAGGCACATTTTGACGTATCCAATTTAACTCAATAGCATTGTAGCTGAATAAAAATGTAAACTATATTGTATTTATATGTGACCTGACTCATACATAGGAAACATACAAAAAGCATAAAATGTGTATCAAGGGAAAACTAACACGTGTAATTAAAAGTGATATTCATATCAACGGAAAAAAATATATCCTTAGCGTGTTGTCGTAGGGTTGAAACGTAGAATTGGAAACGTACATAAAACAATCAAAAAACAAAATATATTTGACCTGACTTGTTCCCCAAAAAAGTTTACATCGAAAGGTATACCAACTCGAATTTATACTGACACATAAATTTTAATATTCATAATACAACCCGCGGGCGATGCGTCGTAGGCACGTTGCAAAGAAATTAGTCCAAGCGCTATCTCATGCGCAAACCATATGAAAGCGCATGTCTTGACGTATTCAGTTCAACTCAATGTATGGTTGAATTCAAACGTTTAGTTTTTTAAAAAAGAAATTAGCGAACGAAAATAATTAAAGAAAGCAATAAGCTAAACATGTATAGATATACAGTACAACGATACAGTTGAAACATTATAAACTTTTGAGATTAAACCTCAGTGGTCTAATATTGCAATGTAATTGAAGTTTAACTTGGAAAGGAAATGGACTCAAAACACAATTTAACAAAACTAAAAGCAAAGGGCCAAAATGTATTTTACTCAAAGTATGGGTGAAAAATGGAGGTTTAACTTGGAAAGGAAATAGACTCAAAACGCAATTTAACAAAACTAAAAGCAAGGGGTCAAAATATATTTTACTCAAAGTATGGGTGAAAAGAGGAAATGTCGAAATAGACTCAGAACGCAATTTAACAAAACTAAAAGCAAGGGGCCTAAATGTATTTTACTCAAAGTATTGTGTGAAAAAGGGAAATGGCACATGCATGTCGGTGGCCTATGCCACCGACTTTATGCTTTAAGTAAGTTTATAATATTGGATATGTTCACTAAAGTTTATCTTTCATTTTGATAATGCATAGTAAATATCTTTTCTGAACAATTACTTTAAGTTGCCATATTAGAAACTTTGATTAATGTTGTTGTTTAACACTTAACAGTATATATTTTATACTGGGGATAGGGGGCTCCACTAGTGATGTAATTCAATCACTCACAACATCCAATCAAGTTTTGTCACGTCATCAAGCTTCATTCCATCGCTAGCGATGGATTTTAGTGGAAATGTCAATCACTAGTGATGTTTTTTTTTATTTTTAAGATAAAAATTAACAATAAAACAATAAAATTATAAATTTCATTTAAATAAATTCTAAATTACAAACTAAAAAAAAGCGAACATTAGAAATCGGGCCATAAAGAAGAAAGAAATCGGATATTGGGTTGGGTCCAGTTTAGAAAAGAAAATGGGCTCAAATCATTAGAAATGAAACCCTAAGTAGTCTTAAAGCAAACAGTTGAGGCAGAAGCAGAACCTTACGGCGGCTCTTCATCTCATCCTCTTGGTCAACTTTCAGAAGCTCTTCAGCCATGGTATCCAGTCCAATCTCTGTTCTTTAAATATTTTGTAGCTGCTGAAACTATAATCTTTCGTTGTAATATTGTTTGGTGCCGCTGGATCTGTAAATTAACGGTTTTTTGTTTGAACTAGTGGGAAGGCCCGCACGTTGCCGCGGGCATTTACTGCACGTTGCCCAACGAGTTCACACAGTTTATTTTTAAAACCAATTTGTTAACACAACTAATATAACAATTGAGTATAAACAAAGAATAGCACATGAAAGGGAAGATGGGCCTTTCATTCGTTTTAAACAACACCTATGTGTGTGTGTTCAACAATCAAGATTTCATGGATTGTCATGTCTTGAACCAAAGTTCGGTTTCACGGGTAGATATGAAAGACTCGTCCACTTTAAGTTTAACTTGAACCATTTTTCTCCAAGACTCATTTTGTAACTGCAATTGCTAAATTTATCAATAAAAAAGGGCTTTACAGGTAAAAATGTTTGACTTCAAAGGTTGTTGAACCATTGTGCTAAGTTTATGCGAGCCTTCAAAAACAAAAAATAAACACTCTCTTGCTAAAAGACAAATTCAAGATTCTAGTGTAGGCAACAAATCAGTAAAACTAATTAACCTTGAGTAATATTAATAAATAGTTTGACTATTAAGCTGAGAAATAGTGCTGGAAATTTACATTGTGATCCATAAACAAATGACAATATTTTTATATCAAACTAACCTAGAGGCAATCTGGTTTATGATGCGGATAGACCCGATCTCTTTAATTATCTTTTTATTTGAATTTAATATTTTATCTTAATTTGTTTCCTTTTCGAATTATGATTCATATCTTATAAATAGGGTGTTTAGGTTTATTGTTTACTCAGTTTTTGATTGAATTTTAATAGAAAAGAACGTTGTTCTTGAACCTTTCGGTTGGCTTATCGTCTTTGATTAATCAATTGTTTCTTGAGCCATTTGATCGCTTCCAAAACTGTATCAGTTGGTATCAGAGCTTTTGGTTTTCAAATGGCTCTACGTGGAAAAGAAGAAACTTTCGTTCGTAGATTCGCCGCCGGAGTTCCTTTTAATCCGCGAGGATATGGTGATCATTCTCGTAGATTCGCCGCCCGAGGCAACGAGATTGTGGACCATGAAAACTTTCGTGAATCATGTGATGGTGATCATCCCCGTAGATTCGCCGCCCGAGGCAACGAGGATCCTGACCTTATCTATGATTCTTCTCCCGTGTATGATGAATACGGGGACGAGGAATGGTATTCTTGGGTTACCGGTGGTGATCGGAACTTACCGGGTGTTACGGTTGAAGACGGAGGTGATGTGATAGCTTCCGGTGTTTCTACGGTGGTGAGAGGTGGTCCTACGGCTAGTGGTGGGTTTCAATCACAACCAAAGGCAATCCCTTCTTTCATGCCGAATGAAACGTTCGGATTAAATGTTGGCGTAGGGATTTTGGGATTGCAACTAGAAGGAGATAATAATTCAAATATTCGAAAGATTAATATTTCCAGTTATAGGGGTGATATTGTTGGAAAGTGCAATATCTTTGAAAAAGATGAGGCAAATCGAATGGGTTCATGTGGCAAAGCTAATAATGAAAAAGATTTACATGATTCACTAGAGACAATTTCATGCACCATAAATTTTAGAAGTCCACTTCCAAATATTCCTATTGGTCCATTATATTTTAGTCATTATTTTAGTCATGCAAATGGTGGCCTATGCACGGTTTTGATGGGGGAGCAGCATAAAAAAGAATTCATGGAGTCTTATATTGGTGGCTCTATAAATGCACTTTGCAAATTAAATAAGACACGTCCACTTCTATCAAAGCTTGCAGATCAAACATGTGTGGAAGTGAAACAAAAGAAAGTGGAAAAAGCGATTGGGTCGAAGGCTTTAACTGATCTAGTTGATGGGCCAAAAATGGGTGGATCAGTTGCTGAATGGCTAGTGAACAAGATGCGGTCCAATGCTCCATTCGATCCCGGTGGTACAAGTCTAACTTCGCGCGAGACGATCCATGAGGTTGAACCGTTTAGGCGGGTCGTAATAATAATTACAGATTGGAATCGGGTTAATTTTTCTTTTGATCCAGGTGGCTTTGGTTTGAAGACAAAACTCGAGGACGAGTTTTTTTTGAAGACGGGGAGAATGATGCGGATAGACCCGATCTCTTTAATTATCTTTTTATTTGAATTTAATATTTTATCTTATTTTGTTTCCTTTTCGAATTATGATTCATATCTTATAAATAGGGTGTTTAGGTTTATTGTTTACTCAGTTTTTGATTGAATTTTAATAGAAAAGAACGTTGTTCTTGAACCTTTCGGTTGGCTAATCGTCTTTGATTAATCGATTGTTCTTGAGCCATTTGAGTACGCTTCCGATCCGTATCAGTTTAGTTCTAATGCTACAAGACGATGATCTTATCCTCTGTACTGAAATAAAAAAATACGTATCAATTATTAATCCCAAACATTATTTTTGTACAAAAGTAGAAAAATAAATTGGCAAAATGAGACGTAAGTAAAAAACTACGTCATAAGATCTATGATCACAAAGGCATTCCAAAGGCTGTGTAAGAGCATGTATGACGGTAAGTTTCTTGACTACGCATAAACCATGCCCATTAGCATCCCAAGAAACATAAGTCGTAACATTCTCTGCATATTGAAATGAGCCAATGCAAAAGTTAAAGAACTCACCAATATTGAGCACTATAAACGCATGTACCTGGTCAATGAAGGGAGTAAAAACCCGATCTCCTCTCAAATCGGGGCACTGCACAGACGTAAGAAAGTAAGCCTAGGAAACATGAGCTTAAACACAGAAATGTGCGAATATGTCTTCAACTGTACAGATTTAAACGCGTCACGTACAATCATTATAGCAGAACTATCACTTAACCTTTCCATATTTCTACACCTTACCTATATTTTGCAGATCACCAATAAAGTGTTTTACAACTTTTTAGTACCACCATATTTTGCAGATCACCCGCAATCATTCTCTAATACCATATCCAGCTCTATATGTAAATAGCATTTTTTTTTGTAAATTAATGAAATGAGGGCCGGGGGAGGAGGGTACTGATTTACCATGAGTAATCCGCAACAAGAAATGACCCAACAATTCAAACCAAAGCTGAAATGCCCTAATTAAGTACCTGCTTTGACACTCCCTAATTGAGGTCAACTCGATCCGACCCGACCAGACCTAACACATCTTAGCACATTTACTTACCAACCCACCCATTGACAGAACTGAATCGAGTACCTGTATGATACAAGCATTACCCTTTGCAACTCCAGAACCACAGTGATAATTCCAGCTTACGCCATAGTTTAGCTTAGCATATACCCAGTTCAACCTGCATCAAGATTTAGCGAAATACCCTTAAACCCGATATGAATTTAGCAAGATTTCGCTACATTATAAAACCCCATACTACTTCCCAACCATTGCTTGACTCATTTCAAGTTGTCAAAAATGTAAAAAGTTTGAGGACTGCTTAAAACACATTTCAAGTTGATTCTAACGAACAATAGTCCATGATAAAACGGTTATTCTTTTAATGGTTCATGCATACTTATTTATGATGATCATACTACACATGACTTTATTGAAAGGCATAGTTTGGGAGGAAAAATAATTATTTTCTTATAATAAGCAAACTCATTTAAAAGTGATGTGTTCACTCAAATGCATATAAATTCAACTTCATTTACCAAAATATAGCAACATACAGATCTAACAAACCTGATCCGATACTTTATATCCAAAAACGAAAAACCACAACAAAGCTTTTGATGCACAAGCTGTCGAGTTTGGTGTCATCTTGCAGAAGAAAATAATTATCGAAAGAAAACATTATGCACAACAATGGCATCGAAATTTTCTTCATCTTACGATTGGCCTAATGAACTCCAAACATCCCAAAGACTTGATCCGAGCATGCCCATGACCTGAGAACAATTAAAAATATATCATGCTACGCTATCGGAAAACTAAGCTGGTCGTAGAAGTGAAAGTTTCAAGCCAAAACTCACCAGAATGTGATTATAATTGGATAATTACAAATCAAATCACTTTATCTGAACAATGAAACTGAATTTTGTAACTTCAAATAAAAGCAATCATATGACGGTTTCATATAACATATCCAGACACACTAACAAATATAAATATTATAGTAATTCCAAATCAATTTAGAGGTGTAGATGTAGCTGGAATTAGGGTGGATGCGAAGATAAGCAACGAACCTGTACAAGTTCATCATTAAATAACTGATTCAAACTGTGGAAGATAATCTCTGCGCAGAATCTAAATATCAGAACCAGTCAGTTTATTGGTTTCAGATAATAAAAACCTATTAGTTCTTTTGCGGCCCGATTATTTCCTAACACCATGAGCTGGCCCAAACAGAAAAAAATCTCACACCGGGGTTCAAACCCGGGTGATTTACTTTAAGAAAGACAGAGAACATCAATGAGAAAAATATGTGTGTAGGTGCAAAATATGAAAACAAAGTTGACCAAATTATCACCATATACAGTACAGTTTACATCATTATCCTAGCTCCTTACTTTTCCCCTGCAACACAAATTGAAACGAAGACTATAACCATTCACATAGTGCATTCTTGTCATATAAAAGGAGCATGTTTATTATATAATTTATACTAACAATATGAAAACCTTAAACAATCTTTGTTGAAAATAGCATCTAAAACATACCCCTAATCCAGGAACTAAAGGAGGCTTCAACAACAGCAACAAAAAGCTCCAGCCGCCCACAGCCTTGTTGGAATCACCATTGAGCCGCCACAATGAGCACTTTGCCTGAAAATCAACATCAGCCATCGACTAATCGCTAGATCCGACCCAAGAGACTACATTCAACCGAAAAAACAGAACCCAGGAAACCGTAATTTACCTCTCTTACCCGGACGGAGCTTGAAACTTCGTCCACCGCTAATAAAAACTTTTGAAGTTAATATATTACACCTTGACATATAATAGAAACTTTTGAATCATATCTAATGTAAATTTTGGTGCCATAGAATAGAGAATTTAGCTTGATCAAAGGGGCTTTCAGACCTCGAAAAGTGAGCCCAAGCGTATGACTGTACACCATTCTTGCTGAGTCTCACCTGTAATAAGAGATGTAGTTCTTTAACCATTTAACACGAAAACCATGTCATTTTTTGACAGAATATGCAAGTAAAGACATAATAAGTGAATCACCTTGAATATAGCAAGAGCCATGTTAAGTAAGACATGTGCTCCTTCATAAAAGAGAACATCCAAACTCGCAATGTTTTCTGCATTTGTACGAACATAACTATTAGATATATACATACATGTACATGTGCGTATTCATGATGTACCTATGTCTATAGTAATCGTAAGGTAAGCTCTTTGAAAAGAGGCAAAGGAACCACTCGGTGGCAACAAGAGAGACATCGAACTCAAGAGCTTCTAAATGAGCATGTATACTGCATTCCAGAATAGTCAAAGTTTAAAAGCCGTAACTTCATTATAAATATATAAAGCAATACATTATTACCTTGGGCGTTTCTTTTTCAGCAAATCTTTAAACACCCTTTGTTTTTCAGCCTGATATGTTATTTGAGTAGCAATCATTGACTAATACATTTTCCAAAAGAAACGCCAACATCCAAAACACGTCTTCTTCTGTTTTCATCACGAGTAACAATAGTGCAGCCACATAATTTAAACCCTGCAATAAATACAACGTCTCAGCGAAGCATGACCTTCCGGAGTGTCCAACCATTCAAGAACTGAAACAATTTTGCCCTAATTAGACCGAGCAGCGGAGCAAGCAGCAGGGCTGGTTGCCGACGAATCAGCGGGGGGATTTTTCCGGCCAGGTCAACAGGTCTGCGATGAAAGTGCCCGGTTTACTCTAGATGAAGATGTAAAGTGGGTGAAAATAATTACCTTCAATCAATGGATATCATCATCGCCGGCGCCTGAAGATGGCAGTTTCACAATCGTCTCCAACACCGACAGGCCCCCTCTCTTAATTCCTGATCTCCATCCTCCTCTCTCTTTCGATTTCTCCTTATAAAGACTTTTAAGAGTTCTCGTTGTAACACCCCGTGTTATCAGAAGTCAAAGTCAAAGTCAATGTCAAAGTCAACGACCGATCGCGCGACTTGACTTGTAATGAACTTCTTTTATGTGAATTATTTAGTTGTATTATGTGGAGTAATTATCAACAATCGCAGTAATCGACACGTGTATTTATCACTATTAATCAAGTTACGACTGTGAATTATAGGAAGTAACAATGCGATAAAGTTAACTAAATGCTAATTAAACTAATGCTAATCAAATCGACCTCGAATCATTATACGAATCGCAACTCGAATTATGCGCTCTGGATATTGTTTTACGTGTGTGTGCTATTTATCTGTTACTTGTGCGTGTTTAATTTATGTCTTGTGGTGATTAATTGAAACGCAATCGCAACTCTATCGATATCGCAACTCAATCGAATCGCAATCTAATCGACACGCGAAACGCAAGTTAATTATAGTGATTGTATGTTAGATATAGTGGTTAGGATTAAAAGTAATTTAATAGGTAACTCTACGTATCAATCACATCGCAACGCTCGACACGCGAATCGAAACGGAAAAACTCGTCGCGCCGAACACTTGGGTCGAGTGGCCAACCGATCGGACTGCCATCCGATCGAGTTGCCACCCGATCGGGCTGCCACCCGATCAGACTACCATCCGGTCGGCCAGCCTCTGTCCTTTTTGCCATTTTGGGAAACCCTATAAATACCCCCTCTGTTACCTCATTTGATGGTGACAACTCCTTTACTCGAACCAGCCGCACTCAAGCTCTTTTCTCTCGATTTCTCTCAAATCTTGTAAGTTTTCAACCTAAATCTTGTACTTCCTCGATCTACACGCACTCCTACACTTTTTATCTTTTGAATCTTAACATTTAACCATGAAATCACAAGATTTGAGGTGTTCTAGGATGATGTCAGCGTGGTGTTCTTAGGAACTTCATGTTTCGGCCTCAATCCACCAAGAACGACTTGAATCTGAAGGATTTCCATATGAATAAGCAAGGATCTTGCATAGATCTGAACATATTCACGGTGAAAAGGATTGAAAGATGGTTTTCCTAACCTTCTTTCAACTCTTTTACACTCAATGCACTCAACCCGATAGAACCGGACCTTGTTCTGACCTTCTACTCATTCTTAGTGTTGTGTCGGCTCAAAATCTGAGTTCTATCAATGAGACAACTGATTTCGGGTTGAACATGAACAAACCGTCAAGAAACAGTTGGCTGATCGGGTTTGGGTGATTCCTGTCCGATCGGACCGTTGGGACTTGGTGAAGTTCTAGTTGTTTTAAACCGTTGTCATATCGTCTCGATCAAACCGAAAACTTTCAAACTTAAGAAATTCCAAAACCAACTAGTCACCCGAACGGACTGCCGTCCGATCGGATTACTATCCGATCGAACGACAGACAAGTAAGATGACTTGTGGATCCCATACTTAAACAATTTTCAACATGTTCAATGCATAGGAATGCCACCCGATCGGATTGCTATCCGATCGAGTGACCGTCCTGCTGTGAACTTGTTCCCATACTTAAACAATTTACGGATTGCCATTCGATCGAACGACCGTTCGATCGACCGACCGTTCGATCGACCGACCGTTCGATCGACCGACCGTTCGATCGACCGACCTGAAGGGTAGAGATACTTCTCTGTTTTCAAAGTGCTACAACGAAAACTTTAAAAGTCAAACCATTATACACAAACACGTCTATGCCAACAACGTCAGTCCGACCGAGTGGCCGTCCGAACGGACAACCACGCGAACGGATTGACATCCGAATGAATGACTGACCGTCCGGATTGCCATCCGACCGGATCACCATTCTGCACTTGGTATCTTTCTCGTTTTGCGTGCCGCTTATCGTTTATGCTACCGTTAACTGTTCAGGCTAATCTCGCTCTAAGCGCTCCCTTCAATCCATCAACGCTGTGAGTATACTCGAACCCTTTTTGCTTTATGCACTTTTGGGTGTTACATACGTTACGAATATTATAATCACATCGAACACACTACTCAATACTTTAACGCTAACCGTTATTGCATGTTATACGTGGCTTAATGAATGCTTGTTTGTTATGTTTACACATGGAATGCTGTCTACCTGCCTTAGCAACGATAGTACTATAGTTTGGACTCAGCACCTGTTCACTCAGGGGTTGTTAAGGACAATTATTTGCATGGGTCACAGTGGTGATCATGTATTACGAACTGCCTCGGGCAGTCAACCCGCAGTCATTGGTATCGATAGGTTCATGTCGATAACTAATGTGCTTCATTTCACTCTGTGTACGTGCTGGTTACGCGTAAACGAATTTCGAACTTTACTATATCTATTAAACTTGTATGCTCACATTTACACTATGTGTATTGACTTTTATTTTAACGTATGTGGCAGGTGCTTAAGATGTTTATATGCTTAGCTTGCTGTGAAATTGAGGCGAGGAAAGGTCTAGAAACAAATAAACGAATTGTCTGTATTTGAAATCTGAGTTGTCGGAACAGAACAATTTGACTAGATTTTGTCTGTAATAATTATATTACTTTTTATGTCATGGTATGGGACGTGATGCTTTACATAATTGATAATCATAGTTGTTATGGAAACTTCTGGATAATCTGTTTCGCTCAGTGCCGCGCCCCGACGTTTCCGCCATCGGTTGGGGTGTGACAGATTGGTATCAGAGCCATAACTATAGGGAATTAGGCAAGACTCGACCTAGTCCGGGTCGATGTCTTAGAAACGACCTAGACTATAGTTAAGTACCAACAGACCGACTTGTGCATACCAGGTAGGGGTTTTGTACAAGCTTACCTATTATTTCTCGCTATTCTCGTTTACACGACACCATCACAGTATTCGAATTTCAAAAATGAACAAGTGATTAGGTTGAGATTAGGTGTGAAAACCGCAAACTCTCGACTAAATTGCTTGTTCAACCCACATTTGTATCTCTAAACAGGAGAATTTGCGCTGATTTAGGAGTGAAATCCGTACTTCGGTGCAAATTTCCCTCCCTATTTTTATCAAAACAGGAACAAAATTACTGAGTCAGGGGTGAAACCCGAATCTTGGTAACTTGATCTGTATTCTATTTTTGTTTTAACAAGACTCTCACCAAAGTCTCGACGGACTCCAACGACTTGAAGTCACACTATCCCTGGAAGGACGCGTGCCGACTGCCCTAATTGAGACAAGAGCACAGTCCAGAAGGCCAAAGTGTGTACCAAAGTCCTTGTGAATAGTCGAACCACTTTGGGTAGTCAATGTCTAAACAGCCGCAGACAATCCATCCTCGATTTTTATGTGTTTCGATTCTGAGCCCGCAATTGCTGACTCTGAAATTTGTCACTTCTACATGGATTTTATGTGCTTTATGTGATTTTATCTGTTTATGTTTCTAATTTGGTGATTATCCGCTTTCCACTCTTTGTTTGGATCGACATGTACGAACCACACTGCACATATACCTCAAAACACTGACAAATCGCTGATACTTGTGGATGATCGCATGATACGTTATACGCTATACTATACTACTCGCTATGTACTCGATAATCGCAATCGCTATTTACGAACGCTCGCGGACTTTGAATGATAGGGTTCTATATTCTGAGGCAGTCAGAAGCTGCTATGTCCTCTGCCTCTTGTGCTTCTGTGCTCTACATGTTTACGTGTGTTGGTGCATTATTTTGTGTCTATAACTTGTTCTAGTTTAACGTTGTAATTTACGGTCTTTTGTATTATCGAGTCTGTATTCACCATCGACCTTGGTGAGATATCCTCCTATCTTTCTATGTGTCCGACAAGTTTGTCTCGTCTGATATGTAATGATAAATGACAATGCATGTTGCATATTTGGGTTCTATGTTTGTTTGTGTGTTTATAAGATCTGCTGCAAACTGTCTAACAGTTTGTAGCCAAACATCTTTTGCAGTCCTCGATGAAACTCCAAGTTTCGTCGAGATCATACATGACGAAACTCCCTTGGGTGATAAAACCAAACATAGTTGATTTTATCAAGTGTTGTTGTTGATTTTCTGAAAATTGTTCTTGAAAAGTTTATATTTTTCTTAAAAGTTTCTTAAAATCTGTTGATATTGTTTGTTTGCTAAAAAGTTTTATCAAAAACCTTGTTAGTTTGCATGTTTACATAGTAAAACTGGGGTTTTAGTGAAAGTTTTAAGCATTTTCGTGATTCGGAAAATTCTCCGGTAAAAAATCTAGCTGGAAAGTTCATATATTCTGGGGTTGTTCTTCATATCTTCAAGTGAACTTCATATTGTTCTTGGACTTTAAAATTAAAAGGAAATTAAAAAAAATTGATTAAAATATTGTCACCATACTTGTGTTGGTATGCAAGACATGCTTTAAGTTGATATCGGGTGTTCTCTGTCAGACAAAAGATAAGATTTCATTTGAAAAATCTCACCAACTTTCTCACCAACTCTCTGTTACCTCATCTCGATGAAAGTTCAAGTCGACGAAACCCCTAGAGTTTCGCCAAAAGGAGCTTCGACGAAACATCTAGTGTTTCGTCAAAGATACTTCGACGAAACATCTTGAGTTTTGTGGCAAATGTGTTTGACTAAAAACCATCTTTCGTCATACTTGGTTTTTCGCCAAAGACTTTGAGTTTCGTCGATAAACTTGTCAATTTTTCACAGAGGACTTGTAAAAGTGACTTAACTGTTTCATTTCAAGTGTGTGATCAGGTATTATCTTTCATACATCAATCATGAGTAGTACTAGTCCATGGGATTGGAGTACGGACCCAAGACCGGGTGAAGATCAGACTTCTGCAGCCATTTGGATGAGGAATGTTATGCCACAACGATCTATTAGTGAAAATCAATGGGCATTGGTGATGAACCAAAATCAAAGCATTCAGAATCTGTTGTTAAGTGAGAGTGAAACGGGTAGCAACAACCGCCCGCCAAAGCTGAATCATATGAACGATTATCCGTCTTGGAAAAATCGTTTCCCCACTTATGTTCTAGGGCAAAACACCGAGTTATGGACGTGCTTCATTTCTCCATATAACACAGCTCTTGAAGAAGTAGGATCAAATGCCACAACCTTCATGAATATGCAAGAAGCCGACAAAAAGGCATATGATCTTGAGAAGAAGGCATTTTCTATTCTCACACAAGCACTCCACAAAGACATCTATCATCAATTCGGTTATTGTACTAGCACGAAAGACTTATGGGATGCCTTGGTAGCAAGAGGAGAAGGGAATGCGACTACAAGAAAGACACGGCATGATTTGTTGAAGAAGGAATTTGAATCATTTCAATTCATGGATAACGAAACACTAAATGATATGACAACTCGTTTTTATCATTTAATTAGTGAAATGTATTCTTATGGTGTTCTTGCAACTCAACGGGAAATGGTTGCAGGGTTTGCTGATGCTCTACCACCAAAGTGGAGTTCATTCATCGAACTATTAAAGCATACGGGCACTTTAGATACTGTCAGTATCTATGAATTCGTTCAGAGGTTGGAACACAAGAATGATAAAGAAATCCGGAAAGCTAAACGGATTCCAGTTCCTCAAAATACTGAAATGTATCTCGCTGGTTTTAATCCTGCAGCTAGTTCCAGTTCCAGTTCCAGTCAGCAACTGAAGCTACAAACGGCGTTTATGTCAAATACAAGCTCTTTTCCTTTTCCACAGTCAGCTCCACCTCCGGTTTTCGATCCAAGGGCCTATCTTCCGCCAGAACATGTTATTGCTCAAGCTCACGCTTTTTCAAAACCTCAATTCGATGCGAGTGCCTGGCTACCTAAACCCCAACCTCCACCACAAGTTTTCACTACTCAACCTCAATTTGATCCAAATGCCTACATTCCGACACCATCACAAGCCCAACCACAACCTCAACAAGCCCAACCTCAACAAGCAAATTACAGTAACACCTTTCAACCCCAACACTGTCAGAGTTGATACTTCAAACCTTTCGAAAGTAAGCATAGAAGTGGCTAAGGAATATATGGAACTTATCAATACAATGGTCAGTGCCTACTGCGGATTGGTCGCAGGTCAAATTGGAAACATTAATTTGACCAATGAAGATTATCAGCAGATAGATCGTGATGAAATGGAGTTGATGGATATTAAGTAGGCGTTTGCGAGTGTGCTGTTAGAGGGGTGAAAGATTATATGACTCGAACAGGGAGAAATTATTTGGAAAGTAAAAAGGATACGAAGTACGGTTTCGATAAGGATGCGGTTACATGTTTTAATTGCGGTGAAAAGGGTCACTTCAAACGTTAGTGCACCCGACCGAGCAGACAAGGCAATGAAAATCCTTTGCGTAATCAAACAAGTACTTCCAACATAAATCAAGAGAACCGTGAAAGAAGGATGGTAGCTGTGAACAACACCACCAATCTAACCCAGGCTAGACCTTCAAACACCAACCGAGCATTAGTTGTTTAAGCTGATGAAGGGTGTAACTGGTCTGTACAATTTGGAGATGGTGATCAAGAAGGAGGAGGAACAACATGTTATGCAAAGATCATCAATCACATCAAGCATGTTCACAAAGAAGAGTTTTCTGAAAGTGATGATAGTTCTGGTTATAGCGGTAGTTCGGATGAAGAAAGCTCGAATGCGGGAGGTTATAATTCTGAATCTGATGTGAAGGAAGAGACGAATTCTGATGTTGATTATTTATTAAGCGAAGCTGAGGAGTTAAAGTGTCAGAAATCTATTCTGATCTAGAAGGCTGGTGTCGCATCTAAGGAAATGGAAAAGTTTTTCTCTGAAGATGGATCTTTTTCTTATCAGACTGCCTTTATGGAAAATGTCTCAGCCTCGACGAGTCAGGTAAATTCAGACACTCCTACTCCTAGTGTATGTAATGTGTGTGCAGATTTGAAAGTGGAATCCGAAAAGGTTCATAGTCATAATCAAAGTTTGGTTATTGAGCTGTCTAAATGCAAAGAGGCAAACATGGCTTTAGCTCGAAATGAGAAAGATTTCAAAGATGTAATCGAAACTTTAAAGAAAAGTGTTTCTGAATTAACAAAAACTATTTTTAACAAACAAATTGGTATTAATAACTACATTAATATCATTGAGGAAACAAAGAAAGAGTTAGCCGTGGCCAAATGCGAGCATGATGCAATCAAGCTCAAATTGGAGAGTTATTCTAACTCCCGATATGTGCTTGATCACATCATAGACACTCAACAGCTGAAAGGGAACAAGAAAGGCGTTGGGTATAAGAAGTGTCCGCCCCCTTTGAGACACAAGTATACTCGAATGCCCGATGAAGAGGAAATGCCTCGTTTTGAACCCAGTGTGCCTCTCGATTATGAGGAAGTTACTACAGGATTAGGGTTCAAACCGAACAGTTCCTCGGGTAACTCATCTGAAGGAACAGGAAATTCAACATCAGTGAATCAAAGTCCTCCAACTGTTTAGGATTATGATTCATCTGATGATAAATCAGATGTGAGTGACCAGGATGAATCACTTGATATGACGAAAGGAGTAGAAATTCCAATTGAGAATCATATTCTATGTGATCCTCCTACTCCTGTTGTGCAACCTGTTGCCAAACAAGTTATTAATCCTGTCAAGGAAGTGAAGGAATCTGTGTCTGCCATTCAGAGTAATAATGTTTTGTATACTTTGGTCGGTGATGCTAAAATTTATTTAGATAATGATTTTCCAATTAAAAACGTCAATCCATCTTTGATTGATAAAGTTTTTGAAGATAACACAAGCAAATTTTTGGGAAAGACAATTCCGGGAGTTGTTGTAACTCAATGTGACCCAATTCCAAAAGCTGAAATCAGAAAACAATTTGGAAATCAAAGACAACTGACAAAGCAACAACCTATTGCTTCTAAGGGTAAACAACCAGTTCAACGAGCTCAAAAGCCTAAAGTTTCTCAATCAAAGTTTGAAACAAAAGGAGCTCGTTACCAGAAGAAAAGCAGTGATGTCAAATTTGAAACATCAAAGGGTACTGATAAAATTGAGACTTTTGAAAACAAATCAAACACCGATTCTGTCCAACAAGTCAAAATTTTAAAACGAAATAGTCAAAAAAACTACACCCAACACACAAACGGGTGTGATGAAAAAGCAAGTACCTCAGGTTCTACAGGTTCGACATCTGTTCGTCAATCGGATTCTCCTAAGTTTGTTGAAAGGAGAACTTGTTTTAAGTGTGGGGAGTTTGGACATATCATTAAAAATTGTACAAATACTCCAAAAAAAAATTTGTTGAGAAAGCACCACCTGAAAAGGCTCACCCACAACGTCGTTTTGTTTCACCAAAACATGATAAATGAACTGTTAAAGAACTAGAAACGAAACAACGACATCAAAACGTCAAGAAAATTGAAAAGGCTTTAAAATCTGAAGTCAAATCGGTTTAAAAGGAACCAAGTTCATCACAACCACCATTGAAACCAGAAATTTCAAAATCTTTTCATAAAACTCAAAAATGGTAAACAACATCAAAGTTGGAAACCTAAAACGGGTGAAAGTTTAGGGGGAGCTGCTGTATTTGAAAATCATCAAGAAATCGAGATCACATTTCGTGATGCTCAGGGAAGACCCAAGACCACTAAGGCTTGGGTCCCCAACCTCAACTAATCGTCAAGTGATATGTGCAGGATGTTCCAGGAGGAACTGTTAATAGTCATTGGATTGTTGACAGTGGAGCATCTAGGCACATGACAGGCGACTTACGGCTTCTTTATGATGTGAAAAACATTAGAGGAGGTTATGTCGCATTTGCTGGAGACAAAGGCGGATATATCACTGGAGAGGGAATGATCTCCAATGGTGTTGTGTGTTTCGATAAGATCAATTATGTTCGTCAAATTGATCACAATCTTCTGAGTGTTTCGCAAATCTGCGATAAGAAATTCACCTTGCATTTTGATGATGTCGGTTGTTATGTGCTGAAGCCTAGTTTCAAAATTCCAAAAGAATGGATTCTCATATCGGCTCCAAGAGTTAATGATCTTTATATTCTTGATATGAGCCAAGCGATTACGACCTCTTCACAAGTCACATGTTTTGTCTCGAAAGCCACAGAAAAGGAGTCTATATCTTGGCACAGACGAATGGGGCACATTCACTTGAGGAAGATGAACCATTTGGTGAAAAACAATCTTGTGAATGGTGTGCCTGTGAGAAGTTTTCATCTACAAGATATCTGTGTTTCATGCCAGAAGGGAAAGCAAACGAATAAATCTCACCCGATTAAGAAAGTCAACACTGTTAGCATGCCTCTCGAACGTCTTCATATGGACCTCTTTGGACCTATGAAACACAAGACAACATTTGGGGATGCTTATTGTCTGGTAGTTACTGATGACTACTCTAGATTTTCTTGGGTAGCTTTTATGGCACATAAGAGTGTAACTCCTGAAATCCTCAAGAATCTTCTTACTATGCTGGAAAATTTGTACACATTGAAAGTAAAGAGGATCAGAAGCGACAATGGAACTGAGTTTAAAAACCGTGTAATGGATGAGTTCTGTACTTCCAAGGGCATTCTTCATGAATACAGTTCTCGCTACACTCCACAGCAAAATGGTGTCGCTGAGAGGAATAATCGAACGATAATAGAAACTGCAAGAACGATGTTGGTAGAATCGGAGCTTCCTGTTCAGTTCTGGGGGGAGGCTGTGTCTACTGCTTGCTATACGTTAAACAGAGTTCTCACAGTTAAAAGGCATGACAAAACTTGTTTCGAACTCCTACACAAAAGGAAACTGGACATCTCTCACCTAGAACCTTTTGGCGGTCCATGCACTATGATTGAGCCGGATGGAAAATTTGGCGCCAAACTATCGAGGGCTTCTTCCTTGGATATGCTACTCCAAATTTTTGTGTTTGGAATTTGACAACCAAAAAGATTGAGTTATGGAGTGAAGTAAGGGTTCAAATGTATACTAATCCTGTTAGAGCTCCGGGTGATCCTTGGATGTTCGATTATGATGGACTATTCGACTCCTTTAATCTGCAACGTTTGACAAAACATCTGCAGCTGCTCAAATGCTATTTGATAGTGACAACGCGGCTGGCTCGCCATTGGTTAGACCAATTATTGTTAACCCCCAAGGTTCTAATTCGGTTAACAACACGGTTCAAAATGAGGTATTTGAAGATGCCGCTGATTATAATGAGTCATCGGAAGATGATGAATACCATGATGCGACTGAAGGCACTTCAGCTCCGGTTGATCCTGTTCAAGGTGCTTCTGAAGCAACTCCTCATGAGCAGATTGTAGACACTTCAGAAGGGAATGCATCCACTTCCACATCTATGCCCGGTGTGGAGTTGGTTGTTGATCTTAATCTTAACAATTTGGGTATTAATACTCGTGTTCCTGATTTTCCTGAAACGAGAATTCATGATACTCATCCGCAGCAGAATATTATTGGAGATGTCCATAGTGGTGTGCAGACGCGTAATCAGCTGAGAAACAACCAAAATGCTGGTTTGTATTCAGCCATTAGAGAATCTGGTCTTCAAAATGATTAGTCCTTCACGTGTTATGTTTCACAAGAAGAACCAAAGTCTTGGAAAGAAGCCTTAAAGGATAATTCTTGGGTGGAAGCCATGCAGGATGAACTGCAACAATTTCAAAAGCTGGGTGTTTGGAAGCTTGTTGAAAGGCCTGAAAACTACAAGAAAATTGGCACACGTTGGGTTTTCAAATGCAAAAAGGACGATCGTGGAGTAGTCATTCGAAACAAGGTGAGATTGGTTGTTTAGGGATTTCGTCAGATCGAAGGCATTGACTACAATGAAGTTTATGCACCAGTTGCACGTCTGGAAGCTATTCGGATCTTTCTAGCTTATGCTTCATTTAAAGGATTCAAAGTCTACCAAATGGACGTCAAAAGTGCTTTCTTACACGGTGTGGTTGAAGAAGAGGTGTATGTCGAACAACCTCCGGGTTTTGAAGATCCTATTCATCCGGATCGGGTTTGGTTGCTCAACAAAGCTCTTTATGGTTTACATCAGGCACCGAGAGCTTGGTATGCAACCTTATCTAACTATTTATTGGAGAATGGTTTTCGGCGAGGTCTTATTGATTGCTCGCTCTTCATCAAGGAACAAGATGGAGATCTTCTGTTGGCGCAGGTATACGTTGATGATATAATATTTGGTTCAACTAATGATTCTTTGTGCAGGCAATTCGAGCGTGTTATGCAAGAAAAATTCGAGATGAGCGCAATGGGGGAAATGAATTTCTTCTTGGGCCTACAAGTTCAACAAACAGAGTCTGGGATATTCATCCATCAGACTAAATATGTTTGTGACATCTTGAGCCGGTTCCAGATGTCTGATGCAACGCCCATTGGTACCCCACTTCCGTAGAATCACGAGATTACTCCGGATTTGAAGGGTGAAAGCATTAACTCTTCATACTAATGCGCTATAATCGGATCTCTCATGTATCTCACAGCCTCGAGGCCCGACATCATGTATCCGATGTGCCTGCTCGCAAGATATCAAGCCGACCCAAAGGCCTCACATCTGTCAGCTGTTCAAAGGATTTTTCGCTATTTGAAGGGTTGCCCGGACACCGGTCTCTGGTGGGATGATAGCTTCGACTTGATCGCGTTCAGTGATTTTGATTTTGGTGGCTGCAAAATCGACGGCAAATCAACAACAGCTGGATGTCAATTCTTAGGAAATCGCCTGGTCACGTGGCAGTGCAAGAAGCAAACCTGTGTTGCTACATCAACTTGTGAAGCAGAATACATTGCTGCCTCTAGTTGTTGCTCCCAAGTTCTTTGGATACAACAACAAATGCACGACTACGGTTTTGAATTCCTATCTACTCCTATTTTTGTTGATAACAATGTTGCCTTACAGATCACTAGAAATCCTGTGCAGCATTCCAAGACCTAACACATCGAAATTAAATATCACTTCATACGTGATTGTTTTGACAAAAGATTAATCGATGTTGTTAAAGTTCACACCGATCACCAACGTGCCGACCTGCTCACAAAAGCTTTTGATAAATCACGTTTTGATTATCTACTTTTGGTCAATGGCATTAAGGTGATACCCGAGTAAAACTTCTTTGGCTAATTGTTTTTGTAAATATTTTCTTTAAAAACTCTAAAAATACAAAAAGATTTTCGTTTCCGTAACCTTTTAGCATTTTAGGGGGAGTAAATTCAAAAAAATACAAAAACATTTGAAAAAGTCAAAAATCCAAAAAAAAAAAAATGTCTTTACTTTCTGTCCTTTCATTTGAAAAATTCATAAATTCAAAAAATTAGAAAAGCAAAAACTAAAATAAAAAATTAGAAATCCAAAAATGAGTTTCTTGGATAAAGGAAAATGATGATATTCACTGGTGTAGTCGGTCAACGTGTTCAAAATGTAAAACAAAAATTGAGAAATGATAAGTATCTCTACTAACGATGTATCGGTAGGCTCACAATCAGACTAAAATGTGCAGGATGATACAAACCTAACTGACTTCAAGTCAGGTGGGAACCATTCATTGGCATATGGTCTTAGTACCCAAATTTCATTTGATTGATTGCCGAGGTTCTAAGATATATGGTCTTTATGCTGCTTATCATCTGGGTATCATGGTTGTATCTTTTACCGAAAAATAACGGAGACGAAGTCTAGATCTTCCATGATACTATACATACGTGTACATATTGCATTCGACCTCAATAAGTGATCAACAATCACATGTCCAAACAAATAAGTGATAAAATATCACATTTATCCGGGAGTCAAGTTCGTCTCTTTGCTGTACATTGTACTGACCTGTTCACAAACTTGCTCCTGTGCCCTCATGCATATGAAAATCAAGTTCCTCATCAATAAGTGATTCTATCACATAGGGCTTGTTTTCAATCAATAATAAGTGAGTATCTCACATTCTTTTATACGGTCAAACAGATGATAAACGGTATACTCACCGGTAAGATGAACTCTCGTGCATACCTTGATACGGGAATGTGTCGTGAGTGGATGAACATCGACTTGTAAGTATAATCCTTACCGTAAAATCGTATCTCCTAATTATGATTACATCTGATCAGTTTGAGCTTATGTGGACAACAATACCGATAATCATGGTAGTATACTTATCTAGAGCTTTAAACCGAACAAAAATCATGTTGACTAAGACCGTAAGCTGGTATAATTCCTTTTTCTTGAAACTCGCAAAAAGATTGCATTTGTACAGTCGTTTATTGCTTTTTATAGCTTGTCGATTAGTTTACCGCACTTTAAATTCAGTTTTAGCGTAATTTGTAAAGTTCATTTTTGATTAGCCGAAGTTGTAACTTGGTGTTTTCTGCCGATAGCCTGAAACCTACTTCATAAAATGTCCTTGCATTTGATAAACTCAATCAAAATGAAATCTGTTCAAATAAACAAAATCTTTCAAAAGTGTTTATAGTTTCAAAGACTTAGTGGATTTTTGGGAAAATTGTCGATTAAACACCTTTATGTCGACGAAACTCCTAAATGTCGACGAAAGTCCATGGTCAAAGTCAACTGTTTTTAACCATTGGTCAAACTGTCAAAATTGATTTTGGTCCACGACGAAACTCCTTGTTTCGTCGAGGTCACGACGAAACTCAACTGGCCCTTTTAACTTTCATCATGGGCTAACAGTTCAAGCCCAAACCAAGCCCAAACAAGAGTTTCGTCGAGCCCACACTAAGTTTCGTCGAGGATGAAGTTTTACCGAGGTCATGAGTATAAAAGGGGTCCAATCAGTAGATCACTTTTTCAAACCATCTCACTGTTTATCTTCTCCTACACTCCAACCCCATACCCTTCTTCACTGACTCTTAATCCCATTATTCTCTCTATTTTTTCATCAAAACCAAGGTATTCAAATGCTCGTTCAAGTTATTCGAACCATTAGGAACCATTGTTTTGTTTGAAATTTGTTGATAAACCCTCGGAGACCCTGTTTACTTGATGTCTTCATGATCTAAACTTGTGTTTGTCTTGGTTTCTCATAAAAACAGATAGATATAGGGTTTATATGTTGATGTGTACATTGATTTGGTTTGGGTTTCGGATAACAAAAACAGGGGATGGGTTTTTGTTAGGATGTTTAACTGTGTTAGGTTTTCACCGGTCAAAATAGATTTGGTTTTGAATCTGGGTGTTTTTCCTACTTGCTTGGGTTAACAAAGTGTCAAATGTTGGTGTTTGTGATTTGATCGTTGGTTAACAGTCAAACGACGAAAATCCCTTAATTTTTGAAAACCCCCAATTTCGACGAAACCCTGAACTGTCTGCTTGACGAAACCCCCTGTGACGATGAAACTTGAGTTTCTTCAATCTATTGCCGACGAAACCCCTTGGACGACGAAACCTAAGTTTCTCCAAAATGTTGACGCCCAAACCCCTGTGACGAAACCACTTTAAAATGAAACGACTTTCGTCGAAAGCCGGTCGACGAAACTCCACTGGTCAACGGTCAACTCTGACCTTGTTTGACCAAGGGAGTTTCACCGTGAAGAAGCGAGTTTCGTCGTTGTGATGAAGTTTCGTCGTCCAGGACTTAGAAAAATTTCAAGTTTGGTGCCCTTTTCACAGTATAAGTGTATTTGAATGATAAATGTCCAATTCACACTTGAACTTGTATTGACATATGTCTAATGCTAATATTGTGACATTTAAACTTATTGTGGATGTTTACACATACAGATGGCACCAAAACAGCAGAAATGTAAGCCCGCGACAAAGAAAGAAAACAAAACAGAGGAAGAAGTGATGTCCGAGAAGCGTCACAACATGATTGCCTATCTAGATCCGGAAGGAAAGATCAGTGAATTGAAAGAAATCACGCAGTGGATTAGGGAGTCGCGGATAAACAAAGCTGTCACCTTTTCAACTCCTGTTTACAAGTCGCTCGTTAAAGCTTTCTGGAATTCTGCAAGCGTTGTGCAAGTTGATGGAACTGAAGTTATTCAAGGGCAAGTGAATGATCTGAACGTGATTGTCTCACCAGAAATCTTAAACATTGTTTTAGAGCTGCAAGATGATCCGAATGCTCCATCCTCTATTCCAATCATGTGTATTCGTGGCTGTTTATTATGGATGAAGTGTATTGGCGACATCTTCAGTACTCAAATTAACAAGGGAGATTTGCCGTTGCGTTACAAGTTCCTTTTGCACGTTCTTATTCAGTGTATCAGCAATAGACGTGCAGGATAGATATGGCAAACAATGATCTTGTTGGTCTCATGGTGGCATTGGTGCTGAACAAACCGTTTAGCATCTCAAAGTATATCTTTGCCAACATGAAGGAGAACATGACGAGAACTGGTAGTCAAACATCTGGGAATAAATTCTGGATGTATCCCCGTTTTCTACAGATGATCATGAATGTTCAGCATCCCGGTCTTCCAAAAGCCGACAACGACATCCTGAATATAGAAACTATGATCAAGAATTCATTAAAGATATTCAAGGGGCTTGCAATAAAGCGATACAAAGAAAGCAAGCCGCCTAGGAAGTTAATCAGTGCTCTTGGTAAACCAGACTACATCGCTCCAGCGGACGACAAATGGCGTCACAATGACAGCCAATCTGATGATGAAGAGCCGGAGTTAAAGAAAAAGATGATAGAAAAGTTTGGACCAGAGGATTCTGATTCTTCTGACAGCGACAGTGATGACAATGGTGGTGATGGTGGTGATAGTGGTGATACAGGTGCCGTTGGTGCATCTGGTGCTGGTGCAGCTGGTGGTACATCAGCTGGTGATGAAGAAGAGGATTCGGAGTCGGATGATAATCCACTTGAGCCTGGGTACGAAGTTTGTTTCGATGAACGTGGTGTGAAAAGGATCAGGAGGATTAGACAAGAAGATGAACCTGAATACGCTCCTTCGGATACCGAAGCGGAACGTTTAAAGAAAAAGAAAACTGCTGCCCATCGAAAGAAAAAGGAAAGAAAATACATGGGTAATTCATCTTCGCAGCCATCCGTTCCATAGTAGGAGCCTGTTCAAGAGGCCGAAATGAATCCGGAGTTTGGGTTAACTGCCGAAGAAGCTGATGCTTTTGTATCCTCTACTCCGAGATCTTCAGAACCAACTCCTGTAGTGACTTCAGCTGCTGAAACTCCTACAGTGACTCCTCAAGCACCGACACGCTTTATTGCATCGACCATTCGTGCAACTACTTCGCAGCCAATCGCAAAGCGCAGACAGACTATATTCTCTCAGATGCAGCCAGATGAAAAGGTAGACTTCCTATTCTCTCAACTGCAAGCTGCTGCAGGTCAAATCAATCGACAATCGGACGTGATCAATCTTACAAGAGGTGACATGATTAAGCAACAGTTGGAGATAAACACGTTGAAGTCCACTGTTGGGCGTCAACAAGCCGAGATCACACGCCAACAAGCAGAGATTGATCAACTGAAGGCAGAGAATGAACGATTGAAAGCTGCTGATAATGAAAGGGAACGTCAGTTGCAACATATGCGAGCCACAGATAATGCGCATGGTATTGAAATGAATCGTTTGAAAGAAAGTAGCTCTGCTGTTCAAAGATTGGCCGAAGCTCTAAGAGCAAAGCATGACGATATGAGAGAGTGGTACAATTCTCGCAATACCATTATAACGGATGGGGTTAAAAGGATCAATGATGGTTTCGAGGCTGTAAGAAAGTGCGTCAATGTTTTGTGGGGCGATCGTTGCAAGCAACAAGAAGCGTTGAAGAAAAAGGATGATGATCCTGAGGATCAGGGGAACCCTGACCCTTCTGCCATATCTCAGCAGCCACCAGCCACTGCATCTATTGAAATCATTGTCGTTCAGCCTTCACAGCTTGAATCGGCACAAGGAACATCTGGTGGATCCGTTGAAGAGACACAACAGCCTGAAAGCAGTTCTTACATCGAAAGCTCGTTGCCTGGTACTTCTTCTGTCCCTAGCACTGCTGATCTTGCTTTGCAGGTTATACATCCAGTTACTGGTGAAATTCTAGAAGAAGGAGAGATTATCTCGGATCTATCACATGAGCAGTTGTTAGCCTTGAATGCGATGAAAGAAGTTGATGATGCTGAGATTGATAAAATGTCGCTTGAACCCGAGACTGTTGATACAGAGAACATTGACGAGATAGTGTTTGAAGGCGAAACCAACAAATCAACTTATATTCGTGCCGACGGAATGGAGTTTGATCCATTTGATGAAGAATGGATGAAAGAGAATCAGGAAGAAATTGATGAACAATTGAAGAATCGTACGTCTTCTGATAATCCGACTGATTCATTTCAAGAATGGAGAAAACGTTTCTTGTCAAAGGTTGAGAAGCCTACACCGCCGGAAGCACATGTTGATTTTCTACAGTTCGAGAAAGTTAAGCCGCATGGAAAAATCCCGAGCTGGATGTTCGTGAAGGAAATCCATTGTGTTACAATCAAGCATGAATATGGTTTCCAGTACTTCAGTTCGCTACTGAGCATATTGCCCATATCTTTTTACGACGTTGCAGCTTTGACGAAGCTTGAGCTTGTTAATCGTTCAAACTTCGAAGCAGCTACTTTGTTTGCACGCAAAATAAAGTTTAACAAAAGGACCGGCTGGAAGGATGCGTTGTACAAGCCTCAATTCCCCATTTATCAGCAAATCAAGTTCACTCTGGATCCAGCAACCAACACTGGCAGATACACGCTTTTTTATGAGCCAGCGAAGGTTTTGGATAAGATACCGTTGATGCCGATGAAGCAAAATTTCTTGGAAGAAATGAGGCTATGGTGCTACGATACGGATACTCACGAGGCGGTGATTGTGTTTAATGGAGATCGTGAGAACTTTCGGATGTTGGATCCGATGTGGATTGTTAATATGTCGGCGAGCGACATAAACAAGCTATTTCGGCATGATATCTTTTACGAAGACTAGGACGCACATCAAGCACTTAAATTCCAACGCGTCGCTTGTTACTGCTTTTACCAAGGAATTCATGCTGGAAGCACCTGGACGCTTAAACAGTGAAGATTGAAGACCGAAGACCAAGTAACAGACAAGGGGGAGTTTGTTGGTGCATTATTTTTTTGTCTGTAACTTGTTCTAGTTTAACGTTGTAATTTACGGTCTTTTGTATTATCGAGTCTGTATTCACCATCGACCTTAGTGAGATATCCTCCTATCTTTCTATGTGTCCGACAAGTTTGTCTCGTCTGATATGTAATGATAAATGACAATGCATGTTGCATATTTGGGTTCTATGTTTGTTTGTGTGTTTATAAGATCTGCTGCAAACTGTCTAACAGTTTGTAGCCAAACATCTTTTGCAGTCCTCGATGAAACTCCAAGTTTCGTCGAGATCATACATGACGAAACTCCCTTGGGTGATAAATCCCAAGTTTCGCCATGAACAGTGACGAAACTCCTTATGTTTCGTCGACTGTGAAGTTTCGTCAGGCCCACTTTAATGTTTCGTCAACATTGGGCCTGGGCTGCCTATATAAACACATCATAGTTTCACACTGAAACTTTGAGAGCATACCGTCTGAGAGTTTTACTTCAAACATTGTGTGTATCTGTTTGAACCTTGTTCTCATCTAATCAATTGACTGTGATTCATTGGTTATTTTGTGTTGTTATCATTTTCTGTGTTTGGTTTGGCATCATCACGAGAATTCCGCACTTGTGACCGTGTTTGTGATAAACAAGTGATTTGGTTTCGTTAATCGATCCTCCGAGATTCGGGACCTACAACGTGCTTCTGTGTTTATGTGCTTCTGAGTTTATGTGAATTTGTGTTTATGTGCCTATATGTTTAAGAGTTACGTGAACGTGTTCCTGAGCTTTATGGTAAATCGCTAGACTACACTAGGAATACTCGAAATTATGTTGAGTCCTATGACGATGTCTGTTGCAGACAATGTTGGCATCTGGACCCCGCTACTCTCGACATGCTAGCCGAGAACAGAGAGACAAACGCCTTGCGGCACTCGTCGCTGATTCGGTAGCAAAAGTCGTTCCGCAGATTTTCAGCGAGATAAATGAGAATGCTAGCAAAACTTCTGAGGAGTCAAGGACTGAAACTCCTAAGGCTGTCTTTAGCTTCAAGCAGTTTAAAGCGTGCGGACCGAAAGAATTCACTGGCGAAGATGGTCCTACGGCCTTATTTCAATGGTTTGATTCGATCGAGGTCACCCTGCGCCAGAGTGGCTGTCCCAATGATCTTCGCACTCTCAACGCGACCGGTGTCTTCTAGTCCCGAGCCTTATACTGGTGGACGGCCGAGAGGAACAAACGCAGAAATGACGCAGCTTATGGTTTGTCGTGGGATGAGTTGACGTACGTCATGCTCGAAGAGTTCTGCCCTCCCCACGAGCGCCAAAAGTTGGAGGACGAATTCTGGCACATCAAGCAGAAGGATGGTGAAAACGCTGCTTTAACTGCTCGCTTCAAGCAGCTTAGTATAATCTGTCCTGATCAAGTCAAGACTCCTGAGATAGCAATCAAGAAGTATATCCGAGCTCTGCCGGATTGTGTCGCAGATTTTGTGCAGGCTGCCAAAACCACAACAATTGAAGAGACTTATCTGCTTGCCGCTGAGATCAACGACAAACGGGTCAAGGCTGGCTTCTGGGATAAAGTCACCAAGAATCTGCATCAAGCTACCACCGCACCAACCGCTGAAATCGCCGCCACTCCTTAGTCTTCAAAGGCCTCTCGTCGCAAGAGGAAGAACAACAGCAACTCTAGCAACAAGAACTGTGCGATCACTACTGCATCAATTCAAGCTGTACCAGCTCAACAGCAACAGCGTCAAGTAGCGGCGCCTGTGGCAAATGCACAGCTTGCTAAGCGTGCTTATACTGGGCCACACCCGCTTTGCCCTACTTGCACCTACCACCACCCGACTACTATCGCTTGCCGTTTCTGTGCAAACTGCAACATGTACAGCCACTTCACCACCAACTGCCGTGCTCGTCAAGCTCAAGCTCCAGCTCCAGCTACTGCTCATCAAGCTCTACTTCCTGTTCCTCAAGGCCAACAAGCGGCTCAGGCACCCGCGATCAATGCTAGAGTCTGCTTTGCGTGTGGTGATCCCATCCACTTCGCAAACATGTGCCCCAATTGGGTTGTGAAGCAAGAGACACAACAGCAGCAGCCTCAGCAACAACAACAGCAGTAACAACAGCAACAAGCAGCACGCGCTCGAACTTTCAACATTAATGTGCGCCAAGCCCAAGCTGACAACAACGTGGTCAATGGTACGTTCCTTGTGAATGGTATTTATGCTTCGTGTTTGTTTGATACTGGAGCCGATAACTGTTTTGTATCGTTTGAGTTCGAAAAGCTACTAGATCGTAACCGCGCCCATCTCCCCTCGACGTTCGATGTTGAAATCGCCACCGGAAGAACTGTCGTTGTCAACTCTGTTCTTCGTTATTGTAGTCTGGAGCTCAACAATCACATCTTTCCTATCGACCTTATTCCGATGCAACTCGGTAGTTTTGATGTCATAGTAGGCATGGACTTTCTTCGCGAGAACCATGCTGCAGTTGTGTGCTTCGACAAGATGATTCGATTCTCGCTCGCTAATGGAGATCAGTTATGTGTTTATGGAGAAGTCGCTTCGAAGAAATTGCAACTTATGTCATGTACCCAAGCTAGTAAGTATCTCCGCAAGGAATACAGAGCTTTCTTGGCCAACATTGTAGTAGCGGAGGAGGAAAAGAAAAGAAAGACAGAAGTGAAAGACGTTCCTGTAGTCTGTGAATTCCCTACCGTTTTTCTTGAAGATCTTCCAGGACTCCCTCCGAGTCGTGATATCGACTTTCGCATCGATGTCACACCCCAATAATTCCACGTATTACCGGTGGGCCCGGTGGGGAGTATCGTGATGTAGTTGATATCATCATAGTCAAACAACACAATATTTAAATGCACAGCGGAAGCAAAAGATAGATTTATTTCAACCGAACAAAATGTAATATTAAGTATCACAATACAGTTGAAACAGATCCACAGGCGGATCAAAATAAAGAGGAAACTTGTTCAACAGACTTTAAAGGCATCTAAAGCTTGCGAGACTTGGGTAATGACGCCTGGAGTAGCCAGCCTATTTCGTCTAGTACCTGCACTTAGCCTTTTTGGAAAATACGTCAGTTTACACTGGTAAATACAACTTAACTGACTCATTTTAAAAAGAGTTTAAAAATTAGTTTGAATGCACTTCGGCAAAAATATTTTTATAACTTGGGATAATTATTTAAAATAATCTTGTATACAGTTTTACTCATTTGTCGTCCGTTAGGGCCGGTTTGTAGGGCCGGACTTAAGTTAACTGACACACCACAGGTATAATGCCCACAAGGTTGATTCCTTTAAGTGGGATACCAGTTTTTACATAATGCATCTGTCAGGTGTACGCCTACACCCCGTGCTTAGGTCGTGGCCATTTCATGAATGATGCCAAGGATATCCGGGACATGGTCATTTAACCCCCAAAAGCCATACACCAAATAATACATATTAAACAGGTTATGTAAATACATCAATCACAATACGATTTAAATGACTAGATACACCCGACCAAGCGGTACTTTTATAGTACCGTATCCCAAGCCCGTATAGGGAAAATAAGTTAAGAGTATTTACCTGAGCAAATTTATACAATTTATCCCAGCCGTATACCACCAAGAAAGTACAAATAGCTTTTACTGGGCTCCTAAATATGGAATGAATGTTTTTTAATAACTTATAAGATTCCTAACGTGTCTTTAATTAAGCCTAAGCTTAGACCGGTTAGTTTTCAAAAGGAAGACACGGTTCAAACGCATGATAAAGCGAAGACCGGTTTAGAATGTGGTTTTGACCCGACAAGCTTGTGTGCTTGTTTAATATGGGTAACTTAAACACATTCTGAATTTTGAGACAAAAACGATATGGTTTGACCCGTTTCGGCTAATATATGCAAACTAGTTACATACGCCGATCCGAACGCGAAAAGTGCGTAACGAGTAACCAAATGAGTCATATACAAGTTTCCTAAGTTAATATGCCCTAAATATGTTGTGATATCAGTAGGATACCTCCCATTATGCCCAAAACGAGTTTAAGACCAATTTATGCCCCGTAGGGGTATTCTGGTCATTTTAAAGGTTATAAGAGAGTTTAAATATCATTCTGAGTTACAGGTCTGATTAAATCAGTAATTATACTTAATTTAATAAGTCATATCAGTAGGGTATCATATATATGTGAAATTTATTAATTATAACCATACTATGCACCGAGGGGCATTTTGGTAATTCCACATAGGCTTAAAAAGGGCAAAACAGAGAATCTGAGTTTAAAACTTTTGCTTACTGTTAAAATATAGAAATTTACTAAAAATATCAGTAGGCATCAACCCTTATATATTTAAACTAGTTTCGATACATACTATGCGTTAAAAACGCTCAAAAAGGCGATTTGGAGCCATTTCCGGGTTTGTATAGAAAGCTGATATTTTTTATTATTCCAGAAGGCTCAAAATATTTTATTTATCATATTAGATCAGTAGAAAAAGGTTTGGGGTCAAAAGGATTTGTAAAACTCATTTTATAGCCCAAAAGGGCAAAACCGGCAATTACGAATCAAGCCTAGAACCCTATGTTATGCTCAGCCTAAAAATAAATAAAAATCTTTAAAAATCCCAAAATATTATTTTATATCAGTAGGTAGAAAGTTTGGTATCAAAAATTGGGTTTAGATATGATATACGCTAATTACGTCGTTTAATTAATAAAAGGCTTTCTAATTACGCTATTGTGCATAACTCCTAATCTAGACCTCAAACTGTTGTCAAATTTTAGGGACAAGTTTATAAATCAGTAATAAAGATTATTGTTCTCTCATTTTTTCAAAATTCTCATTTTAGGGTCAAAAGGGCATAACGGTCAACATTTAGGCATTTAACGGAAACAAGCATGAACTAGGATTTCTATGGAACCAAGTTGTATAACCTCGGAGGGTTATACTAACCTATAACCGGGTCCTAATGGAATCCTAAGGCATATCTAAACTAAGCAAAATCGGGTCAAAACTGAAAGTCAAAGCAAAAGTCAACTTTTGCGACTTTCGGTTCCGAACCGAGCCTATACTTAGAATTGTCGGGTTGAATCATGCTTAGACATGTTCAACTAATATTTACCAATTTATTAAAGAGAGAAAACTGATTTTATGGTTTTTATATTAATAGTTATGTATTTTATTTAAAACTAACCCATTTGACTTTTATGTGACCCGACAATTAAACTAAGTAAACGTGGCAATTAGGAGGTGCCCTTTTGAGGGTTAAACACCTACCTAATTACGGTCACGTAGCCATGTTCGACGCGAACAATGGCTCAACCGTTTAAAAGTCAAAGCGTTTATTGAAAACGCTTGACTTTTCGGCTATAAACGATAAATGGCTTAAACTAAGCACGAAAGAATACTTACAAGAGTCCAAAGGACTGAAAGAGGTTCTCAAGAAGCTCAAGACCCTCAAAGAATTCAGAGAAATCAGAAAGGAATGAATGGTGCAAGTGAAACCCAAAATCAAAGGGGGGTATTTATAGGATTTTGAGAACCATTAGGATCGTTTCTCGTAAACCGTGATTCAATCTCAGCCGTACACCTAGAGCCCACTGATTTACTAAACCATGGGAGCCCATAGATTGCCTAGAAAACCATTTGCAACACTCACAAACAGCTGGAACAGCTGGAAACAGCTGAAAACAACATTCTGCTGTCTGGTGGTGCTTTACGGACCGTAAGAGGTCCTGCATATGGTGCGTAAGGACCAGGTCTGATCAGCACAACTTTCATTTGTTCATAGTTTTGGCCCCTGCACCTCCAAATGTCATTTCTGACACATCTAAGGCCCGTTAACCTCATTTCAAGGCTCTAACATGTTGCCTAAATATAGGGGACATGAAACATGCTCAAAAACATGTCGGATGTCGGTTCGTTTGGCCGTACGGTCACGTTGTTCGTCTAATTACGACGAAACACGGACGGACGCGAAAAACGATCCAAACTACGCAACGAATGGAATTTTATCAATCCAAACACTAAAATAAAATATTTTAGTGCTTAAATAAATTTTTGGGTGTCCGGATATATTCAGAATGCAAGATATGCGCGAAAATGCAAACTTGTGCACTTTTTGACACTTTTAGTCCCTGCATGACTTAAAAGTTTATTTTTGCGCACCCAACACCTCCAAGCCTATATCTAAGCTATATAAATAATAAATAGGGTATTTTTAACTCATGGCCATATTCCGGAAGGTCCGATATCCTACGAATTGACATACTTTTGCAGTTTGACGCAATTAGTCCCTTAAGTGCGCAAAGTAGCGCGAAATGCCATTTAATGATATCCAAGCCTTCCATGACCCATATTGATCATTCCCAAGCATATAATTAAATATTACTAAGCTCTCGTTCGCTTAATGTAACATCCCTATTTTTATATAAGAGTTATAGGTTTGGTTAAATTTATTAACCACTAGTAACTAGTTTATTTTTAATATAAATATTCAACCCAAATAGTTTTAAAACCCTATTTTTATAGTTGGTTGAAACATTATATTAATTAATTGGCCTATATATGAGTGACCTTTATATTTAAAATAAAAAGTTTATAACTTATATTATTAGATGAGTAGATTACGGGTAAGTTGAATGTTAGAAATATAAATTACCTAGAAAAGCCTAGTGACCGTCTAAATATTAAATTATAAAAACACATTGTATTTTGAACCAACTCCATTTTTAATGAAACTTAGACCCAAATGTAGACAAAAATATTCTCGTTCTAAAAACATATTTATTATTTTATAAAACGTTTGTAGGATCGAATTCCGACCTAAACGAGTCGCGTAGAAGAGTTTTTCACCGAAACAAGTGGCGGAAACAAATGTAACGATGTAATTCAGCACGTATACACTTATAACTGTCGATTTTATTGATCTTGAAGACGTGTACAACCTGTCGACGCTTCGGCAGCACTTCGTGGCTCACCGGAAGACAATCACCTAGAACTATGTGTGAGATTCGCTCATGTCACCTATATATAGACATGGCTGGTTCGCTCCAACATACATGTCATATAAGCGAACCTAAACAACTGACGTATAAGCGAACCTCAACTTGACAAATGAGCGAACCTCAACTTGACATATGTTGACCAAAATCTAATTTAACAATCTAAATCTTTTGTCTTCTAGTGCAAATCATGCAAACAGATTGTTATCTTCACGTAGAGTATGTTGTTGATGATGTATGCCCTAGTCACTTGGATGATGTCATCATTAAGAATGATGACATCATTCTGGTTCCGAACTGCAACGAACCCAAGACTCGATGTAAGACGAAGACGACAGATGTGTGCACCAACAACGTTATATTTTAAAAGTTATACACGCCAAATAAGTAAATCAGGTAAATTAATTATACAATAAAACTTCATTTACAAATCATTGTTGAAATTGTCTATATATGCTAAAAAGAAATCGAAAATCAACATATATAAAATAATTAAAAATTTCAACATTTGCATTCAATTAAATGGTGTACGTGTGAAGATAAGAACACACAATTGACATAGTGTGATATGTGGCCTACATTAAAAAGAACTATGAGAATGAGGTGGAATGAATGGATACGTGTCTGTATACTAAAATTATGAATGAAATAATAAAAATTGAAAACACATCATACAGGGATCGATTTTCTTATATAAATAGAATGCTATTCTACACTTTTACTTTGTTTCTTTCTTTCTACCTAGCTTTTGTTTCTCTCTAAAACTTTATATAATTGTTTATTTTTATTAATAATAATAATAAAACACTGTCTCGTTTTAAGTGTTTTAACTCCCGATCACCGCTACCCGATCCGATTGATCTGAGCTCATAACACATGTCAAGGCCCTGCCCGACTAAGTTATTGGGGTTCTGTCTCGTGACATAGGGACAAGGTTGAATTAGGGGTACTATGCTTACCACGAGTGCACTATATATTTTTAAATAGCTCAGAAGTTATACCCAAAATTTATACCAGGAGGCTTTCTAATTGAACCCTAAAGTTACAAAGTGAGTCCATTTTCTTTTCTCACTATTTTATTCCCCTTTTCTTTGTAATATAATTATATTCAAAAATGTCCCAAACCATAACAACTCTCACCAAAACTATTATATATTATTATTATTATTATTATTATTTATATTTTGTCTAAAAAGAAACCCTAATTGAGACACCCAAGTAATCCTACACAATTCCTAAAATTTTCAGAACAATCCGAATTAGGATCAGGACCCCTAAAACTCAGGGGGGGTTTTCCCTATTGACGATTATCCATATATTTTGCTGTCAAAATCAAATTTCTACGAAACGTCGACTCAGCAGGCCTAAGCTGGTGACCAAGCATGCCTACCCTACTTTGGCATTCCCCGCGACACGCGACAGGTGCGGGAGACTCTGTCGCGACACGCGGGAGGTACCAATTGAGGGTATAAATACAGGGGTTTGGGGTTTGAACAGTTCACTTGTTTCGACGTCAAAATTCAATTCAGGCACCGAGATATAGTCCGATTACTACAAAACACACACTAGCTCGAATTCTGCTACGATACCGGGTATTAACTCGATCGCTATTACGATTCATTTTCCGATCGATCAATGTACTCAATGGATGTTTAAGTGCTGCCCACATTAGGGTGATGCTTTGTCATTAGTCGTTAATTCGATGGATGTTTAAGCATAGCACTTTGTCATTCGTTGTGAGGGTTGATCTCGTGAGTTATCGTAAATGCTGTATTAAGTTATCTACCTAGTTCGTGTGCACTAGGTTACAAAGGCTAAATCGATAGGCTAAGCTCTGTCTGTATATATCTGCAATATATCAAGGAGACTAAACTTTGGCCATATGAATCTGCATGATTATAATGTGAGTCATTCTCTTTTTATCAAATTTGTTTACAAAAGCATGTTTATTTCAAAGTTATAATTACAGTGATTAAGTTTATGTAATCACCAAATTACAGCCGGTATGTGGGGTTTTGTATACATTACTTGATAATCTTCACCATTGGGGCAGCCAAGGGGTGATATGACCATAATCACATACACCATTGGACGAATGGGCCAATGGGTCGAGTGATAAAGTACTGTTGGTAGTTGGTTGATATCAGAAACATTGTAATCTTCCTTAATACTGTAAATTATAATAAATGTGTCGTTTTAATAAATAGAATGATTCACCAGTATTTTCTGCTGACAAAACCTTTTTAAAACGCGTTTCAGGTAATTACAGTATATTAGAGTAGGAGATGGATACGACACTGAAAGGCTTCAAGAAGTGACTTATTTTATTAATTAAATCAAATTAAGAAATATTGTTTCATGTAATCAAATTTATCTTTATTAAAGCTACCATTGTAAAATATGGGTTTATTCCATCTATTTAAATAAAAACCGGTGTTTTCTAAACTCTGATATTTTTCCTAACTCACGGTCCTGATGAAATTTTCGCTGCAACATTTTTCAAAATAATCACCGGTACCACGGGCTGTTCGCGACTCCCGATTCCGTCCAGGGTGGGTCGGGGGCCGTGACAGAAGGTGGTATCAGAGCCACTGCTTTAAGCCAATAAGTGTTGTGATAATAATACCTAAGCTTGTATAAAAGAGTTAGGAGATAGCTATTAACTGGTAGCACACATGATAGCATTTAGACTTGAACTTAAGAAAAGATGCCTTAGTATAAGCTTCGAGGTAAGCTAAATACTTGTGCAAATAAAATAAGATGGGTTTTGATATACCATAAGAATGGTAATTAGAATATTGCACGATATGATAAATAAGCAAGAATTAATAGTAATTATTGTTTATTGATATTACTTGGTCTAAGAATAAGATATGTTACGGGAATACAAATTTCCTTAATTCTAGATAAAAGCCTAATAAAAGAAGCACCTTTAAAAATACTAATTATGGGAAATTTTCTCCGGCAAGACTGGGTATGGTGTAGCAGACTCTCCAGTTTGTCCAGATATACTGAGGTTACCTCTCCGGCGCGAACCGGATAAGACAGGGTATGTAATATGTCAAACGAGTGACAAGATTTCCCTAAATAGTTGATGCGTGTGAAGTGTCGTATATTTTAGGTGTATATTTTAAGCCCTTTTTAACACTTATTTTAGCCAAGTTTTAAATTTATAAAACACGATATTTCACTAACACTAAACACACATATGGGCAAGTGCACCCATCGTTGAGTGTAGTATAGCGTTGGTAAGATACCGAGGTCGTCCAAGGACACAAGAGCTTTTAATACCGGTTTATCCTCAACGTCTAACCAAAATAAAAGTTTAGAAAAATGTTTTAAACTAAGAAAAATAAAAACTAACTAAAATGCTGAAAATAAAAATAAAATAAAAACAGATAGACAAGATGAATCACTTGGTTCCGACTCGTATCTAGTATAACCTTTGATTATTTCCGCACTTTTGCACATAATTAAGAGATTATCTTAGTTATTGTAGTAGGCCCCTCTTTTGAAGGTGACGTTACCCTCACCCCAGTAGTTTGAGTCAGCAGGGATACAATCCTAAAGGGGTGGATTATTGGAAGATAATGAATTAAGTTATTAATGCAGTATTGTGGTAGGCCCCGCTTTTGGCGGTGACGTTACCCTCGACTAAGTAGTCTGAGTCAGCAGGGATACAGTCCTAAATAGCCGGGTTATAGTATTAATAGTAGTTAACTTATGAGGGGATCAAAGAGTTTGGACCCCCGCCATCCAATACCGTGAAGTATTGAAGGAGGTCCTACTAAATTTGACCCAGGTCCATTGCAGGACCTCTAAACGCTGAACAATGGCAAGACCTTTACCAAACCGTTCCCTTAACCCCCTACCAGGTAGCCAACATACCTCCATATAGACCGTGGAGATATGAATGGTGAAAATCCTTTATTTTATATAGACAGTAAAATAATGCCAAGACACCACGGACAAACGATAAGGAAAGATCACCTTCAACATAAGTAACTAGTTATTAAAGTCATTAATACAAAACCAAATAAAAAGTGCAAAAGATTAGAAATAAAAAGTATTATACTAGACACTTTGTCTTCACCAAGTGATGTAAGAGACTTAGGCAAACATGGCCTTGATTGTCAAGAACTCTTACGATCAATCTTGGATCCCGAGACGACTCACACACTCTATGATGGACAATGGATGATGGTGGTGGATGATGGTGTTGTGATGGTGGTGGGTGGTGGATGAAGTGTGAGAGAGGTGGTGTGCCAAGGGATGAGATGAAATGAATCCAAGCACTCCTATTTATAGGCTGAACAGAGAGCTGGACACGGCCCCGTGTCCGATGGACACGGCCCCGTGCCCGTCTGACACTCTCTCTCCTCATTAATTGTAATTCGCAATTACAATAAATGCGCCTGCTGTACTTTCGACACGCCCCCGTGTCCGCTGAGCACGGCCCGTGGTGGGCAATAGAAGCTTCTATAGGTTTGTCTTTTCTGCTGCTTCTTGGGCACAGCCCCGTGCTGGCTGAGCACGGGGCGTGTTCAGCCTTCTGTTTTCTCTATTTTGCTTTGGAAGGTGCCGTTGAGGGTTCGGGCAATCCACTAATGTTCCTTTTCTTGTATTTATGTTGGATTTAGCTGTCTTTTTGCTTCTTTTGCGTTTTTGAGCTCATTTAATCCTGAAAATACAAAAGGAAGACAAAAACACTCTTTTTCCAATATTAGTACTAAAAAAGGGTTAGTTTTATGCCTCATTTGATGTAATTTATATGTTGCATTTTACACACATCAAATACCCCCACACTTGAACTTTTGCTTGTCCTCAAGCAAAACTCTTTAATATTTGGCTTACACTCCCAAATGGAATAGGTAGAAGAGAAGGTTTTGGGCTTGTCATAGAGTGTCGGGATTTCCAAGATCTTTTTGGGGTTTTATTTTTATTTATTTACACTCCTATTCGTAATGATTTATTTAGAACTGTTCATAAAAGAAATTACTTAATTAGGCATAACATAATTTTTTAAAATTCTATTTATATACAAGTTCACATACCTCGCGGGGAAATCACTCACACTCGGCCGAAGGTGTATTTTTAGTGAATCACTCGAGAGCGGCACGAAACTTATTCCTACCATAGGCTTGCCAAGAAATCAATCCTCCTCCTTTTTAACTTTTATACCTTTGTAGATATCAAGAGGACTTTGTGGGTTAAGGGTTGGCTAGGGTTAAAGGTAGGTGGTTGGGTTAGTGGTTAGTAGAAAAAGGGCTAAAAAGCGTAACAAGTGTCAGTTTTCGTATTTTTGCAACTTTTTATTTTTGATGAAGCTTTTATTCAAACAAAGTTATTTTTGATTACTTTGTTTGTTTATTTTCTTTTTGCTTCAATTTTTTTTTTTTTTTTTCACGAAGAACCGAACTTGTTACTAAAATAAAGGGTTAAAAATGAAAAAGGTTTTGGTGGGTGAAAGGGTTTTTGTTTTGGGTGATGAAACGAAAAGGTTTAGGCTCAAAGGGGCTAACTAGGGGGATTTTTGGGTATGTGGTAAAAGAAAAAGAAAAATAATGGTGTAGAAAAAAAAATTGTTAGTCCTAATGCCTCCATCATTTACTTACTCGGGTTTAAGTTGATAAGGACCGGGAATGTATTGTTATGGCAAGTTCTAGAGTCGTAAGAACCAAGCGGCTATTCACACAAGAAACGAAAAATGAGCATTTAGTCAAATGATATGGAATTGTGTGCTCAATAAAGGCTCAAAACTCACTTTTGTGGGAATGGGTTTTTATGTGATCAAGTATATATAATCAAATTTTAAATAAGTTTGTCATGCCTTTTCATAATTTTCTTATGTTGGTTCTTTTTATCACTACGCTATCGGTTGTAAATTTGTAAAAATATAACCTTTTTTGAGAGCTTGAATTTCCCGAGTTAAACCTAGACAAGTAAAAAATGAAATTTTTGAAAAAAATTGGGGTGATTAGCGGTTCCAATAGAGTTTTGTGTAAGGCTTGTATTTAGGACTTGCAAAATTCAAGGTTTTAGCATCCCCCCCACACTTAAATTACACATTGTCCTCAATATGTCCCAAAAATAATTTTTTAGGTTGATTAGATGTGTAAAATAGTGTTTAAAAAGCAAAATTTTGTGTTACTGGGCACTGAACACGGCCCCGTGTTATCCGGGCACGGCCCCGTGTTCAAGTGCCAGTAACAAAATTGAAATAAGAGAAACAGAAGTCTGGACACGGGGGCATGTTGGGTGAACACGGCCCGTGTCCAGTTACCTGTACTGGGCGTTTTCTGCAGGTGGTTCGACACGGGGCCGTGTTGGTTGGGCACGGCCCGTGTTGAACCTTCTGAAAGGGAGAAAATTGTCGGGTTGCCTCGTTCTTGTGCATGGGATCATTTTTCTCGTTCCCCTTTTCATCCTTTACCACCATGAGTGAGTTTTATTCATTACAAACCATCCAAACATTAAAACCATCATTTCATTTCATCATAGAGAGAACTTACATAATCCTAAATTAAACTAGATAAAAGAAATAACAAACCATGGAGTCCTAGCCTTTACTTTATTTTAATTTAGCAAATTTTCCAAGAAATACTCAATCTTGGTTAAACAAGGCCTTAGTGAACTCCTTCTTCCGAGTGCGGTTCTCTTCAAATGTCGGCGAGCCATTCTTCTATCTCCCTTGGAAGGAGAAAAGAAGGCTCGTTGGCATTAGTTTGAGGAGTTTCAACTTCCACCGGGATCTCTTGTTGGTGTTCCATGGGAGGTTCTGCCGGAAAGTCTTCCCACCCGGTAGGGTTGTTGATTCCGAGAGCCAGGTTCCAATCCTGCTGAGGAAGGACTGGTTCCATTGGAGGTGCTACAAGAATATTTAACCTCTGGTGCAAGAGGTTAATTTCTTGGAAGCTGCTTTCAAGTCCCATCGTAAGATCGTTAATACGGTCGATAAGGACCTCCTCTACTGAAGTCATTTCGTCAAGAGCCTCCCTTAATGCTATCACATAGTGAACAAGTGTAGCTTCAATGGAGGGTCTTCTTCCTCTTCGGTTGTTTGACGAATGCACAGAAGATGTATCGCTGTTTTCACTCGACATCCTACGAAAAATAAACTAAAAATAGCTTATTTAATGAAACAGTAACCGGACACGGCCCCGTGCTCACTGAGCACGGCCCCGTGTCCATCTTTCTGCAGAGTTTTGGAACAAGGAAACTTGTATTTTTAAGTTATTTTCTGAATGTTGTAGGCCCTTTTTGGCTACTAATAACTTAAAACCATGTTTCATAACATGTTTTTACCAAGATTCTTTGAACAAAACTCATTTATCTCTACCATAGAGTTGGAGGAATTCCAAACTTTCAATGGTAGTTCTTGGAGAAAGATGAAGAAGAAGGAAATTACTAAAAGAGGAAGGGACAAGATGGGTTGTTGGAACCTTCTTTTAGACTTACCTAGGATAGTTTGAGAGAAGATTCCTGCAAATCTCTGCCCCAAGTTGGTCCAAATGTGCAGAATTCTTGGCTGCATTTATAGAAAATGACAGCAACCTGGACACGGCCCCGTGTTCAGTGGACACGGCCCCGTGTGCAGGTGGAGTTCTGACACAGTTTGTCCGTATTCTGTCGTACTGATCAGAAAGGAATCTTTCGATGGACACGGGGGCGTGTTGGCTGGGCACGGCCCCGTGTCTACGGACTGTTTTATGAAGTTGTCTAGTTTTTTAAGGAACTTGTTTGTATCGGGTGGTTCATGACTGGTTGGAACAACCCCAAAGTGCCTAATATACCTTAATTGTCCTAGACTAAGGCGAGAACGCAAGAGGTTGTCGGTGAGGGTAATTCCTATTTTCATTCTAGGTGGACAAGTCCAACCCTTTTCCGGGCTCTTGTTAAAGAAGGTATATGCCGAATCGCTCAGGTCTATGTATGCACCGAACGAAGTCGATGGAGAGTCCTTCACGGCACAATCGACACAGGGACGACTATCGTCCAAGTCTTTGCTAGGTACGAAGGTATTTTCGGGAGCAACGAGGTTGTCGGAATGCGGTTCCAACATTTCTTCATGGGTATCGTCTTGGGGCGGATTAATAAAATCCTTCCCAAGCTCTTCTATCCAATTCAGAATTAGCTCTTCTAGTTGAAATAATTCGCTAAGGAACATTTCCCCTAGAATATCTGGCTGGGCGCATTCGAGGGAGAAATAGTGCTTATTTTTACTTTCGCCCCTCTTAAGGTTGTGAGAAGATCGTGGGTCCATGTAGTGGGGCCTATAATTTAGGAAGTAGCATTTTACTTCTTCATGTTCGCCACCACATAATTGACACCACGTACCATAAGAGTGCCGAAAGTAAAAATAATTACTATCACTCAAGTTTATGTCAGAAATTACCAACCGTCGGGATCTAACGGTTCTGTTTTCAGTAACTGAAACTTGGGCACGGGGGCGTGTTGAATGGACACGGCCCCGTGTTCAGCTTACTGTCTGATGTAAAACAGGATTGCCAGTTCCAATGATTGAGCACGTGGGCGTGTTCAGCGGGCACGGCCCGTGCTGAGCTCTGTAGAAGCTGAAAAACTAAGAAAATCCTAAAAAAAAATAAAAAGAAAAATAAAAGATGATTAGGCCGTTGATTCCTAACTTTCTTAAAATCCTTGTGTCCCCGGCAACGGCGCCAAAAACTTGATGCGTGTGAAGTGTCGTATATTTTAGGTGTATATTTTAAGCCCTTTTTAACACTTATTTTAGCCAAGTTTTAAATTTATAAAACACGATATTTCACTAACATTAAACACACATATGGGCAAGTGCACCCATCGTTGAGTGTAGTATAGCGTTGGTAAGATACCGAGGTCGTCCAAGGACACAAGAGCTTTTAATACCGGTTTATCCTCAACGTCTAACCAAAATAAAAGTTTAGAAAAATGTTTTAAACTAAGAAAAATAAAAACTAACTAAAATGCTGAAAATAAAAATAAAATAAAAACAGATAGACAAGATGAATCACTTGGTTCCGACTCGTATCTAGTATAACCTTTGATTATTTCCGCACTTTTGCACATAATTAAGAGATTATCTTAGTTATTGTAGTAGGCCCCTCTTTTGAAGGTGACGTTACCCTCACCCCAGTAGTTTGAGTCAGCAGGGATACAATCCAAAAGGGGTGGATTATTGGAAGATAATGAATTAAGTTATTAATGCAGTATTGTGGTAGGCCCCGCTTTTGGCGGTGACGTTACCCTCGACTAAGTAGTCTGAGTCAGCAGGGATACAGTCCTAAATAGCCGGGTTATAGTATTAATAGTAGTTAACTTATGAGGGGATCAAAGAGTTTGGACCCTCGCCATCCAATACCGTGAAGTATTGAAGGAGGTCCTACTAAATTTGACCCAGGTCCATTGCAGGACCTCTAAACGCTGAACAATGGCAAGACCTTTACCAAACCGTTCCCTTAACCCCCTACCAGGTAGCCAACATACCTCCATATAGACCGTGGAGATATGAATGGTGAAAATCCTTTATTTTATATAGACAGTAAAATAATGCCAAGACACCACGGACAAACGATAAGGAAAGATCACCTTCAACATAAGTAACTAGTTATTAAAGTCATTAATACAAAACCAAATAAAAAGTGCAAAAGATTAGAAATAAAAAGTATTATACTAGACACTTTGTCTTCACCAAGTGATGTAAGAGACTTAGGCAAACATGGCCTTGATTGTCAAGAACTCTTACGATCAATCTTGGATCCCGAGACGACTCACACACTCTATAATGGACAATGGATGATGGTGGTGGATGATGGTGTTGTGATGGTGGTGGGTGGTGGATGAAGTGTGAGAGAGGTGGTGTGCCAAGGGATGAGATGAAATGAATCCAAGCACTCCTATTTATAGGCTGAACAGAGAGCTGGACACGGCCCCGTGTCCGCTGGACACGGCCCCGTGCCCGTCTGACACTCTCTCTCCTCATTAATTGTAATTCGCAATTACAATAAATGCGCCTGCTGTACTTTCGACACGCCCCCGTGTCCGCTGAGCACGGCCCGTGGTGGGCAATAGAAGCTTCTATAGGTTTGTCTTTTCTGCTGCTTCTTGGGCACGGCCCCGTGCTGGCTGAACACGGGGCGTGTTCAGCCTTCTGTTTTCTCTATTTTGCTTTGGAAGGTGCCGTTGAGGGTTCGGGCAATCCACTAATGTTCCTTTTCTTGTATTTATGTTGGATTTAGCTGTCTTTTTGCTTCTTTTGCGTTTTTGAGCTCATTTAATCCTGAAAATACAAAAGGAAGACAAAAACACTCTTTTTCCAATATTAGTACTAAAAAAGGGTTAGTTTTATGCCTCATTTGATGTAATTTATATGTTGCATTTTACACACATCAATAGTATTATGACCAGATATTTGACTGGTTTTTGGAAATATGAATCTGTTAAATACATTGACCTGATAGATGGTATGTTTATTTCAGCATGTGAAATATATGATTATATAGATACATATATAAGGAATTCCAAAAAGCCAAATAGGAATAAAGCACAAGCATATGTGTCTAGATTTCTTTATTAGGAATCTCTTTTCCGATATCAAACATTATTTCGTTTGATCATCTGTCTCGTAGCTCGTGTGACAAAATAAACAATGGAAACCCTATAAGTTGGGACCCCATCAAAAATATAAGAATTTCTAAATGTATTATCATAGACTATTAACGCAAGTAAGAAGCATGTAAAGTTGTGCTAATGCACAAGAAAACACATGAAAATTTAATTATACGTCCACAGACGTTGAAGTATATCATACACGACTTCCAAGGCAAGACCTTTGGAAAATATAAATTGGGCACGATAACACCAATACTAATTCCGTCAGTAGAAGAACTACTAAATCAAAAAGAAGCACTTTGCCACAAGCGACATGAATATCACTGAGGTACGTTGTAACAAGATTTCACAACCATAGGTACACAGTCTAATCAGAGTCATAATTATTATCACTGCAAAAAAGAGTCACATACCTTTGCAAATTCCCTATTTCATTTCATTCGACATTTTTTTTTGGTAATGTCACTTAACAATGGATATCACACGAAATTCCAGATAAAGTTCTTAAATTTCTTTCGTTAAAATTCTGACTTCTGCATATAATAAGTTGACTTTCGTGTTTCTACTCTTCCTAATGGTCATCATACCATGAGGATTTCTTTCATAATAAGCGAATATTGATCTATTTCATTTCCTAGTAAATTCACACATTACTCATGCACTGTTTGTTGCGCATGTGATTCGTTTGATTTGTGAAGACCACTGGAGGACTTCATTCTAATTTGTTATTTTATCTAAACTTAAATATCATTCCGCTTTTTGCACTGTGAACCGCATTATTGCAAAACGATGACTCTTTGATATCGAATCAATTACATAAGTAAATTACAATATAGTATTACTATATTTAAAAATTCTTGTTAAACCATTGAGGTGAAGAATTTATATTTTTATATATATGTATAAAATTATGTTTGAGGTATACTCTCATTTAAATTTATGTTTAAGTTATTTATTATTGATAATTAATATTAGTTTTATTATTAATAATAATATATTAATAATAGTAGTATTAGTATTATTTTTAATACTAGGGTTATTGTCAGGGGCAGGTATTGAGTAGCCTAGCCTTAGTTAGGCATAGACTGATCACCTATGCTTAAACAAGGCAACACTAACCAATATCCACCCATGATAATGACTAGTTAATATATATAAATTAAGTCATTATACTTATTTAGTAAATCTTAATTATATATAAAAATATTTTACTTTGTACTGTAAGGAAATACATATTTTTATAAAACAATACAAGAATTAGAGGGATGAATAAAATTATATAAATAATGATCTATTACATGTTTTGTGGTAACTATGTACCGTAACGCTCTGGCAAGAAAATGACCATATAAGAATAATATGGTAGTCATCAACTATGTTGGGTTAGGGGAACATTGTAATATATAAGAATAGTCTCCGTTTTCACTTATTTACAACATTTGTAAATACATTCACAACGTTATATGGTTTCAAAATGAAAATAAGTAATCACATAGAATCGACCCATTAAGTGTTATATATTTACAAATACTTTTGTATAAAAAAAAATGATACACTAACTCTATTGTCTTTTGGTGTATCTTTACAATTCACTCATCTCAACACTTTGATTTTCTCATATTTGACAAATCATTTTTCATGCTTTTATTTTTGGAACCTGTCAATTCTAAGTCTTCCTCTGTTGCCAATCAAAGTAAGTTTTCTTTTGACAAAGAATTTTTATTGATTCTAAAAGTCCTTCACATTCATTTTAAATATCTATTGCTCATATATCTTTTGGATTGAACTTAGTCACCTTGGAAATTATATCATTTCATCTCATTCGTTTGTCATCAATTTCTTGAACTAATTCAATTGAACCATTGAATCCTACTTATGGTACAACTCGTATTCACAAAATTTGATATTTTAATTCTGTGTCATCTACCTTAATATTGTTTTTTATTGACTAAAATATGACATAAGTCTAAAAAAAAATCGTAACCTAAATCTCGAGGACGAGATTTAAAACAAGGTGTGGAGAATGTAACATCCCTATTTTTATATAAGAATTATAGGTTTGGTTAAATTTATTAACCACTAGTAACTAGTTTATTTTTAATATAAATATTCAACCCAAATAGTTTTAAAACCCTATTTTTATAGTTGGTTGAAACATTATATTAATTAATTGGCCTATATATGAGTGACCTTTATATTTAAAATAAAAAGTTTATAACAACTTATATTATTAGATGGGTAGATTACGGGTAAGTTGAATGTTATAAATATAAAGTACCTAGACAAGCCTAGTGACCGTCTAAATATTAAATTATAAAAATACATTGTATTTTGAACCTACTCCATTTTTAATGAAACTTAGACCCAAATGTAGACAAAAATATTCTCGTTCTAAAAACATATTTATTATTTTATAAAACGTTATATTTTAAAAGTTATACACGCCAAATAAGTAAATCAGGTAAATTAATTATACAATAAAACTTCATTTACAAATCATTGTTGAAATTGTCTATATATGCTAAAAAGAAATCGAAAATCAACATATATAAAATAATTAAAAATTTCAACATTTGCATTCAATTAAATGGTGTACGTGTGAAGATAAGAACACACATAGTGTGATATGTGGCCTACATTAAAAAGAACTATGAGAACGAGGTGGAATGAATGGATACGTGTCTGTATACTAAAATTATGAATGAAATAATAAAAATTGAAAACACATCATACAGGGATCGATTTTCTTATATAAATAGAATGCTATTCTACACTTTTACTTTGTTTCTTACACTTTTACTTTGTTTCTTTCTTTCTACCTAGCTTTTGTTTCTCTCTAAAACTTTATATAATTGTTTATTTTTATTAATAATAATAATAAAACACTGTCTCGTTTTAAGTGTTTTAACTCATGATCACCGCTACCCGGTCCAATTGATCTGAGCTCATAACACATGTCAAGGCCCTGCCCGACTAAGTTATTGGGGTTCTGTCTCGTGACATAGGGACAAGGTTGAATTAGGGGTACTATGCTTACCACGAGTGCACTATATATTTTTAAATAGCTCAGAAGTTATACCCAAAATTTATACCAGGAGGCTTTCTAATTGAACCCTAAAGTTACAAAGTGAGTCCATTTTCTTTTCTCACTATTTTATTCCCCTTTTCTTTGTAATATAATTATATTCAAAAATGTCCCAAACCATAACAACTCTCACCAAAACTATTATATATTATTATTATTCTTCTTCTTATTATTATTATTATTTATATTTTGTCTAAAAAGAAACCCTAATTGAGACACCCAAATAATCCTACACAATTCCTAAAATTTTCAGAACAATCCGAATTAGGATCAGGACCCCTAAAACTCAGGGGAGGTTTTCCCTTGTAGGATCGATACGACCGATCAAATGAGTCAATTTGAGTAAAACACACTATTTAAGTGGCGGAAACACTTAAACAGTTTAGAATCAGATAGAAAGAGTAGAAAACAGAAGATTGTAACTTTAATACTTGTTTCTCATTCACTAATCACTTGAAAATCCGGCAGAGTAACAATACATGAATGAGCTGACCGTTTGAAATGAGAAACATACAAGCCTATTTATAGGCAACACCCTTCCGTTTGAAACTAATATGATTCAGTTCAAACGGAACCCTTTCATACCCTTCCGTTTGAAAGAAACTTACCACATCTCAAACGGAACCCTTAGAAAACATCCTAAAATTACATTCTAGCACCCTATACAAAAATATAATTGACATATTAAGACCCCTAGACTTAAGACATAGGCTTTAGACATTCGTGCATCAACAAACTCCCCCTTGGATACAGCCGGAGTCTTCAGTCTTGGTCTTCACAGGGACTTGAATGTTTCTTCACGCGGTTTAGGCTTCTGAAGTAAAGCCTTCCTAAGCTTCTCATTCTTGTCTACTCTCTTCTTTTCTTCAGCAGCTTGTCTTTGAGCAAACGTCTCACGCAGATATCTATCTTTTTCTTCTTGAACTTTACGAGCCTTCATAGCTTTCAGTTTGACTTTCTCTTCAAGCTTCCACCATTTAGAGTTCCATTTGATATCTGCATTTATGCCTTTCTGAACACAAATAGAAACAACTCTTTGAAATTGCATCGCCTGCTCTCTGTCTTCAGCTTGAAAACGAATCTTATGAATGAATAGACACTCTATATCTTTTGCAGAGCAATTTACGAGCCACATCGGATCAAACACTCGGATTTCTCTAACTTCACTTCCAGCCCGATAAGTAATCACTGCTTCAGCTGATTTACAACTATACACCCAATCTATGAATCCTTTATAAAAATCTTGTTCCATTTGTGGCATTGGTATAGTCTTCATGGTTCGCGGCTTCTTAATACATAAAATCGTTTCCTCAATCACCACCACATCAAAATTCACTATTACATCTTTCACCACCACATGAACCTATTCCACCTCAATCACCACCACATCAAAATTCACTACTACATCTTTCCCCACCACATGAACAACTTATTCCTACTTCACAATCAAATTCCAAAACACCTCCGCGACACGCATATATTTTGCTGTCAAAATCAAATTTCTACGAAACGTCGACTCAGCAGGCCTAAGCTGGTGACCAAGCATGCCTACCCTACTTTGGCATTCCCCGCGACACGCGACAGGTGCGGGAGACTCTGTCGCGACACGCGGGAGGTACCAATTGAGGGTATAAATACAGGGGTTTGGGGTTTGAACAGTTCACTTGTTTCGACGTCAAAATTCAATTCAGGCACAGAGATATAGTCCGATTACTACAAAACACACACTAGCTCGAATTCTGCTACGATACCGGGTATTAACTCGATCGCTATTACGATTCATTTTCCGATCGATCAATGTACTCAATGGATGTTTAAGTGCTGCCCACATTAGGGTGATGCTTTGTCATTAGTCGTTAATTCGATGGATGTTTAAGCATAGCACTTTGTCATTCGTTGTGAGGGTTGATCTCGTGAGTTATCGTAAATGCTGTATTAAGTTATCTACCTAGTTCGTGTGCACTAGGTTACAAAGGCTAAATCGATAGGCTAAGCTCTGTCTGTATAAATCTGCAATATATCAAGGAGACTAAACTTTGGCCATATGAATCTGCATGATTATAATGTGAGTCGTTCTCTTTTTATCAAATTTATTTACAAAAGCATGTTTATTTCAAAGTTATAATTACAGTGATTAAGTTTATGTAATCACCAAATTACAGCCGGTATGTGGGGTTTTGTATACATTACTTGATAATCTTCACCATTGGGGCAGCCAAGGGGTGATATGACCATAATCACAGACACCATTGGACGAATGGGCCAATGGGTCGAGTGATAAAGTACTGTGGGTAGTTGGTTGATATTAGAAACATTGTAATCTTCCTTAATACTGTAAATTATAGTAAATGTGTCGTTTTAATAAATAGAATGATTCACCAGTATTTCCTGGTGACAAAACCTTTTTAAAACGCGTTTCAGGTAATTACAGTATATTGGAGTAGGAGATGGATACGACACTGAAAGGCTTCAAGAAGTGGCTTATTTTATTAATTAAATCAAATTAAGAAATATTGTTTCATGTAATCAAATTTATCTTTATTAAAGCTACCATTGTAAAACATGGGTTTATTCCATCTATTTAAATAAAAACCGGTGTTTTCTAAACTCTGATATTTTTCCTAACTCACGGTCCTGATGAAATTTCCGCTGCAACATTTTTCAAAATAATCACCGGTACCACGGGCTGTTCGCGACTCCCGATTCCGTCCAGGGTGGGTCGGGGGCTGTGACATAGATGGTCACCGAAAGGCGTAGATTCAAAAGTTGACGCTTTAGGTCCTTCTATTGCGCAAACTTGCGCATCTCATCATTTAATAGAATTGAAGCCTCATCTAATCCATACTAGACATTCTTGAATGTATTATTAAACATCACAATGCTTCGGGTTCGCTAAAAGGTCATTCAGAGGTGTAATTATACATATTGACACTTTTAGTCCCTCTAACTTGCAAAGTTGCGCGTAACTTTACTTATAGGCATAAAAACCTTAGGTGGCCAATAGTTGGCATTCCCGAGAGTATAATCAAATATCATGAAGCTCCCGGTTTGTGAAATGGTCACTCAGAGGTAAGAATTACATGTTGACACTTTTAACCCTTTATTGCGCAAACTTCCAATTAATTACGCAAACGGCTACACTCGATTGACAAGTGGCTCATTTGTGAATATAATCATCGTGAGAGGTTATTTGGAAACTTATTTTAGGTATGCTAACACTTCCAGTCCTTTTATTATCAAAGTTTTCGATTTTTCGAAAAATTAGTCCCTTAAATTCAACATTGGACCTTATTAGGGTTTATTACACGTGTCAATACATCATTGGACGTGATTTTACGAGGTGTTACATCCTCACCCCCTTAAAAGAAATCTCGACCTCGAGATTTGCTAAAATGCTGGAAGTACTTTTTGCCGCATAATGGTCTTTAACTTTTATAGCATATCTGGAGCCTCTCCAAGCTCCCAATTTGACCTCTATAATAGGTTCATGTATCCTTTTTGAGGTTTCTTATCCTGTCGATCCGCATTCGATACAGGTTTATCATTATATCACAAGTCTGCCTACCGTTATGTGATAGTGCTTCTTGACTTATTGGCGAAACACATCCTTAAATCCTTAGTGTGTAATACATTGCGAGCTCCACCAAGCTCCTTAAATAGGTTTTAGCTCATAAGCTATTTGATCTTTGATACATTCGATTCCTTCGAATGATTTTATATATTCAGAGCTCAACTAGCCTGATAATTAACAAATTGGCACACCCTTCCAGAGTGATATCTTTGTTAAACTTTACTCCTTTACAAGAACTTAGGAGGTTTGCTATCTTCATTAATCCTTGATTTTCTGCCGGATACTGGCCACTTACTGATGATTATGGATTTGTTTGATCTTGTTCGTTGTTTTCAAGGCAACTTTCAGATCCTGATAATTGGACTTACCAATCTTCTGTCTACTAATAGATGTTTAACATTCCATCTATACAAGGTCTCTAAAAGAGCAGCCTTGATACTTATATATCAACTATTATAGAAAAGCTTAATTTAAGGTGAGATGGTTATTCCAACCATTGCTTAAAACTAATCTTAAGGAATAGCTAATCCTTGCCGTTAGTCGAACAAATCGACGATCCTGGGTAGCTGAGGGAATTTCTTAATTGTTGCCTAATTAGGGTTGCGGTAATCAATGCATAAGCAAAATGAACCGTCTTTCTTAATTAATTATACTGAATTCTCAGAATATTGAGGTAGGCTATATGAATCCTCTATATCAAAACGTAGTTAATCAGGGTTTCGATTCCCCCAATGATGATACTAGCCGTCTTGGAGATTTCTTAATAATACAGCCCTAATTGGGTTATAAATCTTAACTCTATTTGCCTCTCAGGAGGGAAACAGGGTAAACTTAGGGGAAGATAATCAAGATACAAGGAGGTTATAGAGATTTTCCAAATCTCAGGCTCCAGTTCATCCATCATTACTTGTGTCAATAAAGTGACACATTTATGTTACGAGTCCACGAATTCTTTAATCGGGAACATTTACTTGGACAATTCCATTCTGGATATCTTCTTTGAATATCATTAGTTGACTTTAGTACCATATGACCATTAGAATATCCTTGCGGTTCCATGCATTAAACCTCCATACTGATCAGGCATGGAAGCAATCTATGGAACTCATTAAGATTCATCAATCCTCATATGGCGCTTTTATCATACTGTCTGGTATTCGAAATCGATAGAGATCAAAGAGATATCAACTATGTAAGCTGACGCACTTCCTCTTAGGGAGAGGATTCTTCTTAAATTCTATGACTGAAGGTTTCTGACAGGAACAGAAGAAATGGTTCTTATGATTTTTTCCTGTAAGTTTTACCTTATACTTAATATCTGAGTTTCTTACGGAAATTTTTTTTAAAAGTTTGCTAACTTATGGTCTTATGATAGACTTAGCAGTACCTGAAACCAAACGTAACTTCTAGCAATAAAATTACAATAGGGATTTATCTGGTGTAATTAATGTGAGCTGCCTCTAATCCTTCATCAGGAGGGTTAAACGCCTCCATTCTTAATCCTTTTAAACTTAGCTATAAAATCTTTGACAAATTTTAGGACAGACTCAGCTTTAACTGCCTGTTTCTTAATCTATTTAACGTGAGTAGCTGAGGTAGATCCATAATGGGTTTACAATAAGCAGGCTTTGAAACCTTAATGTGCCCTCTTTAGTATTCATTTGAGAGCTTCCAGCTTTGGCCTTCTTAGCCTTTCCAGGCTTCTTGGTTTATCTGGCCGAGCAGTAATAATTTATTTAATTGTAGTGAATTGTCGAACTTGATGATTAAATAGCCATGGTACTAATAAACCATATAGGCCAATAGATAGTATTTAATTTATTCGATTATGTTTTTCCTAGGTTTTTAAATAAACCATCTTTGGCGTTTAAACGGAATATAATCCTTCATATTTATTAGACAGGGGACATAAGTCACGACTGTCAATGTCGTACCGACATTTTATATAGCACAAGGCCTTTTCCAAGGACTTTTGATGGCACAAATGCCTTGCCACTAGGGAAATTTTAAAACATAATCAATGTTTCCTTTGGATCGGAAAAAATTCATAGTTCATTGCCTTTTGGCAGGAAGTTATGAAATAAAACTATCTTTGTCATAATTACATCTTTGCCTGTAGGCATACATCTTAAATGGATGTTTTGATGTATACATCATGTTCGACGTTTATAGCCATGATTCCTCTTGATCATTTAGGCTAAATAAGGGGTTTGGAAAAAAAATTCCTAATATAAAGATGACAAGTGTGATTTTATCGCATCACTTTTGTCGGGAGTGTTAACATGTTTTCAGATGTTAACGAGGATCTGAATCTCTTTTTATACAGGTTTTACCATCTTAGCTAGGTCTTTAATGACATTCAAGCTAGGTTATACCTTTTTAAGATTCTCTTTTAATATGAATACAGGCAGGAAAGGAATGATATTTATTTTATTCAGGATTTTCATTATAATCCTAAATTATAAGTGAGTAATAGCACAAAAAGGCCTAGTCACGTGGACAAGTTTAGTTTATAAGCCCAGATTTTATGAAATCGAGGCATTAAGGTTTGAATCGAAGTTCATTACCTTTTCTTGACAGGGAGTTGTAGGCTACCACTGTCTTTAGTCTTATATGATAATGAGTATAGCCCGTAGGCATTATATCAGCCCGTAGGCATTATATTAGCCCGTAGGCATTATATCTTTAGTTATAAAATAATAGCTCAACAGCCTAGTCACATGGACAGATTTAATTATAAACCAGGATTTTACAGAATCGAGGTATTAAGGTTTGAATTAAAGTTCATTGCCCTTTTAACAGGGGATTGTAGACCACCACTGTCTTTAGTCTCAAAGGACATTAAGTATAGCCCGTAGGCATTTCACCCTTAATGGATGATTTATATAAAAAGAAGGGAATTGGGAGAAATCAAATTTAAAGATGACTTAAGTGATTTTATCGAATCACATTTTGCCAGAAATGTTAACGGGTTACAAATGTTAACAAGGATTTGAATCTTTTGAATATGTTTTACCATCTTGGCCATGTCTGAAATGACATCTAGGCTAGGTTTTACTTTTAAGATTCTTTTTAATATTTAACGCAGAACAAATTTAAATTGAGATGTTAATAAGGATCTGAATCTAATTGAGGAACTACCATCTTGGCCCTGTCTTAAAATGACACGTGGCTAGGTTTTGTCCTTTTTAGATTTTTGCCATTTTATTATAATGGTAGATCTTATACCAGAAATGTTATTTTTTTCATTTATTCCATATTTCATGTCTAAAAATGAAATTTTAGATTTAACCATCCCACTATAAAAATTTAAAAGTACAGGTTTGCCCTGAGCGGGACTTGAAAGGAATAATGTTGTCCTCGAAAGGACTGAAAGATAGATATGTCCTTATAAGGACTGCTAAGGAAACGATCTTTAGCAAAAGGAGTTTCTTCTTCATTTTATTTCTGAATGCTTTCTCCTTGGTTGCACGTTAATCCTTGTCGCAGTACGAAGCTCGGCCTTCCCTAGGCTTCGAATGGGGAGAATTTCCATTATGGCTTTTTTTTGCTAGGCGACATATCAAAACATATAGAATTGGAAGCAATAATTCTCCGAATAGAGCTGAGAGTATTCCTATGTTAAGTCTAGACTCAGAAGGTCAAGGAATGTGCTACTGTGTCATTGAGATTAAACACAAAAGGCTAGTGTTTAATTCACTCAATGTTGGCTCTGATACCAACCTGTCAGACCCCAATAATTCCACGTATTACCGGTGGGCCCGGTGGGGAGTATCATGACGTAGTTGATATCATCATAGTCAAACAACACAATATTTAAATGCACAGCGGAAGCAAAAGATAGATTTATTTCAACCGAACAAAATGTAATATTAAGTATCACAATACAGTTGAAACAGATCCACAGGCGGATCAAAATAAAGAGGAAACTTGTTCAACAGACTTTAAAGGCATCTAAAGCTTGCGAGACTTGGGTAATGACGCCTGGAGTAGCCAGCCTATTTCGTCTAGTACCTGCACTTAGCCTTTTTGGAAAATACGTCAGTTTACACTGGTAAATACAACTTAACTGACTCATTTTAAAAAGAGTTTAAAAATTAGTTTGAATGCACTTTGGCAAAAATATTTTTATAACTTGGGATAATTATTTAAAATAATCTTGTATACAGTTTTACTCATTTGTCGTCCGTTAGGGCCGGTTTGTAGGGCCGGACTTAAGTTAACTGACACACCACATGTATAATGCCCACAAGGTTGATTCCTTTAAGTGGGATACCAGTTTTTACATAATGCATCTGTCAGGTGTACGCCTACACCCCGTGCTTAGGTCGTGGCCATTTCATGAATGATGCCAAGGATATCCGGGACATGGTCATTTAACCCCCAAAAGCCATACACCAAATAATACATATTAAACAGGTTATGTAAATACATCAATCACAGTACGATTTAAATGACTAGATACACCCGACCAAGCGGTACTTTTATAGTACCGTATCCCAAGCCCGTATAGGGAAAATAAGTTAAGAGTATTTACCTGAGCAAATTTATACAATTTATCCCAGCCGTATACCACCAAGAAAGTACACATAGCTTTTACTGGGCTCCTAAATATGGAATGAATGTTTTTTAATAACTTATAAGATTCCTAACGTGTCTTTAATTAAGCCTAAGCTTAGACCGGTTAGTTTTCAAAAGGAAGACACGGTTCAAACGCATGATAAAGCGAAGACCGGTTTAGAATGTGGTTTTGACCCGACAAGCTTGTGTGCTTGTTTAATATGGGTAACTTAAACACATTCTGAATTTTGAGACAAAAACGATATGGTTTGACCCGTTTCGGCTAATATATGCAAACTAGTTACATACGCCGATCCGAACGCGAAAAGTGCGTAACGAGTAACCAAATGAGTCATATACAAGTTTCCTAAGTTAATATGCCCTAAATATGTTGTGATATCAGTAGGATACCTCCCATTATGCCCAAAACGAGTTTAAGACCAATTTATGCCCCGTAGGGGTATTCTGGTCATTTTAAAGGTTATAAGAGAGTTTAAATATCATTCTGAGTTACAGGTCTGATTAAATCAGTAATTATACTTAATTTAATAAGTCATATCAGTAGGGTATCATATATATGTGAAATTTATTAATTATAACCATACTATGCACCGAGGGGCATTTTGGTAATTCCACATAGGCTTAAAAAGGGCAAAACAGAGAATCTGAGTTTAAAACTTTTGCTTACTGTTAAAATATAGAAATTTACTGAAAATATCCGTAGGCATCAACCCTTATATATTTAAACTAGTTTCGATACATACTATGTGTTAAAAATGCTCAAAAAGGCGATTTGGAGCCATTTCCGGGTTTTGTATAGAAAGCTGATATTTTTATTATTCCAGAAGGCTCAAAATATTTTATTTATCATATTAGATCAGTAGAAAAAGGTTTGGGGTCAAAAGGATTTGTAAAACTCATTTTATAGCCCAAAAGGGCAAAACCGCAATTACCGAATCAAGCCTAGAACCCTATGTTATGCTCAGCCTAAAAATAAATAAAAATCTTTAAAAATCCCAAAATATTATTTTATATCAGTAGGTAGAAAGTTTGGTATCAAAAATTGGGTTTAGATATGATATACGCTAATTACGTCGTTTAATTAATAAAAGGCTTTCTAATTACGCTATTGAGCATAACTCCTAATCTAGACCTCAAACTGTTGTCAAATTTTAGGGACAAGTTTATAAATCAGTAATAAAGATTATTGTTCTCTCATTTTTTCAAAATTCTCGTTTTAGGGTCAAAAGGGCATAACGGTCAACATTTAGGCATTTAACGGAAACAAGCATGAACTAGGATTTCTATGGAACCAAGTTGTATAACCTCGGAGGGTTATACTAACCTATAACCGGGTCCTAAAGGAATCCTAAGGCATATCTAAACTAAGCAAAATCGGGTCAAAACTGAAAGTCAAAGCAAAAGTCAACTTTTGCGACTTTCGGTTCCGAACCGAGCCTATACTTAGAATTGTCGGGTTGAATCATGCTTAGACATGTTCAACTAATATTTACCAATTTATTAAAGAGAGAAAACTGATTTTATGGTTTTTATATTAATAGTTATGTATTTTATTTAAAACTAACCCATTTGACTTTTATTTGACCCGACAATTAAACTAAGTAAACGTGGTAATTAGGAGGTGCCCTTTTGAGGGTTAAACACCTACCTAATTACGGTCACGTAGCCATGTTCGACGCGAACAATGGCTCAACCGTTTAAAAGTCAAAGCGTTTATTGAAAACGCTTGACTTTTCGGCTATAAACGATAAATGGCTTAAACTAAGCACGAAAGAATACTTACAAGAGTCCAAAGGACTGAAAGAGGTTCTCAAGAAGCTCAAGACCCTCAAAGAATTCAGAGAAATCAGTAAGGAATGAATGGTGCAAGTGAAACCCAAAATCAAAGGGGGTATTTATAGGATTTTGAGAACCGTTAGGATCGTTTCTCGTAAACCGTGATTCAATCTCAGCCGTACACCTAGAGCCCACTGATTTACTAAACCATGGGAGCCCATAGATTGCCTAGAAAACCATTTGCAACACTCACAAACAGCTGGAACAGCTGGAAACAGCTGAAAACAACATTCTGCTGTCTGGTGGTGCTTTACGGACCGTAAGAGGTCCTGCATACAGTCCGTAAGGACCAGGTCTGATCAGCACAACTTTCATTTGTTGACAGTTTTGGCTCCGGCACCTCCAAATGTCATTTCTGACACATCTAAGGCCCGTTAACCTCATTTCAAGGCTCTAACATGTTTCCTAAATATAGGGGACATGAAACATGCTCAAAACATGTCGGATGTCGGTTCGTTTGGTCGTACGGTCACGTTGTTCGTCTAATTACGATGAAACACGGACGGACGCGAAAAACGATCCAAACTACGCAACGAATGGAATTTTATCAATCCAAACACTAAAATAAAATATTTTAGTGCTTACATAAATTTTTGGGTGTCCGGATATATTCAGAATGCAAGATATGCGCGAAAATGCAAACTTGTGCACTTTTTGACACTTTTAGTCCCTGCATGACTTAAAAGTTTATTTTTGCGCACCCAACACCTCCAAGCCTATATCTAAGCTATATAAATAATAAATAGGGTATTTTTAACTCATGGACATATTCCGGAAGGTCCGATATTCTACGAATTGACATACTTTTGCAGTTTGACGCAATTAGTCCCTTAAGTGCGCAAAGTAGCGCGAAATGCCGTTTAATGATATCCAAGACTTCCATAGCCCATATTGATCATTCCCAAGCATATACTTAAATATTACTACGCTCTCGTTCGCTTAGATGGTCACCGAAAGGCGTAGATTCAAAAGTTGACGCTTTAGGTCCTTCTATTGCGCAAACTTGCGCATCTCATCATTTAACAGCATTGAAGCCTCATCTAATCCATACTAGACATTATTGAATGTATTATTAAACATCACGATGCTTCAGGTTCGCTAAAAGGTCATTCAGAGGTGTAATTAAACATATTGACACTTTTAGTCCCTCTAACTTGCAAAGTTGCGCGTAACTTTACTTATAGGCATAAAAACCTTAGGTGGCCAATAGTTGGCATTACCGAGAGTATAATAAAATATCATGAAGCTCCCGGTTTGTTAAATGGTCACTCAGAGGTAAGAATTACATGTTGACACTTTTAACCCTTTATTGCGCAAACTTCCAATTAATTACGCAAACGGCTACACTCGATTGACAAGTGGCTCATTTGTGAATATAATCATCGTGAGAGGTTATTTGGAAACTTATTTTAGGTATGCTAACACTTCCAGTCCTTTTATTATCAAAGTTTTCGATTTTTTGAAAAATTAGTCCCTTAAATTCAACATTGGACCTTATTAGGGTTTATTACATGTGTCAATACATCATTTGACCAGTTACAAGGTGCTACGTGTTTTTCTAAGATCGATCTATGTTCAGGCTACCACCAATTACGCATTCAAGAGGAGTATATACCCAAAACTGTTTTTCGCACTCGTTACGGCCAATATGAGTTCGTTGTTATGCCTTTTGGTCTAACTAACGCACCCGCGGTTTTCATGGATCTGATGAATCGCGTGTGTAAACCTTTTCTCGACCGTTTCGTCATCGTGTTCATCAATGATATCCTGATCTATTCCAAGTCGAAAGCCAAACACGCGCAACATCTCAGTTTGGTTCTCGAGTTACTCCAGGGAAACCGTCTCTATGACAAATTTTCCAAGTGTGAATTTTGGCTTGAGGAGGTCCAATTTCTGGGTCACATTGTCAATAGTCAAGGTATTCACGTCGACCCCGCGAACATCGAAGCTGTCAAGAGTTGGGTTACACCTAAGAACCCGTCTAAAGTCCGCTCTTTTCTCGGATTAGCGGGCTATTATTGCCGATTCATCGAAGGATTCTCTAAAATCGCCGTGCCGCTTACTGCTCTCACGCATAAAGACAAGCCTTTTGTTTGGGGAACTGAACAAGAGACTGCCTTTCAAACCCTCAAGTATATGCTTTGCAATGCTCCTGTCCTTACTCTACCCGACAGAAACGACAACTTTATAGTCTATTGCGATGCCTCGAACCTTGGTCTCGGTTGTGTCCTCATGCAACGAGACAAGGTCATTGCTTACGCGTCTCGTCAGCTCAAAATCCACGAGAAAAACTATACAACCCACGACCTTGAGCTAGGCGCAGCTGTTTTTGCGTTAAAGATTTGGCGACACTACTTTTATGGTACCAAGTGTACGATCTTCACCGATCATAGGAGCCTACAACATATCTTTGACCAGAAGGAACTAAACATGCGTCAACGCCGGTGGGTAGAACTTCTCAACGATTACGACTGTGAGATTCGTTATCATCCTGGCAAAGCAAATGTCGTTGCCGACGCACTCAGCAGACGAAGCTACTTGCACAGCGCCCGTAATGTCCAAGCCCAATTTGATCTCGAAACCCTTATCCGCGAAGCCCAACATGCTTGTTTCACCGAACGCACTTTGAAGAAGGAAAGGATTCTCAACGATGGAGCTCAGCTAGTGAATAAATCAAACGGGATATTCCATTATCTAGACCAAATTTGGATCCCTAAACGGACCGACTTACGGCAAATCTTGATGGACGAAGCCCCCAAGTCTCAGTATTCTATTCATCCCTGTGCCGACAAAATGTACCAGGACCTTCACTATAAGTACTGGTGGCCGGGCATGAAGAGGGATATCGCTCTCTACGTTTCAAAGTGCCTGACTTGCTCGAAAGTCAAGGCAGAGCATCAAAGACCCTCCGGCTTACTCGTGCAACCCGAGATCCCTATGTGGAAGTGGGAGAGTATAGCCATGGACTTCATAACGAAACTTCCGCGCACGCCATCCGGTCACGACAGCATTTGGGTTGTTGTTGACCGTTTGACTAAGTCTGCTCACTTTTTGCCGATACGAGAAGACTATAAGGTGGAACGATTAGCCCGAATCTACACCGACGAGGTTATCTGTCGACATGGGACACCTCGTGACATCATCTCTGACCGCGATGGTCAGTTTACTTCGCGCCTTTGGGAAACATTTTAATCTGCTATCAGTACTACGCTTAATCTAAGTACCGCTTTCCATCCCCAAACTGACGGTCAGACTGAAAGAACGATTCGTACCCTTGAAGACATGCTTCGCTCGTGTGTCATAGACTTTGGTGGTAATTGGGACGCAAACTTACCTTTAGTCGAATTCTCGTACAATAACAGTTATCATTCTAGCATTCAAATGGCACCATTTGAGGCACTATATGGAAGAAGATGTCGATCGCCTATTGTATGGCACGAGATCGGGCATTCGCAATTAACCGTTCCTGAGCTATTGCAAGAAACGACAGACAAAATCCTCCAGATTCGAGACAATCTACTGAAAGCTCGGAGTCGTCAGAAAAGTTATGCCGATAGACGACGCAAGCCCCTTGAATTTGACGTTGGTGACCATGTACTCCAAAAGGTATCACCTTGGAAGGGTGTGGTCAGATTCGGCAAGAAAGGAAAGCTCGCGCCTCGATATATGGGACCCTTTAAGATTCTGGAAAGGATCGGCAAGGTGGCTTACAAACTCGAACTACTGGAGGAACTTAGCAACGTCCACCAGACTTTCCACGTTTCGAACATCAGAAAGTGTCTGGCTGAGTATGATTTACACGTACCCCTTGAGGACCTTCAAGTGAACGAAACATTACACTTCGTGGAAAAGCCTGTCGAAATCATGGACCGACAAACCAAGCAGCTCAGGCGCTCACACATTCCCATTGTGAAGGTTCGCTGGGAAGGCAAACGAGGCGCATAGTTCACTTGGGAACTCGAAAGTGACATGAAGGCGAATTACCCACAGTTGTTTGTTACGGCTTCGGTCCTTTTTGCCATTTTGGGAAACCCTATAAATACCCCCTCTGTTATCTCATTTGATGGTGACAACTCCTTTACTCGAACCAGCCGCACTCAAGCCCTTTTCTCTCGATTTCGCTCAAATCTTGCTACACCTTTTTATCTTTTGAATATTAACATTTAACCATGAAATCACTAGATTTGAGGTGTTCTAGGATGATGTCAGCATGGTGTTCTTAGGAACTTCATGTTTCGGCCTCAATCCACCAAGAACGACTTGAATCTAAAGGATTTCCATATGAATAAGCAAGGATCTTGCATAGATCTGAACATATTCACGGTGAAAAGGATTGAAAGATGGTTTTCCTAACCTTCTTTCAACTCTTTTACACTCAATTCACTCAACTCGATAGAACCGGACCTTGTTCTGACCTTCTACTCATTCTTAGTGTTGTGTCGGCTCAAAATCTGAGTTCTATCAACGAGACAACTGATTTCGGGTTGAACATGAACAAACCGTCAAGAAACAGTTGGCTGATCGGGTTGGGGTGATTCCTGTCCGATCGGACCGCTGGGACTTGGTGAAGTTCTAGTTGTTTTAAACCGTTGTCATATCGTCTCGATTAAACCGCAAACTTTCAAGCTTAACAAATTCCAAAACCAACTAGTCGCCCGAACGGACTGCCGTCCGATCGGATTACTATCCGATCGAACGACAGACTAGTAAGATGACTTGTGGATTCCATACTTACAATTTTCAACATGTTCAATGCACAAGAATGCCACCTGATCGGATTTCTATCCGATCGAGTGACCGTCCTGCTGTGAACTTGTTCTCACCCTGAGAAACCTCGCCATTCGGATCGTCGTCCGATCGAACGACCGTTCGATCGACCGACCTGAAGGGTAGGGTCTGTTTTCAAAGTGCTACAACGAAAACTTTAAAAGTCAAACCATCATACACAAACACGTCTATGCCAACAACGTCAGCCCGACCGAGTGGCCGTTCGAACGGAAAACCACCCGAACGGATTGACATCCGAACGAATGGCTGACCGGCTGGATTGCCATCCGACCGGATCACCATTCTGCACTTGGTATCTTTCTCGTTTTACACGCCGCTTATTATTTATGCTACCGTTAACTGTTCAGGCTAATCTCGCTCTAAGCGCTCCCTTGAGTCCATCAACGCTGTGAGTATACTCGAACCCTTTTTGCTTTATGCACTTTTGGGTGTTACATACGTTACGAATATTCAAATCACATCGAACACACTACTCAATACTTTAACGCTAACTGTTATTGCATGTTATACGTGGCTTAATGAATGCTTGTTTGTTATGTTTACACATGGAATGTTGTCTACCTGCCTTAGCAACGATAGTACGATACTTTGGACTCAACACCTGTTCACTCAGGGGTTGTTAAGGACAATTATTTGCATGGGTCACAGTGATGATCATGTATTACGAACTACCTCGGGCAGTCAACCCGCAGTCATTGGTATCGATAGGTTCATGTCGATAACTAACATGCTTCATTTCACTCTGTGTACGTGCTGGTTACGCGTAAACGAATTTCGAACTTTACTATATCTATTAAACTTGTATGCTCACATTTACACTATGTGTATTGAAGTTTACTTTAACGTATGTGGCAGGTGCTTAAGATGTTTATATGCTTAGCTTGCTGTGAAATTGAGTCGAGGAAAGGTCTAGAAACAAATAAACGAATTGTCTGTATTTGAAATCTGAGTTGTCGGAACAGAACAATTTGACTAGATTTTGTCTGTAATAATTATATTACTTTTTATGTCATGGTATGGGACGTGATGCTTTAAATAATTGGTAATCATAGTTGTTATGGAAACTTCTGGGCAATCTGTTTCGCTCAGTGCCGCGCCCCGACGTTTCCGCCATCGGTTGGGGTGTGACACTCGTAAGTCGAAAATAGAGTGCCCATTCATAGGATTACCTCGAAGATTCAAATAGAAAGAAATGGCAGGTGAAAATCTTTGAAAATAAGATAATATATTATCAAAACCATTTTAAACATAAAAGTAAATGTAAAGATGAACCGATCATAGTATTATACCTTGTTTTGTAAGCTATGAATACCTCTAGGCTCCATCCCCACTGAAACCGATAAGAACAACATTTACTTCAAGTGGAACTTGGAAAGGCACCTGCATCAAATGCATCACACAGGTAACCAAAATACCCGCACAATAAGTCTAATCTTTCAAATCAAGTTAATCAACTATACAACCGCTTAAATTACCTATGATTTAACACTTTAACCTAGTTAATATGCTGAAACTGTATCCATATTCATGCTAGTTAATACGAACCAAAAATATACTTCCGTGATATTAGTTGTATTCAACAACAAAACGTGAAACCTAAAATGATATGTTAATTGATGATAATTATATCCACAAAACTCGTACCGTAATCACGATTAATCAAATTTCAGGTTGTTAACTCATACAAATCTCCGTTGTTGATATGTATAATCAATAGTGTGTTACCTATGCGCGTGAATGAAGCTTGCTACGAACATCCAATCCGATCGAACACTTTCTCGAACTCAGTGAAAGCGTTGTGGTGCCACTGTGGATGACGTTGATCTCTTCTGTAATCAAATCAATAGCAACAAATTTATTAATTTCACCATAACTTCAAAATTTTGCAACAAATATAAAAAACATATAGATAACTGAAATATTCCTGAGAACTTGAGTAGTATCATAATTACAAGAGCCGTCAGAATCCTTGTGTCGGAAGTTCACCGGAGAGGGGGTGTGCAACCGAAGCCTTGACACGCCATAGAGAACCCTCATTGTCATCTTTGCTCTCCTCGCCTTCGTCGTCCGCTGTTGCCAGCGCCATCGCATGTTTGTCCCATTGGGGTTCAAACAACCGCCACCACAAGTATTTAGGTTTTTGGCAAAACCAGTACCACCATCTTTGGGAGTGAAGAAGCTGAATTGGTGGTGCTGACACAAATATTGATTGGTGAATTGGTGGTTCTGACACAAATATAGCCTAGTGGCATTTTGGGGATGAGATAAGACTTTAGGACTAATAGGTCTTGGGTTCGATTCTCACAAAGGGGGTTTTCACATATTTTATTGGTTTTCCTCCTGAATTGGTGTATAGGCATAATGCCTAGTGGAGATAGATATGGTCGGGTGGTTCCGCTGGTGACACAATGGTCCGTTAGTAATCCAAATTTGTCGTTCAAAAAAAATTAATTGGGTTAGATTTGATTATTCATCGAGTTTGTGTTGAGTTTCAGGTCATGTAAGAAATAACTATCCCTAAGTTAAAAGCATTTACTCATTCTCTTGGTGGTGAAAAAAAAATGATTTTTCAAACTTATTAACTAATTCAACTTGTTTAATAATATAATTCTTTTAGTGTCACTAACATTTTTCTCTTTTTTTGAAAACAGAAAAATGTTCATGTGTTAAATAAAAATATAGAATAAATTTCACTCACCTTACACACGTGAACAACTTTGATTGGCTAAAATAATACAACAAATACATAATTCAACTTTGATCTGTTCACAACTCTTTTTTTTAGCCAGCCTATTTCATCTCCCCCATCGCTTCAGATATCTATGCTGACCTCATAATTTTTGGGAATTATATATAGTTGAATTTAATTGTTTTATAACTATTTCGTTGAACTACAAGTAAAACTAGTAGGGCTGTAAACGAACCGAACGAACACGAACAAGACCTTGTTCGTGTTCGTTTGTTAAAAAATATATGTGTTCGCGAACCGTTCACGAACACTTATCGAACGGGATTTTATGTTTGTGTTCGTTTGTTAAGGAAATGAACTTGTTCGTGTTCGTTTGTGTTTGTTTGTTAATTTTAGGCAGCGAACGTTGACAAACACTAATGAGCACAAACTAATGTTCATGAACACAAATGGAAACAAATGAACACAAACAATCGTTATATATAATACACTGACACTTATTGGATATTTAATTTGTCAGCATTTTGATATATTTAAAGAAATATAAAAACTAAAAACACAAATGAACTATCGAACACAAGCGAACACGTTACCGAACGTTCACGAACATAAACGTACGAACGCGACCTCTGTTCATGTTTGTTCATTTAACTAAACGAACGAAATTCCTTGTTCGTGTTCGTTTGTTTAATAAACGAACAAACACAAACGAACTTCCCGCCGAACAGTTCACGAACTGTTCGCCGAACGTTTGGTTCATTTACAGCCCTAAGTAAAAGATAAGAGAAGTTGAAGTTATTATGTTATGTGATGTGATGCAGTCTGTATAACTCGTGTAATTGTTCTTATTGACCCGTTTGCATCTTCAAATGTGAGAATCAACCTCTTATCACCACCTAAAACTCAAAGATGCTCCAACTGCTCCCGTTTTCAATTGTTTTTAATATGCAAGTGTAACCATATATATGATTGAGGACTTTAAATGTTATGCATGTTTTTTTACAGGTTATGTACGTACCCAATTTGTCTTTGTACCGGAATGGCTATGGCAAGTGAGCAAGAACTATATGAAGGTAAATATTTATGATCATATTACAACATCACTTTCAAAGTAATATATGACAACTTTTACAACATCAATATATTGCAACAAATTCTTAAACGTAACATCATAAACCTTATACCTTGATCAATTTACTCACGAGGGCAAAATATGCAGTCCTCCATGATATGCTGACTATCAGTGGTGCCACAATGATCCAAAATCCAATAACAAATCCAAGCACTATGCCAACAATCAACCCCCATTCCAATCCTTTGTCGTCATTTTGGTCTTTTTTATTAGCGGGTATTTCAATAGGTATATAACAATCACTTAGTGGAGTTCCACAAAGCTTGTTACCAAAAAAGCTGGACTCACTAAAGCTTTGGAGCTGAGTACTGACTGGAACCCTTCCTGTCAGATTGTTATAGGACACGTTGAAGCTACTCAAGAAATTTAAACTTGACAAGCTCGTGGGAAGTTTCCCAGAAAGTTTGTTTACTGATAAATCAAAAGATTGAAGACTTTTCATGTCACCAATGTTCTCCGGGATCCTCCCTATCAACTGATTGCTTGATAAATTCAGTGACTGCAACTCCCGAAGGGCCGTAAGCTCGCTTGGGATGACTCGCAAAAAGTTGTTGCTCGAAAGGTCTAACAACATCAATAATCCAAGAATAATAGATGTGTAGGTGTACCCGTGTCCCTTCATTACCAATGTATCACTTGCAATAGGTGATCCAACCTCTTCCGGATTAAAGGAAAATTCATAATGTCCGTATTTTGTGTTTGTTTTTTTTTTCAGAAAGGACACTGAAGTTGTTGAAGCATCTTGGAATATTTCCAGAAAGGCTATTACCGGCAAGATCCAAAATTTGAATATGTGAGAGATAACATAGCTCGTGAGGAATATTCCCGTCCAAATTGTTGGATCTAAGATTGAGAATTCTCAACAATGTAAGTTTTGTTCCAAGCCATGGTGGAATGCTTTCAACAAGTTTATTTCTGCCAAGTTGAATAATCTCTAATCTTGTCAAGTTCATCAGGGAAGCCGGTAATCTTCCTGAGATCTTGTTCCCACGCATGTTCAATAATTGGAGATCACTTGTAGAACCCAATGTTCTTGGAATCTCACCAAACAACCTGTTATTCTCCAAGATTAATACTTTTAAACTTCTCAATTTCTCCCAACACTCTGGAATGACACCTGACAAACGATTATTTCCCAAATTAAGAGATTGTGTCTCTTCCACACCCTTGGAACACAATAAGTGACGTAATGATCCCACAAAAGAATTATTTGACAGGTCTAGTATCTCCGGAATTAATGAACCACCAAACAGAGATGGTAATTTCCCACTAAAGTTATTAGAGCCCAAATAGAGTTCATCAAGTTTTGCAAGGGTACCCAGAACTAATGTGCCTTCGATATTATTTTGCGATATATCTAAAAGGGTTAGATTAGGAAATGATCTCCAAAATGTCTCAGGAGGCATGAGTGATGAAATGTATGTGTTGCTTATGTCCAGTGATATTAAATCTCTTTGCGATTGTAGCCATAATGGAAACCGAGGCCCCAATCGCCAAGAGTTCAAATACAAGGCTTGTATCTGAAAGGGGGGAATCCAGTTTTTTGCAACATCGAGGGTTAAGTTGTTTGCGTTCCCATCTTGAAATTTCAAGCTTACTAGTTTGAAAAAGTGAATTTCTGTCACGACACCAGTCATGAAATTGTTAGAAATCCACAAGTCTTTCAACTTTGAAAGTTTCCCGAGGCTATCTGGGAGGCTACCAGTGAGTTGGTTGCTATAAATATTCAACTCCTCCAAAGATGATAATCGTCCAATTGAATCAGGAAGGCTGCCGTTCAATCTATTAAGATAAAGACTTAACTTCTTCAATGATGATAGTCGTCCGATCGAGTAAGGGATTGGACCAGAAAGTCCCGCTGAGGTTATAACTAATGACGACAATCTTGGTGATTTGCAATCGAAAAGACTTTCAAGAAGGTATGTGAACTCAATGTTACCAAAATCATTTTCTGACAAATCAATCTCTATCAAATTGCAAACATTACCTAAAGGTATCTCCTTAGTGAGTTGATTTCTTGAAATGTCAAGGCTAAGAAGAGAGGTCATGTTTTGAAGGGAATTAAGTACGGAACTAGAAACACCACAAGACCTAATATTTAACCAAATCAGATTTCTAGACAACCCTTCAAATACTGACGAAGAACTCATGAAACCATTCCATTGGGCATGAAGAAACTTGAGAGAAGTCAAATTATGGAAGCTATAAATACTATTAGGAACAAGGCTGTTAAAGCCACAGTTACTTAAATCCAATGAAACTAGACTGGTTAGACTAAAAATCCACTGTGGCATAATGGTGCTATCAAAATAGTAATTAATAGAGATATCAAGTACAGAAAGGGATGTGAGATTAAGATTAGCAACATATGGATGTGAGTCAGTGAGTTCACAACCCTGCATATGTAGTTGGACCAAAGAAGGGAGGGTGTTAATGACCTGAAACCAATCGGTAGTTATGCTAAGGTCTATGAAGCTAATATCCAAATGACGTAACCAACGAAGACTTGGCAGCCAAAGAAGTGAAGGTGTTGACATTCTTGCAGAATAAACTGCATATAAACTTCCAAGAGAAAGGACACGTAACTCTGAAAGATTCCCAATTTGAGGAGGGATAATCCCACCAAATAATGATTTAGAGAGGTTAAGATACCTCAAATTTCGAAGAGAACCTATGAAGCTTGGAATTTGTGTTGATGCAGATTTTGTGTCCGATGCTTGTCGAATAGATTAGATTTTATTTTAAGCTGAATTATGTAATAGTTAGTGAAATGGTCAAACGAACGTGTATTGACCCGCTCGTTTGAAGTGGTCAAACGAGAGGGTTATTTGTTTGACCGTGTGTGTTTGCTAGACAAAGGGGGTGTGGCTATAAATAGCACTCCTTTGTCATTTGCAAACTGGTGAGAGTGAGAGAGTTCACTGTGAGCTTCATTGTGTGGGGAGAGATCACCACTTGGTCTCTCCCCAGATGTATACTCCTTTGGTATTAGTTCGGTTATCATGTAATCGGGCCGATTTGTAATGTTTTACTACCGATTAATACAAAGAAGTGTTTGTTTATCTCTAATCTCTCCCGTCTTGAACATAATCACTCACTAATCACAGTTTCGGTCCCCAAACACGGTCCTACAATTGGTATCAGAGCCATGGTGCCCGATTTAGTAAATCTAACCGTTTACTAAGTCACATGTGCTCTAGATCTGTGATTTTTATGCCTTTTGTTCAAGATGTAAAAATGGTGAAAATGGAGAAAAACCCAGATCTGGATCGAAATATTCAGATCTAGCTGAAACAGAACATATACGAGTGTTATTTTTTCTGTTTTACACCAAACAAATCAAGTTTTCATCTTGTTTCTAAAGATGTTTAGTCAGATCTGGGAATAAACAATGGCTGTGTTCTTGAGATGTTCTTGGCGGCTGTTAAAGAAAGCTAGGGTTTCTTCATAACCTGTTGAAGAAACCCCTGCACATGATGAAACCCCCTCCTCACGAAACTTCCCCTGTGACGAAACCCCTCCCCCCCTCCTGCGACGAAACCTCCTGATTGCCTGCTGCGACGAAACTCCTGAATATCATGTTTCGTCAAACAGGGTAGAAGATGGAAAATAACAGGTGATGTCGGCTGTTGTTACTGTTCATCGAAGTTAGTGGTTGTTTGGATGTATGTATCGCAGAAATATCGAAGAGGAAGAGATATGGTTTGATGTTTATGTATCGCTGGTGGATGTATCGAAGAAGAAGACCTTGTTGGATGGCTGCTGCTATTTGTGGATCGAAGGTTTTGATAGTGGAATCGGAGGTAGAGAGAGTATGAGGTGAGATGTCTGCTATTTTTTTTTTGGGGGGTTTTTTTTTTTTGAACGGCCGAAAAAAAAATTTATTCAATGTAGCAAGAAGCTACCACCAAATGTACAAAAGTTTTACACCAAATAGTGAGAGATCTAACAATTACATAATTTCTAAGCCACCAATTTTAAAATTACTCCATTCCTCCCATGTTAGAGACACCATCTTGGACCGATTCTTCACCCAAAGATACGCCAAAGCTTTAATTTCATCCAGATTCTTCACCCAATTTGGTGCTTTTTGATGAAACACGGCATCGTTTCTTGACTTCCAAATACTCCACATTGTGACTAAAGTGACCGCATGCAACGCCTTTTTTTTTACTGAACCTGAACAAACCTCATGAAGAGTAGTAATATCCTTTATCTCGAAGGCTATAACCGGGAGGACTCTACACCAAATCGCTATGTTTTGCCATATTAATTGAGCAAATTGACACGCCACAAAAATATGATCACTAGTTTCCTCGTAATTTCCACATAAAGCGCAGGTGCGATTAAGCACCGGGATGTTCCGAGCCACTAAAGCACATCTAGTCGGTAGACGTTCCATTTCTGCCCTCCACGCCACAATACCGACTTTTTTAGGGACCCAGTTATTCCACTCGAACACCTTATCCGGTTTCACCCGATTAGCCGCACTCAATATTTTTTTAATGTCCGATACTTTGAACATACCTGAGCCGTCGAAGTTCCACTTCCACAAATCAGAGCCGCTGGACATAGATAGGCTATTCAGCCCACTGATCAGGCCCACCAGCTGCTGGAGTTGACTGCTTTCGACTGCATCTAAAACCGAAACCGACCAGGCCCAGCAAAAGCCCAGGATTGATCCAATAAACGACAACCGATCTTGAACCACATAGTCTTTGTGTTTTTCAACCCTAAACAGTTCTGGAAATTTAATGTAAAACGGAACTGAGTCCGCCCAGCAATCCAGCCAAAAGCATATGTTCTTGCCGTCACCCAATACCGCCGAAGTTGCCTTATTCAAATCTAAATCAGCTTGCAAGAGGACATTCCGTATGTTGACAATATTCTTCCACGGCCCGGCTATGGACATTTTTGACGGGATATCTTTCCAACCTCTTGAATTGTGGTGTATTGCCCAAACTACTCGCCTCCACATTCCATCTTTTTCCGTTTGGAACCTCCACCACCATTTTGCCAACAATGCTAGGTTAGCATCCCTTAGAGATCCGAAACCCAAACCACCATATTCCACTGGGGCAATAGTTTTTTTTCCCACGCGACCCAATTCATTTTGGCCTTTTCCTCCGACCCACCCCAAAAAAATACTCGTCTTATTTTATCAAGAGCATCCAAAACTTTTTGCGGTGCCTTAAACAAGGAAAAGAAATAAGTGGGTAACGAGTTTAGTACGGATTTTATAAGTGTAATTCTTCCACCATAGGATAATGTTTTAGCTTTCCACAAAGAGAGCCTATTTTTGAAAACTTCAACTACCGACTTCCAATTCTTTTCCAGATTCATATTTGCTCCGACTATCATGCCAAGATGCTTGAATGGAAACACTCCTCTTTTGCACTTTAACAAGTCTGCCATCCCTTGTATTTCATGATCCTCCACCCCTATCCCGAATATGCTACACTTTCCCAAATTTACTCTTAACCCCGAGGCCAAATAGAAGCATCTCAACATTCTCCTTAGATTATTAACATTTGCTAAAGACCATTCACCAGTGAAGATCACATCATCAGCATACATAAGGGGTTTGATGCTGTTAATCGAAGAGAGAGAAAGGGCAATAAGTGGAGTTTTTTTTATTAAAGAAGAAGATATTAAAGAAGTTGAAAATAGATGTTTGTTGTCGGCTGGAATATTGAAGGGATGTTGACTTTTGAGGTTGTGTATTGAAAAAGGTGAAAGTGGCTGATTATCAAATTTGTCTTGTTTGGTTCTTTGTGTATCACAGAATATTCTAGAAAAGATGGATTTTCAAGTGTATAATCAAATGGGCTTAACTCTGATTATCAAGATGGATTATCAAATGGGCTTAACTCTCATTTGGACCTGATCACTCATGGGTCTCAAAATCAACATCATTGGGCCTTAATTCATGAAAGGCTTGGTATTCCATCTTTTTATTAGTGAATCAAACTTGGTAAATTTTTAGTGGATCCATTTCTATTTCGTGAGTTGCAAAGTGGGGTCGGTTATTCGCGAAGTTGATTTAAATCGCGCTTCTAAATATCAAGGTCAAAATTCGTACGGGTTTTGGGAGCGCGCGGGATGATGCGGCATAATGAAAACAAAAGATGATGATATTTTGAAAAATGTGGGGTAGTCACGGTTACCGATGCAAGCGTCAAATTTTGGTGACTTGACTGCTATGGGCCAAAAACCGAAAACGGTATGTTCAGTTCCGCATGTCAATGTTTATGATTGTTATTGGTTATTTGTAAATGTTCGAAAGCATTTTGTTTATTGTCATATTCTCGCATTTGAAAACAAACGTATGAACCTGGAATGTCAATACCGGTCCTAACGAGTTCACAAAGTCTTTGGAGGGATACAAGTCGGATCCTACGGGGTACTAGGCGAAATTTATTTATCAACTAGAATATGCAACGAAGAAATCTTTTTGTTTATTGTCATATTCTCGCATTTGGTAACGAATGAATGAACCTAGAATGTCAATACCGGTCCTAACGAGTTCACAAATTCTTTGGAGGGAAACAAGTCGGATCCTACGGGGTACCAGGGGACGTTCTTATTCAACTAGAATATGCAAAGAAGAAAGTCGTTTTCATGATTTTTCGAACAACCGAGAACATTTAGTGAAGATTGACGACAGTTCCGCTCAGTGGAGGGAATTGGTGAACATTTGAAGATAAATTCTACTTAGTGCAGAGAATTTGTTATGTGAAATTGACGACAGTTTCTTTGAAGTGGAGAGAATCTGTTAAGGTTTAGAGATCTTACCAAAGAAATGGGGGGATAAAAATTTTTCAAATGTTGAATTTCTTCTGTAAATTTCTAAATGCAATCACAGGTGGTAAAGTTTGTGATTTTCTGGTGATACTAACGGTTCGGCGTGGAATGTTTTGCACAGCCACATATTTGAGGATTTTAATTAATTCTCCAGCCAGCGTGAAGGGTTTTGCACGGAAACATACAGGTATATAAAGTCAACAGTAGTTTCAAGGCGCTGTTTACTGAAGACCTGGGGGAATCTTTATGAAAGCTGATAGTTCAAGGCTGAAGACCTGCGGGATTCGGTTTTGGGTTTGATGTTTCTTTGGGATTTTACAGGGATCTGGGGGTAACTCAATTCGTTGAGTTTGCAAACGATGTACTTGGTCAAGCTGACTTCCTGAGTACTGATGCTGAAGATCCGTAGTGCATTACGTGGTCAACTTCACAAAGGCGAGACAATGAGATCTGGATGTAGTTCAACTAAGCGTGACGTTTGGTTGAGCTTGCAAGGGATACACTTGGTCTAGCTGACTTTCCTGAGTGTTGATGCTGAAGATTAAAGTGCATTACTTGGTCGATTCCACAAAGACGGTTTACAGAAGACAGTTCACCAGAAATCTCTACCAATGTAGTATGCTTGAATGAAATAAAGTTCTTATGACAGATCAGGACTTGATGCAGTTCTTAAAGGTTGGAACCCTTATCAAATGCTAGTTGGAGTATTGGAAGATCAGCGGAAGATCGGTCAATTGAGGAAATTGCACAACACCCAACACGGATACGCGTACTTTAAGGGGGAAATATCATACAAGGAGCGTCAAGATACTACTTACCTGGATCATCGGTCAAGGGGGAATTTGTTACCATAGAGAAGATAAATACTTGACTGTAGATCGATTGCAGTTGCATTTTCAGCATTCGACAGCAACGGACAAGGGGGAATTTGTTGATGCAGATTTTGTGTCCGATGCTTGTCGAATAGATTAGATTTTATTTTAAGCTGAATTATGTAATAGTTAGTGAAATGGTCAAACGAACGTGTATTGACCCGCTCGTTTGAAGTGGTCAAACGAGAGGGTTATTTGTTTGACCATGTGTGTTTGCTAGACAAAGGGGGTGTGGCTATAAATAACACTCCTTTGTCATTTGCAAACTGGTGAGAGTTGTAAGTCCCGTGAAACAGATCTTTCAATGATATCAAACAACCAATTGATTGTGCGGAATCCAATCAATTGGTGATTCAAGAATCAAAACGAAAATAAACAAGAACACCGAAATAACTTTTAACTCACACACGTTTCTATTACTTCAACAAGCAAAAACGTCTGGTATGAGTACACCACCACCAATCGATCGTCTCTCTCTCTAGAGAAATTGTAACTATGAAGTTCCAAAAGGTTCAAACCTAAAAACAAGTTAGAAACTTGTTTTTATACTAACTCAAGCCCACTTCCCTACATGGGCTCCCCTTGGGCCTGCTTGGCCCACATGGCCTATAGCTTGGCCCAAGTGACCTCTAAAGGTCCAAAACCTAATGTAAACTAACCCGGTAAGGCCCAGCTCGTAACCATAGCTCGTTGTATTAATTTGATGCGTCAGTCTCACACTTTAGGGCCTAACAATCTCCCCCTAGACTGATGCCATCAAATTGTCTTCATACCATGAATTCAGCAACGTCTTCAACGAAGTCTATGGTTGTCTCTATGCTGCAGATGTTGTGGAAGTTCTTGACTTCTGAACTCTCAGCACTGGGTCTCTTTCTTCAGCTCTTGTGGTTAGCTTCATATCAGGATCTCGATCAGCATTTGCTTGAAAATCTTGTGAAAAGAATGTGAGAGGAGGATTCTCAGCAGCTCTTTTCTTCTTCAATCTTTGTCTTTCAAGCAGATTCATGGTACTTCTTCAAATGTACTTTCACTGTCAGACGGCGTTTCGTATCCGGTTCTTCTAACTCAGGTACATCTTGCTGTTGTGCTGCTTCAGGCTTCTTCAGCAATTAACAGCATCTCAGTCTTCATCAACCCCTGTTCTTGATTGAAATCAAGTTCTGCACATGCTCACAAACTCATAAGCAAACATTTCTTATGCAACAGGGATAATACCATATGAACACTAGGTACATCCAAGTACTTATACTCGGATTTCACAATTTAAATTCTTTCAACTTTTGATGATCAGTCAAATCTTCAAGAACGGTTACATTTTTTAATTTTAAGAAAAACAATTAAAAACTCTATTTTTAGATTTTTGGTTTTATAGAAAAGCAAGACACTATTTTTGTATTTTTAATTTAAGAACTAAAAACAAATAAAAACTCAAAATATAAACAACTACCATAATATACAATTACAATTGCAATGGGATCAAAATTCGTTCTCAGGCAGACTAAGGAACAATTTTCAGTACGAGCCTAATCAAACTGGTCTATGCGATTGCCAATATGTTTGTCCACTTAAACTTTAACGCTCAACTTTCAATTTTTCAACTTCGTGATATGCTTTAGGCAATATTATACTATTATACCCGTGTGTCCCATTCCAAGGCATACCCCCGCGATCAAGGTAAGCACAACGATTCATCGTAGCAGGTGAGTATACTGATGTCATCCTTTAAGATATCCTGACTGTGTCTAGGTCTGCATATAATCTATTTTATCATGTTTTGATTTCTTTAACAATGAAAACCCAAATAAATACTAATCAAATCCTGGAAATATAAACAGCACACTCTATCATGCAAGTATCTTCCCTACCACATATTTCACAAGTCCAATCCAGATTTCTGAAATCTTAACTGGGAATAGATTGAGAAGAGAACAGAATAGATCTTTTGTAGAGATGGTATAATATACAGATCAAATGAGTTTTTCTCAGTTTGATATAGGTTTCTTGGGTTTCTTTTGGGCACTTGAGGGCCTCTTTCGGGTGTATTAGATCTATAGCGCGACAACGTACAGCTAGGTCAGCATGTATCTGGATGCAGCAGAAGCTGTCGTTGCCTAGCACCTCCAGGTCAGCATATATCTGGATGCAGCAGAGGAGGTACACGACTTTTTCAGAGAAGATTTCAGAATCAGATCAAAATTGTGTGTATCGGGACAACATACAGACATTCAAATAGAAATGAGCTAATTCCAAGTGACTTTCTTTCCTGGGTTCATGTACAATTTTAGTTCTGAACAGAAGAACAACCAAGATATCCCCGGATGATTCAACAATATAAAGACCCGAAACCTCAGATGTTGGCTATCTATCAACACAAGATTTAAGACCATAAAATCATACACCGTTGGTATGTTACCCACATGGTACATAGTTCGTTATGATTATATCACTTAGTATCTTTTATCATATTGAGCGTCAAGCCTATCGACATATCGCAGTAGATCCTAGTCTTTTCAGCTATGGCACCTTACATGTGTTAGTCAAACCCTTTAACACGAACATTTATTTCACTTCCCATATCATGCAATTTTTCTTTTTGGCTTTTTCATTTTTCAAATGTTTTTGTATTTTTCTCATTTTCTCCCCCTAAAACAATACATATTTACAGCAAACTCTTTTTGTATTTTCTGAGTTTTCTCCCCCTAAACTATATATCTAGCTATATGTTCCTCTCCCCCCCCTAAATTTGTGCATAAATCTTGTATTTTTGCGCAAATTTACCATTTACTAGAGAAAGGACACTTTAGATACAAAGATAATGAACTAAGAAAGAAAAAAAATATTTTTGGTTAACCGTTCTGTCATCAGATTGAAGACTAATCAAATGCAAATCAAAGTACTGAATTTAAACGGTACCTTTTGCTGATCTTATCTTACTTCCCATATCTCCTCCAAAGGAAACATATCATCTGTAAAAAAAAATTGAACTTTTTGCAACAGTGAAATGTTACCCGTTTTATCTCTGGAATAACCGCTATCAACATTCCAGAGATTGTCAACAGCTCATCCTTGGTTGTTCCTGAAAAGTAAGGAGATTAGTAAGACATTGGTACCCAGGCCATCGTGGTCCTGGGATTTCCTGAAGCATCAAAATAAGATACTTCCTTCAAACACAAGTCCCCTTTAATTTCAAGGATTGGAGACGTTGCTGCTTTGGATTTGGGTTTACAAATCTGTTTCGGTCTAGCAAACGCGTTTGTTGCCATCAGTTGAGCAACTTTAGCTGTTTCAGGTTTGTTAGTTTTAGAAACACGTTTTTGTTCCTGAACAGCCTTGCGTTTGTTTTTAGCAGCATTCCAATCCCCATCAGAAGGTTTAACCTTGGGATTCACATTCTTCATAGCCTTAGGTGATGAAACCTTCATTGGCTTGGAATGATAGTTACCCTTTGGTGTAACCCTCTGATTTTGCATATAATATGGTACGTAGGGACGGTGTTTGCAGTTTCGAGCAATGTGACCCGCAATGCCACAGTTGTAGCAGGTTTGTCTTTTCATCGGAAAGACATTTTGAGCAGCTTGATTTGCTCTAGCAGGTCCTGAAGGACAAACCGGTCCTTTTTGCTTTGGATGTGCCTGCACATTACTCTTAGACGAAGATGAATTTGGGTGCTTGTATTTGCTGTTTGCAGAAGTCTTGTTGCTCTGAGCACCATTCTTCGTATTTTCTCCCTGATTTGAGCTTTTCTTCACCTTGTCACGAGCCTTACGAGATTGTGATTGTCCTTGATGAGCAGACTTCTTATATCCCTGATTTTGATCTGCTCGTTTTGGCTCATTCCTTTTGTTGTGAACCGGCTCACAAACATCAGCACAAGAGTGAATATTAGCATTTTGTTGCACCTTTTGATGACAAACACAATTTCTAGCAATGTGTCCAGGAATTCCACAGTTGAAACATGTTTGTCGCTTTAATGTATGAAGATTCGAAGAGCTAGCAGAAGTAGCTGATCTGATTGGTTTAGGTGAACAAGCTTGCTTTGATTGCTTTGCATGTCTTCCATGTGCCTTTTCTGAGTTCTTATGTACCTGTTGATCAGAACTAGCACAAGCATGAGATTCAGACGGATGATGTTTTTCGTCTTTTACAATTTTATCATGATCATTTTGAACAGACGCTTTAGTTTCTGTTTTAACTTTAATTTCAGAAACATTTGTCGGCGACTGTTCATTTATTTCAACTCCTTTTTCTTCTTTTACAAAATCGGGTTCAGTTTTAACTTCAGAAGATGAAGAAGATGAAGTTTCATCAACACATGTTTCGTCAACACATGTATCATGTGACTCTACTTGAGGTTTGCTTTCATCCACAGTTTCCAATGGGGTCTCATTAGATTCAACATTAGAGACGTCCACTGAGACCGATTCAGAAGATGAATCAGGACATTCTTGATTTTCTTGAGGAGAAGTTTCAGTGGTTTCACTGAATGAATCTTGAGGGACCTCACCTGTAACACAATCATCAACTGAAGAGTTAGAAACATCACAATCACAATCATTAGCTGAAGAAGATTCATCACCAAACTTATTGTTCAAATCATCAACACAAACATCATCAGTTTTGCCCAAAACAACAGGCTCACAAGACGAAACATAAGCAGAAAACGACGCAAATAAAGAACGACTAAAAGCAAGTTCAGACTCAGTTGGTTCAGAATAAGGTTCAAAATAAGGTTCAGAAATATTTGAAATAACATCTGGTTCACTCCCATGAACATCTCCACACTTTACTTCAGAAATATCATCTGCACATGAAGATGAAACGTTAGGATCAATTGAGCCTTTGGAAACAAAATTTAATGGAGTAGACTTCTGTTTCTCAACTTGTCTGTCATGAGAAGACGACTTGTTGGTTTTGGAACCATAAGTCATGTTACTCTCATTCATCATCTCCTCCTCAGTCATTGGCAGATAAGTGTAATTATCATTATATGGAGGAGGAGTCTGATTATAACCCAAACCACGCCCTTTCTTTTCTTTGTACGCAAGCTGTTGATCGCACAGGTTTTTAACTAGTTTGCTGGAAGAATCAAATTTCTTGATATTAAGTTCATTAATTTGATATCTTTCTCTAATATCTTCCAGTTCCTTAGTTAAAATACATACTTTTTCCTGAGCTTCTAAGAAATGGGCTGTTTTTACACTTACATCATCTTTGAGTTTGATGATGTCTTTGCGCTGAGCTTCAATCTTTTCTTTATAAAGTTTTTCATTTTTAGATAAAGTAAAGTTTTTATTTTTTATGTCTTGATAATCTTGTATTAGCTCAGCGTTGTGTAAATGATATGCCTCAACCCTTTCTCTACATTCAGGAGTGCAAAAGACAGCAAGTATCTCTTCACGAGTAATTTCTTGAGCCGCAGGTTTGTGAAACACAAATGCCATAATTTCAACGGGTGGTTAATACTTTTGTTCTTCTCCTCAAAACACAAACCAAATGAGAACCTGTGTAATCGCTAATTCAATCCCTTTGCACGTAATCGAACTCGCTTTCTGACCTGCACCTCAAAAAATCTGTCAAAACCGTTATCACAAACAAACCAACCCTCGATTTTTTTTTTTTTTTTTTTTTAAATAAACCCTTTTAAAAAAAAAAAAATAGAATATATAAACTATTTTAATTAAACAATTATTATTATTATTATTAAAGACACCTAATGATAATGTAATGATGAAGTTATGATTATTATAATTATTATTATTATATTAAAAATAACCTAACATAAAGTCCACACCGTCTTCTTCGTTTAAATTACCAAACATAAACCCTAATTTAATTATCTGCCGTCAACACCTCACCGGAGATGATAATGATTGATGACGGTGTCGGAGGAGACTGAAGACAGATGATATGGCAGATGACGTCGGAGCGCGAAGAAAAACGGTGGAATAGATGAAGTTGCAGGTTTATGGCGGAGGTTGTCCAGAGGTGGTGATCGGAGGTGGGGACAGCGGTGTAGACGATGGTGATGACGTTGACGGAGGTATTGGTCGGACGAGAACAGTAATGAACGGAGAAGATGATCAGAATTGTCTTGCTCGTTACAGGTGGGTAATGACGATGGTGGTTCGTGGAGATGGCACAGTGATGAACTTAACGACAGTTTCAGGTCGATGAATACGGTGATAATCGTTGATGGTCAATGGTTGAGGTTGAAGATCGTCAATGAACGTGGTGGTGCGATGGTGAACGGAGGTGGTGGTGATGACGGTAAGTGACGGAAGTGATAGTGATGAACAGTAAACGCAATGATAAAGATGATGACCAGAGACGGAGGTGATGACGATTAGCCGGAGTTGCAGAGTTGTCGGAGGTGGTGTTGCTCGGAGAAGGTAACCGGAGGTTGTTGGGGGTCACCGGAGAAGATGGTTATTGAAAGACAAAGATTGCAGAAGATGACCGGAATATTATACTATTATCCGTGACGTTGAGGATGATCGGAGAGGACAGTTGCAGGTTTCCGGCGACTCAAATATCCGTGACTCGGAACGTTGAGAGATGATTGCAGGTTCACGTCGGGTTCACGAAGATGATGATAAACACGAAACCAGACTAAGGAACGTGGTTGCGAGTCGGACGAGTCGAAACGGTGGTTGCGACTCGTAATCGAGGTTGCGAGTCGAAACCAAACAGGATGAGCCGAAACCTTACTTCTGATTGCGACTGGACTGGATTGACTCGAAACCGCCTGTACTCGTGGTTGCGACTCAAGATGTGATGACTCGTAGTTGCGACTCGTAACCGTGACTCGAGAATAGGACGTGATGAACCGAGATCTCTTGTTGCGACTCGTAACCGTTGAAGAGCTCTTTTGCACGTGGTTGCGACTCAAATGATTATGATGTACTGAAAACACGTGAGTCGAGACTGCTGAAATATGAATAAAACTTTGGTGCTGACTCGAGACCGTGACTCGAGACTCAAGAGCTTGATAATTGTGATATCCAAACTTTTGGAAATGTATTTATCCCGAGATACCAGGGCCAACAGAAGGAAATCTTTCGAAAATAATGGAATTTTTTAAATCAACATTTAATTTCAAATCCTTTCAAAAGATAAAAACAATATCCCCAAATCCTTTAACAACTTTTAATAAGATCGAAAGAGCAAAATATGATGATTATTTCAAACTAACCCGATGAACACTTTGAATACCGCGAAGAACACGATGAACGAAAAATCAAAATCTTGAATATTTGATATCAAACCGAGCCTAGAAACAGGTTCTAATGGCTCTGATACCACTTGTAAGTCCCGTGAAACGGATCTTTCAATGATATCAAACAACCAATTGATTGTGCGGAATCCAATCAATTGGTGATTCAAGAATCAAAACGAAAATAAACAAGAACACCGAAATAACTTTTAACTCACACACGTTTCTATTACTTCAACAAGCAAAAACGTCTGGTATGAGTACACCACCACCAATCGATCGTCTCTCTCTCTAGAGAAATTGTAACTATGAAGTTCCAAAAGGTTCAAACCTAAAAACAAGTTAGAAACTTGTTTTTATACTAACTCAAGCCCACTTCCCTACATGGGCTCCCCTTGGGCCTGCTTGGCCCACATGGCCTATAGCTTGGCCCAAGTGACCTCTAAAGGTCCAAAACCTAATGTAAACTAACCCGGTAAGGCCCAGCTCGTAACCATAGCTCGTTGTATTAATTTGATGCGTCAGTCTCACACTTTAGGGCCTAACAAGAGTGAAAGAGGGTGAACTCATTTGAGAGAGTTCACTATAAGCTTCATTGTGTGGGGAGAGATCACCACTTGGTCTCTCCCCGGATGTATACTCCTTTGGTATTAGTTCGGTTATCATGTAATCGGGCCGATTTGTAATGTTTTACTACCGATTAATACAAAGAAGTGTTTATTTATCTCTAATCTCTCCCGTCTTGAACATAATCACTCACTAATCAAGGTTTCGGTCCCGAAACACGGTCATACAATTTAGATCGCTTCAAAGTCATTACAGCTCAAGTTTATATGCCCTCTTAACCTTTGTTGTAATAAGCCTACTTTTTTGGAGTCATAGGAGGCCCTGTATATTGAATCACAATGACCATCAAGCCCACGGAGATGAATCTCATGAACATGGCCAGCGATGTTATCACAGACAATGCCAGCCCATCTGCAACAATCGCTCTTCTCACCAACCCAAGAAGCAAGCCGATTGGCTTCATCTATGAGGCCGTGCTTGAACTGCATAAGGGCTTCTCTCTCACCGTCCATGCATAATACAACATCATAGTTTTGATCAGACAAGCACAAATGAAACAACGCCAAAATAAAAAGCAAGCACAAATGACAAGAAAAGAAATATGAGATTGAATTTCGAGCACTCATATTGGTTGATTAAGAAAGGAATAACAATCACTCAATGTTTTATTTACAAGAGGATATGCGAGTTCAATTTATACTCGTATTTCTATGTTGCATTGAACCCACTGATTTGAACTCTAAAAAATTTAACGTAACGTAATCAAATTCCGTTATGTCATCAACCATTTTTCTATCACTCACAACCTTTTTTTGGTGGCAATGGTCATCACTCATAACACCCAACAATAAACCCTCACATCCCCTCACATCCATTTATCACTCACACCCCATAACGCGTTGATTTTATCACTGAATGGATTTTATCACACGATGAATAGTTGGTGGCGGTGGTCAAATGTTTTCACCACGCGTTGAACATTACTTTATCACGGAACATAACGTTCCACCCCCACTGCTCTAAATTATGAAGTTTCCAAATAAACTCCGTGACAAGACAGGAAACCAATTAGTCGTTGGCATTAATGTCATCATTATGTCAAGAAATTATAGTCAAGGTTTCATACTTTCATGTCCACACAAAAGTTATCTTATAGCAATTTTACAAAAAAATAAAAAAACTAAAAATATAAAAAAGAAAGAAAGAAAACTACATAATAATAGCAAACGAAATTTTCGTATGGCTTTCAATTACACGATCAAAGAAAAATACTCTCAATGAAAATAAAATAAAATAACACATACAATGAATCAATGATATCAACTAGTTATTTGTGTTCAAATTTAATCAAATCAAAAAATTAATATAAGTGGTTAATATTGGCCAGGGACTAATTAAGGAGGACGCAAGTTTATTCCATATTTCGACCATCATAATTTTTTTTTTTTTTTTTTTTTGCAGGTGGCTAGTTTTTAAATTTCGACCATCGTAAATTATTTTTTTGGCATGTGTTTTTTATTTTTTTATAAATAAATGAAGATAAACTACTTTACAAGGGTAATAACCTACCATGTGATTGTGAGCAATAACCTACTAGCTACTACACACACACACACACATATATATATATATATATATAGGGAGCCGCTGGAATGAGAACCACCACGAGTTATGAGAACCACGAGAACCGCGTCCCGCGGGTGGCCGTCGGCGACGAAATTTTTTTTACACCTAGATCCGTATATTTTAGCGGGGGGTTTAAATTTTCGGTTCAAACGGCGCGCCCGAGGGGGTAGTTTTTTACGCCCAAAGTTTGGTAAAAAAAAAAAGAAAAATTAAAAAAACTCAAACTTTGGGCGTAAAAAACTACCCCCTCGGGCGCGCCGTTTGAACCGAAAATTTAAACCCCCCGCTAAAATATACGGATCTAGGTGTAAAAAAAATTTCGTCGCCGACGGCCACCCGCGGGACGCGGTTCTCGTGGTTCTCATAACTCGTGGTGGTTCTCATTCTAGCAATCCCCTATATATATATATATATATATATATATATAGAGGATCGCTAAAATGAGAACCACCTCCAGTTATGAGAACCATGAGAACCACTTTATAGCCTTTAGATTAACTTGATGGATGGATGAGATTAAAAGTAACAAAAACTAATATTAAATAAAATTTGTCTTATTATGTTTTTTATATTTTAATCAAAAATGGTAAATTGGTAAAACAACTCTTTTTTGTCTTTTTCACTTTATTATTTTTTAATTACTTTTTGTTTTATTATATTATTTTTTAGTTTTATTATATTACTTTTTATTTTTTAAAAAGATTTCTTTATTAAACAAAAATTTTGAAAATCAGATTTTTTATATAAAAAAAATTTATGGGCGGTTTTTTACCACACATTTTTTACGCGCGTTTTTTTACGACCCGTTTTACGCTCCGTTTTTTCACGCCGATTTTGCGACCGTAGTTTTTAAGTGCCGTTTTTTAGGCCCGGTTTTAGGCGCCGTTTTTTGCCGCGCCGTTTTTTACGTCACGTTTTTTACAAGCCGTCCCGTTTTAGCGCGCCGTTTTAGCGTCACATTTTTTTACAAGCCGTCCCGTTTTTTGTCGTCCCGTTTTAGTCATCCCGTTTTTTGCCGTCCCGTTTTTTGCCGTCCCGTTTTAGCCGTCCCGTTTTTTTACAAGCCGTCCCGTTTTTTTACAAGCCGTCCCGTTTTTTGCCGCGCCATTTTTTACGTCACGTTTTTTACAAGCCGTCCCGTTTTTTGCGCCCCATTTTTTACGTCCCGTTTTTTTCGCCCCATTATTTACGTCACGTTTTTTGACGCGCCGTTTTTAGCGTCACGTTTTTTTACAAGCCGTCCCGTTTTAGCCGTCCCGTTTTCTGCCGTCCCGTTTTTTTACAAGCCGTCCCGTTTTACGCCCCGTTTTTTTACGTTTTACTCGTCGGTTTTTTACGTTTTACGTGTCGGTTTTTTACGTTTTACGCGTCGGTTTTTTACGTCTTACGCGTCGGTTTTTTACGTTTTACGCCCTGTTTTTTTACGTTTTACGCGTCGGTTTTTTACGTTTTACGCGTCGGTTTTTTACGTTTTACGCCCCGGTTTTTTACGTTAACGTTTTTTACGTCCCGTTTTAACGCGGCGTTTTTACGTCCCGTTTTAACGCGGCGTTTTTTAAGTCCCGTTTTATTTACGTTTTACGTTTTACGAAAAACTTTTTACGTTTTACGTTTTACGAAAAACTTTTTACGTTTTATGTTTTACGTAAAACTTTTTACGTTTTACGTTTTACGAAAAACCTTTTACCTTTTATGTTTTTACGCGTCGCTTTTTAACGCGTCGTTTTTTAACACGCCGCTTTTACGGCCGACTTTTTACGTTAAAAAGTTTACGTTTTTTCTTAAAAAAATTACGTTTTACGTTAAAAAGGTTTACGTTTTACGTTAAAAAGTTTACGTTTTACGTTAAAAAGTTTACGTTTTACGTTAAAAAGTTTACGTTTTATGTTAAAAAGTTTACGTTTTATGTTTTTACGTTTTACGTTAAAATATTTACGTTTTACTTTAAAAACTTTACATTTTTACATTAAAAAGTTTACGTTTTACGTTAAAAGTTTACGTTTTTACATTAAAAAGTTTACGTTTTACGTTAAAAGTTTACGTTTTACGTTTTACGTTAAAAGTTTACGTTTTACGTTAAAAGTTTACATTAAAACATATCAACCCCACAGTCACTGATCAAACAAGAACAAACCAGATTCAAACCACAAGATTCAAAACCAACAAGATTCAAAACCAACAAAAACCCAGTTCATCAAAAAAGCACCCAGTTCATCAACAAAAACCCAGATTCAAACCCAACAAAAACTCAGTAACAATAACAACCAAACATGATGTAGATACCCAAAAATCAAATCAAAAAGGAAATCCCATCAACAATAACAAAATGATGTACATACCCAAAATCAAAAACCCAGATTCAACATGAACAAACATTCAAGCCCAGATTCAACAGAATCAAACCCAGAAATTCAAACCCCCAAGAACACCCATCAGATTCAAAAAAACCCAGAAAAATCAAGAACACCCATCAGATTCGAGAACACCATCAACAAAAACACTTACCCACCGACGCACCATCGCCCCTGAAACCACCACAGATTCGAGAACACCATCAACAAAAACACTTACCCGCCACCGCCTATCGCCGCCGTCCCCTCGCTACGGTCAACACCACCACCACAACATCAAATCGGTCATCATCTTCATCCCAGATGAAGAACAGTGGTTGGGGTTTTGTGACAATCGGTCTTCATATTCATCCCGCGAATAATTTCATCTTTGTGATGATTGCGGCGGCGGAGGGCAGCTGTGGGGTGGCGGCTCCGCCGTGAAACGGAGCTTCCGTTTCTGTTCTCCGGCCTTGCCGTCGATGTGTGCCGCCACCACCACAGTGGTGGCCGGTCGTTTATTTGAGCAGGGGTGGGGGGAGGGTTGAGTGGTCGCCTGATGTATATATCGAGTGGGAGAGATGATGGTTCTGGTTGCCTGTGATTTTCTTCAAGATAGAGAGAATGAGAGACAAAAATGAAGATAAATGAAGAAGAACATGAGATTTAAAGAGAGAGAGAGGAGAGAGAAGGTGCTTTAAATGAAGAGAGATAATGAGATTTGATGTTTTGGGTAAATGACTAATATACCCTTTCTGTTGGCATGTTCTGATTGGTTGAAAGTAGTTCTCATGGTTCTCATAACTGGGGGTGGTTCTCATTCTAGCGGCTCCCTATATATATATATATATATATATATATAGGAGAAGGATCCGTTAGGAACCACCCTTTATTAGAACCAGTGTGAACACAAACAGTAATACCTAAAAAAATCTAAAAGCACCCAAAAATTTTTTTTTTTTACTATTTTTTTTTTGTAAAAATCGCTATATTTCGTTTACAATAAAAAAAATTTCAATTTTTTTTCGAGTCACAGTTATCCATGCACATGTGCATTTGTATCATTTATTTGACAAATTCCGTAATTAATTACAAATATTAGACAATTACACTTTCATTTACACTACCACGTGTAATACACTACTTTTTACGTTAACAATATTAGAAATGCATATGTGCATCTATAAGTATCAACATGAAATAAGGTGTGTTGGTACACTACTTTCTCTTTCATCTATCATTCCATCCATAATACAAAAACATGCACATGTGCATTTTTGTCATTTCTTTGATAAATTCCGTAATTCATTACAACTATTAGACAATTGCACTTTCATTTACACTACAATGTGTAATACAATACTTTTTACATTACCAATATTAGAAATGCACATGTGCATCTATATGTATCAACATGAAATAAGGTGTTTTGGTACACTACTTTGATTACACTTTCCCTTTCATCTATCATACCATCCATAATACACTACCATTACCTCCCACCATCCATAATACAATACCATTACATCTACCATCCATAATACAATACCATTACCAATATTTTCACTTTATTACATGTATGTAAACACCATTTATACCATCCAATCAACATATTACATCATAAATTGACAACTATAACCAAACCATCAACCACTAGATATAACTAACCAAAAAACATGTATATAGGCCTACTTCTCCATTCAAAATCACAAACTTTTTGTACCAAAACACGTTATATCATAGTTATACCTAATGATGCACATGTGCATTTTGAATATTGGTAATGTAAAAAGTAGTGTATTACGAATGGTATTGTAAATTAAAGTGCAATTGTCTATTCCTGATAACGTATTACCGAATTTGTCGAAGTAATGATACATATGCACATGGATAACTTTTACTCGAAAAAAAAAAGTTTTTTTTATGGTAACGAAATATAGCGATTTTTTTTAAAATATTAAAAAAAAAAATTTTGAGTTCTTTTTTTTTGATTTTTTTTAGATTTTATTTTGTGTTCACATTGGTTCTCGCGGTTCTCGCAATAAAGGTGGTTCTCGCATGAACCTTACCCTATATATATATATATATATATATATATATATATATATAAAGTTGCGACGAATTGTTTACTATAATTCCTCATTTTCTAACCACAAACCAATAAGTTTCTAGAGGTGGCAAAAACTCATTTTATACATGTAAAAATCAAATAAAAACTGTCACGGCCCCCGACCCGGTTTGACCCGTTTCAGGAGCCGCGTGACAGAAAATCCCGTGGTATTTATTTAACAGCGGAAGTTTACTTCAGGATCTTTTAAAAACTGCAATTTCCCAATTATTTTATTTCACAACTCGGGATAAAATCCCGGTAATTTACAATCATAAGATTTCAAGGAGAAATCTTTTATTTTACAAAACATGTTTCTTTATTTTATATTGAGCCACTTCCTTAAGCTTGTAGTGCTTCTCGGCACTTTTCCTGGATCACAACAGATCACCTGAAACATGTTTGAAAAAGGTTTTGTCAGCGGGAAATACTGAGTGAATCATTCTTTTTAGTAAAACGATCTGTTTGTTATAATTTACAGTATTAAGGGAGATTACAATGTTTCAGATATCAACCAACTACCCACAGTATTTGTCACTCGACTCGTTTCTATGACTATGGTCAGATCACCCATTGGCTAACTCGTTGTCCAATGGTGACGGGAAATAAGTAATGTATACAAAACCCCACATACTGGTTGTAATTTGGTGATTACATAAACTTAAGCCCTGTAATTATAACCTTGAAAATAAACATGATTTTGAAAGTAATTTGATAAAAAGAGAATGACTCACATTGCAGATTTAATTTGAGCAGAGCCTAGCCTACTGATTAGCCTTTTAACCTAAATTAATATCATGCACACAACTCGGTTACTAACTTAATACAGCATTTATGATAACTCACGAGATTAAACCCTCACATCGAATGACAAAGTACGATACTTAAACATCCATCGAATTAACGACGAATGACAAAGCATAAACCCTAATGTGGGCAGCACTTAAACATCCATTGGATAGTTTAATCGATCGGACATTGAATCGTATCAGCGATCGAGTTATTACCCTGATTGCGGCAGCACTTCGTGATTCGTGTGTGTGTTTTGGACTGTTAATGCTATAACTCAGTGTACGTAATGAGAATTTACGTCGTTCAAATGCCCAAATTCCAGTCCCAAAGTCCCCTATTTATACACGAATTTTGACCCCCCTAGCGTGACGCGAGGGGTCCTACCCTGGGCGTCGCGTGACGCGAGGGACACCTATTCACTATAGGGTAGCCACGTTCTTGACTAGCCTAGCTGAGTTGACGGATTTCGTAAATTCGATTTTGACAGCGAGATTTTAAGATAATCGTAACTAGGGTTTTACCCCCCCTGAGTTTTAGGGGCCCTGATCCTGATTCTGATGATTCTGAAAATTTTAGGGTTTGTGCAGAATCACTTGGGTGTCTCAATTAGGGTTTCCTATTGGACAATTTAATTAAATAGATATGACTTTTGATGAGAGTTGTTACATCCTCCCCACCTTAATAAAAATCTCGTCCTCGAGATTTACTGGAATAAGTAGGGATATTTTTTCTTCATCTCAGATTCCAGCTCCCAAGTGTATTCAGGTCCTCGTTTCGAATCCCACTTGACTTTAACTAGTACTAATCGTTTGTGCTTGAGAAACTTTACTTTTCTGTCTTCTATCTGAAGAGGTTTCTCAACAAATTTTAACTTTTCGTTTACTTCTATATCTTGGAGAGGTACTACCAAAGATTCGTCTGATATACATTTCTTGAGGTTGGATACATGAAATACATCATGTACTCCGGCTAACTCCTTCGGTAGTTGTAAACGATAAGCAACTGGTCCTATACGTTGGATCACGGAAAATGGTCCTACGTATCTGGGACTTAGCTTTCCTTTCTTACCGAATCGAACTACTCCTTTCCAAGGTGAAACTTTTAATAGTACTTTGTCTCCAACTTGAAACTCTAGTGGCTTGCGTCTATTGTCTGCATAACTCTTATGGCGATCTCGAGCCGTCTTTAGTCTTTATTTGATTTGAGTAATCTTTTCAGTTGTTTCTTGTACTATTTCAGGTCCTGACAATTGACTTTCTCCTATTTCTGCCCAACAAACTAGAGTTCTGCACTTTCTTCCATACAATGCCTCGAATGGGGCAGTTTCAATACTTGAATGATAACTATTGTTATAGGAGAATTCGATCAGAGGTAAGTGATCGTCCCAATTTCCACCAAAATCTATTACACATGCTCAGAGCATGTCTTCTAGAGTTTGGATCGTCCTTTCACTTTGCCCGCCTGTTTGTGGATGATATGCAGTGCTTAGGTTTAGTCGAGTTCCCATTGCTTCTTGGAAACTAGTCCAGAAATGAGAAGTAAAACGACTATCCCTATCCGAAACAATGGAGAGTGGAACTCCATGTAAGGATACGACTTCATCTACATATAGCTTTGCCAATCTTTCCATACTAAAGGTTTCTTTCATAGGTAGAAAGTGAGCAGATTTGGTTAATCGATCCACAATTACCCAAATCGCATCATTACCTTTTCTGGTTTTGGGTAACTTAGTAACAAAATCCATTGTTATGAGTTCCCATTTCCATACAGGCATTTCCAACTGTTGTAGTAGACCTGAAGGTTTCTGATGTTCTGCCTTAACTTGTGAACAAGTAAGACACTTAGAAACATATCGAACTATATCTTTCTTCATGCCTATCCACTAGAAATTATTTCTTAAATCTTGGTACATTTTATTATTTCCAGGGTGCATGGTATACCTAGATTTATAAGCTTCTTCTAAAATTTGATTTCTTAATTCTCCTTGCTTCGGTACCCAAATTCTTCTTTTGTGGAATCTCCAAATTCCATCAGCTCCTTGTTTTAATTCTTTTATTCGTCCCTTCATTCCTTTAGCATCATCCTTGATTGCTGTTTCCTGAACACTCTTTATTTGTTCCATTAAATCTATCTGTAGATTCACGAACTCGCTTTTGCTTTTCATGATATTTACGACTTAAGGCATCTGCAACTACATTTGCCTTTCCTTCATGATATTGAATATCACAGTCGTAGTCACTTAGGATTTCCATCCATCTTCTTTGCCTCATATTTAACTCTTTTTGCCCAAATATATAACTTAAACTTTTATGATCTGTATAGACAGTAAACTTACTTCCGTACAGATAATGTCTCCAAATTTTCAGGGCAAAAATTACGGCTCCTAATTCTAAATTATGAGTCGTATAGTTTTCTTCGTGCTTTTTCAATTGTCTTGAAGCATACGCAATTACCTTCTTGCGTTGCATCAACACACATCCAAATCCTAGTTTTGAAGCATCACAATATACTTCAAAATCTTCAGTTCCTTCTGGTAAGGCTAAAATTGGAGCATTGGTTAATTTCCGTTTCAAGATTCTAAAGGCTTCTTCTTGTTTAGGTCCCCATTCAAACTGAACTGCTTTACAGGTTAGCTTAGTTAATGGTACAGCTATCTTGGAAAAATCCTTAATAAACCGTCTATAATATCCAGCAACCTATAAAACTTATAATTTCCATTGCGGTTTTCGGAACCCTCCATTTGGTAATGGCCTCTATCTTAGCAGGATCTACATGAATACCTTCATGATTTACCATGTGTCCTAGGAATTGCACTTCTTGTAGCCAAAATTCACACTTCAAGAATTTGGCGTACAACTTTTCTTTTCTTAACAAAGTTAAGAGTGCATGCAAGTGCTGGCAATGTTCTTCCTGATTTTTGGAATAAATAAATATATCATCGATGAAGACAATTACAAATTTATCCAAATACGGTTTACAGATTCTATTCATCATGTCCATGAATGCGGCAGGTGCATTCGTTAAGCCAAAGGGCATGACTGTAAACTCGTAATGACCATACCTAGTTCTGAAAGTAGTCTTAGGTATGTCTTCTTCTTGTACCTTCAATTGATGATATCCGGAGCGTAAGTCAATTTTAGAAAAATATCTAGCTCCTTGAAGTTGATCGAAAAGATCATCAATCCTAGGTAATGGGTATCGATTCTTAATTGTAACCTTATTCAATTCTCTATAATCAATACACATTCTCATCGTCCCATCCTTTTTCTTAACAAACAACACTAGTGCCCCCCAAGGGGATGAACTAGGTTGTATGAAACCTTTACTTAGTAATTCATCTAATTGCTTTTTCAGTTCTAATATTTCTGTGGGAGCTAACCGATAAGGTGCCTTGGCTATCGGTATAGTTCCTGGAATTAGATGAATTCTAAATTCTACCTCCCTATCTGGTGGTAATCCTAGTAATTCTTCTGGGAATACATCTGGGTATTCTGAGACTACAGGAATCTTCTTAAGTTCTTTACCCTTAGTACTAATGATTACTGAAATCATATATACTATTCCATGCTTTCGTTCATAATTAGCAACTTTCATTACTGATATGAACTTCATGGGCTTACGTGGTTTATCTCCTGTAATCATAATGACTTCTCCGGTGGGTGCTTGAATTTCTATGGAATTCTGATCACAAAGAATTCGAGCATGGTTGGTTACTAACCAATCCATTCCTAACACAACATCAAATTCGACTAATTTCATAGGTAACATGTTTGCAAAGAATTTATGACCTGAGAGTTCTATATTTTCCTTTTGCAAAACTTTATCTATGCTAACAAAATTTCCGTCTGCCGTTTCGACTGTAAAAATCTGCCTAAGGTTGGTCAAAGGTAAGTTAAGAGCTTGGCAGAATGAAGTATTGATAAAACTTTGGTTTGCACCAGAGTCAAATAATACTTTTGCATATACGTTGTGAACTAGGAACGTACCCGCTATCACATCTGGAATTAGTTCGGCTTCTTGAGTAGTTAACTGAAAGGCTCGAACATTCTTCTTAGTAGCTTTGTCGGCTGTCTTGGCTTTGTTGTCTGTTGGTTTGACCAATTTAGGGCATTCTGGCTTAAAATGTCCTGTTTCTCCACAGTTATAGCAGACTCTTGTTTTCTTTCTGCATTCTTCTTCGCGATGTCCTATGGCTTTGCAGAAATTGCAGATTACATTACATCTTCCATAATGTTTCTTTCTGCAATTCTTGCAGAATGGCGAAGTTGAAGATTGACATGTTCCTCTTCTTTTGAAATTGCTATTATTACCCATACGAAAGCCTTGGGTAATTTTCTGAGCCAGTTCCTTTTTCCTATTTTCATCTCTTGTGCGTACCAGCTCGTCAGTTAGGGTATTAGCTAATTCCACAGCATCGTCAATAGTGCGAGGTCTCGCAGCTTTAACGATATTGCGGATTTCACCAATCAATCCCCAGATATAGCGAGAAATGAGTACCGGTTCTGGCGAAGCCAGCGTTGGTACCACTCTAGCATATTCAAAGAATGTCGAAGTATAACCGCGACAATCTATACCCATCATTCGATGATTTAAGAACTTATTTGCCATTTGATCTTTTTCATATTCGGGACAAAATTTTCTTTCTACAAGACTCTTAAATTCTTCCCAATTCATAGCATACGCCATCATCCTTCCTTTTGCTTGTAACACCGTGTTCCACCATTTTAGCGCCCCATCTTTAAAAAGATTTGACGCGTACATGACTTGATCTTCCTGAGCACATTTACTTATTGTAATCACTGCCTCGGTTTTCTCTAACCAACGCAGTGCTGCGGTCGCTCCTTCATTGCCTGCAAACTCAGATGGTTTACAAGCAAGAAATTCTTTATAAGTGCAACCAGGTGTTACAGCTTTCATTTTCTTAGGGAGCGGAGCCTGCCTTGGATTATTATCGTGATTAGTATGATTATCGCCTCCATTTACGCTATTACTGAAGTTATCTTCAGAAATACGTTTGCTAGGAATGATTTGTTGAGGTTCGATTGGATTTCTAACAGCAGCAACTATTGCTGGAATAGCATTGGCTATTCCCTGAGCAACAATATTTTCTATATCCTGCCTATTTAGAAATTGATTCTCCTGGTGTTGCTCGGATTGATTAACCTCATTAACTGGTTCATTATTAGCGTTTTCCATCTGATAATATATTTAATTTTATTAGTATCAATTAAATAACAATTATACACAAATAATCATACTAATTTCACAATACACATATAGCCAAAACTATCGATTTCTCGATTTCTCCCTTTCATATATATTATGCATCATTACACACTGATTATTTTTACACAAGTTTTATTTTTAGATTATTTCACATGATTATATTATTATTGCTAATTTACAACCACAGTCTCATAACCCCCTTATCCCTCGTCAGCTAATATTTTAATAACGGCGCTCCCTCTCATCATACTTCCAGGAGATCTGTTCTCCTACTTCCCGGATCCTATTTCCCGCATCCATTAACTCCTCGCCAAAGTGACGGAGTTCAGCTAAATTCTCATTGCTCATAGGTGGATTAGGTATAGGTTCTGGGTCGAATTGAGGAAAAAAAATAAGGACTGTTAAGCAGGTTTTGGAACTGCCAATCATTCGTCCATTCCCAGAGGTTGGGTGTGGATTATAGGTTCTGGGATTGCTGGTTCTAAGTTTATAGGGAGTTGAGTTTCAATAGGACAAGTAAAAACATTTGTATTGACAGGTTGAATAGTATCACAGCTTGCCAATATAAAATCTAGCTCTTCCAGCAATGTCATTTCCTGAGTTTGTTTAGAACTTTCTCCAACTTCTACCTGAAAACCTCCTCCAATCTCCATTTCTATTTGCTTAGAATATTCATCAAACTGTAATCCCATCTGCCTAGACTCTTCCCCGATTTCAATTCCCTTCCCTTTATCTAAAGGATTTTCTATTTTAGGCATCTTTCTCGTGACGGGTTTCCTCCTACGCACACGCCTCCATCCTACAAATCTCCTTCTTTTCTTGGGCTTGGGTTTCTCCGGAGGTGGAGCATTGAATTCAATAGGTTCTTCTATATCTGGTATATACCTATTGAATCTCTGGAAACCTCTATTTTTACCGGATAGAGATTTAAATTCTGAAGGGCATCAGACAAGTCACTCATGCTGTATATGCAAAATACACACAAATACTAAGTTAAAATTTCATAGATAACCTTTAAATATTATTTCATATCGTGCGTCTACAAAGCAACTGAAATTTTAAAACACACTAGGGTTTATTTATTTATTTACTGGATAAGGTTTCTGGATTTGTAGGTGATAAAAGTACTAAAACTCTGGTCAGATTATTTAAAGATTTGCATTTACTGCTACAGTGGCTAGCATATAAAGATCTGTCCATTTTTCATCTAACTTGTCTTCCCAAGGTGATTTACTGGTTAATTCCTGGGTTTCTTGTTTAATCTTCTTTTCTCGGAATTTCTTTATTTTCTCCTGACTTTTCTTTAAAATCAAACTTCTTTTATTAGGAGAAAGTGGTTCCTCATATTGTGCATTTTGCACAAATATTCCTTCTTCAGGAATTACAGAGTGGTTTGAGGATTTGCTTTGGGATGAACTTCCCATCTCGTTGGATGACCTATCTAATTTAAGATAGATGTTTGACAACTTTTGCTTACCCATACTGTACACAAATATTCAAATAAGAAAACACATAATCACATAATGACAAGTAGAAAAATTTAAGTATTTTCTAAATACTTAATTGACTTAAATCAGTGGCTCTGATACCACCTTTTTCTGTCACGGCCCCCGACCCGGTTTGACCCGTTTCAGGAGCCGCGGGACAGAAAATCCCGTGGTATTTATTTAACAGCGGAAGTTTACTTCAGGATCTTTTAAAAACTTCAATTTCCCGATTATTTTATTTCACAACTCGAGATAAAATCCCGATAATTTACAATCATAAGATTTCAAGGAGAAATCTTTTATTTTACAAAACATGTTTCTTTATTTTATATTGAGCCACTTCCTTAAGCTTGTAGTGCTTCTCGGTACTTTTCCTGGATCACAACAGATCACCTGAAACATGTTTGAAAAAGGTTTTGTCAGCGGGAAATACTGAGTGAATCATTCTTTTTAGTAAAACGATCTGTTTGTTATAATTTACAGTATTAAGGGAGATTACAATGTTTCAGATATCAACCAACTACCCACAGTATTTGTCACTCGACTCGTTTATATGACTATGGTCAGATCACCCATTGGCTAACTCGTTGTCCAATGGTGACGGGAAATAAGTAATGTATACAAAACCCCACATACTGGCTGTAATTTGGTGATTACATAAACTTAATCCCTGTAATTATAACCTTGAAAATAAACATGATTTTGAAAGTAATTTGATAAAAAGAGAATGACTCACATTGCAGATTTAATTTGAGTAGAGCCTAGCCTACTGATTAGCCTTTTAACCTAAATTAATATCATGCACACAACTCGGTTAGTAACTTAATACAGCATTTACAATAACTCACGAGATTAAACCCTCACATAGAATGACAAAGTGCGATACTTAAACATCCATCGAATTAACGACGAATGACAAAGCATAAACCCTAATGTGGGCAACACTTAAACATCCATTGGATAGTTTAATCGATCGGACATTGAATCGTATCAGCGATCGAGTTATTACCCTGATTGCGGCAGCACTTCGTGATTCGTGTGTGTGTTTTGGACTGTTTATGCTATAACTCAGTGTACGTAATGAGAATTTACGTCGTTCAAATGCCCAAATTCCAGTCCCAAAGTCCCCTATTTATACACGAATTTTGACCCCCCTCGCGTGACGTGAGGGGTCCTACCCTGGGCGTCGCGTGACGCGAGGGACACCTATTCACTATAGGGTAGCCACGTTCTTGACTAACCTAGCTGAGTTGACGGATTTCGTAAATTCGATTTTGACAGCGAGATTTTAAGATAATCGTAACTAGGGTTTTACCCCCCCTGAGTTTTAGGGGCCCTGATCCTGATTCTGATGATTCTGAAAATTTTAGGGTTTGTGCAGAATCACTTGGGTGTCTCAATTAGGGTTTCCTATTGGACAATTTAATTAAATAGATATGACTTTTGATGAGAGTTGTTACAAAAACGACAATAGATTTTTTTTAATTATCTTTTATTTATGTATTGTATTGAGGAAAAAATATATGTATTACCTGATGTTCAACACATAATGATATGATTAACATGAAGAAACTGAACCTTGAACTTTGCAAAAATTGAATTGGTTTCTTCCTTCTTAGTCATCAATGTTGTTAGTTGCAAAAATTGAATTGGTTTCTTCCTTCTTATAGTCATCAATGTTGTTAGTGAATGTATTAATCATGATTATAAACTTATCATTTGAAATATTTCATAATATATTATCCCGATGTTGTAAGATTAAAGTCGTATGAAAACAACATATGTCGATAAATCCTTATTGCTTACACAAAATATCTATGGTTGATGCCATATTAGAGTAATGGATCCATGGTCGAGTGCACTAAACAAATATCAAAAATCATGTTGAGCCAACAAGTATGGTAGACACCATTGTGTAGTGTGTATCTAGCATTAAAGATGTGTTGGAAAATTGGGTGTGATTGAATGGATGTCCCAAATGGTAAAACACTTGTCCCACATCGGTGTGGGGGACAAAGTGGAAGGTTATTTATAAGGTAATATATTTGCCTAGCTAATATAACTTTAAGACATGTTTTACCATGAGTCCTACGCGCGAGCGCGCAGGGGGGGGGGGGTGCAAAAATTGGAACCGGGATTTAGTTGAACTCGTGTGCGCCCGCACGTCCTGCGGACACGAATGCAGTTCCGAAAACCCAGGGCCCGCGTGTGGCAGTTTTTGCAACCATTCTGTAACGGGTTGATTTTTTTTTTGTAACTGAAGTAATATTCAGTATTGATGAGAATTAACATTGGTTTCAGTTATGATTGTCATCAGTTTCGAAACCAGCATCAGTTATGGTTCTCTACAATGATGAGGCCAGTTATGATTCTCTACAATGATGAGGCCAGCATCAGTTATGATCTGTGCCTATAAAACCCAATGCAGATAACCAGTTTGATACACCAATTACCAGCTTCTCTTCTCTCTTTGTCTTAGTTTTCTGCAACACAGTTCTTTGTTCTTTTCAGGCAAGTGCTCGAGTCCGGCAGTGCGCGGTGCTGCTTCGAACCGGCGTACCTTGGGAACCGACGACGAATCTGTTTAAGGGAATTGTGTTAAACACAAGCTCGGTTTCAATCGTTTACTGTTTTACATCTTCTTTTCTACTTCTGATTCATTTGCTGTTCTGGTCAGTGGTTTCAAACAGTGGTTGACCAGTGCTTACGGATCAGTGGTTGACCAGTGTTCACTGATCAGTGATTGATTAGTTCTGATCAGTTGTTTACTGATCAGTGGTTGATCAGTTGTTTCAGATCAGTTGTTTACTGATCAGTGGTTGATCAGTTGTTTCAGATCAGTGGTTATTTTACTAACAAACTTAAACAGATCCTTTTTACTAATTGTTTCTGCATTTGTTCTTTTCAGAATGACGTCCCAGCCCATGTCTACCTCCGTTTCTGCAGTCATGACTGCTGTGATGACTTCTGCTGTTGCTGTCACAACCGGTCTGGTTGCGCCACTGCCCAACGCAGTCTCACATGCTGAGAAACCTGAGAAATTCAACGGTCTGAATTTCAAACAGTGGCAGCAAAAGATGTTCTTTTATCTGACCACTCTGAACCTAGCACGGTTCTTGACTGAAACCGTTCCCCATGTGGATGAAGGGGATATGAATGCTCAATCAGTGAGCGCGGTTCATGCTTGGAATCATTCGGATTTCTTGTGCCGCAACTATATCTTGAATGGTATGGTTGATACGCTTTACAACGTGTATTGTAAAGCCAAGACTGCCAAAGAGTTGTGGGAGTCTCTGGACCGCAAATATAAAACAGAAGATGCGGGCACTAAGAAATTCGTGGTGGCTAAATTCTTGGACTTCAAAATGATAGACTCTAAAACTGTCATTAGCCAAGTTCAAGAACTTCAAGTTATTCTTCATGATATTCATGCGGAAGGAATGGTGCTCAGCGAGACATTCCAAGTTGCGGCTATGATTGAAAAGCTACCACCAAGCTGGGTTGATTTCAAGAACTATCTCAAGCATAAGCGGAAGGAAATGACCATTGAAGATCTTGTGGTTCGCCTTCGCATTGAAGAAGATAATAAAGTTGCTTTGAAAAGGATTGATAATCCTGAAACGGCAAAGGCTAATATTGTTGAGCATGGCCAATCTTCGAAGGGAAACAAGAATGGTGGAAAAGGTGGAAAGAAAGCTCATGGGAAGCGCTCCAACCTTGGTCCTAAGGGAGGAGTTGGGAAAAAGAAGTTCCAAGGAACTTGCTATAATTGTCAGAAACAAGGCCATAAGGCCAACGAATGCAAGCTTCCAAAGAAGGAAAATGCTCGACAAGTTAACATGGTTCATGAGGTTGATAACCTCATTGCTATGGTCACGGAAGTTAACTTGGTTGGGCAAAACCACAACGATTGGTGGATTGATACGGGGGCTACCCGTCATGTGTGTTTTGACAAGAACTTGTTTAGCACTTTCAAGGAGGTGACTAATGGTGAAAAGGTTTTCATGGGAAATTCCGCCACGGCCGAAATCAAAGGCAAGGGGAATGTGGTTTTGAAAATGACTTCTGGAAAGGAACTCACTTTGTCAAATGTGTTGTATGTTCCAGAAATTCGTAAGAACCTTGTGTCGGGGTGGCAATTGAACAAGTTTGGGTTCAAAATGGTGATTGAGTCAGATAAGGTCGTGTTGACAAAAAATGGTATGTATGTTGGTAAGGGCTATGCCCTAAATGGAATGTTCAAACTCAATGTAATTGTCGTGAATGCAATGAAAGAAAACGCTACTAGTTCTACTTACTTGATTGAGTCCTCTTATCTTTGGCATGGTAGACTTGGTCATGTTAATTATAATTCCATTCGTCGTTTAATTAAACTTGATTGCATACCAACATTCGATATCGACTCAATTAATAAATGTGAAACTTGCGTAGAAGCAAAACAAACGAAATCGTCATTCAAAAAGGTTGAACGACTCACCGAACCCCTCGAGATGATCCACACTGATGTGTGTGATCTAAAAGCAATTCCTGCTCGTGGTGGGAACAAGTACTTCATCACGTTCATTGATGATAGTACTAGGTATTGCTATGTGTACTTACTTAAGAGTAAGGACGAGGCTATTGACAAGTTTATCTTGTTCAAAGCCGAAGTTGAGAATCAACTAAATCGGAAAATCAAAATCGTAAGGAGCGACCGAGGAGGTGAATATGTTTCACCTTTTATTGACGTATGTGCAAAAAGTGGAATCATCCACGAACTCACAGCTCCTTACTCCCCTCAATCAAATGGCATAGCGGAACGGAAAAATCGTACCTTGAAAGAAATGATGAATGCCATGATGATAAGTTCTGGTGTAATCAACAAATGGATATGTCTTCAAGGATTGAACAAATAATATTATAAGCCGCAAATCAACACGGTTAGAATTCATTTTTTTAAACACAATTGTAAATTCGTTCTTGATTTCTTATGAAAACGCAAAACAGAGTTTTAAAGATCTATCAGGGCGTGATCACAAATATGGTTCAAATGATACAAAATTTGTTGATCAATCCTTATGAAAAACGACTGATTAGGGATTAGATTTTCTTGAGAAAGATAATGAAAACCCTTTTAAATATTTTTCCCGTTCACATCTTTGAAATGATTTATACAACAAATGAATGAAGGAATTAGACTGAAACGAATGAAGAAGACTTATACAACAAATGAATGGAGTATGACGCCATTGGGTGTGGTTCGGGTAGTCCCTTTAGGGACTATCCGCCACGTAGGCGCCACGTCACATTGGTAGAGGATCATCCCTTTGGTGACTACCAAAGGGTGTGGATGACTACCCACTTTAATAAAAAAATCAAGAGTTAATTGCCATTTTAGTCCCTGTGGTTTGGGTCATTTTGCCAGTTTAGTCTAAAGGTTTCATTTTTAACATCTGGATCCAAAAAGGTTTCATCGTTGTCATTTTGGTCCAACTGACTTAACTCCATCCATATCTGTTAAAGCTGCCAAGGGCATTTTTGTTAGATATGGATGGAGTTAAGTCAGTTGGACCAAAATGAAATGACAAAAATGCCCTTGGCAGCTTTAACAGATATGGATGGAGTTAAGTCAGTTAGACCAAAATGGCAACGATGAAATCTTTTTGGATCCAGATGTTAAAAATGAAACCTTTGGACTAAACTGGCAAAATGGCCCAAACCACAGGGACTAAAATGGCAATTTACTCAAAAATCAATATGAGGGGGGGGGGGGACCCCACACCCGATGGTCTGATGGTTACATATATGGAAAACCCTTAATAGAAACTCTATGTGGGTAGGCATGAAGGGGTAAAGAATTGTTGTGGGGTGGAAAAAGGAAGAACAAAAAAAGCAACGTAAAAATGTGAATGGGAATCGAACCGGTGTACCTTGTTTACTGAAGAGACATGCCCACCAACACAACAAATTGGATCTTGTGATAACTGTTAATCTAACGCCATTAAAGTAAGTTTGAATAGGCGTTAAGTTGTTAAAGGGGTGCGTTCATTTATGTAAGGGGTGTAATAATAGGTGGTACCCCAAGTTACTAATTGTATAAGAGTATAATATAATTCTATTAAGGAGTTCCGGCTCTAATTAACAGATGCCTAATTGTGTATAGGCATTTATTCAGTTTTGGCAAAGTGATAGTTGCACCCCAAAGAGGGTCTTGTTGCAAGTTCATAGCACATACACATAGACGAAGCTTTTAAGGGGCAGGAGAGGGCGGCAACCCCTCGAACTTTTCGCTCAGTAGTGGAGAGTATGTAGTTTTCGTATAGAAATTTTTGGGTATATATGTTTTCGGCCCTCCTGTTTTATAGAAATTTTTAGGTCTGATGACTTCAGCCCACCGGTCGGAACTCTCAAGCTTCGCCACTGCAATACGGGTACGTGTAATATGATTTTTGCCTCTAAAGATGTATATTTCAAATATTTTCACATATACTTCAGGATTCCTTATGTAAGGAGATATTTTTACAATATACCACTATTTGTTTAAAACATATTACAACAAAATGTAAATTGTAAAATCATGGTTCATAAACTCAAAAGGATTCAAACTAATATTTTCAGCTCCAAGAATCGAGCAAAATAAGAAGTGTTGGATTTGGTTGAGGCCTGTGTTAAACACAAATATTTTAAAACAACTTCTGCACTTTCACGAAACTATATCCTGAAGTACAATTGTCGAAACAATAGCAGCTATATTGTCAGAAATTAACTACGGGTTTTTCTTAATTTGTTTAAGGGAAAATTACTAAAGTAGCCGTTTGACCAGGCGGTTTACGAAAGTAGCCATTTGACCAGGCATAAAAATGCCCGGTCACGCTTCCCCAGCCAAGTGAGCTCCCATTTTTATGCACCTTCAACCAGCCACAACCAAGAGGACACGTGTCCCGCTTACCTGAACCGAGCCGTTTCATGCCCATGCCGCTACACACGCTAGCCGAGCCGTTTCATGCACAAGCCGAGCCGCTTCGCCCTGGAAATGCCGGTTCACCTGTCGGAAATGCCGGTTCACCTGTCGGAAATGCCGGTTCACCTGTCGGAAATGCCGGTTCACCTGTCGGAAATGCCGGTTCACTTGTCGGAAATGCCGGTTCACCTGTGCATGAAACGGCTCGGCTAGCTTGTGTAGCGGCATGGGCATGAAACGGCTCAGTTCAGGTAAGCGGGACATGTGTCCGCTTGGTTGTGGCTGGTTGAAGGTGCATAAAAATGGGAGTTCACTTGGCTGGGGAAGCATGACCGGGCATTTTTATGCCTGGTCAAATGGCTACTTTCGTAAACCGCCTGGTCAAACGGCTACTTTAGTAATTTTCCCTTTGTTTAATCGCTTGTGCAATTGACCTTGTGGTACCTCTTTAAGTTTAGTTTACCTTTTTTCGGTGAGGTTTTAATTCTAGCATTCATTTGAATGGTGTTAGGGATTCATTTTTGCTTGTTTTGCAAGGGCGTTGGTTTATTATTGTTTAATTTTTGTATCTTTTAGCTTATGATTTTTTTTTTTTTTGTATCTTTTATCTTTTAGCTTATGTTTAGTGATGCGTGTGAAGTGTCGTATATTTTAGGTGTATATTTTAAGCCCTTTTTAACACTTATTTTAGCCAAGTTTTAAATTTATAAAACACGATATTTCACTAACACTAAACACACATATGGGCAAGTGCACCCATCGTTGAGTGTAGTATAGCGTTGGTAAGATACCGAGGTCGTCCAAGGACACAAGAGCTTTTAATACCGGTTTATCCTCAACGTCTAATCAAAATAAAAGTTTAGAAAAATGTTTTAAATTAAGAAAAATAAAAACTAACTAAAATGCTGAAAATAAAAATAAAAATAAAACAGATAGACAAGATGAATCACTTGGTTCCGACTCGTATCTAGTATAACCTTTGATTATTTCCGCACTTTTGCACATAATTAAGAGATTATCTTAGTTATTGTAGTAGGCCCCTCTTTTGAAGGTGACGTTACCCTCACCCCAGTAGTTTGAGTCAGCAGGGATACAATCCTAAAGGGGTGGATTATTGGAAGATAATGAATTAAGTTATTAATGCAGTATTGTGGTAGGCCCCGCTTTTGGCGGTGACGTTACCCTCGACTAAGTAGTCTGAGTCAGCAGGGATACAGTCCTAAATAGCCGGGTTATAGTATTAATAGTAGTTAACTTATGAGGGGATCAAAGAGTTTGGACCCCCGCCATCCAATACCGTGAAGTATTGAAGGAGGTCCTACTAAATTTGACCCAGGTCCATTGCAGGACCTCTAAACGCTGAACAATGGCAAGACCTTTACCAAACCGTTCCCTTAACCCCCTACCAGGTAGCCAACATACCTCCATATAGACCGTGGAGATATGAATGGTGAAAATCCTTTATTTTATATAGACAGTAAAATAATGCCAAGACACCACGGACAAACGATAAGGAAAGATCACCTTCAACATAAGTAACTAGTTATTAAAGTCATTAATACAAAACCAAATAAAAAGTGCAAAAGATTAGAAATAAAAAGTATTATACTAGACACTTTGTCTTCACCAAGTGATGTAAGAGACTTAGGCAAACATGGCCTTGATTGTCAAGAACTCTTACGATCAATCTTGGATCCCGAGACGACTCACACACTCTATGATGGACAATGGATGATGGTGGTGGATGATGGTGTTGTGATGGTGGTGGGTGGTGGATGAAGTGTGAGAGAGGTGGTGTGCCAAGGGATGAGATGAAATGAATCCAAGCACTCCTATTTATAGGCTGAACAGAGAGCTGGACACGGCCCCGTGCCCGTCTGACACTCTCTCTCCTCATTAATTGTAATTCGCAATTACAATAAATGCGCCTGCTGTACTTTCAACACGCCCCCGTGTCCGCTGAGCACGGCCCGTGGTGGGCAATAGAAGCTTCTATAGGTTTGTCTTTTCTGCTGCTTCTTGGGCACGGCCCCGTGCTGGCTGAGCACGGGGCGTGTTCAGCCTTCTGTTTTCTCTATTTTGCTTTGGAAGGTGCCGTTGAGGGTTCGGGCAATCCACTAGTGTTCCTTTTCTTGTATTTATGTTGGATTTAGCTGTCTTTTTGCTTCTTTTGCGTTTTTGAGCTCATTTAATCCTGAAAATACAAAAGGAAGACAAAAACACTCTTTTTCCAATATTAGTACTAAAAAAGGGTTAGTTTTATGCCTCATTTGATGTAATTTATATGTTGCATTTTACACACATCAAATACCCCCACACTTGAACTTTTGCTTGTCCTCAAGCAAAACTCTTTAATATTTGGCTTACACTCCCAAATGGAATAGGTAGAAGAGAAGGTTTTGGGCTTGTCATAGAGTGTCGGGATTTCCAAGATCTTTTTGGGGTTTTATTTTTATTTATTTACACTCCTATTCGTAATGATTTATTTAGAACTGTTCATAAAAGAAATTACTTAATTAGGCATAACATAATTTTTTAAAATTCTATTTATATACAAGTTCACATACCTCGCGGGGAAATCACTCACACTCGGCCGAAGGTGTATTTTTAGTGAATCACTCGAGAGCGGTCCTGGAACTTATTCCTACCATAGGCTTGCCAAAAAATCAATCCTCCTCCTTTTTAACTTTTATACCTTTGTAGATATCAAGAGGACTTTGTGGGTTAAGGGTTGGCTAGGGTTAAAGGTAGGTGGTTGGGTTAGTGGTTAGTAGAAAAAGGGCTAAAAAGCGTAACAAGTGTCGGTTTTCGTATTTTTGCAACTTTTTATTTTTGATGAAGCTTTTATTCAAACAAAGTTATTTTTGATTACTTTGTTTGTTTATTTTCTTTTTGCTTCATTTTTTTTTTCACGAAGAACCGAACTTGTTACTAAAATAAAGGGTTAAAAATGAAAAAGGTTTTGGTGGGTGAAAGGGTTTTTTGTTTTGGGTGATGAAACGAAAAGGTTTAGGCTCAAAGGGGCTAACTAGGGGGATTTTTGGGTAGGTGGTAAAAGAAAAAGAAAAATAATGGTGTAGAAAAAAAAATGTTAGTCCTAATGCCTCCATCATTTACTTACTCGGGTTTAAGTTGATAAGGACCGGGAATGTATTGTTATGGCAAGTTCTAGAGTCGTAAGAACCAAGCGGCTATTCACACAAGAAACGAAAAATGAGCATTTAGTCAAATGATATGGAATTGTGTGCTCAATAAAGGCTCAAAACTCACTTTTGTGGGAATGGGTTTTTATGTGATCAAGTATATATAATCAAATTTTAAATAAGTTTGTCATGCCTTTTCATAATTTTCTTATGTTGGTTCTTTTTATCACTACGCTATCGGTTGTAAATTTGTAAAAATATAACCTTTTTGAGAGCTTGAATTTCCCGAGTTAAACCTAGACAAGTAAAAAAAATTGAAATTTTTAAAAAAATTGGGGTGATTAGCGGTTCCAATAGAGTTTTGTGTAAGGCTTGTATTTAGGACTTGCAAAATTCAAGGTTTTAGCATCCCCCCCACACTTAAATTACACATTGTCCTCAATGTGTCCCAAAAATAAATTTTTAGGTTGATTAGATGTGTAAAATAGTGTTTAAAAAGCAAAAATTTGTGTTACTGGGCACTGAACACGGCCCCGTGTTATCCGGGCACGGCCCCGTGTTCAAGTGCCAGTAACAAAATTGAAATAAGAGAAACAGAAGTCTGGACACGGGGGCGTGTTGGGTGAACACGGCCCGTGTCCAGTTACCTGTACTGGGCGTTTTCTGCAGGTGGTTCGACACGGGGCCGTGTTGGTTGGGCACGGCCCGTGTTGAACCTTCTGAAAGGGAGAAAATTGTCGGGTTGCCTCGTTCTTGTGCATGGGATCATTTTTCTCGTTCCCCTTTTCATCCTTTACCACCATGAGTGTGTTTTATTCATTACAAACCATCCAAACATTAAAACCATCATTTCATTTCATCATAGAGAGAACTTACATAATCCTAAATTAAACTAAAATTAAAACTTAACTAGATAGGTCAGCAAGTACACGAGGTTATCATAAGGAGTTCTACTAATTTAGGAAAATTTCGAGAATGATTTCCCGATAGAATAGGACTTTTAGCCGAACGAGTTCCTTCCTAAACTTTGTTTAAAGCCATTCTTCGATCTCCCTAGGGAGGAAGAATGCGGCTTCGTTTTCTTCTGCTGTTGGTGGTTGAGGGGGAACATTCACCGGGACTCCTTGCACCACTCTTCGAGGAAGCTCTTGGTGCATGGCGTACCATTCAGCTGGAATGACAACTTCGGGCACCATGTTCCACGCCCTTTGGGTTATTATGGGTACCAAAGGCGGGGAGGCGAGAAGGTTCAACCTCTGGTGCAAGAGGTTTACTTCATGGAGACAGCCCTCCAGCCCCACAGTAAGATGGTTGATACGGTCGACCAATGCTTCTTCCACTCCCGTCATTTCATCAATAGCCTCCCTTAGAGCGTAAACATAGTTTACAAGAGAGTCTTCTGCTGTTGAAGATCTCCTCCCTTGTCGGTTATTCCTTGAAGATGATCCGCTTGTTCTGCTTGCCATTTTCTGTGAAGAAAACCGAAGAAAACTAAATTTTTACAAAACAGAGCCCCTGGACACGTCCCCGTGCTCGTTGAGCACGGCCCCGTGTCCATTTGTCTGCAGGATTTTTGGCTAAAGACTCTTGGAGTTTTAAATTATTTTTATGATTTTTATCTGGGTTTTAAGCTCGGATAATTTAAAGTAAAGTTATCCAACTAACTTTAGCCCAGAATCTTTAGCAAATAATCTTACAAACTTCACATAGAGGATTGGAATCAAAGGATTTCCAAGCTTCCATGGAGGAACTTTTTGAAAAATTTTGAAAGAGGAGGAAATGAATAAAAGTGGAAAGGACAAGAGGGTCCCTTGGAACCTTCTTTTGACACTTACCTAGGATGGTATGAGTGAAAATTCCAGAGATCTCTGTCAATTGAAGTGGTCAAAATGAGCAGGAATCAGGCTGCATTTAAAGAAAACGACAGCGCCCTGGGCACGGCCCCGTGTTGACTGGACACGGCCCCGTGTTCAGAGAAAATCCTGACACATTTTGTCCGTATTCTGACCAAATCAGCAGAGAATCTTTTTAGTGAGCACGGGGGCGTGTTGACCTGGACACGGCCCCGTGTCTGGAGGCTGCTTTATGGAGTTTTGCTAATTCAAGGATCTCCCTGATATCGGGTGGTTCCTTACTGGTTGGAACAACCCCAAAGTGCCTAATATACCTTAATTGTCCTAGACTAAGGCGAGAACGCAAGAGGTTGTCGGTGAGGGTAATTCCTATTTTCATTCTAGGTGGACAAGTCCAACCCTTTTCCGGGCTCTTGTTAAAGAAGGTATATGCCGAATCGCTCAGGTCTATGTATGCACCGAACGAAGTCGATGGAGAGTCCTTCACGGCACAATCGACACAGGGACGACTATCGTCCAAGTCTTTGCTAGGTACGAAGGTATTTTCGGGAGCAACGAGGTTGTCGGAATGCGGTTCCAACATTTCTTCATGGGTATCGTCTTGGGGCGGATTAATAAAATCCTTCCCAAGCTCTTCTATCCATTTCAGAATTAGCTCTTCTAGTTGAAATAATTCGCTAAGGAACATTTCCCCTAGAATATCTGGCTGGGCGCATTCGAGGGAGAAATAGTGCTTATTTTTACTTTCGCCCCTCTTAAGGTTGTGAGAAGATCGTGGGTCCATGTAGTGGGGCCTATAATTTAGGAAGTAGCATTTTACTTCTTCATGTTCGCCACCACATAATTGACACCACGTACCATAAGAGTGCCGAAAGTAAAAATAATTACTATCACTCATGTTTATGTCAGAAATTACCAACCGTCGGGATCTAACCGTTCTGTTTTCAGTAACTGAAACTTGGGCACGGGGGCGTGTTGAGTGGACACGGCCCCGTGTTCAGCTTACTGTCTGATGTAAAACAGGATTGCCAGTTCCAATGATTGAGCACGTGGGCGTGTTCAGCGGGCACGGCCCGTGCTGAGCTCTGCAGAAGCTGAAAAACTAAGAAAATCCTAAAAAATAAAAAAAAAGAAAAATAAAAGATGATTAGGCCGTTGATTCCTAACTTTCTTAAAATCCTTGTGTCCCCGGCAACGGCGCCAAAAACTTGATGCGTGTGAAGTGTCGTATATTTTAGGTGTATATTTTAAGCCCTTTTTAACACTTATTTTAGCCAAGTTTTAAATTTATAAAACACGATATTTCACTAACACTAAACACACATATGGGCAAGTGCACCCATCGTTGAGTGTAGTATAGCGTTGGTAAGATACCGAGGTCGTCCAAGGACACAAGAGCTTTTAATACCGGTTTATCCTCAACGTCTAATCAAAATAAAAGTTTAGAAAAATGTTTTAAATTAAGAAAAATAAAAACTAACTAAAATGCTGAAAATAAAAATAAAAATAAAACAGATAGACAAGATGAATCACTTGGTTCCGACTCGTATCTAGTATAACCTTTGATTATTTCCGCACTTTTGCACATAATTAAGAGATTATCTTAGTTATTGTAGTAGGCCCCTCTTTTGAAGGTGACGTTACCCTCACCCCAGTAGTTTGAGTCAGCAGGGATACAATCCTAAAGGGGTGGATTATTGGAAGATAATGAATTAAGTTATTAATGCAGTATTGTGGTAGGCCCCGCTTTTGGCGGTGACGTTACCCTCGACTAAGTAGTCTGAGTCAGCAGGGATACAGTCCTAAATAGCCGGGTTATAGTATTAATAGTAGTTAACTTATGAGGGGATCAAAGAGTTTGGACCCCCGCCATCCAATACCGTGAAGTATTGAAGGAGGTCCTACTAAATTTGACCCAGGTCCATTGCAGGACCTCTAAACGCTGAACAATGGCAAGACCTTTACCAAACCGTTCCCTTAACCCCCTACCAGGTAGCCAACATACCTCCATATAGACCGTGGAGATATGAATGGTGAAAATCCTTTATTTTATATAGACAGTAAAATAATGCCAAGACACCACGGACAAACGATAAGGAAAGATCACCTTCAACATAAGTAACTAGTTATTAAAGTCATTAATACAAAACCAAATAAAAAGTGCAAAAGATTAGAAATAAAAAGTATTATACTAGACACTTTGTCTTCACCAAGTGATGTAAGAGACTTAGGCAAACATGGCCTTGATTGTCAAGAACTCTTACGATCAATCTTGGATCCCGAGACGACTCACACACTCTATGATGGACAATGGATGATGGTGGTGGATGATGGTGTTGTGATGGTGGTGGGTGGTGGATGAAGTGTGAGAGAGGTGGTGTGCCAAGGGATGAGATGAAATGAATCCAAGCACTCCTATTTATAGGCTGAACAGAGAGCTGGACACGGCCCCGTGTCCGCTGGACACGGCCCCGTGCCCGTCTGACACTCTCTCTCCTCATTAATTGTAATTCGCAATTACAATAAATGCGCCTGCTGTACTTTCAACACGCCCCCGTGTCCGCTGAGCACGGCCCGTGGTGGGCAATAGAAGCTTCTATAGGTTTGTCTTTTCTGCTGCTTCTTGGGCACGGCCCCGTGCTGGCTGAGCACGGGGCGTGTTCAGCCTTCTGTTTTCTCTATTTTGCTTTGGAAGGTGCCGTTGAGGGTTCGGGCAATCCACTAGTGTTCCTTTTCTTGTATTTATGTTGGATTTAGCTGTCTTTTTGCTTCTTTTGCGTTTTTGAGCTCATTTAATCCTGAAAATACAAAAGGAAGACAAAAACACTCTTTTTCCAATATTAGTACTAAAAAAGGGTTAGTTTTATGCCTCATTTGATGTAATTTATATGTTGCATTTTACACACATCATTTAGTTTTGCAAGGGCGTTGGTTTATATCGCTTACCTGCGATATTGATGTAACTCGGCCAGTATTTTATATATAAAAGATATATTTAAATAAAAAAAATCTTTTAGCTTCTTGTATTTTTTTTCTTTCTATAATATTAATTAGTTGTTTAAAGAGTTATTTTTTTGTTATAAATTTTATTTCTAAGGAATACAAGTAGGGCTGTTCAAATTGCTCGTCGCTCGCTCGCCGATCGCTCGGAAAACGCTCGGAATATACTCGCTCGATTTGGTTCGTTTTGCAAACGAGCCAAGCATGAGCAAATGTCCGCTCGGCTCGGTTCGACACGAATTAATTTTTAATAAATTAGGCTGAAACTATTGGCACACCTTGGTTGGCTATCTGCACACTTAGGGTTTACCTACGCTGCTTATAGACCTATAAGCAGCGTATAGGGTTACCCTTCTACGTTGCGTATAGACCTATACGCATCGTAGGAAAGGGGTAGGTACACGACCAGACAGTCAACCTAGTACAATGTCAAATCTCTCTGACATACGCATCGTATAGATCTATACGAAACGTATGTGCAAAAAGGTCTACGCTGCGTATAGACCTATACGCATCGTATGTTAGACAGATTTGACATTGATACGATGTTGTCTAGGCACGTGAATAGCTCTGGGGCGCATGGCGGAGGAATTTCACGACGACAGTCTTGAGCCGAATCGAACCGAGCCACATCCACACAAAACTGTATCAACAAACTCCCCCTTGGATGTTGCTGGTGAAGGTTCGCTCTTCATGTTGTAGGATCTTCAAAGTCTCCACATTTCACAAACAGGGAGTGTATCAACAAACTCCCCCTTGGATGATGCTGGTGAAACTTTTGATCTTCAATACTTTAGATCCTTTTGGTGTTGATGAGTGGTCAGCTACAACTCGATCATCTTGATCCTTTGATTACATCAATGCTGTGTCTTCATTCCGAAGCTTGTCATCTAACGCGTTCTCTTCGCCTTTAGCGGGTTCGAATGCCACATCTGCACTTACAACAGATCTAAACGTGTAATGAGAACAACCGCTTGGAATATAGTCAAAACAACACATGACACACATGAGACCAACTCTCAATCAAACACCGACCGACAACAGTTAGAAAGTTTAAAAAAATTGATCAATTTTAGATTTTTAACTTTCAAAAAAAATTGTTAACTTTGACTGTTTATGAAGATGCAATTGTTTTCCGGCTTACCATCAGGATTTTAGGTAGGATAGACTCGAGTTCCAACATCGGGCAATAAAAAATAAAATAGAAATAAAATCTTTTTGGCTTTTATAAAGTTTATATTAAAACACACCTAAAATCTTTTTGATATTTTTTAATATTTCAAATGTAAAGACGGAAAGCAGTAAATAAATATTTACAGACATTCTTTTTGCGAGTTTCGAGGGTAAGAGAAACATATCAGTGTACGGTCGTGCCAAAACACTCTTGTTGTTCAATTAGTTAACATTTATATAAGCATCCTATAACGATTATCAGTATTGTTGTCCACATAAGCTCAACTTATCAGATGTACTCGCGATTAGGGGATATGTTAATGTATGATTTATACTTACCGACCGGTGTTCATCCACTCACGACACATTCACGTATCAAGGTATGCACAAGAGTTCATCTTACTGGTGAGTATACCGTTTATCATATGTTTTCAACGTATATGATGTGAGATACTCACTTTTTCGCGGATGAATACAAGCCCTATGTGATAAAATCACTTATTAACGAGGAACTTGATATTCGATGCATGCAGGGCATGAGAGCAAGTCCGTGAACAGGTTAGTACCATCGTACCGACAAAGAGACGAACTTGACTCTCGGATGATAGATGTGATTTAGAATCACTTATTCGAGGGCAACTGTGATATTTTATCACTTATTGATGGTCGTATGCTTCATGTATTATATACATGTTTGTATGATATTTACTCGTATGTATGGTATCATGGAAATTCTAGACTTGCGTCCCCGTTGTTTTTGGTAAAAGAATCAACCATGATACCCAGATGATAAACAGCATAAAGACCACGTATCTCAGAACCTCGACAATCTATCAAACGAAATTTCGGTACCAAGATCATATGCCAATGAGCGGTTCCCACACGTTCTTCAGTCGATTTAGGTTTATATCACCCTGCACACTTTAAAATGATTGTGAGCCTACCGATACATTTTATATAGAGCTGCTTATCGTTTTTCATTTTAAGTTCAAAGAGGTTTCGACAGACCACTGACGTACTATCATTTTCTTTTTTTCTCGCAAGGAAACTCATTTTTTATTTTCTATTGTTTTTGTATTTTTCAGATTTGGAAATTACTCTACCTAACATTCAAAAAGGTAAATTTAAACTTTTAAAAACATCTTTTTGGATTTTCTCAAGAAAAAATATTCACAAAAACGATTTCCCAATGTGGATTAGCTCATGTTTTACCTCGATGCCATTTACCAAAATTAATTTAATAAAAAAAGATTTATCAAATTTTGGAAAACTGACTTTACACGTTGGTAGTCGGTGTGGACCAAAAACAACGTTGACGAGTTTCATATTGAAACAATCACGTGTGAGGTGATATTCGAGATCAACGTGTCTGGCCAAAGAGTGTTGTACAAGATGTTTGTAAATCATAAAGCAACTTAAATATCAACAAGAATAGGAGAGATTAGAAATTCAAAACCGTAATCCTGCTACTACTTCGTGCATTGCTAGGAATCTGAGTACTCTCCCAAACTGGATATCCAACCGGTGTGGATTTCAAGGTCGATTTTGCAGCTACTTCAATGAACCGAGAATTCTCTTCACAACAACAAGATCAGAAATCTCTAGGACCGGTTGATAAAAAGCAAGTGGAGCATGTGGGAAAACTTGTACACATCATCTTTGGACGGTCCATACATGATGTCTTCCACATGCTTTTGCACCAGCAAAGGTCTTTGTCTTTCTCCTTTAGCAGTAGTGTGCGGTTGTTGAATCCACTCCAAGGTAACCGCACACCCGGTTGGTTTGATCAACAAACACATTTTCTTCAATCATACCATGGAGAAATGTACACTGCACGTCCATCTAGCAGACTTTGAACTTCTTGTGGAAGAAAGAGCCATGACTCTTCGAAAAGCTCTCAAACGTGCTGCAGGCGCGTACACTTCATTTGAACCTATCCTCTTGACCCGATCAAAGCCTTCAACAATCAAACTTTGGTATATTTTTTATTTTGTCGAAGTTTTCAATTTCTTTCATTATCATTCAATCACCAGACATTTTTGTCTTCTTTTTTTTTCTCTCCATCAAAGGCAACAACTTCTCCTTGATTTAACAATATGTTTCGGAGCCTTATGTCGCCGATCTTGTGCATGGACGCTCTACTATCAACAATCCTAAGACTATCAATAGTTCCTCCTAGAACATCCTGCACACTCACTTAGAGATTAGTTGGAGAGGGGGCCCAAGCCTTCATAGACTTGGGTCGTCCGTCATCATCAAGGATTGTGACTTCCATTTCCCGATGATTCGGAATTGATGGAGCTCCCCCTGAAACAGTTACCGATTTTGGTTTCCAAATATGTTTTTGTTTTTCATTTTTAACATCTGATTTAATAGACTGTGTTTGGAAAACCTCTTGTTTCAAAGCCTTCTCAACTTCTTTTCTTTGTTTCTTTTTCTGTTTCATTTCTCATTGTTTTACAAGACGAGGGTCCCGTTTTGGTGAAACAGATCTTGTATGGTAACTGTTACTACGGGGGGCATCAACTTTTGCCTTTCCTTTCGTGAGATATGGACAGTTTCTGACAATGTGCCCATACTCACCACATTCAAAACATAATCTCCGCTCAACAAACCTCGGAGTATCATAATTGTAAGAGCTTGATGATGAACTTCATGATCTTGAGGTACTTGGTCTTACATCACAACAGTTTGTGTGTTGTGTGTAGTTGTTTTGACTGTTTCTTTTCAAAATTTGTCTTTGTATAATAAAATCTGTGTTGGATTTGTTTTCAAAAGATTCAATTTTATCAGTCCCTCGGGATTTTACCAAGTTCACCTTCTGAACCTTCTTCTTGTTTTGCTTTCGTTGATTGTTTTGTGATTGCAATTTTTGATTCCCGTATTTCTTTCTAACTTCGGATTTTGGGATAGGAGCACACTGAGTTACTTCAACTCCTGGGCTCGACTTTCCCAAAAACTTACTAGTAGAATCCTCAAAAACTTTATCAATCAAGGATTGATTGACATTTTTGATTGGGAAATCTTTATCTGAATATATTTTATCTGAACCAATCAACGTGTAAAGCAAGTTCACGCTTTCACAACTCTTAGCAGAAGATTCAATTGGTTTGACTGTAGCAGTCACAAATGGTTTTACAGGTGGATCACAAAGAATGTGATTCTCGAGAAGTATGTTCTCCTCTTTTGTTACCATTTCTGACTGTTTAGATTTTTCCTCATCCGACTCATCATCCGAACTATCATAATCCTCAATAATAGGAGGACTTTGATCAGTAACAAATGATGAATTTTTGGTCTTTTCAGATTCCTCAGAGGAAATGTCTGGTTTGAACCCTAATCCTGCTGCAAACTCTTCGGGATTAAGAGGTACAGATGGTTCAAAGCGTGGCATTTCCTCCTCGTCAGGCAATTTGGTATAATTGTGTCTCAAAGGCGGTGGACACGATTTATAACCAATGCACTTGACATCCCCTTTTAGTTTTTGAACTTCTATGATGTGATCTAGCACATATCAGGAGTTAGAATAACTCACCAATTTGAGCTTGATGGCATCATGCTCGCATTTGGCAATGGCTAACTCTTTTTTCGTTTCTTCAATGACATTAATGTAGTTATTAATACCCGTTTGTTTGTTCAAAACTGTTTTTGTTAACTCAGACACACTTTTCTTAAGAGTATCAATTACATATTTGAATTCTTTTTCATTCCGAGTTAAAGCCATATTTGCCTCCTTGTATTTTTAAAGATCAACTACCAACCCTTGATTGTGACTAGTAACTTTTTCAAGCTTATGTTTTAAATATGCACAATCATTACATATACTAGGAGTGTCGGTTTGTACCTGACTTGTCGAAGCCGCAACATTTGCCATAAAAGCAGTTTGACCAAATTTCTGCCTTTTCAGCTCCTCAGCTTCTTTCAGCAAACTACCAACCACAGCATCAATTCTTTCCTTTACATCTGAATCTGAACCATAATCACCCGCACTTGAGCTTTCCTCATCTGAACTACCGCTATACCCAGAACTATCATCATCTTCAGAAAATTCCTCTCTGTGGACATGTTTGATGTGATTAATGATCTTAGCATAACAAGCAGTTCCTCCATTTCCCAGTTGAACTGACCAATCACATCCTTCATCTGCTTGAACTACTAAGGCTCTGTTTGTGTTGGATGAGCTTGATTGATTCCGAAAAGGATTTTGGTTTCCTTGTTTGCTAGGTCGAGTGCATTCTCGTTTGAAATGACCTTTCTCACCACAGTTGAAGCATGTAACGGCATCCTTATCAAAACCATACTTAGTATCCCGTTTACTCTCCAAACTTGTTCTCCTAGTTCTACGCATGTAATCCTTTGCTCTTCTCACGGCACTTGCAAACGCCCATTTTATATGCATCAGCTCCATGTCCTCATTGTCTATTTGTTGATAGTCTTCATCTGTCAAATTGATGTTTCCAATTTGACCGGCAACTAATCCACAATAAGCACTCACCATTGTGTTTAGAAGTTCCATATGTTCTCGGGAAACTTCCACACTGACTTTAGTAAAGTTTGAGGTATCAAGTCTGACGGTGTTAGGGTTTGAAGATTGAGTGGGGTTGTTGTTACTATAACAAGCTTGTTGAGAGGTTTGTGGAGAAGCTTGTTGTTGGGTTTGTTGTGGGTAAGGAAGATAGGCTTTTGGTTCAAATGGTTCACCATAAAGGTTTGTAAGAGAACCAACTGATTGAACTGGCTTGGGTGGTGGTAGAAACGCTTTTGGATCAAATAATTGTCCATAAGGGTTTGTATTCAATACAAATGCAGTTTGAAGCTTCGGTTGTTGATTGGTACTAACAGTGGTGTTAATACCTCCAAAGTACATCTCAGGATTTTGTGGAACTGGAATTCGTTTTGCCTTTCGTATTTCTTCTTCATCCTTGTTCTCAAGATTTTGAACAAACTCATAAATACGGAGCGTATCTAAAACCCCGATATGCTTTAGCAAGTCAATGAATTGACTCCACTTGGGTGGTAAAGCATCAGCAAAACGCATGACCATCTCTTGTTGTGTAGCATTAACCCTGTATGAATGCATCTCACTAAGAAAATGATAAAACCAAGTAGCCATGTCGTTTAGTGTTTCATTTTCCATGAACAAAAATCCTTCAAACTCCTTCTTTAAAAGATCATGACAGATCTTTCTTGTTGCAGCATTTCCTTCTCCTCTAGCTTCCAAGACGTCCCACAAATTCTTTGTAGTGGTACAATACGCGAATTGATGATAAATATCCTTATGAAGTGCTTGAGTAAGGATAGCAAAGGCCTTTTTCTCAAGATCATAAGCCTTCTTATCACTTTCGTCCATTCCTGCAAATGTAAGTGGATTAGAACCTGCTACTTCGAGAGCTTCATTGTATGGTGTAGTAAAGCATGTCCACAACTCGGTATTTTGACCTAGAACATACGTATGAAAGTGACTTTTCCATGATGGATAATCGTTCATATGATTCAACTTTGGTGGACGATTGTTGCTTCCAATTTCACTCTCGCTCATGAGAAGACTTTAAATACTCTGATTTTGATTAACAACACATGCCCATTGACTAGCGGTAATCGATTGTTTAGGCATTAACCCCTTGATCCATTGTGAAGGATCTTGGCTTGTACTCGAGCTACCACTCCAATCCCAAGGATTTGTATTCATATTGGATTGAAAACAAACAACTGTAATGCTACTGTGAAAAGACTAGAGACCACGAAAAATACAAAAGCACGAATAACAAATGTTTCATTGATTTAACTCTACGAAAAATCAGCCCAATAAATATCTCCACAAAAAATGAACCCTGACGAAAGACTTTTGTTGGACGAAGAATAGATTCGCCCAAATGACTGAAAAAGGCCCAACGAAGAATCTATAAATTTCGTGAGGCCCAAACCCAAAGATTTGATGCACAACCCAAAGAAAGAAATCTAAAACATGCGACAGGCCCTTTTTGTGAATAAAATGTTGGCCCAATCCACGAAGAATTTCAGACCCAATAAATAACTCACGAAGAATTTCAGGCCCATTTTTTTTGTGAATAAAATGTTTGCCCAATCCACGAAATATGGTCAATCCATGTTTTTTCGTGATTGGTGTTTCGTGGAGTATACTGTTGATGCAGATTTTGTGTCCGATGCTTGTCGAATAGATTAGATTTATTTTACGCTGAATTTGTAATAGTTAGTGAAACGGTCTAACGAACGTGTATAGACCCGCTCGTTTGAAGTGGTCAAACGAGAGGGTTATTTGTTTGACCGTGTGTGTTTGCAAGACAAGGGGGTGTGGCTATAAATAGCAACCCCTTGCCATTTGTAACACTTGGAAGTTTTAGGTGGTTTGAGACCTCACAGGGAGAGATCACCACTTGGTCTCTCCCCGGATTTAAACGGCTCTGGTAAAGGTTCGGTTAGCTTGTTAATCGGGCCGACTTGTTTGTTATGTTATCAAATCAATACAAGTAAGTTGTTTTATCCATCACTAATCTTCCCGTCTTGAACTAATCTCACACTAATCACGGTTTCGGTCACGAAACACGGTCCTATAAGTGGTATCAGAGCATTGGCTCTTATCCTTGTTTAAAATCAAACATAGTTCGGTTTTTATCAAGTGTTAAAACTGTTTATTGTTGATTTTCTGAAAATTGTTCTTGAAAAACTCATAATTTCTGGAAAAATCTTCTTAAAATCTGCTTGGATATTGGTATTTGCCAAAGTTTTATCAAAAACCTTTTTTATATTGCATGTTCACGTGATAAAACCGAGTTTTATTTGAAAGTTTGTGCAAATCTTGTGTTTCAGAAAGTTGTTCATTGACCGAAAAGTTCATAACTTCTGGGTTTGTTCTTCATATCTTCAAAGGACATTCAAAAAGTTCTTGAGTATTCTTGGAATTTAAAATTAAAAGGGAAATTGATAATTGATTAAAAAGGATTAAAATATGGACACCATGCTTGGTTTGGTAACATAAGCATGCTGTGAGTTGAAAACAAGTTGTACTGTGTCAAACAAAGATAAGATTTTCTTTGAAAAATCTCACCAACTTTCACCTACTGTCTGTGGACCTTATCTCGACGAAACCCATACACGACGAAACCCATTGAGTTTCGTCACAAGGTTTTCCAACGAAACCCCTATAGTTTCGTCATAAGCAACCCGACGAAACCCCTAGAGTTTCGTCATAGTCACTTCGACGAAACCTCAGAGTTTCGTGGAAGGAGTTTAGTCGTGATCATTTGTCAATTTAAACAGAGGACTTGCAAAAGTGTTTTAACATTGTGTTTTCAGGTATTTGATCAGGTATTCTACTTCATATATCAAATATGAGCGGTACAAGTCAATGGGATTGGAGTACGGACCCACGACCAGGTCAAGATCAAACTTCCGCCGCCGCGTGGTTAAGGAATGTTATGCCTCCGCAATCTATAAGTGCAGGTCAATGGGCTTTGGTGTCGAATCAAAATCAAAGCATTCAAAATCTTCTGCTTAGCGAGAGTGAAACGGGCAGCAACAATCGCCCGCCAAAGCTGAATCACATGAACAACTATCCATCATGGAAGGGTCGTTTTCACACATATGTTTTAGGGCAAAACACAGAATTATGGACGTGTTTCACTACTCCATATAACCTTGCCCTCGAAGAAGCTGGATCAAGTGCAGTGGGTTTTGCACATATGTTTGAAGATGACAAGAAAGCGTATGATCTAGAAAAGAAGGCGTATGCTATTCTAACACAAGCTCTTCACAAAGACATCTATCATCAATTCTCTTATTATACAAGCACAAAAGCTTTATGGTATGGATTGGTAGTGAGAGGAGAAGGGAATGTAGCGACAAGAAATACACGCCATGATCTGTTGAAGAAAGAGTTCGAATCATTTCAATTCTTGGAGAATGAAACCCTAAATGATATGACTACTCGTTTTTATCATTTGATTAGTGAAATGTATTCTTATGCTGTTCTTGCAACTCAGCAGGAGATGGTTGCACGTTTTGGTGATGCTCTACCTCCAAAGTGGAGTCCTTTCATTGAACTTTTAAAGCATACGGGCATCTTGGATGCTGTTAGTATCTATGAGTTCGTTTAAAAGTTGGAGCATAAGAATGAAGAGGAAATCCGCAAAGCTAAAAGGATAGTACTTCCTCAAAACACATAAATGTATCTGGGAGGTTTTAATCCTGCAACTAGTTCTAGTTCCGTTCAGCAACCAAAGCTTCAAACGGCGTTTATGTCGAATACAAGCTCTTTTCCGTTTCCACAATCAGCCCCACCTCAGGTTTTCGATCCGAGTGCCTATCATCCGCCAGCGCATATGATTGCTCAAGCTCATGCTTTTTCTAAACCAGATCCGAGTGCATGGCTACCAACACCCCAACCTCCACCTCAAGTTACCACTACTTAACCTCAGCTCGATCCAAGTGCTTATATTCCTACCCCATCACAACCACAAGCCCAACCACCACAACAACAGCAACAACAAGCAAATTATACCTACAATCCTCCACCCCAAAACACCAACACAGTCAGATTTGATACTTCAAACCTCTCGAAAGTTAGCATTGAAGTAGCGAAGGAACATATGGAACTCATTAATACAATGGTCAGTGCTTACTGTGGTTTGGTCGCAGGTCAAATTGGAAACATTAATTTGACCAATGAAGATTATCAACAAATCGACCGTGATGAAATGGAGTTGATGGATATAAAGTGGGCGTTCGCAAGTGCTGTTAGAAGGGCTAAAGACTTTATGACTCGAACAGGAAGAAGTTCTTTGGTAAGCAAGATGGATGCGGAGTACGGTTTTGATAAGGAAGCGGTTACATGTTTCAATTGTGGCGAAAAGGGTCACTTTAAACGTGAGTGCACCCGACAGAGCAGACAAGGCAATCAAAATCCTTTCCGTAATCAGACGAATACTTCCAATTCCAATCAAGACAATCGTGAAAGAAGGATTGTAGCGGTAAACAACAATCAGAACCAGAACCAGTCTGGACCTTCAAACACCACTAGAGCATTAGTTGTCCAAGCTGATGAAGGGTGTAATTGGTCTGTACAATTTGGGGAAGGTGATCAAGAAGGAGGAGGAACCGCGTGTTACGCAAAGATCATCAATCACATCAAGCACGTTCACAAGGAAGAATTTTCTGAAAGTGACGATAGTTCAGGTTATACCGGGAGTTCTGATGAAGAAAGTTCTAATTCGGATGGTTGTAATTCGGAATCTGATGTGAAGGAAGAAGCGTGTTCTTGATGACTTATTGAATGAAGCAGAGGAGTTGAAGTCTCAGAAATCAGTTCTGATCAAGAAGGCTGTTGTAGCATCTAAAGAAATAGAGAAGTTCTTCTCTGAAGACAGATCTTTTTCTTATCAGACTGCCTTTATGGCAAATGTCTCAGCCTCTACGAGTCAGGTAAAATCTGAAACTCCTGCTCCTAGTGTTTATAATGCTTGTGCAGATTTGAAGCTTGAATCTAAAAAGGTTCATAGCCATAATCAAAGTTTGGTTATTGAGTTGTCTAAGTGCAAAGAGGTAAATATGGCTTTAGCTAGAAATGAAAAGTATTTTAAGTCTGTAATTGAGACTTTAAAGAAAAGTGTTTCCGAATTGACCAAAACTATTTACAATAAACAAATTGGTATTAACAATTACATTAATATCATCGAGGAAACCAAAAAGGAGCTAGCCATTGCTAAATGCGAGCATGATGCAATCAAGATCAAATTTGAGAGTTATTCTAACTCCCGATATGTGCTCGATCACATCATTGACGCTCAACAACTGAAAGGAAACAAGAAAGGTGTTGGGTATAAGAAGTGTCCACCCCCTTTGAGACACAACTATACTTGAATGCCCGATGAAGAAGAAATGCCATGTTTTGAACCCAGTGTGCCTCTTGATTATGAGAAAGTTACTACTGGCTTAGGGTTCAAACCGGATAGTTCCTCGAGTGACGCATCTGTAGAAACAGGAAATTCAACAACAGTGAATCAAAGTCCTCCAACTGTTGAGGATTATGATTCATCTGATGATGAATCAGATGTGAGTGACCAGGATGAATCACTTGATGATACAAAAGGAGTAGAAATTCCAATCGAGAATCATATTCTGTGTGATCCTCCTACTCCTGCTGTGCAACCTGTTGCCAAACAAGTGATTAATCATGTCAAGGATGTCAAGGATGACAAGGAATGTGCGTCTACTATTAAGAGTAATAACGTGTTGTATACTTTGGTCGGGGATACTAAAATTTATTCATACAATGATTTTCCAATTAAAAATGTCAATCCATCGTCGATTGATAAAGTTTTTAAAGATAACACAAGCAAGTTTTTGGGAAAGACGATCCCGGGAGTTACTGTAACTCAATGTGATCCAATTCCAAAGGCTGAAATCAGAAAACAATTTGGAAATAAAAAACAACCGACAAAGCAAGAACCTATTGCTTCTAATGGTAAACAGCCAGTTCAAAGAGCTCAAAGGCCTAATGTTTCTAAATCAATGTTTGAAACTAAAGGAGCTCGTTATCAGAAGAAAAGAAATGATGTCAAATTTGTAGCATCAAATGGTACTGATAAAATTGAGACTTTTGAAAATAAATCAAATACTGATTTTGTCCAATAAGTCAAGATTTTAAAACGTAACAGTCAAAACAATTACACTCAACATACAAACGGGTGTGATGAAAAGGCAAGTACCTCAGGTTCTACGGGTTCGACATCTGCTCGTCGATCAGATTCTCCTAAGTTTGTTGAAAGGAGAACATGTTTTAAGTGTGGGGAGTTTGGACACATCATCAAAAATTGTTCAAAAACTCCTAGAGAAAAATTTGTTGAGAAAGCACCACCTGAAAAAGTTCACCCTCAACGTCGTCCCGTTTCACCAAAACATGATAAAAGAACTGTTAAAGAACAAGAAACGAAACAACGACGTCAAAATGTTAAGAAAATAGAAAAGGCTTTAAAATCTGAAGTCAAATATGTTACAAGGGAACCAAGTTCACCACAACCAATAAAACCAGAAGTTTCAAAATCTGTTTACAAAACTCAATCTGGTAAACAAAAACAAACTTGGAAACCTAAAACGGGTGAAAGTTCAGGGGAGCTACTGTTTTTGAAAACCATCAAGAAATAGAGATCACTTTTCGTGATGGTCAGGGACGACCCAAGACCACTAAGGCTTGGGTCCCCATCCTCAACTGATCATTGGATGATATGTGCAGGATGTTCCAGTAGGAACTATCAGTAGTCATTGGATTGTTGATAGTGGGGCATCTAGGCACATGACAGGCAACTTACGGCTTCTATATGATGTGAAAAATATTAGAGGAGGCTATGTCGCATTTGCTGGAGACAAAGGCGGATACATCACTGGAGAGGGAATGATCTCCAATGGTGTTGTATGTTTCGATAAGATCAATTATGTTCGTCAAATTAATCATAATCTTCTCAGTGTTTCGCAAATCTGTGATAAGAAGTTCACCGTGCATTTCGATGATGCCGGTTGTTATGTGCTGAAACCTGGTTTCAAAATTCCAAAGGAATGGATTCTCTTATCGGCTCCAAGAGTTAATGATCTTTATATTCTTGATATGAGCCAAGCGATTACGACATCTACGTAAGTAACATGTTTTGTCTCAAAAGCCACAGAGAAGGAGTCTATATCTTGGCACAGAAGAATGAGGCACATTCACTTAAGAAAAATGAACCATTTGGTGAAAAACGATCTTGTGAATGGTGTGCCCGTGAGAAGTTTTCATCTACAAGACATCTGTGTTTCGTGCCAAAAAGGGAAACAAACGAAGAAGTCTCACCCGCTGAAGAAAATCAATACCGTTAGCATGCCTCTCGAACGTCTTCATATGGACCTCTTTGGACCTATGAAACACAAGACAACATTCGGGGATGCTTATTGCCTAGTGGTTACTGATGATTATTCTAGATTTTCTTGGGTAGCTTTTATGGACACAAGAGTGAAACTCCTGGAATCCTCAAGGATCTTCTTACAATGTTGGAAAATTTATACACGTTGAAAGTGAAGAGGATCAGAAGCGACAATGGAACTGAGTTCAAAAACGTGTAATGGATGAGTTCTGTACTTCTAAGGGCATTCTTCATGAATACAGTTCTCGCTATACTCCACAACAAAACGGTGTCGTGGAGAGGAAGAATCGTACGATAATTGAAACTGCAAGAACGATGTTGGTAGAGTCGGAGCTTCCTGTTCAGTTCTGGGGCGAGGCTGTGTCGACTGCTTGCTACACGTTAAACCGAGTTCTTACAGTTAAGGGGCATGGCAAAACTTGTTTCGAACTTCTACAGAAAAGGAAACCGGATCTTTCTTACCTATAACCTTTTGGCGGTCCATGTACTATGATTGAACCGGATGGAAAGTTTGGCGCAAAAGCTATCGAGGGTTTCTTCCTTGGATATGCAACTCCAAATTTTCGTGTATGGAATCCGGCAACCAAAAAGATTGAGTTATGGAGTGAAGTAAGGGTTCAAAGGTATACAAATCCTGTTAGAGCTCCGGGTGATCCTTGGATGTTCGATTATGTTGGGCTATTTGACTCCTTTAATCTGCCAACCTTTGACGAAGAATCTGCAGCCGCTAGAATGCTATTTGATAGTGACAATGCTGCTGGCTCGCCATTGGTGAGACCTGTTATTGTTAACCCTCAAGGTTCTAATTCGGTTAACAACACGGTACAAAATGAGGTATTTGAAGATGTTACTGATTACAATGAGTCATCGGAAGATGATGAATATCATGATGCGGCAGAAGGCACTTCAGCTCCAGTTGCTCCTGTTCAAGGTGCTTCTGTAGAAACTCCTCATGTGCAGAATTTAGATACTGCTGAAGGGAATGCATCCACTTCTACACCTATTCCCGATGTGGAATTGGATGTTGATCTTAATATTACCAATTTGGGTGTTAATACTCATGTTCCTGAAAATCCTAAAATGAGAATTCATAATACCCATCCGCAGCAGAATATTATAGGAGAAGTCCAACGCGGTGTGCAGACGCGTAATCAGCTGAGAAACAACCAGAATGCTGGTTTGTATTCAGCTATCAGAGAATCTGGTCTTCAAAATGATTGGTCCTTCATGTGTTACGTTTCACAAGAAGAGCCTAAATCTTGGAAAGAAGCCTTAAAGGATAATTCTTGGGTTGAAGCCATGCAGGACGAACTGCAGCAATTTCAAAAGCTAGGTGTTTGGAAGCTTGTTGAAAGGCCAGAAAACTACAAGAAAATTGGCACACGCTGAGTTTACAAATGCAAGAAGGACGATCGTGGAGTTGTCATTCGCAACAAGGCGAGATTGGTTGTTCAGGGATTTCGCCAGATCGAAGGCATTGACTACAATGAAGTTTATGCACCTGTTGCACGTCTGGAAGCTATTCGGATCTTTCTAGCTTATGCTTCATTCAAAGGATCCAAAGTCTACCAGATGGACGTCAAAAGTGCTTTCCTTCACGGTGTGGTTCAAGAAGAGGTGCACGTCGAACAACCTCCGGGTTTTGAAGATCCTATTCACCCCGATCGGGTTTGGTTGCTCAACAAAGCTCTTTATGGTTTACATCAAGCACCTAGGGCTTGGTACGCAACCTTATCAAATTATCTTCTAGTGAATGGATTTCGACGAGGTCTTATTGATTGCACTCTCTTTATCAAGGAACAAGATGGAGATCTTCTGCTGGTGCAGGTATACGTTGATGATATAATTTTTGGTTCAACTAATGATTCTTTGTGCAGGCAATTCGAGCGTGTGATGCAAGAAAAATTCGAGATGAACGCAATGGGGGAAATGAATTTCTTCTTGGGCCTTCAAGTTCAACAAACCGTGTCTAGGATATTCATCCACCAGACTAAATATGTTGGTGACATCTTGAGCCGATTCCAGATGTCCGATGCAACGCCCATTGGTACCCCACTTCCGCAGAAGCACGGGATTACTCCGGATTTGAAGGGTGAAAGCATTAACTCTTCATACTATCGCGCTATGATCGGATCTCTCATGTATCTTACAGCCTCGAGGCCCGACATCATGTATCCAATGTGCCTGCTCGCTAGATATCAAGCCAACCCGAAGGCCTCTCATCTGTCAGCTGTCAAAAGGATTTTTCGCTATTTGAAGGGTTGCCCGGACACCGGTCTATGGTACCCTAGGGATGATAGCTTCGACTTGATTGCATACAGTGATTCTGATTTTGGTGGTTGCAAAATTGATGGCAAATCAACAACAGCTGGATGTCAATTCTTAGGAAATCGCCTGGTCACGTGGCAGTGCAAGAAGCAAACCTGTGTTGCTACATCAACTTGTGAAGCAGAATACATTGCTGCCTCTAGTTGTTGCTCCCAAGTTCTTTGGATACAACAACAAATGCGCGACTACGGTTTTGAATTCCTATCTACTCCTATTTTTGTTGATAACAATGCTGCCTTACAGATCACTAGAAATCCTGTGCAGCATTCCAAGACCAAACACATCGAAATTAAATATCACTTCATACGTGAGTGTTTTGACAAAAGATTAATCGATGTTGTTAAAGTTCACACCGATCACCAACGTGCCGACATGTTTACAAAAGCTTTTGATAAATCACGTTTTGATTTTCTACTTTTGGTCAATGGCATTAAGGTGATACCCGAGTAAACTTCTTTGGCTAATCGTTTTTGTAAATATTTTCTTTAAAAACTCTAAAAATTCAAAAAGATTTTCATTTTCGTAACCTTTTAGCATTTTAGGGGGAGTAAATTCAAGAAAATACAAAAACATTTGAAAAATCAAAAATCCAAAAAGATGTCTTTACTTTCTGTCTTTACGTTTGAAAATTTCAAAATTCAAAAAAAAAATTAGAAAACCAAAAATGAGTTTCTTGGATAAAGGAAGATGATGATATTCACTAGTGTAGTCGGTCAACGTGTTCAAACTGTAAAACAAAAAAAATGAGAAATGATAAGTATCTCTACTAACGATGTATCGGTAGGCTCACAATCAGATTAAAATGTGCAGGATGATACAAACCTAACAGACTTCAAGTCAGGTGGGAACCATTCATTGGCATATGGTCTTAGTACCGAAATTTTGTTTGAGAGATTGCTGAGATCTGAGATATTCGGTCTTTATGCTGCTTATCATCTGGGTATCATGGTTGTTTTTTTTACCGAAAAATAACGGAGATGAAGTCTAGATCTTCCATGATACCATACATACGTGTACATATTGCATTCGACCTCAATAAGTGATCAAGAATCACATGTCCAAACAAATAAGTGATAAAATATCACATTTTTCCGGGAGTCAAGTTCGTCTCTTTGCTGTACGATGTACTGACCTATTCACGGACTTGCTCCTGTGCCCTCATGCATATGAAAATCAAGTTCCTCATCAATAAGTGATTCTATCACATAGGGCTTGTTTTCAATAAAAAATAAGTGAGTTTCTCACATTCTTTTATACGGTCAAACAGATGATAAACGGTATACTCACCGGTAAGATGAACTCTCGTGCATACCTTGATACGGGAATGTGTCATGAGTGGATGAACATCGACTTGTAAGTATAATCCTTACCCTATATCGTATCTCCTTATTATGATTACATCTGATCAGTTTGAGCTTATGTGGACAACAATACCGATAATCGAGGTAGTATACATATCCAGAGCTTTAAACAGAAATCAAAAATCATGTTTGACTAAGACCGTAAGCTGGTATGATTCCTTATCCTTGAAATTCGCAAAAAGATTGCACTTGTACAGTTGTTCATTGCTTTAAATAGCTTTTCGAATAGTTTACAGCGCTTTAAATTCATTTTTAGTGTTAATTGTAAAGTTATTTTTTTATTAAGCCGAAGTTGTTGCTTGGTGTTTTCTGCCGGAAGCCTGAAACCTACTTCATAAAACGTCCTTGCATTTGGTAAACTCATCAAAATGTAAATCTGTTCATATAATCAAAATCATTTGAAGTGTGCAAAATTTTCAGAATTTTAAAAAGACTTGGAATTTGTGAAAAAGGTGTCGACGAAACATCACTTGGTCGACGAAACCCTTTTATGTCGACGAAACCCCCATGGTCAAAGTCAATGTTTCAAACTTGGTCAATTTTGGTCAAAACTGATTTGGTGTTCGACGAAACCCCAAGTTTCGTCGAAGTAACGACGAAACCCCACTCCCTTTTAGGTTTCGTCATGGGCTAAAATGTTCAAGCCCATATCCAAGCCCAAATGAGGTTTCGTCCAGCCCACCTAGGTTTCGTCGAAGACATAAGGTTTCGTCGAAAGAAAAGATATTTAAAGGGGTCCCAGGTCAATTATTTGATCACTTTTTCAAATCTTCACTGTGTATCTTCTTCCACACTCATACTCCCATACCCCTTTTCACCGAATCTCTAAACCTTACATTTTCTTTAAGATTTTTCATAAAATCAAAGGTATAAAAATGATCTTGTTCATGTTTTGAACATTATGAACCGTCTGTTTTTGTCCGAAACCCTCGGAGACAATGTTTACTTGATGTTTTCATGATTTGAGCTTGTGTCTTGTTTGGTTTCTTATAAAATCAGATAGATATAGGGTTTATGTGTTTATACGTGCTTTGATTTGGGTTTGGGTTTTGAAACACAAAACAGGGGATGTTAATTGTTGGATGTTTAAACAGTTTGGGTGTGGGTTTCGGTCAAAATGATGTCGATTAGTATACTGGGTTGTTTTCAGTTGGTTTGGGTATAAACAAAGTGTCAAAAATGTTGGTTTGATAGTGAATTGATCATTGTTTAAACAACTTATTGACGAAACCCTTATCTGGACGAAACCCTAATCATGACGAAAGCTGAGTTTCCTCAAATGATTGATGACGAAACCCCTTGAACAACGAAACCCTAAGTTTCTTCAAAATGGACATGACGAAACCCCCTCTGTGACAAAACCCTCTTAAAATGAAAGTCCTTTCGTCGAAATGCTGTCGACGAAACCCCACTAGTCAACGGTCAACTCTGACTTTTGTTGACCAAGGGAGTTTCGTCGCAATGGATGGAGTTTCGTCGAGATTATAGGTTTCGTCGTCCATGCCTTGGAAAATTTCTAAGTATGGTGCCCTTTCACAGTAGACTTGCAATTGTATGATAAATGTTAATTGGACACTTGATCATGTATCAACACATGTCTAATACACATGTTGTATGATTGTGACTTATTGTGGACACTTTCAATTTCAGATGGCACCAAAAGAAGGCAAACGTAAGCCCGCGACAAAGAAGGAAAATAAATCTGAAGAGGAGATCATGTCTGAGAAGCGTCACAACCAAATTGCGTTTCTGGATCCCGAAGGAAAGATATCCGAATTGAAAGAAATCACTCAATGGATTCGGGAGTCGTGGATTAATCACGCTGTCATATTTTCAATGCCTGTTTACAAATATCTTATCAAAGCCTTATGGAATACCGCAAGCGTGGTGCAAGTAGATGGAAAGGAAGTGATTCAGGGCCGAGTGAATGATCTGGAGGTGGTTGTATCTCCAGATATCTTGAACGCTGTTTTGGAATTACAAGACAATCCTGATGCTCCGTATTGCGTACCGATTATGTGTACTCGTGGATGCTTATTACGGATGAAGTGTACTGGCGACATCTTCAGCAATCAGATTAACAAAGGAGACTTTCCGTTACGTTACAAGTTTCTCTTGCATGTCCTCATTCAGTGTATCAGCAACAGACGTGCAGGATATGATATGGCAGGCAATGACCTTGTAGGTCTTATGGTGGCTTTGGTGCTGAACAAACCATTCAGCATATCAAAGTATATCTTCGCGAATATGAAAGAGAATATGACAAGGACTGGGAGTAGGATAACCGGGAACAAATTCTGTATGTATCCTCGGTTTCTTCAAATGATCATGAATGTCCGGCATCCTAATCTTCCAAAAGCCGACGACGACATTCTGAAGATAGAGCCTATGATCTTGAATTCATTAAAGATAATCAAGATCCTTGCATCCAAGAGATACAAAGAAAGTGATCCACCAAGGAAGTTGTTAGGTGTTCTTGGGAAACCAGACTACATTGCTCCTGCAGATGATAAATGGCGTCATGATGACAGCCAATCTGATAACGAAGAGCCGGAGTTAAAGAGAAAAATGATAGAAAAGTTTGGTCCAGATCCAGAGGATTCAGGATCGTCTGAAAGTGATAGTGATAGTGATGGTGGTGATACAGGTGCCGTTGGTGCATCTAGTGCTGGTGCAGCTGGTGGTACATCAGCCGGCGATGATGAAGAGGATTCATATTCTGATGATAATCTAATTGAGCCTGGATACGAAGCTTATGTTGATGAACGTGGTATTAAAAGAATCCGGAAGATTAGACAGGAGGATGACCCAGAATACGTTCCTTCAGATACTGAAGCGGAACATTTGAAGAAAAAGCAAACGGCTGCTCATCGCAAGAAGAAAGCAAGAAGATACTTGGCTACCTCTGCATCTGTTCCTCAAGATCCTATTCAAGAAACTTCTTTGGTATCTACATCTCCTGAAACTCCTGTGGTCTCTACAGCTACTAAAACACCAACTGTTGCGCCACAAGATCCTCCGCGCTCAGTTGCGGCGACTATTAGAGAAACGACCTCTCAGCCAGCCGCAGAGCGAAGACAGAGCAGATTTGAGCGGATGCAACCTGATGAAAAGGTAGACTTCCTATTCGCTCAACTGCAAGCTGCTGCAAATCAAATTGACAGGCAATCAAACGTGATCAACGTTACACGAGCAGATATGATTAAGCAACAGCTGCAAATAAACACGTTGAACTCTACTGTTACTCGCCAACAAGCTGAAATAGAGCAACTAAAGGCAGAGAACGCTAGCTTGAAAGCTGCAAACGAAGCGAGAGAAAGAAACAGCTCTAAACTTTAAAAGTTGGCAGAGGATCTTAAAGGAAGGTGTAACTACATGAAAGAGTGGTACGACTCTCGTAACACCACAATAGTTGACGGAGTCAAGAAAATAAATGAAAGCTTTGAGTTTCTATGAAAGCGCGTCAATACTTTGTGGAATGAACGATGTAAGCAACAAGAGGTAATGAAGAAAAAGGATGATGATCCTGAAGATCAAGGGAATCCCGATCCCTCTGCTACATCAGAACAACCACCGGCTACTTCCTCTGCTCAGTTGGTTGTCGTTCAGCCGACAGTGATAGAATCTGCTCAAGGAACCTCCAGTGGAACAGTTGAAGAAATACAACAGATTGAAGGTACATCTTCTGTTCCTAGCAGTGCTGATCTTGCATTGTAGGTTGTACACCCTGTCACTGGAGAACTTCTTGAAGAAGGGGAGATTATATCGGATCTTTCACATGAGCAGTTACTTGCTCTAAACGCAATGAAAGAGATTGATGATGCTGAGATTGATAAGATGCCGAGTGAGCCTGAAACTGCCGATGTTGAAAATATTGAAGAAATTGTATTTGAAGGAAATGAGAAGAAGTCCTCGTATGTTCGTCAAGACGGGACTGAATTCGCTCCTTTCGATGAAGAATGGTTACAAGAGAATGTGGACGTCATATATGAGCATTTAAAGAACCGTGATACTTCTGAAAATGCCACAGATGCGTTCTCCGAGTGGCGAAAGCAGTTCTTATCTATGGTTTCCAAGCCTGTGCCAGCTGATGTTCAAGTTGATTACTTACAGTTTGAGAAAGTGAGGCCGAATGGAAGAATTCTTTGTTGGATGTTCGTTAAGGAAATCCATTGCGTCGCCATCAAACGGGAATTCGGTATTCAGCATTTTCAATCGTTGCTGAGCATATTGTCTTTACCGTTTTGCGATGTTGCAACTTTGACGAAGCTTAAGCTCCATAATCGCTCAAACTTCGAAGGAGCTACATTGTTCGAGCGAAAGATAAAGATGAACAAAAGATCAGGCTGGAAAGATGAATCGTATAAACCCCAGTTTCCTATGTATCAACAAATCAAGTTCACGCTTGACCCAGCAACTAACACTGCTCGTTACAAGCTCGTATATCAGCCGGTGAAGTGCATGGATAAGATACCGTTGATGCCAATGAAACAGGATTTCTTGGAAGACATAAGGCTATGGTGCTACGATGCAGATTCTCATGAAGCGATGATAGTTTTCAAGGAAGATCGCGAGAACTTCCTGATGTTGGATCCGATGTGGATCGTTAATATGTCGGCGAGCGACATCAACAAGTTGTATCGGTGATGTGTGCAAAATGCAACATATAAATTACATCAAATGAGGCATAAAACTAATACTTTTTTAGTACTAATGTTGGAAATAGTGTGCTTTTGTCTTCCTTTTGTATTTTCAGGATTAAATGAGCTCAAATGAACAAAAGAAGCAAAAAGGCAGCCAAATCTAACAAAAATACAAGAAGAGGGATAAACGTGGCATGCCCGACCCCCCGACAGCATCTTCCCATGCAAAACAGAAGAACAGAAGGATGAACACGCCCCGTGCTCAGTGAGCACGGGGGCGTGCCCAAGTGTCTGCAGAAAAGACGAAGCTGTAGAAGCTTCTATCACCCACCACGGGGGCGTGCCCAGCGGACACGGGGCCGTGGCCAACTCAAAGATTCGCAGAATCTGAGGAAATCTTGATAGTACAGATACGCTTCTGCACACGGGGCCGTGCCCAGCGGACACGGGGGCGTGGTCAACTAATGCAGACAAACTGCAATTAATGAAGAAAGAGAAGGAGGATGGACACGGGGCCGTGCCCGAGCTGCTGTTCAGGCTGTAAATAGGGGTGCTTGGCTCATTTGCAAACCATCCCTTGGCAAACCACCTCTCTCACACTACACCCACCCTCCACCACCATCACAACACCATCATCCACCACCATCATCCATCATCCATCATCCATCATCCATCATAGAGTGTGTGTAGTAGTCTCGGGATCCAAGATTGATCGTAAGAGTTCTTGACAATCAAAGGCCATGTTTGCCTAAGTCTCTTACATCACTTGGTGAAGACAAGTGTCTAGTGTAATACTTTTTATTTTTAATCTTTTCGCACTTTTTATTTGGTTATGTATTAATGACGTTAATAACTAGTTTCTTATGTTGTAGGTGAGTCTTCCTTATCGTTTGTTCGTGGTGTCTTGGCATTACTTTACTGTCTATATAAAATAAAAGATTTTCACCATTCATATCTCCACGGTCTATATGGAGGTATGTTGGCTACCTGGTTGCGGGGGTTAAGGGAACGGTTTGGTAAGAGTCTTGCCTTGTTCAGGATATAAATCCTGCAAGGACCTGGGTCAACTTTAGTAGGATCTCCTTCAATACTCACGGGTATTGGATGGCGGGGGTCCAAACTCCTTGATCCCCTCATATGTAAGCTACTATTAATATTTTAACCCGGTTACCTAGGACTGTATCCCTGCTGACTCAGACTACTTAGCCGAGGGTAACGTCACCTTCAGAAGAGGGGCCTACCACAATATGCATTAATAACTTAATTAATTATCTTTCAATAACTAAGATAATCTCTTAAAAAGTGCAAAAGTGCGGAAATAATCAAAGGTTACACTAAACACGAGTCGGATCCAAGTGATTCATCTTGTCTATCTTTTTTATTTTTATTTTATTTTTCAGCAATTTAGTTAGTTTTATTTTTCTAGTTAAAAAAACCTTTTTCTAAACTTTTGATTTGATTAGACGTTGAGGACAAGCCGGTATTAAAAGCTCTTGTGTCCTTGGACGACCTCGGTATCTTACCAACGCTATACTATGCTCACGATGGGTGCACTTGCCCATATGTGTGTTTAGTGTTAGTAAATATCGTGTTTTATAAATTTAAAACTTGGCTAAAAAGTGTTAAAGGGCTTAAAATCTACATTAAAACCTATCACACTCGACACGCATCAATCTGCATGATATCTTCTATGAAGACAAGGAGGCACATCAGGCGTTAAAATTCCAACGCGTCGCTTGTTATTGCTTTTACCGCGGAATTCATGCCGGTAGCACCTGGACGCTGGAACATTGAAGATTCGAAGACCGAAGACCAGTAACAGACAAGGGGGAGTTTGTTGGTGCACTTTTTGTGTCTGTAACTTGTCTTTATTTACGATGTATTTTATAGCGGTCTTTGTCGTTTATCGAGTCTGTATTCGCCGTCGACCAAGTCGGATATCCTCCTATCCTACTTGTGTCCGACTAGTTTGTCTCATTTGATATGTAATGTTTAATGAACGATGTATGTTGCATATTACGGGTATCTTATGCTGTTGGACATGATTTATTTGATTTAAAATTCAATGAATTGAATTTAAAATCAAGGTTTAGCAATGGAAACATGGGCAGTCATGGATTTTCTTATAATTAGCAGAGTAGAACGTTGGGTTTCGTGGGGGTGGTTTCGTCACAGGGGGTAGTTTCATCGCAAACAGCAGCTGGTCAGGAGTTTCGTCATGCAAGCAGGTGTTTCGTCGATCCTGATATGAAGAAATCCTAAAATTTCTTAACAGCCGCCATACCTCCTTTAAGAACACAGCGATTGTTCTTATGAAGATCTTGACGAAAATCACTTCAAAAGTGATATTTGATGATGAAAACTTGATTATTATGGTCTAAAACATAAAACCCAACACTCGGTTATGATCCGCTTCAGCTAGATCCCCGAATTTCAGTCCAGATCTGGGTATTTCTTCATTTTCACCATTTTTACATCTTGAACAAAAATCATAAAAATCACAGATTTAGAGCACATGTGATTTAGCAAACGGTTAGATTTACTAAATCGGGCACCATGGCTCTGATACCAATTGTAGGACCGTGTTTCGTGACCGAAACCGTGATTAGTGTGAGATGAGTTCAAGACGGGAAGATTAGAGACGGATAAAACAACTTACTTGTATTGATTTGATAACATAACAAACAAGTCGGCCCGATTAACAAGCTAACCGAACCTTTACCAGAGCCGTTTACATCCGGGGAGAGACCAAGTGGTGATCTCTCCCTGTGAGGTCTCAAACCTCCTAAAACTTCCAAGTGTTACAAATGGCAAGGGGTTGCTATTTATAGCCACACCCCCTTGTCTTGCAAACACACACGGTCAAACAAATAACCCTCTCGTTTGACCACTTCAAACGAGCGGGTCTATACACGTTCGTTAGACCGTTTCACTAACTATTACAAATTCAGCGTAAAATAAATCTAATCTATCCGACAAGCATCGGAAACAAAATCTGCATCAACATATACAAGGCCCACTGAGGTTATTCAAAGATTAAAAGGCCCAAAAGGAAACTGTGTTTTGCGAAAGATATAGTTTGCAGGCCCAAATCATGAACAATAGGGGTATTTCGTTGAAATGTTGGCCCACGAATAATCAAACCAGACAAAAAGTGAAGTCCACGAAATAGGCTATGTCTTACGTGAGAATGAGACAAAAACCAAAGTTTTTCGTGAAAGGCTTTTGTGTGTAAAGGATCTGGACGAAAAATATATATTTCATAGGATTAGATTTTCGTAGGTGTGGAACTTTATGAAAAAGGTTGGTGAAAACTTTCCAAATAAAGCAGAATCTTGTTTCTGAAAACGTGAAAGTGGGTAGATGATATACCTGATTTAGTTAAAAAAAATACATTCAAAAAATATCAACTTTTCTAAAAATTTGACTGTTATCTTCTAAACAGGACTATTCCGGTCACTTTTCCGGCCAAACACCTCACCGGAAAAATTGGCGAAACAAGATTTTAGCAAAAAATTTAAGAAAAACCTGTTTTTAACATGTCTCCATGTGTTTTACCAATGTTTTTAAGAAAATTTTTCGCAAAACCACAAGTTTTCTAAACTTTTAACCCATTTTTGTTTAGAAAACTTGAATATTGTTTTAAACACACATAAAGTTTCAGAAACTTCAAAGATTTTGCCCAAAACACAACACACTGGTTTTAACAAGGAAGAGAGCCAAAGCTCTGATACCACTTGTAGGTCCACTCGGAGGATCAAGTTTGCCTACTTCCTTGTTGTCGAAACACACCCGCAAGTGCAGAATCCAAGTGGGTATGCAACCAAGCAAAGAACACAAAATACAAGAACAAGATTCAAAGATTAACGCTCACTTGTATTAATTCCAGCAGAGTTTTAGTACAAAGATAATACAAGAAAATGCTATCGTGTGCTCTCTACTATCTTTCTGTTACAAGTGCTGCTTAAATAGACTAACACCCAGCAAACCTACGAAAGATCTATTCGGCCCAATAAGAAGCCCATGAAAGACTAAGGTCCACGAAGAACATTGGTTCTTCGTGAGAACCTTCCTGTGAAAAACCAAGAGTCCACGAATCATTCACATCCAAAATACCCTGTATTCTTCGCTACTTATGCTTTGTGGTCTTCATGTAATCATGTGCATGGTTCTTAATGGATTAAGGTCCAATAACAATGGATAGACTGGCCCAATAAGCATGTGTTCACATTGGAAATGCATGGCAGATTCAGGGTTACAAATCTTGCATATATTTGGTCAAAGGTCATGACATCATCATGGTGATGTCACTGTGATGTCATGCTGATGACGGTTCGCGACTCTTCGTGCTTCGTGTGTCGATCTCTGGGGCGCACGCCAGAGGAATGTCACGACGACGGTCTTGAGCCGAACCGACCCGAACCAAGCCACATCCACACAAAACTGTATCAACAATGAGCAATGTGTCACACCCCGACCACGTAAAACAACAAAACGTGGCGGAAACGTCGGGGAGTGTTGTAACAGAATCATTGTTTCATAACACATGGAAATTGAAATATTGTTTTATTAAATAAAAGAGTTACAATGTCTTGACAATCAAAGAAACATAACATAAATAACTAGTCTTGCATCTTTTATTGTCACTAAGGCCCAAGTCCGCCTAAGTGTATCTTGATAAATCCTATGCATCATATCCTGAAACACATGTGAAAATAGGTACGTCAGCATAAAAATGCCTGTGAGATACATAGGTTTTGTGAAAATAGGATTCATGACTTGTAAGTTTAGAAAAAAATTGTTTAGCAAAAGTCAGTCACGAACCTTGTAAATTGATTTGTTTTGTAAATCGTTTGAAAAACAATAAGTTCAGATGATATGTATAAATAAGAGAATAATGTATGGTTAAATGATTAATCAAGTAAAATGAGTTTGTATAAGATAAAATGTAATGTAAAATAATGTACTAAGTACGCACACAATGGGCATACATAGCATAAAATGTAATGTAAAATAATGTACTAAGTACGCACACAATGGCATACATAGCATAAAATGTAATGTAAAATAATGTACTAAGTACACACACAATGGGCATACATAGCGTAAAATGTAATGTAAAATAATGTACTAAGTACGCACACAATGGGCATACATAGCATAAAACACAATGAAATCATGTACTATAAATGTACTAATGAACATAGCAAGTATATGATGTGAAAACAGGAAAACATGAAAGTAACAAGTAGGCACATGTGTTCCACCCCAAAATGTTTGGAAAACAGTAAAAGAGGGGTCTATGTACTCACTTGAGATTGCTTAGTAGTCCTTGAGTAACAACCAAACAATGCTAGAGATCACGGATATCAAACGGCACCTAATATAGGTAACTACATTAATAAACTGGACCTATAACGGAAGGTCGGATAGAATGAGGCTCGTAAACCAAATGAGTAGGGGAACTCATGTAATATGGTTTAACAAGGCCTTCATACTACAATGAAACCTAACCTAAGTGCTTACGACCCATTACGACCCGTTTAGGTAGCTTATGCTACTTTAACGCGTCGTTCGCGTAAAACGCGTTCGGAATGCCTAACTAGCCCTATGATAAGTAAAATATGCCCTAACAAGTCTAATATTGTTACCAAATCGGTTTAGATACCAAAAGTTATGTTACATATGCTTAAAATGAATTTTGGCGTAAAAAGGGCATTTTGGTAATTTACCTAAGGCATATAAACTACCTATCATACAACTAACTAAACGTCGTGCCCATAAGGTATAACCTCGGAAGGTTATTCCCTATATACTATGGTCACCTAATGTGTTTGGTCGGATCCTAATGATCGACCAAACGGGTCGGGTTCGAAAGTATAAGCGATTGTTTAGATCGCTTACCTTACGACCCTATATAAGCACTAAACTAAAAGTGACGAGCTAAGCATGTTAAAACATGCTTAACTAAGTTTAGAAAACAGGTTTGGTATCAAAACAAACGGTTTTGATACCTAAGAGTAGTTTGGTTACAAAATACGCAAGAATGCGCATTTTGGACGAAACTACGACTCGTCACTGAGCCTAGATAACGTGGTAATCAGTAGGTATAGTCACTAGGGACTATAACCATCGTGATCACGCTCACGTTATGAAGTTCAAACGAACTTCGCATTGACCATAAACCGGTCAATGCAGAAAGTCAAACGCAGTTTGACTTTCAAGCTAAAAACGCATAAAAGCATGAAAGAGGACTTACAAGAGGTCCAAGAATGGAAGTTTGATCTGAAATTCCCAGGTATGAAGTGTTGCAACTCCAACTTAGGGAAATGATCAGATCAAAGGTGAGTTTGAAGCAAATGGGGGTGGGGTATTTATAGGAAAACCAAGACCGTTAGGATCGTTTCTCGAAAAAACGTGCTTCGATCTAGGTCGTCCAAGTGTTGAAATGTTATGGTGCATCATTTGGCCCCCACCATCGGAGATTAACATGTGGCATTGGCCATTGGAGTGTTTAAAAGCCATTAATCAGCAGCCAAAACAATTTTCTGCATCTGACCCCTGCTTGCGCACCGTAAGACTTAGAACCTTGCGGTGCGCAAGGACCTTGCAGACCAGAAAGTTTGAAAAATGGCAGAACAGGCCCCTGAAGCTCCAAACTTGCTATTTGATGCACTTTTGACACGTTTAAGCCCCGTTAACCCCATTTCAAAGCTATAAAATGAAGTTAAAGTATAGGGAACTTAAAATGTGCTAAAAAATATGTCGGATGTCGGTTCGTTTGGTCGTACGATCGCGATGTTCGCTTAATTACGACGGAATGCGCATACGCGCGAAAAACGACCTAAATTGCGTGACGAATGGATTTTTCTCATGCCAAACACTAAAATAAAATATTTTAGCGCTTACATAAATTTTTGGATGTCCGGATGTATTCAGAACGTAAGATATGCGTGAAAGTGCAAACTTGTGCACTTTTTGACTCTTTTAGTCCCTGAATGACCCAAAAGTTTATTTTAGCACACCGAACATCTCAAAGCCTATTTCTAAGCTATGTAAAGGATATTTATGGTATGTTTAACTTATGGTCATGTTCCGGAATGTCTGTTACAGTTCAAATTGGCATACTTTCGCAGTTTGTCAACTTTAGTCCCTGTAAGCGATTTAACTCGATTTTGCCATACCAAAGCCTTCAAAACTTATTTCTAAGTTATGTAAAGGTTATTTAAGGTATGTTAAGCCTATTTCACTATTTCGGAGCGTTCGTTGCATTAAACGGGTTATATTTACGCATCAGTGCGCGTATAACCTTCCAGAAAGCGATTTAAAGCTTGAAATCGAACAAGAATTGATAATGTGCAAAGGATACACATATTTATACATGTCCCAAGTATGAAATACAATATTTCATTGATACAGTATTTGTTTGATGGCCGTGGAGGCATAGGTGTCACACAATGAGACATCACGACGTTCCATGTGACGGTTGAATTCCCAACCGCTTGTATGTCACTGTTTCGTTACCCTCATGCCTGTGACTTAGTTTAATACTTTTTTTGGAACATTTAGTTTGATACATAACCACCGTATAAACCTACAGGTTGTGTTAACTAGACACATGGACTTTGGTTATTATCCAGCCCATACAAACTGAACATCAATTCTTGACCCAAATACAATAAGACTAAGTGTTTAAACCATAACTAAACTATTAAAATATATATACCTTGTTTCAGTTTAATAGTTTATGGTTTATAAGGGGAGTGGGGGTGGTCCGTGATGGAGCACCCATCACGCGTGAAAGAGAGTCGCACACCGCCGCCACCTAAATCCACCACGCGTGAAAGAATCAACGCGTGGAAAGAATCGCGTGTGGAAAATGGAAAAGAAGCGTTTGGATTTTGACCGTTTGGGAAAATATGAACCTTGGGGATTGATTTTTTGAAGGTTTTTTATATAAAATCCACAAACCATTCCCCCCACTCACTTCAAATAATTATATCACCAAAGGGAATAAAACGGTGAGAAAAGAGAATGGACCTACTTTGTAGCTTTAGGGTTCAACTAGAAAGCCTTCAGGTATAAATTTTGGGTATAACTTATGAGCAAAAATATATACATACATATATATATATATATATATATATAGGGAGAAGATCATGCGAGAACCACCTCTTATTGTGAGAACCGCGAGAACCAATGTGAACACACCAAAAATGCCTAAAAATAGCTAAAAATCACACAAAATTTTTTTTTTTGATTTTTTTAATATTTTTTAGGTTAAAATCGCTACTTTTCGAACCAAAAAAAAAAAAAAAAAATTAAAATTTTTTTTTTAAAAAATTTTTTTTTTTTTTGCTTCGAAAAGTAGCGATTTTAACCTAAAAAATATTAAAAAAATCAAAAAAAAAATTTTGGATTTTTTTTTTATTTTTTTAGATTTTTTTAGGTTTTTTTGGGGTTTAGTTTTTAGCATTTTAGCTTGGGGGGTGGGGGAGGGGGGTTTAGGTTTTTTGAGGGGGGGGGGGGGGGTGGGGTTAGGTTTTTTTTAGGTTGGGGAGGGGGGGTTTAGGTTTTTTTTTGGGGGGGGGGGGGGGGGGTTAGGTTTTTTTTTGGGGGGGGGGGGGGGGGGGTTTAGGTTTTTTTTGGGGGGGGGGGGGGGGTTGGGGGTTAGGTTTTTTTAGGTTTTTTTAGGTTTTTTTAGCTATTTTAGGTTGTGTTCACATTGGTTCTCGCGGTTCTCACAATAAGGGTGGTTCTCGCATGAGCCCCTCCCTATATATATATATCTGTACTCGTGTTAAGTAGACTTCCTACATCTTTGGAAAATATATATATATGTATGAATAGAAGATAGGGGCGATAGAAAGAGATGGGAATAAACAAACTTGAAGTCTGAAGTTCTATTTATACTAGACTTCCTACATCTTTGGAAAGAAATTGTTATAACACGTGTACATGCATGCATACACTTTCATCATGCATGTTAAACATAATCCCAATTTCATAAATGCCATGCACACGTAGACACATTTTAAAAATCAAATTGTATAGATTATTTTATTATTTATTTATTATAATTAATTCAACTGTTTCACTTATTTGGCGCGTATAAATTCTAAAATATTACGTTTTATAAAACAATAAATACGTCATTAGAATGACAATATTTGTATCTACATTTTGAACCAAGTTTCATTAAAAACGGAGTAGGTCCAAATACAATGTATTTTTATAATTTAATTATTAGACGGTTCCTAGGCCCGTTTAGGTACTTTATATTTCTAACAGTCAGCTTACCTGTAATCTACCTGTCTAATAATATGAGTTTTTTTATATACTTTTATTTTATTTAGAAATGTCACCCATATACAAGCCAATTACTTAGTATAATATTTCAACCAACTATATATAAAATAGTTTTTAAAACTATTTGGGTTGAATAATTATATTAAAAATAAACTAGTTACTAGTGGTTAATAAATTTAAACAACCCAAATGGGAATGTTACATCCTCCCCACCTTGTTTTAAATCTCGTCCTCGAGATTTGGGCTACGATATTTCTTTTAGAGTGATGTCACGTCTTAGTCAATAAAACAATATTAAGGTAAATGATTTAGAATCAAAACATCAAATTTTGTGAATATAAGTTGTACAATAAATAGGACTCAATGGTTCAACTGAATCAATTCAAGAAATCGATGTCAAATGAATGAGATGAAATGATATAGTTTTCCAAGGTGACTAGGTTCAAGCCAAAAACAGATATATGATCAATAGATGTGAATGTTTACAAGTTGTGAATGATTTTTTTTAGAATCAATAAAATTTATTGTCAAAAAGAAACTTACTTTGATTGTCAACTGAGGAAGACTCAGAATTAATAAGCTCAAATGAAATAGAAGCACGAAAAATGAATGTCAACTATCGAATTATGATATGAGAAAAATCAATATGTAGACATTTTATTGAATAGCAAGGATACACCGATATACAACAGAGTTTAGTGTATTATTGTCTTAACACATAGTTGTATTAAGACCATTTTCAAGGATGAGTCAAGCGAAAGGTATATATGTATAAATTAGCTCAAGCTACAAGTCTGTACCGACGCCACAAGGTGTCGTAGTGATCGAAATAATAATAGCGGTGACTGGACGAGTTCACTGTGTTTTAAATGAAATAAAAGTTCAACGAAGTAAGTTCGAATGTTTGTTTCAAACAAATCTAGTAATATTTTCGATTGAAATTGAAACAATTGAATAATGTTTTTCGATTGAAGATGATAAAGCAATAATTATCACAAAAGGCTCGATTGATGCTGTAAGAATCATTAAGAGATACACTGAAATATGACATGAAGTTGTGTATCATTATTTTAACACATGATTGTGTTAAGATTGCTTGAATATGATAAACCAATAAAGCGGATTCAATATAAATAAATAAATAATTAAATCTGTATATGAGGTGTGCAAACGAAATTGGAGCAAGCTTCAAATTTGTGAAAACGTCACCACAAGGTGATTGTAATAAAAGAAACGATTCAATGAAGTCGAAGACCAAACAAGCATGTTATGGTTCAAAAGAATTGAAGTGCTTTGTTGGGATTATTTCGAATATGATGGCTTCAATTCATCATATGGGACCTTGAATTGAATATGTAATGCGAGCAAGTTCAAACAATTGAACTTGGTTTAAACAAAACGAGTTTTAATAAGAAAGTTCGGACATGGTCACAACAGAAACCATGTATGCCAAAGAAAATTGAGTTTTTCAAGAAATTCATTGACTCAATATCAAAGAGTCAATGTTTTGCAATAATGCGGTTTGTAGTGCCAAAAATCAAGTATAGCGAAATGATATTTGAGTTTTGATAAAACGACAAATTAGAATGAAGCCCTCCAGTGGTCTTCATAAATCAAACGAACCACATGCGCAACACACAGTGTATGTGTAATGTGTGGATTTACCAAGAAATGAAACAGATCAATATTTGCTACTATAAAAGATATCCTCATGGTATGATGACCATTAGGGGGAGTAGCAATGCCAAAGTCTATTCACAGAGGTCAGAATTTTTAACAAAAGAAATTTAAGAATTTTATCTGGAATTTTGGGTGATAACCGTTGTTAAGTGACATTACCAGGGAATGTCGAAAATTGAAATAGGGGATTTGCAAAGGTATGTGACTCCTTTTGTAATGCTAATAATTATGACTCTGATTAGACTGTGCACCGATGGTTGTGAAATCTTGTTCCAACGTACCTCAGCGATATTCATGTCGTTTGTAGGATCATGTGGCAAAGTGATGCTTTTTGATTAGTAGTTCTTCCACTGACGGGATTAGCATTGTTGTTGTTGTGCCCAATCATGTTTTCAAAAGGCCTTGCCTCGAAAGTCGAGTGTGATATACTTCAACGTCGGTGGACGTATAATTTACGTTTCATGTGTTTTCTTGTGTACTAGCACAACTTTACATGCTTCTTACTTGCGTTAATAGTCTATGATAACGCATTGGAAATTTTTATTCTTTTGATGGCGTCTCAACTTAAAGGGTTCTCGTTGTTTATTTTGTCACATGAGTTACGAGACATATGATCAAACGAAATATTGTTTGATATCGGAATTATAGATATATGCGAGAGATTCCTGATAAAGAAATCTAGATTTATTATTGACACATATGCTTGTGCTTTATTCCAAATTGTCAATCCTTATGGTTTTTTGGATTTCCTTACAGATATACATATCTATATAATCATATATTTCACACGCTGTAATATACCTTTCATAAGGTAAATGTATTTAACAGATTCTTATTTCCAAAAACAAATCAGATATCAGGTCATGATACTATTTAGGGAAATCTTGTCACTTGTTTGACATATTATATACCTTCTTACCCGGTTCTAGCCGGAGAGGTAACCCCGTTATATCCGGACAAGCTGGAGAGTCTGCTACACCATACCCAGTCTTGTCGGAGAAGAAATTTAGATTTTCCCATAAATAGATCTTTCTTAAATCATGATTTGGAAAGTGCATTTTGACTTTCAACAAAGACTAAGCAAATTAGTCTTTATATGACAGATCATATTCTAGAACAAAGTAGTACTAATAAATAAGAATAACAGTGGTCAAGTGTTATTGTTTATTTATTATACTTGCAATATTCTAGTTATTATTCTCACGATATACCAAAACCCATCACACTTTATTTACACAAGTATTTAGCTTATCTCAAAGCTGATACTAAGGCATCTTTTCTTAAGTTCAAGTCTAAATGTTATCAGGTGTGCTACCAGTTAATAGTAATTTCCTAACTCTTTTATTTAAGCTTAGGTATTATTATCACAACACCTATTGGCTTAGATCAGTGGCTCTGATACCACCTTCTGTCACGACCCCCGACCCCACCCTGGACGGAATCGAGAGCCGCGAGCAGCCAAGTGGTACCGGTGGTTATTTTGAAAAGTAGTGCAGCGGAAATTTCATCAGAACCATGAGTTAGGAAAAATATCAGAGTTTAGAAACACCGGATTTTTATTTATTAAATAGATGGGATAAACCCATGTTTTGCAAGGTAGCTTTAATATAGGATAAATTCGAATACATAAAACAACTTTCTTAATTTAATTTAATTGATAAAATAAGCCACTTCTGTAAGCCTTGTTGGTGCCGCATCCAACTCTAATTCCTGATCTACTGTAATTACCTGAAACGTGTTTTAAAAAGATTTGGTCAACAGGAAATACTGGTGAGTTCATTCAGGTTTTATAAAATGACCCTTAGTTATAAATTACAGCATAAGAGCGATTACAATGGCTTCTATCTTATTTTTATCTGGCGCCGTGTCACCTCCTGGTGACGATGGTCATACCACTATTGGGTCCTGTCACCCAAGTAGTGATGATTATCACTGTTAGGATTTATTAGCCTAACCCGTGAGAAAATTAGTAATGTGCACAATACCCCCTAGCCAGTGATTAAGATAACCACGACTTACTCCCTGTAATTATAACATTTGAAAATGGAGTATTGTAAAATACTTTTGATAAAAAGAGAATGACTCACATTGCAGATTTATACGGGCAGAGTTTAGCCTACTATTTAGCCTTGTAACCTAATTTAAATAACATGTACACGAATTAGGTCAGTAACTAATACAACATTTACGATAACTCACGAGATAAAACCCTCACAACGAATGACAAAGTGCGATGCTTAAACATCCATCGAATTCACGATGAATGACAAAGCATAACCCTAATGTGGGCAGCACTTAAACATCCATCGGATAGTTTCAATCGATCGGACATTGAATCGTAACAGCGATCGAGTTAATACCCTGTATCGTAGCAGCACCCAACTAATTTTGAAAGTAAAATTCGAGCAGAATATGATTGATTTTGAAAGTTTCGTCGACACCAGTGAACTGCTCATGACCCGCTCTATTTATAGCTGGAAATGGGGTCTCACGCGGCCCGCGTGAGCCTTGGCTCGACCCTTACGCGGCCAGCGTGGCCACCTAGTCTACGCGTAGGGTTGCTGGGTCATCAGTAGGTGTGCCACGTGGATGACACGTAGCCCCGGGTGCTTATCCGGTCAACTCTCAAGTTGACGCTGCCCGCGTGACCTCCTGCCTTTTCTTTACGCGGCCCGCGAGAAGACCACAAGTCTTGATTTCTTGATTTTTGATATGGATTGGGGTTTCAGGGGTCCGGGTTTCCACTTACGGGTCAGTTTGGGACATTTTTTAATATAATTATATCACCAAAGGGAATAAAACAGTGAGAAAAGAGAATGGACCTACTTTGTAGCTTTAGGGTTCAACTAGAAAGCCTCCTGGTATAAATTTTGGGTATAACTTCTGAGCTAAATATATATATATATATATAGGGAGAAGATCATGCGAGAACCACCTCTTATTGCGAGAACCGTGAGAATCAATGTGAATACAACCAAAAATGCCTAAAAATAGCTAAAAATCACACAATTTTTTTTTTAATATTTTTTATATAAAAATCGCTACTTTTCGAAGCAAAAAAAAATTAAATTTTTTTTTAAAAAAAAATTTAAAAAATATTTTTTTTTTTTGCCACTAAAAGTAGCGATTTAAGCATAAAAAATATTAAAAAAAAATTTTAGATTTTTTTTTTAGATTTTTTTAGGTATTTTGGGGGTTAATTTTTAGCATTTTAGCTTGGGGGAGGGGGGTTTAGGTTTTTTTTTTTGGGGGGGGGGGTTTAGGTTTTTTTTAGGTTTTTTTGGGGTTTTAGTTTTTAGCATTTAGCTTGGGGGGTTAGGTTTTTTTAGCTATTTTAAGTTGTGTTCACATTGGTTCTCGCGGTTCTCGTAATAAGGGTGGTTCTCGCATGAACTCCTCCCTATATATATTTGTATTCGTGTTAAGTATAGTACCCCTAAATCAACCTTATCCCTATGTTACGAGTCAGAACCTCAACGAACTTAGTCAGACAAAGCCTTGACATGTGTTATGGGGCTCAGGATCAATCGGAAAGGTTAGCGGTGATCGGGAGTTAACATACTTAAAATGGGGCAGGGCTTTATTATTATTATAGGGTGAATTAAATATATATATATATATATATATATATATATATATATATATATATATATGTATGTATGTATGAATAGAAGATAGGGGCGATAGAAAGATATGGGAATAAACAAACTTGAAGTCGGAAGTTCTATTTATACTAGACTTCCTACATCTTTGGAAAGAAATTGTTACTACACGTGTACATGCATGCATACGCTTTCATCATGCATGTTACACATAATCCCAATTTCATAAATGCCATGCACACGTAGACACATTTTAAAAATCAAATTGTTTAGATAATTTTATTATTTATTTATTATAATTAATTCAACTGCTTCACTTATTTGGCGCGTATAACTTCTAAAATATAACGTTTTATAAAACAATAAATATGTCATTAGAATGACAATATTTGTATCTACATTTTGAACCAAGTTTCATTAAAAACGGAGTAGGTCCAAATACAATGTATTTTTATAATTTAATTATTAGACGGTTCCTAGGCCCGTCTAGATACTTTATATTTCTAACAGTCAGCTTACCCGTAATATACCTGTCTAATAATATGAGTTTTTTTTATATACTTTTATTTTATTTAGAAAGGTCACCCATATACAAGCTAATTACTTAGTATAATATTTCAACCAACTATATATAAAATAGTTTTTAAAACTATTTGGGTTGAATAATTATATTAAAAATAAACTAATTACTAGTTACTAGTGGTTAATAAATTTAAACAACCCTAAAATTCTTATATGATAAAAATAGGAATGTTACACTCGCGGTCGCCGAAAAAAATTTGACACATACTACAGTCTGCAAGATCTTAAGAATAGAAAATTAAAACAAATTTACTAGAATAGTAGAATTCAAATTAAACAACTAAACAAACATGTGAATCAATGAGATCGATGATTCACACGAAATCAAATAAAATAGGGAAAATCAAGGAAAATCTTCGATGTCAATTTTAAAGAAGTGTGGAATTTACTAAAGGATTCAACTCACTAATGCTTAAATTCACGGATAAAAACTCTCAATTCATAGATAGGCCTTTTCTCCTCGCCAAGACAACAGGGAATACAACAAAAATAAAAACACCAGCAGTTGACTTTGTTAGAACAATAATTAAACTTAATTATGCTTTTATGTATAAGTATTAGATTATATATGTTCGAATTGTATGATAACTTATATTTTGGTGTGATAAGCGGGTAAAGTTCATGTTGGTCCCAGTTTGGACTTAAAAACTTCTTTTCACGTAATATGGCAAGTGATTTCAGTAGATGTGAAAAAGATGTGTGGAAATAGAAATCAGACTTTCAAGAAACAAGACCTACAGAATTATCAAGTTTATATCACTTTGAAACACTATAGTTTACAAGGTGATTGTAAGATTATTATCTAATACAAATGAATCTTGAATTCAGTGGGTGAGAGGGCAATGGAGTTATGTAGTATGTATGATTGCTAAGCTTAACTCATCGTCCTCTCCATGGTGGGCTTTCTATTTATAGGAGGCTGGGTACATGAATAAACATTTACTTATTCATTAAGTCCTGCAAAAAGTAAAAATTTTACATATTCATTGAAACCAACGTTCAATTTGCCTTTGTCATCATGATATCCAATAATGTCAACTTGCTTCGGTAAGTGTGGCTGGATAGGGCTGATCTTTAGACAAGTGGGATTTTCATCAGAATTTCTAATAAACCACTTCATCAGAAATTCTGGTGAACAAATTATCAGAAAATCTGATGATCAGAATCGTCAATAACTGATGATATTTCATCAGAAATATCATCAGATGCATCAGAAACGACCTTCTCTGATAATCTTCTTCAGCCCTTGATCAACTTGTGATTCTTTGAAGTAGATGTTGTTCATTTCAGTTGTCCTATCTGATCTTCTTCCTTTTGTGATCTTCAGGACTGTTATCTTCTTCATAGATCCAGTTGAATCTGATTTTCTTCAATACTTACAAATTAAGTTTCCTAACAGTTCAAATAACTGCAATGGCAGTTATTCCCACCAAATGGAACCGCCAAAATGCAATGTATATAAGCTTGATCTCCGGCACCAACTTCCGGTATCAAGGCATTCTCTTACTAAGAATTCTCCATTCAATCTTATCCATTTTGAATACCCTTGTTTTTTTTTTTTTTTTTTTCTGCACACTTCTATGTCCAGAATCATGAATACCGATTCCAATCAACCACAAACTTCCTCTGCATATGATCATGATTCCCAACATAGTGGTATCAGATCCACGTCTGGGAAGCGTGCAGAAATCAATCCAAGTTCAACCACAATGCCTTGTCAACACTATGTTGATGAGAAAAATGAGAAAGATAAATGGATTCCTCGTGTGAGGCTTTGCTTACTGCCATCAACCGGGTCACCAAATCTACGTGTGCAAGGCGAAAGAGAACGATGAAGCCACTCAACTGATTAAACAGGCAATCAATACCGGAATCAGAAGACAGGATGATGAAGTAAACTGCCAGAATGAGATGATTGTCACTGGGACTGAGGGTGGACAATGGGGAGACATCTGGTACGTAAGTCCGACATTCAATCATCATTTCGTTGGAAATTTAAACGTTTTTAAACGTATTAAACATATGATCGGTGTTGAAACAACATCGGGTGAGAATAATTTTCTTTTCATTCGGGGGATTGGGGCAGTGGAAATGAAATCCGGCAATGATATGTTGCGGATACAAAGCGTGTTCTACTCACCGGAATTGGACCGGAACGTTTTAAGCCTTGATCAGTTAACACTGCAAGGCTTTACGGTTAGAAAGTCTGGTGACACGTGCAAAATTTTTCCAATGTTTTCAGCCCATGTTATCAATTCGGTGAATGATGTAAGTGGTTTAACCAAGGAAGACGAACTTGGTTTGAACGAAAAACAGAGAATGATTGAATTATGTTCAGTAAACGAAGAATTCAAAGAGAATTACTTAAATTCTTACTTTGAAACCCTGAATGTTTCTAATGATGATGAAACCGATTGGAGTCTGATGATTATCCGGGCTTTGGAATTTCATGACTTTGCCGATTGCAAGTCATTACTGGACATGATCGATGACAGAGATTTTGTATTTAAATACAAGCATGAGTTGGAGAGAAAATTCGAGGAAATGGTGGCTTGGTTTTTAAATGTGAAGATGGGAATCTCTTCAAGACCCATTCCACCATTTGCACCGGATAACAGAAGGATCGATTTGCTGGGGTTATATGTGATTGTAGAGCGAGATGGAGGCTATCGGAGTGTCACGAATGACAACTTGTGGCCGGCGATTGCTAAGGATTTGGGATACGAATATCAAGACGGGGAATTCATGAGAATTATTTACGCCATGTATCTCGATGTCTTGATATATTATTACAGGTTCAAAGCTATTCAAGAGAAGGTGATATATAAAGAAATCATAAGGGAAGGAGAATGCTCATCAACAACCGGCGGCTGTCATGAGAGGAGAAGGAGTGCAGATGCTGCACAAGAAGAGGCTACTATGGATCACTATGCTCTTTATGCTGGAGACGATTGGGATGGAGCCTGGAACATGCACAAGAAACGTCAGAGATTCAATTTCAATCAAGCTCGAAAGGCCGTTGATGAAGCAAACAAAAGTGTCTTGATGTATGCTATAAAGGATAATCAAGTTTAAGGGGGTTATGTTAGAACAATAATTAAACTTAATTATGCTTTTATGTATAAGTATTAGACTATACAACAACAACAACAACCATACCCAGTATATCCCACAAATAGCAGACTATTGGTAGGGTCTGGGGGAGGTGGGATGTAGGCAAACCTTTCCTCTATTCAAGAATAGAGAGGCTGCTTCCTGAGAGACCCCCGGCTCCAAAACAACCAACAGACAGATAGACGAGAAACGGGTAAATAAATCACGTAGCAATAGGCAGATAAGTCATCAGTAAGCAACATATATGCAAATATACAAGAAAATCACGTAGCAATAGGCAGATAAGTCATCAGTAAGCAACATATATGCAAATATACAAGAAAATCATCATATGTTGGTCTACCTAAATCGTAAACGAAATCTAAACCCCCCCCTCCGCACAGATAGGACACGTCTATACCCTCACCTACTAGTCCTTAACCTTAATCCTACGTCTCCACGAACTCCTATCATGAACCATGTCCTCAGAGAGGTGCAATTCTAACAAATCTTGTCTAAGTCTTTCATCCCAAGTCAACTTGGGCCTGCCTCTACTCCTCTTTCCTTCCACTGTCATGGTTTCCACTGCTCTAACTGGTTCTGTCAACTGCCTCCTCTTCACATGCCCAAACCATCTCAACCTCCCCTCTTTTATCTTGTCCGATATACTAGCTACTCCTAACCAATCCCTAAAAACCACACTTCCAATTCGGTCTAACATCGTGTGGCCACACATCCACCTAAACATCCTCATCTCCGCTACCTCCATCTTGCGCACTTGTGTTTTCTTGATGGCCCAACAATCTGTCCCGTATAACATAGCCGGTCTAACTGCTACCCTATAAAATTTTCCCTTTAATTTTGTTGGGAACCTCCTGTCACACAAAATCCCAGTGGCTGCTCTCCACCTACACCAGCCAACTTGGATGCGGTGAGATACGTCACTATCTATCTCCCCGTCCCCTTGCACAAACGATCCTAAGTACTTGAACTTAGTCGTTTGTGGGACCTCTTGACCCTCAATGGTAACCTGAGTGTCCTCGTTGCCACCTGCACCGCTGAAATTACAATAAAGGTATTCAGTCTTAGACCGACTAATCCTTAAACCATTGCCTTCTAAGGCTGCTCTCCATTCCTCTAACCTGGCATTTAGGGCTTGTCTAGTTTCAGCCACTAACACTATATCATCCGCAAAAAGCATGCACCACGGAACTGTCCCTTGAATGGACTTGGACAGCTCATCCAAGATAACCGCAAAAAGAAACGGACTCAACGCGGACCCCTGGTGGAGTCCTACTTCCACGGGGAAGGACTCCGTATCTCCTACAGGCGCACGAACCCTAGTCACAGTCCTATCATACATATCCCTAATTAAGTCTATATATTTCCCAGGAACTCCCCTACCCTCCAAGCTTTCCCAAATCAGTCTACGTGGCACACTGTCATATGCCTTTTCAAGGTCAATGAAAACCATATGTAGATCTCTCTTTTTCTCCCTATACTTTTCCATTAATCTCCGTAGAATATGAATCGCCTCCGTAGTTGACCGCCCTGGCATGAAACCAAACTGGTTTACCGTAACCTGAGTTTCTTTTCTGATCCTAGTGTCAATTACCCGTTCCCAAAGTTTCATAGTGTGGCTTAATAGCTTAATCCCTCTGTAGTTCCCACAGCACTGGGCATCTCCTTTATTCTTATACAAGGGCACTACGTCACTACTCCTCCACTGCTCCGGGATTTTTCCAGATCTGAAAATAAGATTAAACAAAGTAGCTAGCCATCGAACTCCATCCTCTCCCAAACACTTCCACACTTCTATAGGTATGTTGTCAGGACCAACTGCCTTAGCCCTTCCCATCTTCTTGAGTGCTATCCTTACTTCTCCCATTGTAATACCCCGACAATAGCAGTTATTTCGTTGTCGTCCTTGAGTGTTGTTGTTGTCGCTTTCTTGTTGGGCTTCCCTCCCCCCATTAAAAAGATTAGAAAAGTAGGTTTGCCATCTCAACTTAATGTCCGGTTCCTTTACTAGGACGTGCCCATCCTCTCCCTTTATAAATTTCACTACCCCTAAATCTTGCTTTCTACGCTCCCTAGCTTTGGCAATCTTGAACATGGCATTCTCCCCTTCCTTCGTCTCCAGGCGTTCATACATATTCTTATAAGCGGTGTTCTTTGCCTCCGCCACTGCCTTATTCGCCTCTCTTTTGGCCTTCTTGTACCTCTCCTTCAACCTCAGTCGCTCTTCCTCGACCGTGCACCTCAAAAGATCTCTAAAACTCCCTTGTTTATCCCTTATCTTGGTCTGTACATCCTCACTCCACCACCAGGTGTCCTTATGTCCCCTTGTCAATCCTGTTGTAACCCCTAGCGTCTCCTCTGCCACTTGGGTAACGGTAGTCGCCATGGCCTCCCACAACCGGTTTGCATCCCCACCCACCCAATCGTCTGTCTTAAGGATTACCTTGTCTCTAAACAAAGTAGTCTTGTCTCCCTTTAGGCTTCCCCATCGGATCCTAGGTCGACCTTTCCTCTCCCCCTCCGTAAGCTTTCTTCTCAGACCTATATCTGCCACCAGCAAATGGTGTTGAGTCACCGTTGTCTCCCCTGGTATAACCTTGCAGTCCCTCCACCATCGTCGATCTTCTCTCCTCATCAAGAGATAATCTATTTGCGTGTTACGCCCCCCGCTACTAAAAGTGATCAAATGAGAAACTCGTTTCCTAAAAAACGAGTTTATAATACCCAGGTCATGGGCCACTGCGAACTCTAGAAGGTCTCTACCAGGCTCATTCCTATCACCAAAACCGAAACCCCCGTGTACCGACTGAAAACCATCACTATCTTTACCTATATGGCCATTAAAGTCACCACCTATAAAAATTCTCTCTTCCCTAGGTATGTCCCTTACTACCGCATCTAAGCGGTCCCAAAACTCTCTTTTCTCCTGCTCTCCTAATCCCATGTGGGGCGCATAAGCGCAAATTACAACCGTTGTCTCCTCGCCTATTACCAATCTCAACATCATAATCCTATCGTTGTACCTTATCACTTCCACTACATTTTTGTACAGTTCAATAGCCACTAGAAAACCCACTCCGTTCTTAGCACCATCCGACCCTGAATACCACAACTTATACCCATTGCATTCTACACCTCTATTCCCCTTCCACTTAGTTTCTTGCAGACAAGCTATATGAACCTTTCGCTTTTTAAGCACATCCACTAACTCTAGCAACTTACTACTAAGAGATCCTACATTCCAAGAAGCCACACGCAAATTAAACCCCCTTTTGTCCCCTTTGTTAGCACCCATCTTTCTTGGACACGGTCTTAAGACATAATTGCAACTCCCCCCGTCTATGATTCTTAATTACACAGTATCACAGTACTACCAACAAAAACACAACAAGCCCCACACCCGCTAGTAAGGAACAAAGTTATTTTCTTTAGTTTAGAAATACTTAGCACTTTGAGCTGTGATTTCTACGTGGTGCTCACTACTCCGCTACAATGCATCAATTTCAAAACATATATCAATTTCAAACAAACCGTATCTGAAACCCTAGAAGTAAACTCTACAGAATGACGATAACAGAACAGAATTACCTAAAAATAAACTCTAAAAAATGAACAATTTGCTCACCAAAAGCCGTCAATCAAATCGTGAAATTGCGAAATCGAACAAAAACAACTGTATTATTATTATAGATCTTATTATGGGATTTTTATTATTAACAAAGTGGCACCGTTAAGGAAAGAAAGCACCTGGTTGAAGCCATTAGGAGAGCCGAGTGGTCATGAAATTGCCTGATCCTAGGCCGCTGGAGATTCCTTGAGCAGCCACGAACTGTGATAGGGGTATCGTGACGCCGGTGGTTCTGTAGCCGGAGAAGTGGAGAAAACCGTCGGAGCGTAGAAAAGTGGTCCTCGGAGAAAGAGAAGTGGTCGCCGTCGGAAAATGAACACACAAACTGTCGGATCTGGGTCTTGTGGTTCTGTAGCCGGAAAATAGGGTGGTTGTCGGAGAAAGAGAAGTGGTCGCCTTGTACCCGCAATAAAAGAGAATAGATCGCCGGAGCCGGTAGTGGTCGCCGGTTGTACCTGCAAGAAGAGTGGTCGCCTTGTACCTGCAAGACAAGTGGTCTCCGGTACCGGTAGTGGTCGCCGGTTGTTTTACCGTTGGTGATATGTACGGAGAGAGAAATACAAAGTTCAGTTTCCTTAGTTTAAAAAACATATAAGTATTAGACTATATATGTTCGAATTGTATGATAACTTATATTTTGGTGTGATAAGCGGGTAAAGTTCAAATAACTGCAATGGCTGTTATTCCCGCCAAATGGAACCGCCAAAATGCAATTCGGCACCAACTTCCGGTATCAAGACATTCTCTTACTAAGAATTGTCCATTCAATCTTATCCATTTCGAATACCCTTGTTTGTTTTTTTTTTTTTTGTTTCTGCACACTTCTATGTCCAGAATCATGAATACCGATTCAAATCAACCACAAACTTCCGCTGCATACGATCATGATTCCCAACAGACTTTGACTTACACAGCCTTTTCACTTTCACTGTTAATATTTTTCGAAAAAACAAATATTTATACCAGCTGGATCTAAAATCGACTTTTGGCAACAATTGTCTAATATAGATTAATTCAAAAAATGGTCCCACCTATCTCCATACAAATTTATATTCAAGTTGTTGTACAGGTTGAGATGAGGACTTTTCAATTTTCATATGCTAACTGGCTATTTCCTTGATGCGTTAGTTTTTTTCAACATAATACTGAAAGCCCTCAAAATTAGAAATCATTATGTTATGTTTTTAAATTAAACTCAGCATCTCCTTGTGACCTCAAACAGGAATCACTGCTTCTCTAGTTCAAGCTTAGGCTGGTCGGAGTGATAGGGGGTTGGTTCGGGGGGTTGGTTTGCCGAGGGGTGAATGAATGCCGGCTTCAAATTGGTGAGTGGGGAGTGGTGATTTCGGTGTATACTCACCGTTGCGAGGTAGAGGAGGGAAGGAGGAGAGAGGGGGTTTAATGGTGGGTCCCAACTCCTTTCAACTAATTACAATTTTTTTTTAAATTCTGTAGGTGTTTGAATCATTGCCAGTAATTGAATGCAAAATGGGGAGTGGAATGGGGACTTGACATAATATTATTCGCTGGACAATAACTCAAACACCCTAAAGTGTTTGAATCATACCCTCCACCCTTAGCCTCATTGATGAAGACTATAATTTAATCTCATTTCCAATCATATTCTGGAGAGATGTGAAACATATGACTTTTTGATCCATGATAGACTTTGACTTGTATTCCATTCATATTCTGGAGAGATGTGAAACATATGACTTTTTGATCCATGATAGACTTTGACTTGTATGATATTTTGATTAATTCTCTTAGAAAATGCATGATCATTGCTTTCATATTCACAAACTTATATTTAAACTCCGAGCACAAGTGGCTGTAATTTACAACATCATCAAAATCAATATGAGGGATCGTTATACCTTTTCATGTTCCTCGTCTTGCTACTTTTTCTTACTTCTGGTTGTGGCTTCACTTTGTTTATGCTTAAGTGATAATAGCAAAGGCGATGTACTATGCAAGGATGATGAGAGAGAAGCACTTCTTGAGTTCAAGCATGGGCTCATAGATAAGGCAGGTCGACTTGCTTCTTGGGTTGGTGAGAAGAACGACTGTTGCAATTGGAATGGGATCGTTTGTGATAACTTTACTGGTCATGTTCACAAGATTCATCTTCCAGGTAATTGTAGTAGGAATGATTACAACAAAATCGAAGAATACGAAGAATTCTTCAATCAAAAATTAAGAGGGGACATAAGTCCATCGCTTCTGAATCTAACGCAACTCAAGCATTTAGACTTGAGCTGCAATAACTTTGGTGAAATGGAAGTTCCTAGCTTTATAGGATCTCTTGGAAACTTGAGATATCTTAATCTCTCGCGTTCCGTATTTGTTGGAACAATCCCTCCTCAACTAGGGAATCTGACAGAATTGCGCGTCCTATGTCTTGGAAGTTTTTATGATATTGAAGATAGTGATGAATATGAAGATACTACAATCACCAACATGAAGTGGCTGTCAAGTCTCCGTTTGTTACATCACCTGGATTTGAGCGGCATGGACCTTAGTAAGGCAACAGATTGGCTTGAGGTTATCAACACCCTTCCTTCTTTGGTTGAACTACATTTGTCCCATAGTCAACTTTTGTGTATACATCCTTATGTTGCTAATCTTACTGTCACATCTCTTTCCTTTCTTGATCTTTCTGGAAATGATTTTTATGACAACTGTGTGCTACAGTGGATTTTCAGTAAAACTAGTCTAGTTTCACTAGATTTACGTGGGTGTGGTCTTCATAGCCCTATTCCTAGAAGCGTTGATAGCTTTCGTAACTTGACTTCTCTCAAGTCGCTTCACGTTCACGGGAATGATTTCATGAGTTCTTCATTAGTGTTAAAAGGGTTGTCTAGTGTAGGTGGTAATCTCATTTCATTAGATATTAGTTCTTGCGGTATTTCAAGTTCACTTCTTGGTTCCCTTCACAACCTGACTTCCATACTTAGCCTTGACCTGCCATATAATGTACTCAACAAGACAATACCTACATCATTGGGGAATCTTTGCAATTTGAGACATATTGGTCTAGATGGTAACTCGTTTGCTGATATTAGCTTTACAAGCCTTCTTGAAAGCTTTTTTGAGTGCAAATCACCAAAATTGGAGTCCTTATCTCTTGGGTCTACAGGACTTTCAAGCCATCTTCCAAATCAACTTGGACAACTTGTATATCTAGAGTATCTCCAACTTGAAAATAACCATATTGATGGTACTATTCCTGAGTCAATAGGAAGATTAACTCTTTTGAGGTCGCTATATCTTGCAAATAATCTTATCTCGGGTCCATTACCATATTCAGTCGGAGAATTGTCCTCGGTTGAGGTGTTAGATCTTTCAAATAATCGACTCAATGGCAGCCTTCCTGATACCCTCGGTCAACTTTCAAAGATAACGTATTTAGATTTTTCTTACAACTTTTTAACAGGTGTTGTGACAGAAGCTCATTTTGACAAACTAGCTAAACTGAAGTACCTAAATGGAGTAGGCAACTACCTATCCCTAAGACCACGCCTTGTGAACTGGGTTCCCTCTTTCCAGTTGCAGTTCTTGTATTTAAGTTCGTGCAACTTAGGGCCTCAATTTCCATTGTGGCTGCAGCTGCAGAGGGATTTAGTGGAATTGGAAATTAGCAATACAAGGATTACAACAATGATTCACGAGGCATTTTTGAAATCGTGGCCTAATCTACGATATCTAAATATGTCACGAAATCAAATTCAAGGAAGGTTGTTTGGTATCCCTGCATCGCTTGAAGTACTTGCCTTGAATTCTAACAAACTTAGCGGGCAACTCCCTGAACTCTCTGAAATTAATTCACAGACAAAGATTCTGGATTTGTCAAATAATTCCTTTGGGGGATCTTTGCGTCATTTGGTGTGTCCTTACAGTGAGAAAACTCTAGAAATTCTTAATTTGGCTAACAATAATCTATCAGGTGAAATTCCTGAGTGTTGGAAGAAGTGGCCGTATTTAGTATTTCTAAACTTGGATAACAACAACTTGTTTGGTGGTATACCAAAAACTTTTGGATCATTATCTTTTCTGCAGTTATTAAATATCTACAACAACAAGCTCTCTGGAGGAGTACCTACTTCTCTACAGAACTTAACAAATTTAATAATGCTTCAACTTGGAAGAAATGAACTTGTTGGACCAATTCCGGCCTGGTTTGGAACAAACCTCTTGAGTTTGAAAATTCTTAACCTCCGATCAAACAAATTTAATGGAAATCTGACTCATGAGCTTTGTTTTCTTACCGGTATTCAGATCTTGGATCTTTCTCATAATAATCTATCAGGACATATACCAAGCTGTTTCAACAATTTCACTTTACTCTCTGGGAAAGAAACTACCTCAAGTGATAGATTTATCTTCTCTTATACTAGACAGATCATTGGCAGTGCTTCATTGTTTATAAAGGGACGAGAGGATACATATAGCACTATTCTCGGACTTGTGTTGATGTTGGACCTTTCAAGCAACATTTTTTCTGGGAGCATCCCAAGTGAGCTAATGGACCTCCCAGCATTACAATCTTTGAATTTGTCAAGAAATCAGTTGATAGGGAGAATCCCTGAAAATATTGGAGATCTGAAATCACTTTTTTCATTTGATGTATCTCTTAATCGGCTTTCTGGGGAGCTTCTTAAGACCTTGTCAAGCTTGAATTTTTTGAGTAGCTTCAATGTGTCCTATAACAATTTGACAGGAAAAATCCCACTGGGCACCCAACTTCAGAGCTTCAACGAGTCATGCTTCTCAGGCAACAAGCTTTGTGGAGATCCACTCACTGAAAGTTGTTCAATTGATCAGGCACCTAACAGATACGAAGAAGAAGGCAATGAATCACATGGAGCAGATTGGGACTTGATTATTAGCATAATGTGTGGATTCCTTACTGGTTTCTGGCTGGTTTTAGTTCCGTTGATAGTTAGCACCACATGGAGAACTGCACATTTCCGTTTCTTGAGTTATCTGACATGTATATTTTGTAATGCTATTCAGAAGTACTGTGGTAATCTTCTTTCCAGGTGATTAAGAATATTGTAATATGTTCAGTTATACTTTGAAAAACAGCTACTACTTTTTAATAAAGTTACATGTTAATGTTGGTCCCAGTCTATGAACTTGATATGAAAATAAAGATGAAATAAGAAACGAATTCAACAGGACTTACAGAACTTCAATTGTATTGCATAATTTTGATTTTGCAGGTGAGAGATATTTACAAGTGAAATAAACAACCCTATTTGAGGTACCAAACACTAAAGTGCTTCTTCCTTATGTGATAAACTTGGTTTTCTGCTAAGAGTATTACACTTTGACTAAGATTATCTGCTTTTGTAATCAACACAACGACATCTGACAACATGGTAGACGTACTTCCAACTTTTTGGAGCTTTTGTATGCGTAAAATCATAACATGTGGTTGACCTTTTCTGGTCTAAAACCTGCACCGTCATAACCAAACCATTGACTGTATTTACTGTTCGAATACCAATCCAACATACGTTGCGCTACGGATGTACCGTATAGAATCCATTTAGCAGCTTGCCAATGTTTTTCTTTGGATCATCCATATACTCACTCACCTCTATTGCTCACTAAATATCAGGTATTGTATACACCATAGCATACATTAAGATACTGACAACAATTGCATAGGATACATCTACATCATAGCCACACTACAGTTAAAAATTTCCAAATCAAAGAAAACCCTAAAGTTAAAAATAAGCTGCTGAAATGCAAATTAGGGCTGAAATGCTGAATAGTAGTGAAAGCGGGAATGGGGATTCTCATTCAAATGAAACGGATTTGGGTATTCGACCAGTCAACATTGCAAACAAAAGGATGGGCCTTTTATTGTCCTTCAAATGGGCCAGTTATTTGTTAAACTATATGGGCCTAATCAGTTTATTCATTTAATGTTGAAAACCTATTTCAAGATTTAATAAGGTGTGAAAAAGAGAGGCCCAGCCAACCCTGAACGAGATTCAATGGACCATTCAAGTTTCGGCTGGGTCAATAAAAATTCACCCTTAACCAAAAAAAAATTAAAAGAGTTTCACTTTAAACTTTAACTAGTAATAAGACCCGCGTGCGTTGCGGCAAGCGTACTTTGCAAATATCAAACGGATTAGTCCAAGCGTTATGTGATGTGTTAACCATATGAAAACGCACGTTTTGACCTATCCGATTGAACTCAATGTATCTTATAGTTGCATTGCGATTGATCAAAACGTAACGTAAATTGAATTTATATTGTACAATCATAACTTATTATACACCATCCGACTAATTCGAATTTATATCGTCAAACCAAAAACTCTAGAGGGGGTCAAACTGGCATTTACAAAGTTCATAAAAAGTTAAGTGGTAAAATTGCATTTCCTAAACTTAAGGGCTAAGAAACGGTAAAGATAAAATTTGATAAAATTTGGGGTAAGAAGGAAACTGTATAACAAAGTTGGAGCTGAAAAGGAAACTACCACAAAGTTGGGGTGTCAAAAGCAAACTATTTATAAAATGGAGTAGTAGTTTAGGGACTAAATTTGCCATTTTATGAAACTTTGAAGGTAACAAAGTTAAGGAGCTAAAATTGCAACATCGTGAAAGTATGGGGGAGGGGGAGGCAAATCCGGAGGGGTTTCCATCGACTTTGTCCTTTAAAAGTATTAGTATTAATAGTCATAATACTGAGTAGAAGCATAAAAGACTAAGAGAGTAAAAGACGATTGCGCCAAGTTCCTTTTTTTGTCAAGTGGTGTCAAATCTTGATCTTAACAAATTTACGACCTAAATACGATATTAAATGAATAGATAGGGGAATGAGTTAATGACATTCACTATTTATGTAGCTTTCCAGTTAAAACTAAATAAATCAAATCTAATCATACTTATATGCATGTAACTTCTTGTGGCTCAAAAGTCATGTTCATTGTACTATTTATGTAGCTTTCCAGTTAAAACTAAATAAATCAAATCTAATTATACTTATATGCATGTAACTTCTTGTGGCTCAAAAGTTATGTTCATTGTAATTTGTACAATTTTTCTAGCTCACTTGCTTCTCTTCACTTGGTTCAAATAGGAGTCCGCTAAATTTTGGATAAGCTCTTTATCAACAACCATCAAGATGAACTAAAAAACCTAGATGAACTCACGAATTTATTTTTTATTTTTTTGTGTGTGTGTGAGAAAACTTGGTTGCATCACAAATTTTGGTTACGGGTACCCGGGTACAAAAATAACCGGTTCCATGTTTTTTTTCTCGGGTCTACTTCCGGATACGAATTTTTTATGCACTTGTCCTCATGACTTTCGTTTTGGGTTGCTTTTAGTATAATATTAAGGGTTTATAGTTTAAAGTGTTTGGGCTTTTAAACATCTCTTTTACATACCTTATTAAATGTCAAAACAAGTTTCCAAATTAAATGGATAATCTTTTAGGCCCATCCATATGGTTTGACGTATAACTGGCCCATTTGAAGGACAATAGGTAACAGATTTAGACCAAATGTCATCATCATCATCACTAGTAAGATTTGTTCTATTAAGTTTAACATTTATTGCTTGAAGGCAGTGTTGCAAAAGTCGGATTCCTCGGCCGAGTACTCGGCGAGTACTCGGTCCTCGAACCTCCACCTTGGCGACTTCCTCCTAGGCGGTCTCAACTAGTCGGCCTCGGGAGTACTCGGTCCTAGTCGGCGCCTAGTCGGCCTAGTCGGAGCCTAGTCGGTCTAGGCGGTCAACGTTGTTTGTTGACTTTTAATCGGTCAAACTCGGTCAAAATCGGCCTACTCGGCCTTGTACTCGGACTACTCGGCCTTGTACTCAGACTAGTCGGACTTGTATTCAGAATATTTGAACTTTAAACATGTTTCATTTTAAATTATACTCAGTTGACATAAATTATGCTTATTTTAACACATAAATAATATATAACAATTAATTTTCTTTATATTTACCATGTCCGCGTACTCCCCGAGTACTCTCCGAGTACTCCGATTACTCCCAACTCCCCAGTTGGCCGACTAGGGACCGCCTAGCGACTTTTACAACACTGCTTGAAGGTATTACTATGTCATGTGTGTGTTTCCTGCCTCGATAAATAGACTTTTCATTACAATTTTTTTTTAAATCTTAATATGTCTAATCCAAAATATTAACATATGTGTGACTTTGTAATTTTCATGGAATTTACGTTGAAAAAATTACAGGGGTGTTTCAATTTCAATATTTAATGTGTTAATATAATTAGGCAAACATCACAAGGCTTGGACACTGGTGCAAGGTGTGAAATGTAATTTGATTAGGTGAAAGCCCAGTGTTGTAAGAATCTGCAGGCGCTAGTCGGTTGGTGAGGTACCGACTAGCGATTAGTCAGGATTATAGGGATTAAATCGGATTGGTATTTTGTATTTTTTATAGTTTTATATATTCACACACCTTCTTACCGGTAAATGGCCAAAATACTGATACTGTACCGAAAAATAGAAAAAATGGGTACCGGTACCAGTACTGAATATAACCGGTGCGGGACCAATTTGGCACCAATACCCGGTATCAAACGCTAGCTCATCCCAAGATAGGAGATAAGAAAACATAAATCTAAACATAGGAAAGATAAACAAGAACTCTAATGTCTCTAAAATAATACAAAGTGCCATCATGATCCCAAAAAAAAAATATTTTTGGACCAATTTCCATCTAGCGAATGTATAAAAACCGTCTACAAATAGAGTGTAATTGTCAATCTCACGGATCTACAACGTATTCATGGGGCAATAACTCACTAAGTCCATGAATTTTGGCATGCTAAGTGATTAGACCATATAAAATCCATTGTTTTATTGTCTGATGGATCTCTAAATCTCTTCCAATCATGAACAACGTTGATCAAATCAGTGACTTTCGCTCTAATAGTCCGGCAACAATTTGCATGAACAGTTGAAACAACGTTAATATCTCTACTATCTTGACAAAATCCACTGAAATATATGGTGTCCAAAAATCTAACCCCAAGTCCCAACCTTTTAAAAAGTCCTTTATGCATTAGCTCAACAAGAACATCTTGTTCTTTCATTCCAACTGAGGTGTTTCTTTGCATATACCACTCATCGAACAATGCAATTGTCTTGTTGTTGGATTTGATCATGTAGAAACCAGTGTTTAACGGATTCGTTTGTGACCATTGATCGCCATCAAACCGATCGACACTTATTTGAAGATCAACAGTTTCGTTTAGGGTTAGCCTTGGAAATGGATTCCTGAGCCACCAAACATCTGTATCCTGTACATTAATTGATTTCACATATATGTTATTAAGAATTACAAGATATCTTATGTCTTTTAGTAAATTATTTTAGCTACCCTACTAAGAAATTTGCATATATCCATATTATTTTTATATTTAGAGTGTTTACATAACTATAATAATTAAATGAGTAAATTGCCATTTTGGTCCCTGTGGTTTGGCCAGTTTTGCCATTTTAGGCCAAATCTCAAACTTATTACATCCAGGGCCCTGTGGTTTGGTTTTTGTTGCCATTTTGGTCCAAATTTCAAATTTGACTAGAATTCCCAATTTCAACCCCCTGTTTTGTCCTTATATCCAGGGGTATTTTTGTCATTTTGGTTTTATTGTAAATGATTATTAATCCAAACACCCCCTAAACTGATTATAAATCCCAAACACCCCCTAAACTCTGATTATAAATCCCAAACACCCCTTTCTCTGCACTCTCTCTCTCTCTCTCTGAACTACCACCACCACACCACCACAACCACCACCCCCACCACCGTATCATCACCACCACCAACCCTGCTCTCTCTACTTCACTCATTCAAGAACCCTAGCCAATATCATCAGCCGCTACCTTTCCCTATTCCCCTCATCTCTTGTCTGCAACACCCCCCATGAATTCCCGACGACGACAGGGACGTAGACCAGAAGAGAGAGAGGACGTAGACCCCCATCACCACCTGCTACCTCTGTGAGAACCACTGTGAGAACCACCGCCACCACAAAACCCAAACCCCCACCCCTGCTACCTCTGTGAAAACCACCGCCACCACAAACCCACCACCACCGAATTAACACCCAATCAGACACATCCATCACCCATTAACACCCTAATCAGACACATACACATACACACACCAACAACAATAATGCCACTGCAGAACAACAACAACAAGCACCACCACCTCCACCACACCTCCGCCACACCTCAGCCACCAATAAAGCAGAGTTAAGGTGAGGTCGGTTGCCTTAAACCTACATCAAAATCATCAAATCGGTGAATGTGTGAACATCAAAATCATCAAATCGGTTGCCTTAAACCCACATCAAAATCACCACCACCACCATCGCTCTGCCGCCACAAGCACCACCTCATCCCCCTTCTCACCACCGCCACCACCATCAACCCCCAATTTAGGGTTTGTTCCACTTTCTCTCTCTAGAATTTCACAACAAACTTTTCGTTACCTTCAACACTAACAGAGAGAGGGTGATCGGAAGAGAACACCACCGCCGGAGTTGGCGGCAGTGGGATGGTGGTGGTGCGGATGATGCGGTGGTGGTGGTTCAGAGAGAGGAGCAGAGCTATGTGTTGAGAGAGAGAGAGAGAGATGTCTGTGTTGAGTGAGAGAGAGTGAGTTATTATAATTGAGTTATATAATAAAGAGATAATAATTGACCAAAATGTCCAAAATGCCCCTGAGGGTGAAGACAAAATAGCAGGGTCAAAAGTGGGTAATCTGGTCAAATTTGAAACTTGGACCAAAATGGCAACAAAAACCAAACCACAGGGCCCTGGATGTAATAAGTTTGAGATTTGGACTAAAGTGGCAAAACTGGCCAAACCATAGGGACCAAAATGGCAGTTTACTCTAATTAAATTTAATGTTCAATTAATGTATTATTTGAATTTTATTGTCACATGCCTAACTTTATAATTATTTATTGAATTTTATTTTGAAATGGTTTATTAAATGTAACAACATATAATAAAATTGAAATGATTATACAAAAAACTATTTTTTTGTGTATACTTATATAACATAATTAAAATTAAAAAATAAGTGGTACTTATAACTTAATGATACAAAATGTTTCTTTTCAAGTAACAAAATCGATGGTTTGAGAATTTTAATACTTCTATGCATCTTTGAAATATAAATTGTTTTCTTTTCCTTCAACTTAATTTATGAGTCTATGCATTTCTTGAAAAACGTTAGCATCACAACGATCAAACTAAAGCTGACTTACTGTGAAAATAAAGTTGTATCCATGTCGAAGAACGTCTCCAAGAAAACGGGTTCTTAGCCACATCATCTTTATGAAATCTTCTGACATGTAAACCTTCTCATCCTCGCCATCAGTTTTCAGCCAGTAACAATGTAATCTAAGAAACATGCACCGTTCAAACGCGGTTTGATCAACTGCCACGATTAAAAGATGGTTAGTCAATTGCTTTGTATCTTCTCCTAGCCAAAACCCGTCTAAGAATATATCAAACATAGGTTTGTCCCCCTTGGTGTAAGCTCGGTTCACAACCGCGATGATCACTGTTTTGTTCGCCATGGAAGCTCCCTCCAAGGCTGCTTCCAACTCATCTCTAGACTCATGCTACAATCACACAAAACTCAAAACTTTATCACAATTTTATTGATACAAATTTGGAAAACTAATAGAATGTAACTCATTGCCATATATCAGATCTTTTAATGCAACATTTATGTTAAGCGAAGTTGAATTATACTTGAATGCAACTCATGTTAATGAGGTTAAGTTGCTTTGCTTCTAAAAGGTCACATTAGCCTCATTTTCTAATAGTGAGACGATTATCCAAGTATGATGAAGCTTACGATGGCTGATGGCGGTTTGGAACAATACAACTTGTCAGTTATGTTGGTTATGGATGCCGATGGGTTTTGTTCTGGTAAAAAATAAATAAGAAGAAAGGATATAAGCAGTAAAGTGCAAAGGGCAAGAGTGGCTCCAGGTTTGAGTGAACCATACATTGTGATGATGAATATATTAGGAAGGATTTGTGTTAAATTTGGAGAGGAATGGTGATTTGTAATGGTTGGATGGGAGTTCATATATATAGCGTTGGCGTCGTGATTGGTTTCTTTTATGGCTTTTACTTGACGTGTTATGCCATGTGTGGTTGTGAATATTTCATAATACACCCATCCATGGAATGAGGATCGTTTCCACATGAGTTAATTTGTTTTGGTTTTTACGATATCTATTAACTTTTTTGGTTTTCGGATTTCCATTAACTCAATGTCTTAAATTTATTTCATGTTCAAAAAGATCACGGCTCGTAGCTCGTTTTAATCGCTGGAAAAAAGTTCGGCTTCAAAAAACAATCAGTTTTAAATGAGCTGAACCAGCTCGGTTAGGTTTGTAAATGAGGCGAGCCTAAACCAAGATATATTCAGTTTGTGGCTCGCTCGTTTATAACCCAAAATTTGTGTTTCGTTAGCTTAAATAGCCTTTTATTTATTTTTGTTTTATGTAAATCATTATCAAAATGTGTAAAATAAATAAAAAATAGAAAACATTTTCTAACAAAATAATAAACGAGCCGGCTCGATGAGCCAAGAGCTAGCTCGAGCTTTTTACAAGCCGAGCCTGAGCCGGGCAATTCAACTCGTTAAGATATATGAGCCAGCTCGACTTGACTTGGTTTTTAAACAAGCTAAGCCTGAGCCCACCCTAGCTTGGATTGACTTGGCTCAACTACAACTCTTGTTTTAATGTGGAGGCTCGATTGTTTTGGGCCAGGTTCTAGGAAACTATAGAGCATACGATCAGAAGATCAAATGGGTTGGCCCATTTTGTTTTAAATATGGTCCATATTAGTTTTCTTGGTGAATAAAGTAGTAAACCCTAATATTGTATCCATTTATATTTAGCATGTAATTCCTCACGAGTAAAGGAGAAAGCAATATAATAATATCTAGGTTGCAGCAAGTGGGCGTAGATTAGTCGACCGAATCACGTAAAACTTGTGTGTTTCTTTGTTTGTTTATTAATTCCTACAATTATATATATATATTAAACCCATTAAGTGGAAGTTACCTTTGAAATCGATCTCCACTGTCGGATCATGCTGAGATGAAATCTGAGCCGTTTAAACTCACAAAAATAACCGCTCCAATGGCGGTTCAGAGCAGTTTCTCACCTGGTGGTTTTGCTCCTCATTATTCTGGCCATGACCTCCACTTCTAGGCGGTTCAGAGCAGTTTGTTATGTGGTGGTTTTCCTCCTCATTATTCTGGCCATGACCTCCACTTCTAGAGTGATTATATCCTTATTTTATGGGCCCATTATCTCAATGGGCAACTCCTACAAACAGACCAAGTTCGATATCAAATTTGGCAGTTTGTTTTTCCTAAAAAACTCCCTCCTAACTGCCATTTGAGTAAATCCTGACCCTAAATCTCAATAAACTCAATAAAAACTGTAAAAGTGGCAGTTCACGGCCGTTTTACACTCTCTCTCATGTTCAAAGGCAGTTAACGGTGGTTTCTTTGGGACGGTTTATTTTTTTCCCCTTAAATCACCCCCTGCTTCCCCTTTTCAATTACGCTGACAAACAAAAACAAAAGAAGAAGCACATACATGGTGATTCCGCCACCAGTAAATCAAGCCATATGCCACTGATACTTTTCTTAAACCGATTCACCGGTTCTTCCTACCAAATACTATCCCGATGGCATTCCCGTCACAATCATTGATACTCCATCCAGGTTAGAATTTATATTCAATCAATTTAATATCTGATCGATTAGATTCAGTTTGTTAGAAATTTGGATGATTTGTTACTGTAGCATCGCAATCTGTTCACAATAATGGCAGGCGAACAAAAGAAGCACAGACATCGAGAAAGGCTACTTATCTAGGTTAAGCTTTGTTTCGATTGTGACAAGGTCCATGTATCACTCTCTCCAATTTTTTATTTTGTAGCAGATTAGGTTTACTTTTGGATAACTAAGGCTTTGAAATTTGATGTTTCCTCTGTTGTGTTTGTTTGAGAATGTGATTTGAAGTCATGTTTTAACTTTCCTCGAGTTGCTTATTGAACCCTATTTATTCAGGTACTTCAACCATCCCTGCCTCGAGTTGCTTGTGAAATGTATTATATTTGCAGGCATTAGCTGATATATGTATATTCATGGGTTAGCGAATTTGGAATCCAAACCATTCAAAGAGCCGATTTTAGAACTTGAATTTGATTTTGAAAGGCGAAGGTCAACTAAGAATGATGTAAGAGAGTTGATTTATTGAGTATGTACATCTACTTTCATAAATGAATTAATGGCATTGGTTGAAAGAGAGTTGATTTATTGAGTATGTACATCTACTTTCATAACCATTTTTTGTTTACAAAATTAGAATACTTTTTACACTTTGTAACTCACAACTTAACATTGTTACGTTTCTAATTGATTTTGTTAGGAAGGCTGGTTTGGATAATCTGATGGAGTTGAAGGTCAAGACTGTTGTTGTTTGAAGCATCTACATGTCTTAACAGAACATTCTGCTGGTAACAAGAGGTATGGTCTAAGCGGATGGGAAAGGTACAAGAAAGAAGCTGGTTTATCGACTGGTTACAAAGTATGTTTTCAGTTAAAACCTAAACCTTTTAGTCATTTTACCTTCTGAACTTTGCTCATGTTTCGATGAAGGGTTAGAAACATGTTTTTTTACTTTATATGTTGGTTGGCTTGTGTGGATTAAGTTAATTTTATGCTATAATTCCAACTTGACTTTGTGTTAGTAAACTAGCTTCATTAGCATGGATTGTCCCAAACAAAAAATAAGAAAAAAAAGATTTTTTTATGCTACCATAGTGCAATATTAGCTGTTACTTATGATCTTTTAATTACTAAAGTTCGAATGCCGCTTAGTGGTAACCTAGGAACCAAAGAATATCAACTGAATGTATCAAACGAGTCATGTAGTTTAGGTCCATACTTAATGGGTCAAACGAATGAGCTTTAAACAATGGGTAAAGCAGGTCACGTTTATAAAATAGGTAGAACTGTCATTTTCTTCTACAAGGGTCGAATGGGTTTATTCTACTAAATGGGTCAAAAGGCTGAGGTCTATACTATTATTTCTATTGTTATTGCTAAGCTAGATATATCAAGGAGCATGGCATAACAATATAAGTAAAATTGTGAGACACAGTTGAAAATATTATAAAACAAAATTTGAATGTCAAAGTTTAGTTAAATGGTATGATTGTTACTCTCAAGTTAGTCAACCAAACAAAAACCGAGTTTAATTTTAAGATTTGAACAATTGCGTTTAACACTTCTATGAACAATTGATTTAATGATGATGAGACTTGCGTAAAGAATCAGGCAAAAAGTGTGTCGGTGGTGTAAAGTCCCTTGGTCTCAGGTTACGTGTGTTCGAGACCTGCTCAATTTATACAAAAGTGAAGTGGTTGTGAGTATAAACAGGAGAATGCAACAGCTTATTATAATGGCATCAACATGGGCGATATGGAAGGCACAGAATAGAATAATCTTTTCAGGGAAGTGGGCCACTATCGATCAGATTTTCGGAGATACACAAGCTATGTCGTTTATTTGGGCAAAACATCGGGCGAAGAGGCAAGGTTTAGAATGGGTGAACTGGATTAATTTCAATTTTTAGTTTTTATGTTTCCTATTGTTCTGGGCGATTTTTGTTTTGGGGTTGTGCAGGTTGGGCCACCAGCAGCTTGCTGGTACCCTGTTGTGTATTTTCATTTTTGGTGTTGAATAGAAAAGTTTGCTGTCCAAAAAAAATTTACATCTATTTTATCCTTATTAATGCCGTGATGTTGGTTTGTTGTTTTTAATATACTTGAGTTTAGTCATTATGATGCCTTATTTTGAGCTACTTTTAACTGTTTGACTTCTTAAAAGTTAACAAGTTATTTTTGTAGTGTTTGGATAATGTGTTGAGAAGAAGTTTTTGTGGTTTAAAAAGAAGAAAAGTAAAAGTTATATGGTCGTGACTTTTTCAAAAATGGAGAAAAGAAGAAAAGGAGAAGCAATCCAAACACCTTCAATATAGATTATCTTTGTTTGTTACGTTGTTAGCGTAACCCGTCCACCGGACGGGTATTAAACTAGTTTTGTTTGGGTTTGTATGTGTTTGCAATACCCAAATCCTTAACAAATGGTATCGGAGCTTTTATTTATTACAAGGAAGGTCGTGTTCTTTGTGCGCCATTCAAAGAAAGAAAAGTCTTGTTCTTTGTGCGCCATTCAAAGAAAGAAAAGGACAAATATATGTATCTTTGTTTTGTTGCAACGTCAAACAATTTAGTGGTCTTGCGTGGATTGGTACCCAAGAAATTTGTCCTAAAGTGGTAATGTGTTAATCATCTGCCACCAGGCATCATATGAAACTTTGTCATCCTCATACCGGAACCAGAGGGGGATCAAGAGGGTCCGCTAATCCCCCGGACATAGAAGTTTGTAAAATTTTTATATGTACAATCTCCGATTTTTCTAGGAAAAAACATGTTTTTGACTCTCTAGTTGTAGCCGGTAAAAAAATGAGTCTTATGATGACCCCCTGACAAAGAAGTTCTGATTCCGCCACTGCCTTGACCCAAATCAACAAGGAGATGGCTGCAACCCCGTCACCCCGAATCCACCTTTTGCATGTTTATTTTTATTTTTATTTTAGGGAGGGAAAGGACATTAAGGACCATAACACATAACTATCGTCTACCTGTGTTATTTGCTTAAAAAATACATTTTTATGCACATATTTGATAAACATCTTTAGTGTAGAGTTTAATTCACATGTTGAATGTATAGGTTGAAAATGTTTAAATGCAAGGGTTATTGGATTTTAATAATCCTAAGTTTCACCTGTTGGCCGATAATAATCTCAACTTTAAAAATTCCCTCAAATAATCCCAACTTGTAAAAGTTTGGCCGCCATTCTCTAGGCGTAATTGAATCTATTGAGTATACCAAATTATTATATGTTTGAAAAGGATCAATGGCGGCCAAACTTTTACTAGTTGGGATTATTGGAGGGAATTTTTAAAGTTGGGATTATTATCGGCCAACAGGTGGAACTTAGGATTATTAAAATCCCATAACCCTAAATGCAAAGATAACTGCTGCTAAATTGTTTGGCTGCATAAATTTGAGCAAAACGCCTAGAAATTGATGCCGATATTTGATTTACAACCTCTAAATCCAACTTAAGCATGAAACCTATGATGAGTAATGGTGGCAAAGGTGGATGAACATGGTAGTGTTCAGTGGCGAAGTTTGAGATTTCCGACCGGAGGTTCGAAAACGTATATACCTAAAAATTCTATACGAAAACTGCATACCGGACACTATTGAGCGAAAAGTTCGGGGGGGGGGGAGGGGTGCGCCCCTGGTAGTGTTTAAGAATCTTTGGGACAAATGTATAGTAGCAACGAGAGTCATGGTGCTATCTTTAGGAATGAGCAAAAGCTGGTTAACCATACCAAATCCTAATTAACTGGCAAAACATCACCGAGATAACCTGCACGAACTAATAACCGACGGTTTGGTTTTGTGTTTTTGAACTATAGTTACAGATTGGTTTCGGTTATACCTCGTTCAAAAACTAAGGGGTTGTTTGTTTACCTCTTAATGAGGCTCTTAATGGTTCAGACCTCTTACTGGTTTAACACTTAATGGTTCAGACTGTATGTTTCATGAGCAGATGTCTGAATGGTTCAGACATTTGCCTATGAATGGTTAAGATATAAACAGAGTCTGAATGGTTAAGACCTCTAATCTGAATTGGTCAAACATTTGCCTCTGAACGATTAAGCATTATACAGGCTCTTAATGGTTCAGACCTCTTACTGGTTCAGCACTTAATGGTTCAGACATCTTACTGGTTCAGACATCTTACTGGTTCAGCACTTAACCATTCAGATGTTGCCAAACATCCCCTAGACTTAACCAAACTTGTCAACTGACTTAACCGGTGAACCGCAGGAACTTATTTGAATATTTGTTATTGAATTTTTGGCCAAAGGGGGCCAAAAGTTTTATGCACAAAGAAGTTGATAGAAAACAAGTTTTACTCAAAAGTTTGTCTGAAGCCCAAAATTATTATCTTGGGCCATTTTTTCATACCCAACCTTTCAAGACCAAACATAAAACCAACAATAACCAAGTATTGCTTTGTAGTTTTCCTTACGTCCAGTTAACCCCTTTCAATTCAAATATTTTCAGCCTGAGTCCTTGAACTTTTGTATGTTCAAATAAAGCATATTAGTAATTTGACACTTATGTTATCACCCCCAAGAGGCCAAGATTGAACCACGAACTTATAGTTTTTTTTTTTGTAAAGGGTTACCCCGGTGATTCTATTAAAAACAACCGCAAATAAGTACAAGTAGTGAGGATGAATTCCACACTAGTTCATATACAGGACATGCCCCATATATGTAAGCTAAAAACAAATTACCTATGACATCACCTAACCTAGTCTACTTTACATCATGAAAAAATGTCCAGTAGACCACGAACTTATAGTTTTAACACGCCCTAGCAACCTTTCACGTAGGCTGATGTTGAAAATATGCAGAGATAAGAGGTTACTGTTGGTGCATATGTCTGTTGACTTCGTCTTGTATCGAGTCTTGTACTAGATTAGAAAGATCAGGGCACGAAAAACGAGTAACGGGTGGTAGTGATCATTTCGCACGAAATGAAACAAGGTCATTTCGCACGAAATGGACATAGTCCATTTCGCACGAAATGAGCTCTGCCCATTTCGTAGGAAACCAGTGGTCTATATATAGTTGCCTTGTTTGTTTCATTTGTAACTTTCCGATTCCAGAGCCAAAGTGCTGCTGAAGTGTCTACTCGCTGTAAAACGTTGTTATATCAATCAAAAGACAATTAGAGTGAATATCAAGCTGTATCGAACTCAATACGTTAGTTTCCGCCTTTCGTATTGAGAAGAACACCTCTGAACGACTCGTTTCGGTCGTGAAAACGATCCTACAAGTGGTATCAGAGCTCAGGCGGAGGAGTTCTTACCGAATTTAGCTTGATTTCATCAAATTTCTGGCTTCTACACCTTCTTTTCAAAATTAAACAAGATTTCACGATTAAAATGGATTGAATTTCTCACATTATAAGCGAAATTCTGTTTTAACAAAGACTTGAAAGAATTGGACCAAAATTCGAACTTAAACCTGATCAAATTGACAAAAATATGGCCGAAATGATGACATCAGCAGCATTTTGCACGAAATAGATCTTTCATTTCACACGAAATCACAGTTATGTGCTATTTCGTTTGAATCTGATTAGTTCATTTCGTACGAATTGACAAGCATTTGTTCCATTTCGCACGAAATAGTTCATTTCATGTGAAATCATCTTCATTTCGTACGAAATCACCTATTTCGTACCAAAGAGGCTTCAGTTCGTTTGAACTGTCATTTCGCTTGAAACGTGATTTCATTTCGTGCGAAATCACTCATTTCGCACCAAAGGGATTTATTTCGTACGAAATCACTCTTTTCGTACCAAAGGGTTCATTCCGTTTGAAGAGGTCATTTCGTGTGAAATCTCATATTGTTTGAACTTACCATTTCGTTTGAGTTTGTGCTTTTTCAGGTTGTGTGAGATTTTTATTTGTTTGAAAAGCTGATTTTGTGAAAACTTGTTACCGAATCATGGAAGAGGAATTCTACAACGCATTTGCTACTGCCCCGACTACTCCTGCTACCATTGCCCAGAGTATGAACATGGAAAATGAAACTGGAACCATGCAAAAACCCCCGAAGCTAATGGGTATTGAGGAGTATTATGGTTGGAAAGATCGATTCAAAAACTGGGTTCAAGCTAATCATTTGAGGTCTTGGGAATGTATTGAGAAAAAAGTATGTTAAACCTCGTACGGATTTGGGAGTTATAAAAGCAATTTCTGAATTGACGGACAAAGAACGAGACATGTACAAAGCAGAAAAGATGATGATTAGTTTACTCCAACAAGCTGTGAAAGAAGACATCTTCATATTGCTTCAACACGATTGTAACACCACGGAAAAACGTGCCCAATTATATATAGACACGTGTCATAAACTCCAAAGGTGTGAAAAATTTCATTTGAAAGGCCAAAGTTGTCGAATAACGGAACTATGAAACCACAGGGACTAAAAGTGTCAACATGCCAAACTTGTGCCTCTGAATGACCTAACACGATGAATATATTCTTGAATGAGTGATTGATTTGATGTGAGAAGCCGTATACAAAAATAATCGAAAGATTATTATATTACAAGGGTTAAACGTGTCAACATGTCAATCCTGACCTCTGAGTGACCTTTTAACGAAACCGAGGCTTCGAAATATTCAAATATACTCTTAAGAATAAGTGGTATAAATTTCATGAGGTTTCGATATCGTTAGACGTGATTTCAAGACTTTGGGCCAAAAGTGTAAACTTGACGAAACTTGTTTCCATGATGATATTTAACAAACCCGAGCCTAACGGAGTTTGTTTAGATATCCTTGGGGCCCAAGAAAATAAGTATAAGGGTCTCAAGTGCCAAAAATAAGGTTAAAAAGGGTTAAAGACGACCAGGGACTGAATCTGCCAAGCTAGAAACTTGTTTTGCCAGTAACGCGGTCCCAGGCGGCCCGCATTGTGATAGGCCAAACCTGAAGCGGGCCGCTTCAGGTCCCCAGTTCAGAAAATTAACTTGCAGCTGCGGGTTTGCCAGTTCCACCGCCTTATTCTAGTTTGTAACGACCTAGGGAGATGTAAGTCGGTTTAAATGAGTAGCTAGGCCACTTGGGATGATCTTGGAGCCTCCTATTACACCTGGACATGATCAAGACTCATGAATTTGACTATATAAAGAAGCTAGTTTTTGTGTTCATAACACACAAATTGCAACAATCACTTGTGGGACTTGCTCTGGAGCTTCCAACTGATTGAAGAGGATAATCAAGTGTAGAAAAGTTTGCTAGGACCTTAAGTAAGCTTCTAATTACTTGTTTAGTCATCTAATTTAGTCTAATTACTTTAAAGTCAAACTTATCTTAAAAATTAGTTTGACTTTCGTTTTTATAACATGTGGCTTAACCACTGATCAAATTGAAAGTGGTTTTAAGACCACATTAGTATAGGTGATTAACCCCTAAAAGGGCACCTCCTAATTATCTCGTTTGACTGATCAATTGTCGGGTCAAAGTAGTTTGACAAAAAGTCAAACTGGGCAGAATGTTTGAATATGATTAAAATTAATAAACCTGAGTTTCTAAATTATATTTTAACATTCTAATAACTTGGTAATTAATATTAAAACATGTTTTAACAGCCCTAACCCGACAATTAATAGTCTAAGGACAATTATTAACCGAAACTCACAAAAGTTTGACTTTTGCTTGACTTTCAGTTCTGACCCGTTTAAGCTTAATACACCCATGTTTTAAGCTTCCATTAGGACCACATTACTTAGTAGTATAATCCCCTGGAATTATATTACATAGTACCTAATAGTTTGAATTATATGCACTTGATCGTAATTATGCTTAATAATGCCATAAACGCCCTTTTTACTTACAACTGAGGTTTTTAACAATGTGATTGGATTAAAACCTTTGCTACTGATATTTAGACATGTCCTAAAGATTTGACACCAATTGGAGGTCTAAAATGGGAGTTATGCTCAATAACGTAATTAAGGGACTTTTTAGTAATTAAAGGGCATAATTAGTATGAAGCCTATATAAACCTTATTTTTGACACCAAACCTCATACTTACTGATGTGAAATAATATTTTGGGAATATTAAAGATTTTTAATTATTTTTAGATTGAGCATAACATATGATTATAGCTTAATTTCGGTAAATACCGGTTTTACCCTTTTCATGCATAAAATGAGTTCTACCTATCTTTTTAGTACCAAACCTTTTGATACTGATTTCTTATAATAAATAAAGTATTTTGAGCTTTACAAACTGATTAAAAACTCAGATTTACAATATTAACCCGAATACCCCTTTAAACCACTTTTTAGGCATTTTTAGTACATAGTATGGGTCAAAACTATATTGAACATTTAAAACTCATTACCTACTGATGTTTTAAGATAATTTATATAACTATACAGTAAGTTAAAGTTTCTAAACTCATAAATGTATTTTTACCTTTAAAGCCAATGTAAAATTACTAAAATGCCCCTACGGGACATAGTTTGGCTAAATAATGTAATTTTCACATATCTAAAGTATCTTACTGATATAAGTTATAAAAATATTTATTTTTACTGATATGAATAGGTCTGAAACTCAGTTGCATAGTTAAACTCTTTTATGGGCATTAAAAATTACCAAAATGCCCTTATGGGACTTATTTTGGTTTAAATAAATTTTGGGGCATATATGTTAATATATTACTGAAGTATTAACATATTTTAAGCATAATAATGATTAAGACCTGTATATAATTTATTTGGTTACCCGTTACGCATTTTACGCGTTCGGATCGGCTTATGTGACTAGTTTACATAAAATAGTCGAAACGGGTCAAACCTTTTCATTTAATTCTCAAATTTCAGAATGTATTTAGTTTACCCACATTATACAAGTATCCAAGCTTGTCGGGTCTAAATCTCATTCTATTCCGTTCTCCGCTTAATCTAGCGTTTAGAACCATAAGGTTTCTTTCTAGCTAGCCGGTCTAAGTCTTCGACTAAAGTAAAGACCCGTTAGCATCCTAATAGGTTAATAAACCTTTTATACAGATTAAAATAGCTTCCGGTAGAAGGTGCCTTCGAAAAGCTTTAAGATTTTTACTGCTAGCATCAGGTAAATACTCTTAACTTATTTTCCCTATACGGGCTTGGGATATGGTATTATAATAATACCACTTGGTCGGGTATGAAATCATTTAATCGGATTGTGATTAATAAATTTACATAACCCGTTTTAATCTGTCTTGTTTGATAACATAAGCATTGGGGGTTAACGACCGTGTCCTGGATATCCTCGGCTCATTTATTTAAAAATGGCCACGACCTATGCACGGGGTGTAGGCATACACCTGACAGATGCAAATGCTAAATATTAACCCACATGTTGGGGATAACTCCTTTGTGGGTTCAAGCAGTGGTGAGTCGGTTAATCACGACCGGCTTCTAACCGGCCCCAATTGTATGACAAACATATAAATCTGTATACAAGATTATATTTAAAATAATTGTCCCAAGTTATAAAAGATTTTGTGCCATGTGCATTCAACCCAAATTTTTAAACCTTTTCAAAAGAGTCAGTTAATTGTATTTACCAGTGTAAACTGACGTATTTTCTTAAAGACTGATTTGACAGGTACCTCTCGAAATAGGCTGGAGCTATAGGGTGTCTTTAAGGGATCTTGCAAGTCCATAAGATGCCTGCAGTCTGTCTTTTGTTTTCCTTTGTATTTATTTATGATCCGCCTGTGGATCTTATTACATTCCAGTCTGTACATTCATAAACTCGAACACACAGACAGTATGGTTTGTAATAGTTTATTCACCCAGACTTCCGCTGTGCTATTATATTGTGTGTATTGACTATGATGATATCAACTACGTCACGATACTCCCCGCCGGGCCCATCGGACATATGTGGAAATATCGAGGTGTGACAGGTTGGTATCAGAGCCAACATTGAGTGAATTAAACACTAGCCTTTTGTGTTTAATCTCAATGACACAATAAGCACATTCCTTAGACTCTCGAGTCTAGGCAAATGACCTAGGATTTTATTCTTAACCTTCCTTTTATTGCTTTATTATATATACTTGTTTTGACAGGAAAATGCCTCCAAGACTAAGGGGACGAGGCAAGGGACCTATGCGTGGAGGACCCTCTAGTAGCTCCGGACCTTCTCACAGGCGCACTCCATCCAATTCGCTTACCGGTTCCGACTCCAAAGATTGGAGCCACAACCCTGAACCAGCAAGACATTCTGTCTCGTTGGGATCCTCACCGGCAGATCCTCCTTATTTTGGGATGCCTAATCTGAACGAACCTCACCATTCTCCCCTTTCTTTGGGAACTCACCAATCCAACCCATCATACCATTCTTACCAATCTTATCCTTATCACCAATCAGATTCCACTTACTCACCTTCACAATTCAATCCTAACGCTTACGTTAACGACTTTTTGGGCTATAACCCTTTAGGACCTGAGGATCATTTTTCACAAGAGATGGAGATGGATGACGACCCCGACCCGAGCTTGCAAACTGGTACACCAGGGCACCCGATCAGTATCTTGAGCGGATCTCCATTTGTGGGATCACCCTACAACGGGCCCGACTCATTCCAGGAGAGGATGGGTCAGTATGACTGGTATTTCACACCTTCATACCATAGCTCACCTAGCCAACCTCCCTTGGATGAGCCACAGCTTAGAGCGGTTACCCCACCGCCCTTGCCAGTTGAGGATCCACCTCAACAACCTCCCCCGCCACCTAGACGAGGGAGAAATGCTAGGATGTCGGTTCGTGGGGGACCAAGGTTGTCATCTCCTCGTGGTTCGAGCTCGTATCCTGCCATCCCAGAGAACCCCCAGTTGGGTGAGTCGTCACGCACGGTGACGGAAGATAACCTTCCGCCAGTTTCACATGCACCACTTCAACCACCGACGGGTTTCGACAACCCTATCCCGACCTACCCAGGATCATCTGGGTATAACCCGTCTGGATACCCATCCGACTATGGGACTCAGGATCCGTATCTTTCAGCTGCCCAATACCATCATCATTACCCTTCTTCATACCCACCATACTATCCTACGGGATACCCACCGCAGGATTCTCAATACCCACCATACCAACAACCTCCTCCATATCAGCAGCAGCAGACGCAAGAGATTCTAGAGAGGTTAGAGAGGGTTGAACATAAGGCTGACGAAAATAAGAAAAAACACTCTGGTTTTGTTAAAGGCCTCATGAACCTTCTCAAGGGTAAGAAGAAATAGGGTGATGTTAGGTTGTTTTGTGTGTTTTGCTTGTTGTAATAAAGTCCCTGCGAGGACGTTTGTTTCGCTTTCATGTATCAAGTCCCTGCGCGGACTTATTTCTTTTTCCGTATGCCCCTGCGTGGGCAATGTTTTTCAGTACGCCCCTGCGTGGGCAATGTCTTTCAATAAACCCCTGTAAGGGTGATTTGTGTTGTTTTCTCAAAGTCCCTTTTCGGGCAACATTGTAACCATATCATGGTTTTAATGCAGTTATTTTGGTTTTAATATATTATGCCATACTACTTTATTTAAATATTTTATCCATCTAAGAAACTCTTAGAGGTATAACCTAGCCAAGATAGTAAATGGCTATGATGGTATAACCTTTTTAAGATAATAACTCCCTGTTAACATCTGAAAACATGTTAACAATCCTGCATTTGTGCGGTACGAGAAATCACACAATATCCCTAAAAATTTGGATTTTTCCAAATCACTATTTTAGTCTATATGATCATCATGAATCATGGCTATAAACGTCACTATGATGTATACACCACACATCCATTAGAGATGTATGCATATAAGCAAAGGTGTAATAAAGACTATGAAAGTTTTATTTATAAACTTCTTGTCAAAAAGGCGATGAACTTTGTTCGACCCTTAAACAATCACTGATCTAGAGGATCGTTGGTTATATTTAATCGTCCATGTGACAAGCTTTTCTAAGCTATATAAATGTCATTCAAAGACGAGCTTTGTATAAAATAATATTATCTGTGATTATTATTTTTATGGTCTATATGGTTTAATAATACCATGACCATCTACTCATCAATGTGATGATCTAATATATAAATTAAATATATCATCCATGTTTGATATAGTATTTAAAAATGGATGGCTCGGACGAAGCAAGCAGTCATCCTTCAGAAGGCGACAAAACCAGAATTAATATCACTGGTGCAGATCTGCAGGCAATGATCACCGCAGCAGTTTCTCAAGCGGTAGATGCTAAGTTTAAAGAGCCTAGTATCGTTAAGTCTCAAACTCACTCGAAATCCCATTCTCATCCCCACTCTAATAAGAAAAGTGAGTCTCAGCACTCAACTAACCGGAGTGATAAACCCAAAAAGCAATTAGTCCTCAAGCCAACTTCTAGGTACGCCAAGGGTTGTACCTACAAGTATTTTGTCTCCTGTAAGCCTAGGGACTTTACTGGAGAAAAGGGGGCAATTGATTGTATAAAGTGGTTAGACGAGATGGAAACCGTAATAGACATCAGCGGATGTGCTAAGGAAGATGTGGTGATGTTTGTATCACAGTCTTTCAAAGGTGATGCCCTTACGTGGTGGAAAGCCCTAGTACAGTCTACTGGGAAGGTTCACTTGTATAATCTTTCATGGGAAAAATTCGTAGATCTGGTAAAGGATACCTACTGCCCTCAACATGAGGTTGAGAGGATTGAATCGGATTTCCTCACCCTAGTAATGAAGGATTTAGATTGTAGATCCTATGTGACTAATTTCAACTCTATGTCAAGATTGGTACCATACTTAGTCACTCCTGAACCCAAACGCATCGCGCGTTTCATTGGTGGCTTGGCCCCTGAAGTAAAGGGAAATGTTAAGGCCTCAAAGCCAGCCACTTATAGATCCGCTGTGGATCTATCCTTATCCCTCACTTTAGATGTTGTGAGGAGTAGGGCGAAGAGGGCAAACGATGAAGGGAAGAGGAAACGAGAGGAAGACAAGTCTCCTCAGTCAAACAAAAAGAGCAAAGGGAACTCTAGTTCCAAAAAGGGGCAGTCGAGTGACAAGCCTAGATGTAAGACTTGTAACAAAAGGCATTTCGGGAAATGCAATCAAGATCCACAAGCTAAACCTTGTGGGATCTGTAAAAAGAAAGGGCACAAGTCTGTTGAATGCCGGAATATAAAGGATGCAACCTGCTACGGTTGTAATGAAAAGGGGCACATCAAAACCAATTGCCCCAAGAATGCAAAGAAGACAGAGGAAGCAAAGAAAAACAATGCAAGAGTTTTTCAGTTGCAAGCAAAGGAAGCAGTGAATGACGAGAATGTCATAACAGGTACCTTCCTCGTAAATAATAATTATGCTAGAGTCTTATTTGATTCCGGTGCTGATAAGTCTTTTGTAGACCATAAGTTTTGTAAGTCATTGAATCTGCCTATTAAGACTCTAGACATAAAATACGAGGTAGAACTTGCTGATGGTACCTTAGAAACAGTTTCCACTCTTCTTAATGGATGTTGCATATCCATTAAGAATCACACTTTTCCGCTATCTCTCTTGCCAATGAAATTGGCTGGGTTTGATATAGTTTTAGGCATGGATTGGTTGTCGCATAACCAAGCCCAAATTGCCTGTGATAAAAAGCTAGTCACTATCAAAACCCCTTCTGGTGAATCGGTCGCCATTCAGGGAGATACTCAATATGGATTGCCTAGCAATATGTCTATTCTTAAGTTAGCGCAGTGTATGAAAAGTGGACGTGTCATTTACATGGCGCAAGTGACTGTGAATGAAACTAAGCCTAAAATTGAAGATATTCCGATTATCTCCGAATATCCTGATGTCTTTCCGAACGAATTACCTGGATTACCTCCTGAGAGGCAAGTAGAGTTCAGGATAGACATTATACCAGGATCAGCACCTATAGCACGAGCTCCTTATCGCCTAGCGCCTACGGAAATGAAAGAGCTCAGAACTCAATTGGATGAATTGTTGGAGAAAGGTTTCATACAACCTAGTTCTTCCCCTTGGGGAGCTCCAATATTATTTGTGAAAAAGAAGGACGGATCAATGCGTCTATGCATTGATTACCGTGAGCTAAACAAGGTAACAATTAAGAATCGTTATCCTCTACCCAGGATCGATGATTTATTTGATCAGCTCCAAGGAGCGAGCTTCTTTTCAAAAATTGATTTGAGATCCGGGTATCATCAACTTAAGGTTAGAACTGAAGATGTATCTAAGACAGCATTCAGGACGAGGTATGGACACTTCGAATTTTTAGTGATGCCCTTTGGACTCACTAACGCTCCAGCAGCATTCATGGACCTTATGAATAGGGTCTGCAAACCATACTTAGACAAGTTTGTCATCGTCTTCATAGATGATATACTTATTTATTCTCGTAATAAGGATGATCACGAGAAGCATCTTCGGTGCATTTTAGGGTTACTACGACAGGAGAAGTTGTATGCTAAATTCTCCAAGTGCGAGTTTTGGCTTCGCCAAGTCCAATTTCTTGGACATGTCGTTAGTGAGAAAGGCATCCAGGTGGATCCTGCCAAAGTAGAAGCTGTTATGAATTGGGATACGCCCAAGACTCCAACCGAAATCCGTAGCTTTCTAGGATTAGCAGGTTATTATAGAAGATTCATTGAAAACTTCTCAAGGATAGCCTCACCATTAACATCCTTGACCCGTAAGAAAGTTAAGTTTGATTGGGGTCCAAAACAACAAGAATCCTTCGAGATTCTTAAGCAAAGGTTGAGTAATGCTCCGGTACTAACTTTACCTGATGGAATTGAAGACTTTGTCGTATACTGTGATGCTTCACACACCGGTATGGGTTGTGTGCTCATGCAACGAGGCAAGGTGATTGCCTACGCATCACGACAACTGAAAGTGCATGAGAAAAACTACACCACCCACGATTTGGAATTGGGTGCCGTTGTATTCGCACTTAAGTTGTGGAGACATTATTTATATGGAACTAAATGTGTGATATTCTCTGATCACAAAAGTCTCCAACATTTGTTCAATAAAAAAGAACTCAATATGAGACAACGTCGTTGGATGGAAACCTTAAACGACTATGATTGCGAGATTCGCTACCATCCTGGTAAAGCGAATGTGGTCGCGGATGCTCTAAGCCGAAAGGAAAGAGTTAAGCCAATTAGGATCAATGCCAAGAGCATTGAGTTGAAGAATAGTCTGAATGAAAGACTATTAGCTGCACAGAAGGACGCCATTTTGGAAGATAACCTCCCAAATGAAAATTTAGGTAAAAATTTCGACCAGTTAACACCTGGTAAGGATGGAATCCTTAGAATGGATGAAAGAATTTGGGTTCCTATTCATGGAGGACTTCGAGAGGTAATCCTCCAGGAAGCCCACAATTCCAAATACTCAGTTCACCCGGGTGGTGACAAGATGTATCATGATTTAAAGGCTAATTATTGGTGGATAGGTTTAAAGAAATCTATTGCTACCTATGTGGCTAAGTGCCTGACTTGTGCTCAAATTAAAGCTGAACATCAAAAACCATCTGGTCTGCTGCAACAACCAGAACTTCCCACATGGAAGTGGGAAATGGTAACTATGGACTTCATAACCAAGTTACCTAAGACGAAACACGGAAATGACACAATATGGGTTATTGTGGATAGACTGACTAAGTCGGCACACTTCTTACCCATTAAAGAGACTCATAGCTCAGATAAATTAGCCCAGTTGTATGTAGACAAGATTGTGGCTCTACATGGAGTACCGGTGGCTATTATCTCGGATAGAGATACTAGATACACCTCTCACTTTTGGAAAAGTTTCCAACAATCCTTGGGCACACGGTTAAACTTTAGTACCGCCTACCATCCTCAGACAGATGGACAAAGTGAGCGCACAATTCAAACATTGGAAGACATGCTGCGAGCATGCGTTATTGATTTAGGAGGTAGTTGGGATGATCATCTACCCTTAATCGAGTTCTCCTATAATAATAGCTACCATACCAGCATTCAGGCTGCACCTTTTGAGGCATTGTATGGTAGGAGATGCAGAACGCCTGTCTGTTGGGCAGAAGTAGGAGAAGCTCAGTTATCAGGACCTGAGATAGTCCTTGAAACAACGGAAAAGATTATCCAAATTCGTGATCGCTTAAAAGCTGCCAGGGACAGGCAGAAAAGCTATGCTAATGGGAAGCGAAGGTATCTAAAGTTTGAAATAGGCGATAAAGTTCTACTAAAAGTATCACCCTGGAAAGGTGTGATGCGTTTTGGTAAGAAGGGTAAGTTGAGCCCTAGATATATTGGACCATTCGAGATTATCGAATGTATCGGTAGTGTAGCTTATAAGCTGAATTTGCCAGAGGAGCTAAGTGGGATTCATAATGTGTTTCACATTTGTAATCTCAAGAAAAGCCCAACCGATGAATCTCTAATAATGTCTCATAAGGACGTGCAAATTGATGAAAGTTTGAGATTTGTTGAGAAACCCATATCGATCGAGGATCGACGGGTTAAAAGGCTCCGAAGAAAACAAGTACCTATAGTAAAGGTCAAATGGGAAGCCCGTAGAGGTCCCGAGTATACATGGGAAGTCGAGTCCACTATAAAGCAGAAATACCCTTACTTATTTCAGTAAATCTCGGGGTCGAGATTTCTTTTAAGGGGGTGAGGATGTAACACCACGGAAAAACGTGCCCAATTATATATAGACACGTGTCATAAACTCCAAAGGTGTGAAAAATTTCATTTGAAAGGCCAAAGTTGTCGAATAACGGAACTATGAAACCACAGGGACTAAAAGTGTCAACATGCCAAACTTGTGCCTCTGAATGACCTAACACGATGAATATATTCTTGAATGAGTGATTGATTTGATGTGAGAAGCCGTATACAAAAATAATCGAAAGATTATTATATTACAAGGGTTAAACGTGTCAACATGTCAATCCTGACCTCTGAGTGACCTTTTAACGAAACCGAGGCTTCGAAATATTCAAATATACTCTTAAGAATAAGTGGTATAAATTTCATGAGGTTTCGATATCGTTAGACGTGATTTCAAGACTTTGGGCCAAAAGTGTAAACTTGACGAAACTTGTTTCCATGATGATATTTAACGAACCCGAGCCTAACGGAGTTTGTTTAGATATCCTTGGGGCCCAAGAAAATAAGTATAAGGGTCTCAAGTGCCAAAAATAAGGTTAAAAGGGGTTAAAGACGATCAGGGACTGAATCTGCCAAGCTAGAAACTTGTTTTGCCAGTAACGCGGTCCCAGGCGGCCCGCATTGTGATAGGCCAAACCTGAAGCGGGCCGCTTCAGGTCCCCAGTTCAGAAAATTAACTTGCAGCTGCGGGTTTGCCAGTTCCACCGCCTTATTCTAGTTTGTAACGACCTAGGGAGATGTAAGTCGGTTTAAATGAGTAGCTAGGCCACTTGGGATGATCTTGGAGCCTCCTATTACACCTGGACATGATCAAGACTCATGAATTTGACTATATAAAGAAGCTAGTTTTTGTGTTCATAACACACAAATTGCAACAATCACTTGTGGGACTTGCTCTGGAGCTTCCAACTGATTGAAGAGGATAATCAAGTGTAGAAAAGTTTGCTAGGACCTTAAGTAAGCTTCTAATTACTTGTTTAGTCATCTAATTTAGTCTAATTACTTTAAAGTCAAACTTATCTTAAAAATTAGTTTGACTTTCGTTTTTATAACATGTGGCTTAACCACTGATCAAATTGAAAGTGGTTTTAAGACCACATTAGTATAGGTGATTAACCCCTAAAAGGGCACCTCCTAATTATCTCGTTTGACTGATCAATTGTCGGGTCAAAGTAGTTTGACAAAAAGTCAAACTGGGCAGAATGTTTGAATATGATTAAAATTAATAAACCTGAGTTTCTAAATTATATTTTAACATTCTAATAACTTGGTAATTAATATTAAAACATGTTTTAACAGCCCTAACCCGACAATTAATAGTCTAAGGACAATTATTAACCGAAACTCACAAAAGTTTGACTTTTGCTTGACTTTCAGTTCTGACCCGTTTAAGCTTAATACACCCATGTTTTAAGCTTCCATTAGGACCACATTACTTAGTAGTATAATCCCCTGGAATTATATTACATAGTACCTAATAGTTTGAATTATATGCACTTGATCGTAATTATGCTTAATAATGCCATAAACGCCCTTTTTACTTACAACTGAGGTTTTTAACAATGTGATTGGATTAAAACCTTTGCTACTGATATTTAGACATGTCCTAAAGATTTGACACCAATTGGAGGTCTAAAATGGGAGTTATGCTCAATAACGTAATTAAGGGACTTTTTAGTAATTAAAGGGCATAATTAGTATGAAGCCTATATAAACCTTATTTTTGACACCAAACCTCATACTTACTGATGTGAAATAATATTTTGGGAATATTAAAGATTTTTAATTATTTTTAGATTGAGCATAACATATGATTATAGCTTAATTTCGGTAAATACCGGTTTTACCCTTTTCATGCATAAAATGAGTTCTACCTATCTTTTTAGTACCAAACCTTTTGATACTGATTTCTTATAATAAATAAAGTATTTTGAGCTTTACAAACTGATTAAAAACTCAGATTTACAATATTAACCCGAATACCCCTTTAAACCACTTTTTAGGCATTTTTAGTACATAGTATGGGTCAAAACTATATTGAACATTTAAAACTCATTACCTACTGATGTTTTAAGATAATTTATATAACTATACAGTAAGTTAAAGTTTCTAAACTCATAAATGTATTTTTACCTTTAAAGCCAATGTAAAATTACTAAAATGCCCCTACGGGACATAGTTTGGCTAAATAATGTAATTTTCACATATCTAAAGTATCTTACTGATATAAGTTATAAAAATATTTATTTTTACTGATATGAATAGGTCTGAAACTCAGTTGCATAGTTAAACTCTTTTATGGGCATTAAAAATTACCAAAATGCCCTTATGGGACTTATTTTGGTTTAAATAAATTTTGGGGCATATATGTTAATATATTACTGAAGTATTAACATATTTTAAGCATAATAATGATTAAGACCTGTATATAATTTATTTGGTTACCCGTTACGCATTTTACGCGTTCGGATCGGCTTATGTGACTAGTTTACATAAAATAGTCGAAACGGGTCAAACCTTTTCATTTAATTCTCAAATTTCAGAATGTATTTAGTTTACCCACATTATACAAGTATCCAAGCTTGTCGGGTCTAAATCTCATTCTATTCCGTTCTCCGCTTAATCTAGCGTTTAGAACCATAAGGTTTCTTTCTAGCTAGCCGGTCTAAGTCTTCGACTAAAGTAAAGACCCGTTAGCATCCTAATAGGTTAATAAACCTTTTATACAGATTAAAATAGCTTCCGGTAGAAGGTGCCTTCGAAAAGCTTTAAGATTTTTACTGCTAGCATCAGGTAAATACTCTTAACTTATTTTCCCTATACGGGCTTGGGATATGGTATTATAATAATACCACTTGGTCGGGTATGAAATCATTTAATCGGATTGTGATTAATAAATTTACATAACCCGTTTTAATCTGTCGTGTTTGATAACATAAGCATTGGGGGTTAACGACCGTGTCCTGGATATCCTCGGCTCATTTATTTAAAAATGGCCACGACCTATGCACGGGGTGTAGGCATACACCTGACAGATGCAAATGCTAAATATTAACCCACATGTTGGGGATAACTCCTTTGTGGGTTCAAGCAGTGGTGAGTCGGTTAATCACGACCGGCTTCTAACCGGCCCCAATTGTATGACAAACATATAAATCTGTATACAAGATTATATTTAAAATAATTGTCCCAAGTTATAAAAGATTTTGTGCCATGTGCATTCAACCCAAATTTTTAAACCTTTTCAAAAGAGTCAGTTAATTGTATTTACCAGTGTAAACTGACGTATTTTCTTAAAGACTGATTTGACAGGTACCTCTCGAAATAGGCTGGAGCTATAGGGTGTCTTTAAGGGATCTTGCAAGTCCATAAGATGCCTGCAGTCTGTCTTTTGTTTTCCTTTGTATTTATTTATGATCCGCCTGTGGATCTTATTACATTCCAGTCTGTACATTCATAAACTCGAACACACAGACAGTATGGTTTGTAATAGTTTATTCACCCAGACTTCCGCTGTGCTATTATATTGTGTGTATTGACTATGATGATATCAACTACGTCACGATACTCCCCGCCGGGCCCACCGGACATATGTGGAAATATCGGGGTGTGACAACGATAATACTTCACGTTCGATTTGGGAAGCACGTCGAATTAAGTTTGAGGGAAGTAAGAAGATGATCAGGAGTAAGAAGTCATTGCTAAAGAAAGAATTTAATTTGTCTACGAGTTTACCAGGTGAATCTTCAAAGAAGCTGATTAAAAGATATTGTCACTTAGTGCGATCTATGTCTTTGTTAGAAATAGTCAAAGATCAAGAAGAATGGGTTGATAAATTAGCTGATGCTTTACCTAAAAAAGAGTGGGGTACATATTTGATGATCTTGAAGAACACTGGAGAATATGACAAATTGACAATTTCCCAGTTCATTGAAAAGATTGAAGGACAAGATCTGGAGCAACAAAAGATTCCTAGAATGAACAGTCCGAGTGGGGAACAAGACATCAAGATGTATTACAAAGGGAGTGTTCAGGATGTTGAATCGAGTCCGAAGGTCCAAACTGCTTTCAGTGCAGAAAATTCATCGGGATCAGTCAATCAAAGTCCAAACAGCAGCAGTGGATTTTCTTCATATCCGAGTGTTAATCCGAAGGGTTCAATCTCAAGTCATCAGTTTTAAAGCTCAAACAGCAATAATGGTCATGTTTTACACTGCAACATCGCATTGCATCTTCAGAATGTTCAAAATTTCTCTGAAGAGGTCGCTAAAGGTCACATGTCATTACTTGCTACAGTGTTGGAATCATATGAGGGATTGGTTGCAGGAAGGATCGAAAATCCTATGCTGACAAAAGAGGATTACGATCAAATAGATGCTGAAGAAATGGAGCTTATGGATATTAAATGGTGTTTAGCGAGTGTTTTAAGGAGAGCTGAAAAATTTAAGATGATTACAGGGAGAGATGATTTCAGAGATGCTAATGTTTCTACTTTGGGTTTTGATAAATCTAAAGTCACTTGTTTTCGATGCAGGGAGAAAGGACATTTCAAGAGGGAATGTAAAAATCGAGAAGCAAGTGGAGCACAGAATCCGTTTGGAAATAATGATTATTATCGGAAAGCCATATATCAACAAGTTGCTCATCAACCGTATCAACAACAAGAACCACAAACTGCACATGCTAAGAAGGCACTCGAAGAGTCAAACAAGAAAGCTTATTTTGGTATAATTGATCAAGATGATGAAAAAGTGGCAGAAGGTTTTAGTTGGGACAAATACATTCCACCTACTTCAAAAGTGGTAGCTCTCACTGCACAAATAGTTCAAGAGCCAAATTTAATGAAGGAATGGATGAAAGGGATTGCTAGTGATGAGAAAAATCTAGATGGAGAGTTTGTTTCTTCAGACGATAGTTCAGAAAAGACCCAAGTGTTTGATCAATCATCATCTGACAGTAGTGATGATAAAGAAGAAATTCAAATAAACATTGGAAAATCTTCATTATCTCCTGAAAGTTTTCAATTTTATTTTGCAGATAGAATGGAGAAGCTGAAGGAGAGACGGGCAGCAAAAGAACAGAAAAAGATGAAATGTGAGAGTGTTGCTCAAAAAGAGAAGACTGAACAAAGTGAAAAAGTTAAAGTTGATGAGAAAGTGATTGAAGTTGAGAAAGTTGTTGAAGTGGAGAAGATAATTGAAGTTGAAAAGATTGTTGAAGTTATCAAACCGTGTTTAAACTGTTTGGAGTCTTGCAAGCAGTGTGCAGAGAAAGATGAGAAGATGATTGAGCTTGAGAAGATGAAAGAAAAAGTACTGTTTGATGTCAACTACGTAAAAGAATCATATGATGTGTTGAACAGAACAGTGAATGGTCTACAAAAGACAAATTCTGAAAGAGAAGATGCGTTGACTATGATAAATGCTGTGATGATGACAAAGAGGAAATGATAAAATGAAAAATGAGTTTTGTTGCATAAAAGAGGAAATGATAGTACATCAGTGCATGCGTCTGTCGACTTCGTCTTGTATCGAGTTTTGTATTAGAATTGTTAGATCAGGGTGTGTTTTACGAGAAATAGGGTAGGTTCTAGATATGATTGAGCCCCTTCCCTTTGAAGGTGACCCTTCCCTTTGAAAGGGTTCCGTTTGAAAGTTTCATGTCATTTTCAAACGGAAGGGTCTTCCCATATAAATATCCTCATGTCTAATTCATTTGTAACTTTCCGGCCAGAGCAACGAAGTGCTGCCGAAGTGTTGTCAGGTTGTAAAACATTCTAAAATCAATCATACAACAGTTTTAAGCGAGAATCTAGCTGAATTGAACTCTACACGTCTGTTTCCGCCTTTCGTTTAGAGATAAACTCTTCTGATCGACTCGTTCGGGTCTGAAAACGATCCTACAAGTGGTATCAGAGCTCAGGAGGAAGAGTTCATACCAATTCAGCCACAAATTCTGATTTTCTACACTTTCTTTCACAAAATTGATATTTTTCACGGATAAAATCGGCTAAAACTTTCACAATGTGTACGTAATTGTGTTTTAACAAACCCTTGAAAGTTTCAGCTTAAAACTCGAAGTAAAACTGGTAAAAATAGCTTGAAAACTAGTGTCCGTTTGAAAGAAGCAGCTACATTTCGTTTGAAATCGACCGTTCCATTTGAACTGATCGTTTGAAGTGACCATCCCGTTTGAAAAGTATCGTTTGAGACATGGTTTCCGTTTGAAATTGGACATTCTGTTTGATATATCGTTTGAAATTGCCATTCAGTTTGAATTGATCGTTTGAACTTGACTATTCTGTTTGAAAAGATATCATACCGTTTGAAACTGTCTTACGTTTGAGATTGTCGTTTGAAAATGACCACCGATTGAAGACATGACAGCCAAATAGGAATATTATGTGATCTTGTTGTCGATTCATTAATTCATCACGTGAACTCATATATTGGTCCAATAAAAATTGAGACTATCATTTACTTTGTCTGCCATGCCACGTGATCTTGTTATAGAGATTGAATTCATGTCAACAGCTCAATTAAGTATATTTGATATATTAGTTGTCGGTTGCATGTAAATAGAAGGTTGTGTTGATCAATTAAAAAGTTATCGACCACTAATTGATTGTAGTTGGCCATATTCTGATTTTGATCTATCATATTGTTGTCAGTTCCATGTGAAGCTCATGTGATCACTAGGATTTAGAAACAAGTTTCGGCCCATTTAGTTGGTTTCATATAATCACGTGATTTTGTTTTTGTGTACTGGTGGACTTATAAAAAAAATTAATAGGTGTTTTTGTGAATTGTGCATTGTCGACATTGAGTTGTAAGTATATGAGATATGTAAGGTTGCATGAATTGAAAGTAAAGGTTCATCACATCGAGATCATACGATTCAAAGAAGTTTGGTCAAATCGCTTGAAACAATCCAGGTCGTGTCTTTGTGAACCGGGTCAATTGAGAGTGAACTCAGTCTGCTCGTAGTGAGTCAAGTCGTTTGAATTCGATTCGGGTCATAGCAGTCCGCACAGTCTGTCAATCTTCAGTTCGCACAGAAAATCGCCAGTTCGAGTATCAGTCTTATTATGTTAATTGATAAGCGTTTAAACTAATTGTATTGTGTTTGTGTTGTCAGGTATTTTACAAGGTGATACAGTTCATTTGAAAATTCGAAACATGGAGAACGAGTTTTACAATGCTTTTGCTAGTCCAGTTACAATCACTCAGAGTGCTTTGCATGAAAATGAAACCGGGACGTCTCAGAAACCACCAAAACTCATGGATATTGATGATTACAATGCTTGGTCTGAACGGTTTGGAAATTGGGTTGAGGCATATCATTTGGATGCGTGGGAACACACTGAAGAACCATATGTTAGACCCACAACGAATAATATTTAGCAAACAATTCGAGAAATGAGTACAGATGATAAAAAGAAATATAGGGATGAGAAATTGATGGTGAGTTTGCTTCAGCAAGCAATAAAAGAAGATATCCTGATACTGCTTCAACATGATGGAACTGCTTATTCAATCTGGACAGAATTGGAAGCAAAATTTGTTGGAAGTGATGATATGCTCAAAAACAAAATGTCTCTCATGAAGAAAGAGTTTGATCTGTTTCGTGGTTTGAAATCTGAAAACACCAAGCAAATAATTGATAGATATTGTAACTTGGTGAGAAATATGACAAAACTTGGCATTAAAAAGGATACTGATGAATTAATTGAAAAACTTGCAGATGCGCTACCTCATGAAACTTGGGGAACGTTTCTGATGATGCTGAGATCCAACAGAAAAGATTATAAAAACAAGACACTGGGAGATTTCATCAAACACCTGGAAGCTCAAGAGATGGAACAGAGGAAGATTGCCAGGATGAAGAACTACGATGGAGAATAAGATATTAGTTTGTATTACAAAGGAGGTGTCAACGAAAAGTCAAATTATTCTCCAAAAATTGAAACTGCCTATAGTGTGAAAGATTCTTCTGAAAAGAAATCATCCCAGGGATCAAGCAACACTAGATTTTCATCATTCGATCCAAACATTTCTGCAACAAAGAATTGAAGAAAACTTCAATGCAATATTGTATTAAATCTTGAAAGTGATCAAGATTATTCTGAAGAAGTTGCCAAAAATCAAATGTCTTTGTTGGGAATGGTGTTAGAGTCCTATAGTAGTTTTGTGGCCGGAAGGATCGGTAATCCAATGCTCACGAAAGAGGATTACGATCAAATCGATGCTGAGGAAATGGAATTAATGGATATTAAATGGTGCATGGCCAGTGTAATGAGAAGAGCTGAGAAGTTTAAACAAATTACTGGAAGAAATGATTTCCTGGATGCAAGTGTTTCAAATTTAGGCTTTGATAAATCTAAAGTTACATGTTTTCGTTGCAGGGAAAAGGGGCATTTTAAGAGAGAGTGCAAAAATCGTGAAGCTACTGGAGCCCAGAATCCTTTTGGAAACAACGATTATCACAAAAAGGCGATTTATCATCAAATCACATCACCAGCACTGCATCAGGCACAAACTGCACATGGAATGATGGAGATTAAAGATTCAAAGAAAGCTTGTCTGGGAAAGGATGGTGGATTTAGTTGGGATAAATATGTTCCAACAAACAGCAAAGTGTGTTTGGCAGAACAAGATGATGAAAAGTTAGCTGAAGGTTTCAGTTGGGACAATTTTTGCCCAGATCAAGAATTTATGGCCAAAGAGATGTCCAAAAACACTTCAAATGTTAATTCTTTCATTGCAAATGCTTATGATTTGAAATGTGCTGAAAAATGCAGAAAAGTCATGGAAGCTGCTGAAGCAAGACGGAGAAAGCTTGAAGAAGAGGAAGAAGAGGAAGAGAGAGTAAAAGCTGAAGCTAAAGCTGAGAAAAAGAGAAGAGCTGAATTTTTACAATCAAACAGAACAGTCAAAGAGGTTCCTGAATTTGAAGTCAAAGTTGATGCAGAACCTGTCAAAGTTCCTGAAAAGTGCATGAACTGTGATTCTTTAATCAAGCAGAACAATGAGTTGCTGCACAATATAAACAGATTGAAAGAATCCTATGATACAATGAACAGAGAAATTAACAAGTATACTGATTCAAACGGTGAACAAGTTGTGGCAATGAATACACTGAAGAAAGCATACCTGAGACAGATGGATGATGTCAACTTTCACATAAAGAAATGTGCTGATCTGGAGTTGAAGTTGGCAACACAAAAGATAGAAACTAAAAGAGTCAACAAGTTATTAGAAAGTTACTCATGTTCTACTTTTGTTGTTGACAGGATTTATCCAGTTGTGGAAGAATTGAAGACGTTTGAAGAAGTGAAGACGTCCGAAGAAAAGAAATCTGTGACAAAAGATGAAGTGAAGACTTCTGGTAAGAAACCAAGTGTGGTCTACACTAGATGTCCGCCCGTGGTCGAAAATGGATTTTTACCTCGAAATCCAAATTCAGAAAGAGTCGAAAAGGCAATAAACTTACAATGGGAGTCTGGGACGTCGGATAACTTGCCAGAAAATATTGATGTCACATACACGTCGTCTGATACTGATCATGAGTCAAAGTTGATAAAAAGTGTGGTCGATCAGGTGTTAGATAAAGATGATTGTGAGGAGTCAAAACCGGAGTCCAAATCCGAGTCAAAGTCTGAGTCCGATATGACAAAGTCAACAGTCAAAAAGGAGAAACGGGTTTATGATAAACAATTTTTGCTATCGAAATCTAATTTGAATGATGAATCAGTCAAAGTAGCATATACTTTGAAAGGTTCTGATAAATTATATTCTGATGAGAGTTTTCCAATAAGAAGTGTCAGATTTGAAATGATTCAAAAGGTTTTCAAAATTACAGAAATTAATATTTCTGAAATAAAAGATTTAAATCTTATCGGAAAACCTAAACAATACACTTCAAGAGTGCAACAAAGAATTAACAAGAAAATGGGTTACAATTGTGGTTACAGTTTTCAAAAGAAACCAAACCATAATCGTAATTTCAAAAAGAAAGGTCTTGGTTTTATTCAACCGAAAAATTATAAAAATGAAAAATTTTATAAACAAAAAACTATGTTTGTTTCAGGAAATTTTTTAGATGCTGAGAAAGAACAAGCATTCAGAAAGAAGACAAATCAAGAATTCCTTGCCAAGAAGCAAGAAGAGTTGAAGAAAAATCATGTTCCAAAGAAGATAGAAACCAGAACCTGTTTTCAGTGCAAGATTGCTGGTCATGTTGCTAGGAATTGTCCGAAAACATTCAAACCAAAACAGGATGTATCTGGTAAACCGAAAGAGAAAGTTATTGAGAAAACTGAACTTTCAACCCGAAAGTTCACAGGCTTTGAAAATTCAATCTTTGAGAAGGGAGAATGTTCAAAGAATGTGGTTAAAAGAAAAGAAAATCTGATAAATCAAAAATGGGTTGTTAAGAGTTCAGGAAACAGTTCTGGTGATGAATCTGATTCCACAAAATCAGAGAAGCCAAAAGTTGTTAAAGAAAAGGTTGAAAAATCAGTTCCAAAAGTGGATGATGTGAATTTTCCACCTTTGAGTGCTGAAAATTTTAAAAAGAGAGTTGGGAAAGTTGAAATTTCAAATCAATTTTATTCTGACAAGAAGAAATTTGATGTTGATAAAGCTTTCAACGGAACTGTGAAACACATTTTTGGCAAAATGATCAATGGTAAGTCCAAAGGTGTTAAAGAATTTTACGCTGCCAAAAGAGGAGGTCACAGGTTAGTTGAAAGAAAAGATGATGAAGAGGTTGTTACACCCAAGGAAGGTCAGGCTTGGGTGGATATATTTTTCAAAGAGTAAAAACCTGACTTGCCGGAGATCCCAAGTTGGTAATCGTGGATCATGAATCGGCATCATTCTTTATCATGTTTGTATAAAATGTTTGAGAAGTTTTTGCAGGACTTGCCGGAACTCCCAGGTTTGTAAGCGAGGAGTAGGAATCGGCACCTTGAGAATTCAATCAACAGATGATGATTAGTTGAAAATGTTTGATTAGATTGATCTTACAAGTGGTAAATCAGGGACATTAAGTTGTATCTGATTTTCTACAAGTGGTTGAAAAACAATGTGATGATTTGATCCCTAATTTTACAAGTGATAAAATCAACAAAACTTATTTTCCGGAAAAACCATTTGATTAAAACAAACTTAAGTGTTTTGAAATCATAATGGGAAAATAGTTTGTTGTGAGGGGGAGTTCTGATTGTTTATGCCAAGTGAATGGAGAATTGAGGCAATTCGATATCAGTTGTCATGTTCTTGTACAGTTTGTTTTCAAATTTCCTAAAATGTGTTTGCATTTTAGGGGGAGTAAGATTTTAGAAAATCCAAAAACATTTGAAAATTTGAAAAAGCCAAAAACATGATAAAATGAAAAATGAGTTTTGTTGCATAAAAGAGGAAATGATACTACATCAGTGGACTGTCACAACATGCTAAAGAAATGGAATGTCAAAATGTGATAAACGGTCTCACTGATGATGTGTCAGTAGGTTTTTACACATTTAGTAGATTGTGACGAGATATAAACCTAAATTTCTAACTTGCTTATATCGTGGGGAAACATCTCTCGGATATATGGGTAACCCCCGAAATCTCGTTTGAAAGGTTTCATAATCTGATATACTAGGTCTTTATACTCAATGATGTCTGGGGTATTATTCCGGGACTTCTGCTGAACGGTGGTTCTGACCTAGTCCTTGAATAATACTTTCCGCAAATGCTTGAAACATAGCATAAACCCTCAGCATGCAGATGAAACAATAAAATTGATAGTCGCTGCTGTTGTAGCTAAAAGATCCTCTAAAGGGGACATACCAAAAAGTCGAAGCTGATATCTCTCTGCGTATACGGAAGTATCGACCTGAGATCCCTCGGCCCTCGCATTACCTAATTTATGTACAGATATCATTGGTGTCATAATTACCTGTAAGACTGATTATTGGGATCTGGATACGGGAGTATATTCTGAGGTGGGACACGCGTTTGAGTTTAAGTGCTTAAAACATTAACAATGTATCTCGAAGCAGTTGAACTTTGTGTGAAAATTTAAGTGGACAAACATACTGACAATCTAAGTGAATCGTTTAGAACTTAAAATGTAATGAAGCTTAATGGTGTTGGTGATTTGTCTCCTAAACTGATATGATCCTCTTGCACGAAGCTCACAAAAATATTGTTTGTAAATATTTCTTTAATGCATTTCTTTGTTATATTCAAAAATACAAAAAGATTTTAGTGAGTTTTAGCATAAATTTTGAAAAATCCAAAAAGATTTTCGACAACTGATTTTGAAAAACTGATTTTCAAAATTCCGAGTGTTAAACATGATGAACAAATGGTTTGGGTGAAAGTATTTGAAGATTGTCGAAATGAAATGAGAAAAGGTTTTGAAATAAAAATGTTATTCCTGCAAGTGGTAAATTAGATTTGAAAATCTTATCCACAAATTGTTATCAGAAAATTTATTTTTGGGTAGAGTTTTTGCAGGTTGGTCAGATTCCGAAACCTGAGTTAGAAGAAGTGCCAGGTTACGATCTAAGAATCTGTGGAAAGTGAATTCCAGACTGCGATCCCAGCTTAGCAAAAGGGGGAGTCTGAAGACATCAAGAGGGAGTCTGAAGATAGTAGAACCAGATTCAGATCCTGAAGATTATGAGAAAGAGTAAGAAATCGATTAAGGATGCTTATAATGGAGAATTTTTTGAAGAAAGTGAACAGACTGATAAAGACTGAAGACGTTGAAGACTCGACACTGAAGACTCGTCAACATTCGAGGGGGAGTCTGTTGGTGCATGCGTCTGTCGACTTCGTCTTGTATCGAGTTTTGTATTAGAATTGTTAGATCAGGGTGTGTTTTACGAGAAATAGGGTAGGTTCTAGATATGATTGAGCCCCTTCACTTTGAAGGTGACCCTTCCCTTTGAAAGGGTTCCGTTTGAAAGTTTCATGTCATTTTCAAACGGAAGGGTCTTCCCATATAAATATCCTCATGTCTAATTCATTTGTAACTTTCCGGCCAGAGCAACGAAGTGCTGCCGAAGTGTTGTCAGGTTGTAAAACATTCTAAAATCAATCATACAACAGTTTTAAGCGTGAATCTAGCTGAATTGAACTCTACACGTCTATTTCCGCCTTTCGTTTAGAGATAAACTCTTCTGATCGACTCGTTCGGGTCTGAAAACGATCCTACAAGAAAGCTATCAATCATTACATTGAGGAATGTGCTAAGTTGAAGCAAGAGTTGGAAACAAAAAAGATAGAAAATGAAAGAATCAGACGGTTGTTACAAAGTTATTCTAGTTCTGATTATTTGATTGACAGAATTTATCCAACTGTTGTAGGTTTAGAAGTATTTCAAGATGAGAAGCCGAAAGAAAAGGATACTGGTAAGAAACACAGTGTCAGTTACAACAAGTGTCCGCCTCCGATCTGGGAAGGTTATTCTACCAGAAAACTGAATGAGGAGCAAGTCAAAAAGGCTGTCAATATAAAGTTAAAATCTAAAACAACTGATGAATTACCAGAAAACATTGACATCACGTACACATTGTCTGACACTGATCATGAGTCTGAGTTAATAAAAAAAGGTGGTTGGTCAGGTGTTGGATAAAGATGAGGAGTCAGAGTCAAAATCTGAGTTTGAGAGCATGGGATCATCATCAGTTGAAAGTCCAAAATCGTCGATCAAACGGATGTATAATAAAGAATTATTGTTATCAAAATCTAAATTGAATGACGAACCAATCAAAGTGGCATATACTTTGAATGATTCAGACAAATTATATTCTGATAAGGAATTTCCAATAAGAGGTGTTAAAACTGAAATGATTAACAAGGTTTTCAAACTAACAAAAATTAATATTTCTGAAATAAAAGATGTAAATCTTTCTGAAAAACCAAGACATTATACCTCAAGAGTACAACAAAGATTAAACAAGAAAAAGGGTTACAGTTATGGTTCAGGTTATCGAAAGAAACCAAACCATAACGGTAATTTCAAAAAGCTTGATTGGGTTTTGTTACACCGAAAAATCATAAAAATGAGAAAATTTATAAATCAAAAACTAAATTTGTTTCAGGATCAAGTTCTGAAGAAGAAACAAAAAGCACATTCTAGAAGCAATCAAACAAAAAATTCCTTGCGAAAAGGCAAGAAGGAATGAAGAATGGAGCTAGTCAAAAGAGGGAGACAAGAACCTGTTATAGATGCAATGAAGTGGGTCACATTGCATGGAACTGTCCAAAGGCAACAAAAATAAAACAGGAAGTCTCGTATAAACTGAAAGAAAAAGTTGTTGACAAAACCGAACCACCAACTGAACAGTTTAAAGTGTTCAAAAACTCTAAATTTGAAGTTGGTGAATGTTCGAAAAGATTTTACAGGAGAAGAGTAAACCTTAACAACCAAACATGGATTGTTAAGAAATCTGATGTGAAATCTGGCGATGAATCTGATTCCACAAAATCAGAGGAGCCACAAGTTGAGGTTAAAAAGGAAAATTCAGTTCCTCCAGTGGATGATTGTAACAGTCCGTTTGTTTTTATAAGAATTTAACATAAACTAAGCATTTGTAAACCAAAACTTTGATTTACATATCAAACATAAAGAAAAATTTTCATCAAGTTAACATTTTAGATAAGTACTACTAGTTTAACAACCCAAAACAAGTATTTAAGTGTTAACTACATAGACATTGTTTTAAACATATTTAAGTATTCGCGGAAGCTTCAAAAGTTCGTGTTCGGTTCTTCAAACATGCTTGATCGCCATCCGGAATGTCCCCAATATCACCTAAGGTCAAAACCACATCAAATGTTAGTTTTGATAGTGTTAGAATGGGTATAAACAAGTCCCATGGGTCAAAACAACAAAAATTACAAATTTTTCGGAATTAGGGGGCGTCGCGCTACGCCTAGGGGCCTTTTTCACAGATTGTTGCTTAAACAGTTGCTGCATATTCCCAGCATAACCCGATTTTACGGAAACGAGCATAACTCTCTCGTTTTTAATCCGTTTTACCCGATTCTTTTTCCTACGCGTCCGTAATTCAATTATCCATCTTATGAAGTTGAAATCCAACATCCGGCATAACAAAATTCCAGACCTTTAAGTCTTCGACTTAATACCTTTTTACAAAGTTTTGACCCGTTCATGCGTTTATCAAACAAACATGTTTGTTTGATCCCAAATTCACATGAATCTTATAATTTTAATGTTGTCTATCATATTAGGTTCAATTCACGAGTTTATGTATATTCTTAAGCCCGTTTATACTTAAAAGCTTATTTTGACCCGTTAAGGGTATTTAAGCACTTTTCCGCATAATTCATACTCGTTTATTTCTAGCATCTTATTTTCGCAATATTTATCAAATGATCTTCCACCACAACTATTTTAATGGTGGATTTAGCATAACTAACCTATTATCCCAAAATTTACCCATCGGTTGGTCATTTTACGCAAATGACCATTTTTATGCATTTGACCCATGAATGTGTATTTCTGTAACTTTTATTCATATCTAATGATTCCATAATCTTGATGCAAGTTCCTAAACAACCCCTATGGGTCGTTTACCCAATATACCCTTCAAGGGTGTTTTGGTCCACTTTAGTCCCTCACTTTACGACGAAGGACTTTCGTTAAATATTTGACCATAAATTATATGTTTAACTAAAAGCTTATTTATGCGTACCTGGCTCGGGTCAAGGTATTGAGCCGTTTACATAACTTTTTGCTTTAAATCTTTCTAGTTAAAGCAACGCACGTTTATGTTGTTTCCTATGATTACAACACTCAACAAGCAATTGTCAAATGAAGTTGTCAAATGGTGTTAACAACACCATTTGACCCATTTAACCTAATTGACCATTTATCCGTATGAGATGGTATTTAGTTACCATTTCATCCCTTTAAACCTATCCCGGTTTTTCCTTAAACTCGTTTTACTCAAAACCATTTTTATTTGTTCGTCATTACATGACTAATTTACCTTTTTACTCCTTTTACCATAATTCATGATTTCCTACCTTTTTATTCATTCCGACTTGCATTGTATCATGTCGGATCATCGTATTTCATTTACTTAACATTATTCACGATCAATTTTCGCTAGTAAGTGTATAGTAATTAAAAAGGGGGTGTAAGTTTAACTTACCTCGTATCCGAACTACGCTTTTCCTTTCCTTTCTTGTTTCGTTTGACCCGCTTCCTCCCAAGCCTCCATCTAGCTTGTCATGAGTCAAACTATCATCATAATCCATAAGATGGTTAGATTAGTCATTATTAATTATGACTATCCCACCTAACGGGTCTTATGTCGAATTTATCACTCAATCAAACCATTGGTCAGTTTGACTTCTTAAATGAGGTAGATAAGATATTAGAAGTAATCAACACCATTATCAAGCGTTTAAAGGAAATCTACCAGTCTTTCGATGAGCAACAGAAGATCAATGAATCACTTGCCCAGCAAATTGGACAGCTAACTGACCAGTTTAATGAATTTGTAGAAAGAAAATCTGAGAGGTTGGAGACATTAGAAGAAATGCCAGTTGAGGAAGTAACTCCAGTAATAGTAATGGTTAATGATGTTGTTTCAGGGTTCAAAAAGAATATTTCCGTTGCTACAGTTAGTATGGTTGAGGATGTTAGATTGGAGAAAGATAGAGAGTTAGGAGAACCGCTTATCCCAATCCAACTTGGGGATTTCAAGACGGATAACGCTTTATTGGATTATGGAGCTAGAGTGAATGTTAATCCAGGGTATGTTTATGACATGTATGAATTGGGTCCATTGCAACAGGTTAATGCTTCTATGGTGTTAGCTGAATACTCACGAAAGAGGCCCCGAGGGATTTTGAAGGGATTGACTGTCAAGGTGGGTGATTTTTATTATCCAGAAGATTTTGTTGTGTTGGATGTTGAGCCGTATATAGAGAAGGAACAACCGAGAGTGATACTTGGTAGACCGTTCTTGGCCACTGCAGATGCTCAAATAGTTGTTGGAATGGTACAGTTGATATGACCTATAGGAGCCGTAAGCTTTCTGTTGATTTTCTTTCACATTCTTTTGATTATTCCCTTACAAATACTTGTCCATGGTCTTTTGTTACTAACAAGAGCCGTAAGTTTATTTGTGCTATTTTTGGGCGGTTTACGAGTCTAACCTCCTAAATTAATAGTTTTTGAGCTCAGAAAATCATAATTTGTAATAGTGTAAAAACGCCATAAAACACCCAGTTTAGAAAAACGCAATGAAAAAACTCAGTTGAAAACACTATAAAACACTCAGTTCAGAAAAACGCTATGAAAATACCTAGTTAAAACGCCATAAAAACTTCTATTTCAGAAAAACGCCATAAAAATACCTAGTCTAAAACGCCATAAAACACCCAGTTCAGAAAAACGCCATAAAACCCAGTTAATTTTTTTCTAAAACGCTGAGTTTTATGGTGTAATTTTTTTCGAAAAATAATCACGTATAAAAAAGTTATTGTCGTTTAAATATGATGGGGGAAAATGGCATGTGATTAGCATGTGCACATTTGTTTGGATCTTCCTATTTTATCCTTCCTGGTAGTTCCAAGGCCCCTATTATTTACAAAAATGTCACCGCATCAATCTCAGCCACAAACCACTAAGATCTTGTGGCTGAGAATCGTTCTTACCGTTCTCACACTTTAAGGCGTTCTCTCCTGATCCTGTTCCTATATATATATATATAGGGAGAAGATCATGCGAGAACCACCTCTTATTGCGAGAACCGCGAGAACCAATGTGAACACACCAAAAATGCCTAAAAATAGCTAAAAATCACACAAAAATTTTTTTTTGATTTTTTTAATATTTTTTAGGTTAAAATCGCTACTTTTCGAACCAAAAAAAAAAAAAATTTTAATTTTTTTTTTTTTAAAAAAAAATTTTTTTTTTTTTTTGTCTTCGAAAAGTAGCGATTTTAACCTAAAAAATATTAAAAAAATCAAAAAAAAATTTTTGGATTTTTTTAGATTTTTTTTAGATTTTTTTAGGTTTTTTGGGGGTTTAGTTTTTAGCATTTTAGCTTGGGGGGGGGGGGTGGGGGGGTGGGGTTTAGGTTTTTGGGGGGTGGGGGAGGGGGGTTTAGGCTTTTTTGGGGGGGGGGGGGGTGGGGTTAGGTTTTTTTAGGTTTTTTTTAGCTTGGGGGGGGGGGGGGGTGGGGGTTTAGGTTTTTGGGTGGGGTGGGGGTGGGGGTTAGGTTTTTTTAGGGTTTTTTTTAGGTTTTTTTTAGCTATTTTAGGTTGTGTTCACATTGGTTCTCATGGTTCTCACAATAAGGGTGGTTCTCGCATGAGCCCCTCCCTATATATATATATATATATATATATATATAGGGGTAAGATCAAATAAAAAGTTTGTTTTGCCTAAGTAGGATGAGAAGTAATCTTAATCATTCATTTTTCAAATCAATGGTTAAGATGAAAGTGTAGGAAAAAGGAGGAGTGCAAGGGTATCTTAGGAAAATCATATTTATGGACTTTCTCTCTCCACATGCAAGGCAAATGCATATTTCACCCCCATTTTTTAAACGTTCATAACTTTTTTATACGACATTATATTTTCATAAAAATTTCACCGTAAAATCGAGCGTCTTTTTATCTTTAATTTGAGTACCATATTGCTATATAAAATATGAAGACTAAAAAAACCACTAAAATGTGTTATATTTCTGTGTTGTATAATATTTTTTTTGTGCTGGATTTTTGTACTATATTTTTGTGCTGAATTTTTTTGTCTTAATTTTTTTTTTCTCAATTTTTTGTGCTGGATTTTTTTGTACTATATTTTTTTGCTGAATTTTTTCGTGCTATATTTTTTTGTACTAGATTTGTTTGTGCTATATTTTTTTGTACTACATTTTTTGTGCTAGATTTTTTTGTACTAGAGTTTTTATTGTATTTTTAAAAAACAAAAGGGGTGTCACATGTCATTTTCACTCCTATTAATAAGAACCAAAATGCCCTTCAATCCTAATTGTTAGGAGTGCCACATGTCATCATCACAATCTTTCTTAGGCTACTTAGGCAAAATCCACTTTTTAGTGGATCCTTCCCCTATATATATATATAGGGGCTGGTTAACGTACAAATGCGCTTATCGTACATTACGTACGCTACAATCTCAGCCGTCAGATCATCTTCCTGCATTGAAAATCGCATGTTGTTTTTTTGTAACAATTTCGCATGTTGGTTTTTTAACATGCGATTTCATTAAAATTACCACATGCGAAATTGTTACAAAAACCAACATGCTATTTCATCAAAATTATCACATGCGAAATTGAATTATCACATGCGAAATTGTTACAAAAAATAACCTGCTATTTCATCAAAATTATCATATGCGAAATTGAATTACCACATGCGAAATTGTTACAAAAAAAAAAAACCTTCTATTTCATCAAAATTATCACATGCGAAATTGTTACAAAAAAACACCTGCTATTTCATCAAAATTATCACATGCGAAATTATTAAAAAAAAAAACAACATGCGATTTTCATTGCGGGGTGATGATCTGACGGCTGAGATTGTAGCGTACGTAATGTACGATAAGGGAATTTGTACAGTACTCTTTACATATATATATATATATAGGGGAAGGTTAAAATGAGAACCACCTCGAGTTGTAAGAACCACGAGAACCACCCCCGCGGGGGGCCGTCGGCGACGAAATTTTTTTTACACCTAGATCCGTATATTTTATCGGGGGGTTTAAATTTTCGGTTCAAACGGAGCGCCCGAGGGGGTAGTTTTTTACGCCCAAAGTTTGGTAAAAAAAAAAAGAAAAATTAAAAAAATTAAAAAAACCCAAACTTTGGGCGTAAAAAACTACCCCCTCGGGCGCGCCGTTTGAACCCAAAATTTACCCCCCGTGTTAAAATATACGGATCTAGGTGTAAAAAAAATTTCGTCGCCGACGGCCCCCCGCGGGGGTGGTTCTCACTGGTTCTTACAACTCGAGGTGGTTCTCATTTTAACCTTCCCCTATATATATATATATATATATATATATATATATAATCATCCACACACCACCACCATGCTCAGATTACTCTATCTCTGTCTCTCTCTTCCTCATCTCTCTCTCAACCACACCATCACACCACAACCGCTACTAAACTCTAGAAACAGAAAGTGTGGTTGTCTGTTGGTATCAATTGAAAGAGAAAGCGCTTTGACCAGATCTAAACTCCTTCCAAACCCCCCGATTTCAACATCACTAGGTGTCGTTGTCGGAGAGGTGCAACGGTGGTGGTGTGGTGGAGATATAGATAAGGAAGAGAAAGAGAGTGTGTAATCTGATTCTTGTTGTGTGTGGATGATATATATATTAGGGTAAATTACTTTTTGAGTTCCTGTGTTTTAGAGCTATTTTGGTTATTTGACAAGAGTTAAGAGAGTAATTCTAACAGAATTAAAAAAATCAGACTCAAACAGTTAGATTTGTGACAATCCGTGCGTCTCGTTTCGTACCATTGCTTATTACGATGTAATTCCGTTAGATTGTGTGACGTTAATATAAAGAAGGGATTTATATTCGAATATTACGTGATGGTGTGTCATTAATATAGTACATATGTAAATAAAACTGATTTTATAAAACTGATCCAAACGGAATCATACACTATAACCTTATCTCTTTTCATCTACATAATTGGGCTACATTTCCTAAACCCCCCTTACCCTCTCTCACGCATGCTCGGCCCAGCATAAGCCCAATATCCTTTCAAAATACCCTAAATGGTAAGCAAACAGCCGACAACCTGAAATCATTAAGTTATTGAGCAGCAATCCCAAGATAAATTCCTTTTATCCTCCTCTCTCAGGGTATCCGGGGCACTCTCGGTGACCCCTTTCGGTGACCGAAGTCCCCGCTCGGGAACACCGGCGCCATCAAGGCGGTGAGGCAAATCGGGGAGGGGAATCGGGGGTTGTTCACCGATGAAGAATGAAGAGAAAGGGTGTCAGGTCCATGTTTCCCACCAATCAAATTGTTTTTTTTTTTTTTTAATAAAAAAACAATTCCCCTAAGAGGGGAGTGCCGCCATCAAATTGGGGTGTGAGGGGAGTTTAAGAGGGGAGTTGACGTGGCATAACCTGATTGGGTGTGCGTAAGAGAGGGGACTCCCCTAAGGCCATGTGTAGTCATAACGCCCCTTTGTGGGCGTTATGCGACACGTGGCGCGCCACGTGTGCGGGTGGGCGTTATGGGGCGTTATGCATTTTAAGCCCGTAGTCATAAAGCCCCCGCCTAATTATTACCCAATTATTAATTTCTATTTTTTAATGATTATTTTCTAACTTTATAAAATTAAAATTCATTTCATTAAATTAACAAAACATTACACTAAAATAAAAATAAAAATAAAAACAAAAACATTACACCTAAAATTGCGTTGGTATACGGTTTGAAAGTTCGTGCATTTTTTGTTTATATCGGTCCACTTGCCCGATATAGAGTCCGGTGGGCGGTATTCCTCATCTTTACCAATTAGCTCGAAAAAAAGCGCTCGTATTCGGCGCCAAAAAACTGATTTATCTTGATTGTTTGCTAAAAAAAAAGATATAATTTATTAGTCTAAAAAAACTGCAAAAAAACAGAAAAATAAAAACAGAAAATAATTTAAAAAACTGCAAAAAACAGAAAAAAAAAACAGAAAATAATTAAAAAAACTGCAAAAAACAGAAAAAAACAGAAAAAAAAAAACGGAAAAACAGAAAAAAAATTAAAAAATATACCTATAACCGGGTCCTCCGACACATCGATCCAAGCGCGGGTTAACGCATACTCCTCATCGGACTCCCACGATATCACATTTTTTTTTTCGCTCGGGTGGTGGTTTCCGCTTTCTTTTTATGTGGCCGTTTTGCTTTTGCTTTTGCTTTTCCTTTTTGCGTCTCCGCTCCTTCGGGTTGTGTTTCCAGAACAACATCGGGTTCGTGTTGTGGGGAGCCGAAAGCTTGAGCCGACCCGAACGCTTGAGACGACCCCATTCCATCGGTGTTTTGATTCGGGTTCCACCCGAAGAGATTCGGGTCCCATGATAACGGTTGGTTCAAAAGATTCATGAACCCGGGATTTTGTTGATTGTAGTCGAGAAAACCGGAGCCGAAAGGGTTGGGTCGAGTGGGAACCGGCGACACGGGGCGAGTAGGATTACCACTTTGGTTTGGGTCCGCACTTGATCGGGGAGGAATGAAACCACGATTGAATGGATGCATTGTATAAAATATAGGATTTCTAAAAAAAAGTGGAAGAGATAAAGGGTTGGGTTGAGTGTGTATGGTAAAAAAAATAGGAAATGAGGTATTTATTAAAGAAAGTTTGAAAAAAAATTGAATTTTTTTTTTTTTTTTTAAGGAATTGACCGTTTACCAACGGTCAAAAATAACAAAATTCAATTTGATAGCGCCGTTATAAACATCGCGCCGCTCGAAAAATTGCAAAAATGGCGCCTTCCGTTTTGGTGTTGCAGGCGCCATACCGGCGCTATAAGTGGGCATACCGCCCCACTACACATACCCTAAGAGGGGAGTGCCCCTCTCACCCTCACAAACACTCCATTCTCTCTCTAAAACCTGCAACACCCAAAACCCACCTCCGGCAGCCTCCACTCCCCGCCTATAATCCCACGCATAACTCGACATCAGCTCCGTTCCTCCTCTTCAGCTGAATACCGCTCGCTGACCGGAATATTTACGGCAGCCGTTAGTCTCGTCTTCCAACTTATCCTTAAAGATCATCTTATTCTCTTGCACCTTTAGGCTCACTTTTCAGGTTAGTAAGAACCCTAAAACACTGTGTATCCAAATGATTTTGAATGATGCCTGTATGTGATAAATGATATACATGAATAAATGTCAGATGTGAACACTAATGAATGATGAGTCTGTGTAAAACCTGTAGCCATAACGTTAATGTTCATGTCGATGATTGATGATTTTTGTGTAAATATTGTGTTCTTAGGGAGTGTGCTTCCATGATTAATACTCGAATGACTTCTCTGATGATAACATGTTAAGAATCTGAACAAATGTTTTGTAGATCTCGAGTGCTTTATGTATAAATGAGCTTGCTTATAGATTTAGGAAAAATAAGTTGCTTGATGTTTTATCATCTACTGTTATGATGTTGTGATTGTAATGAATACACTGTTTCATTGGTGGGTAACTTTTGATGATTATATGTTAAAATGTAACCTGGGTTTTCTTTGAATACTTGATTCTATGTTTTAATGGTGTGTACAAGCATATGTGCTCAAGGTACAACTTTATGATGTATGTTTGAATATTTGATAGAAAATAGGGTGCCACGTGACTGATGTATTTGATAAAGAATTCCGACCGGCCGTACACCTCCTCACTGGCACATTCAATAGCTGGGTCCTACCACTACCTTTTTGCACACCTTTTGTTTGATCAGGTCGCACAAGTTATTCAATCGCACAATATTAATGGGAAAATTACGGCAGTAGCCGCTTGACCAGGCCTTTTACCAAAATAGCCACTTGACCAGGCATAAAAAAGCCCGGTCACGCTCCCCCAGCCAAGTGAACCCTCATTTTTATGCACCTTCAATCCAGCCACAACCAAGCGGACACGTGTCTCTCTTACCTGAACCGGCTTTATGCCGCTACCTGCCCCAGCCGAGCCGCTTCATGCCCAAGCCGAGCCGCTTCGCCCCCTGCCCCACAAGCTAGCCAAGCCGCTACAAGTACAAGCCATGACCTTTCAAGGCCAAGCCGAGCCGTTTCAATGTTGTATTTTTTAAATTTCAGTAGTATTTTTAAAAAAAATATCAAAATACATCAAAATATGTCAAATTGGTTTTTGAAGTATAGGTGGGACAAATTTTTTCAATGTTGTATTTTTTAAGAAAATGACGTTTTTCTTAGCTTTAAAAAACCGAATCCCATACAGAAGGAGTTCTCTACTCTGTGTTCTCTCCTTTTCTATGGAACCTCTCGGTTTTATGCCAATTTTTTCATCGGATGGGTTACCTCTCGGTTTTATGACGTTTTTCTTAGCTTTAAAATCTCAAACTCATTATATTTGTAGTGGGTTAGGATCAAAGAAAAGCTTTTGTATTTAACAACTTTTCTTTGATTTCATTTTTGCTTTAACCTTCATATACGCTTTGTTAGCTCTCGATTAAACTAAAAATCTAAGAAATAAAAATAGATAAAAAACACATGTAAAAGTTTGGGCATGTGTTGAAAGCTCATAAATTCAAATGAAACGGCTTGGGGGTAGGTGGCATGCTGAAACGGCTTAGATCCAGGGTGTAGCGGCTTGGGCATGTGTTGAAAGCTCATAAATTCAAATGAAACGGCTTGGGGGTAGGTGGCATGCTGAAGCGGCTTAGATCCAGGGTGTAGCGGCTTGGGCATGGGTTGAAAGCTCATAAATTCAAATGAAAGGGCTTGGGGGTAGGTGGATTGAAGGTGCATAAAAATGAGGGTTCACTTGGCTGGGGGAGCGTGACCGGGCTTTTTTATGACTGGTCAAATGGCTATTTTGGTAAAAGGCCTGGTCAAGCGGCTACTGCCGTAATTTTCCCATATTTAATTTTGAACATTCTAAATCAATCATGTGTAGTGGTTTAGCTCAATAATGCCCCCATCCTCTCCCCGTGGCCCAGTGGTATCCCCACTTGGGTTATGTTGACCGGCTCCTCCTTAGGGAGGTCACCGGTTCGACTCCCGCTGTGGTCTTAGGGGGGGGACGTCCCAATGATGGATCGTATCCTACCGAGGCATGGTGCGGTCTTGAGGGCAACCCGATTTTACCCAGCTGTTACCCCAGCGAGTCTCTTGTGTGGGGGGCAGTATGGTTTCCGGGCGGAAGTCAGCTTGCGCGGCGGCTGGGGCCCGACCGAACATCGCGTCCGAGAGTGTGGGGCTGACGGGGGATTGTCTTCGACATGAACCCGGTGACCAATAGGTCCAGTACATAGAAAGTCACCTTCCAAAAAAAAAAAAAAGCTCAATAATGCCCCCATCATAAGGCGTTTTACAACACGTGGCAGTCCAGTCAGCATGGGGCATTATTGGGTGTTTGTTGCAAAAGTATCGTAGTGGGAATAATGCCCAATAACGCCCATGCAATCATTTCACAATTATTATTATTTTTTTAATTTAAAACATAAACATCTTCATTAATTTAAAAAAAATTACACTACTTGAAATAAGCCGCGTACGTTAACATGCTCGTAGTGGGAAAATTACAAAAGTGCCGTAGTGGAAAAATTACACTACACGAACGGAGTGGCGCCACTCAAGTAAGCCGCGTACGTTAACATGCTCGGGTCCATGTCTTGAAGGTTAAACGGGTGTTGCGGTTGGGTTGTGTTCGGGTTCATGGGTCTTGAGGGGACACCAAATGGGGGTCGGAATGGATGCATGCTTGTATAAAATATAGAAGAAGTAGGAGAGAAAGTGTGAGTTTTTTTATAAAAAATAGGAAAAAGTGGGTAGTATATATATAGTGGTTAAATTTTGGAATTAAAAAAAAAATATTAAAGAAATGACCGTTTGGCAACGGTCAACTCTCGCCCCAATACACAATTCAGCGTTTTTTTTATAAAACGCCAACGGAATTTTTTTCAAAAAAAACGCCCAAAAACGCCTTCATGTAATTGGGGGGAGGGGGGGGCGTGTTTCAGCGTTTTTTTTTTTTTTTTTTTTTTAAATAAAAAACGTCCCACTGCGGGGTCTCATAGGTGGCCTCCATCTGTTGTGGGCTGTCGTACACAACAAATGGAAACATGCTCCGAATTCTGTCTAATCGCACAATTTGAAGCTGGTCCCACTTGATTTGATTCGTACACTCCATGCTAGTCGCACAAATGGTTTCAATCGCACAATTTGCTTGTTGGACCATATATACTTGGGTCAAGAAAATCAGCTAGTGGCCCACACACTTTTGTGGATTAACAGGGATAGTACACTCTCAATTATGGTCGCACAAATATAGTTCAACTGCACACCATATGAACTTGTTATGAATATTACTTGGAAATTCCACTTGATTGAAATACATAATTAACATACGTGACCTACTTACCTGATTCACTAGCACAGTATATATTTACATTTTTTTTCCTACTCGTTACTTTGTGCACCTTTGATATAAACTGTTACCTACATGATTACGTGATCTAATACGTGTATAAAATACGTGATTTACTTGATACGTGTATGAACTATGTGTTATACGTGAACTACTTGCATATGGTCCTAACAAGTGGTAACCGTTATAGGACGCGGTTGACCAAGTTTAGGATAAACATATTATCTACCGAGCACTCTAAGGTGAGTTCATAACTTTTACTAAAAGCATGCATTCCCGGTGGTTTGGGAACTTCATAAATATACCAAGGTAACGGTATGGGAAAATAACGGAATTCATAACTCAAAATGCGTATTCCCGAGATTGGGAGCTTCATACTAAACGAAAACTCTACCACGAAAGTCCCTTTACATATATACCGATTAGTCGCGGGGAGCGAACGGGATATTAGTTGATAGCGCTATTAGGTTTTGACAAACCTCACACCGTGCTGGGAGCTGGTAGTGAACTATTATCTGGAATCATAGGTCAATGATGGTAGAACATTGACCTGAGGCAAACAACAATTACTTCAAGGTTTCGGTATCTACACAGTTTAGTAATTCATTATGGGATGGGATTTCCACTTCATACTCTGGATAAGATGGTAACTTGTAAAACAAATGTTTTTGGGAAAAACAAGAAAAACGTTTTTGAAAAACCGTGAACTCGCCAACTTTTTGTTGATACGCTACTGCATGCTTGCAGGTCCGTAGATGCTGTGCTGGAGTTTACTTGGAGCGCTGTGGTGGTCGTCTAGAATCCGTTATCGGATTTCTACTTTTGAACTTATGTTTTAAGCTACTTATGAACTTATCACTTCTGCTAAATGCTCAAACTTTATTTTGTTGAACTTGCTATGTTTTGGAACTTATTTAAAACTCATTATGTTTTAGACTTCAACGTTATGTCACTAATCGCATTGGTGATGGCTTTTATGTTACTTATATTAAATGTTCAATGTGATTGGTGGCTTGATCCTGGTCAGTCACACGTCTCGCGATGGTACTCCGCACGTGGAAATTTGAGGGTGTGATATTTACCGACCACTAAAGGCGTTAAACTTTTTTATTTTGAATTTAGGTGGTTAAAACCACTAAAACACACAGGTACTCAAAAAGTAATATACTCATTTAAAAATTTTCTAATTTTTTTTCTAAATTGCAAAAAGTTTTAAAATATATTAATAATTCATAAAAATTTTTCTATTTTTTATTTAATTTTCTGGAACCTTTTTTAAAGTTTTCCGCAAGTTTTTCGAAAACTTTTCTACATTTAAAAAATCACAATTTTTAATTTTACTAAAACCTTCGGCACATTTTAATTTTACCATATTTAAAAAAAAAATAAAAAGTTTGCAATGTAAAATGTTTGCAATTTTTAAAATTTTATCAAAATGTTTTAAACTTTTTTCACAGTTTTTTGGAAAAAATATTTTGGGAGTTTTTAATCCATGTTTGCATTTTCAAGCAATTTCAAAAAAAAAAAAAAATGCCATGTAGGATTGATTACACGTTAAATAGGTAAAATTTATAGGATTAAAACCTCAAAGTAAACTTGAGTGACCTAATTGGAATAAATGTTTTTTTTTATAAAGAGTAAACTGCCATTTTGGTCCCTGAGGTTTGGTCACTTTTGCCACTTTAATCCAAAACTCAAACTTTTTGCATCTGGGTCCCTGTGATTTCAGTTTTATTGCCATTTTGGTCCAAAAATAAAATCAGGTCATATTTGTCTTATAAAATCCTGCAATTTTGTCATTTTCCTCTGTGGCAAATCAGGTTATATTTGTCTTATAAAATATGGTATTTATTTATAAAAAAGAAATGATCATTTTGCCCCTACGAAAAAAGGACAAAATAGCAGGATTTTATAAGACAAATATGACCTGATTTCATTTTTGGACCCAAATGGCAATAAAACTGAAACCACAGGGACCCAGATACAAAAAGTTTGAGTTTTGGACTAAAGTGGCAAAAGTGACCAAACCATAAGGACCAAAATGGCAGTTTACTCTTTTATAAATGACCTAATTCGAACAATTCTGAAACTTCGTTACTATTTTACAAAGTTATCTCTAAATTATTAACTAATTCAACTTGTTTAATAACCATTTTCTTAGGGAAACTTCATAGAATAATAACTAGGTTTGCTTTCCATTCAACTAAAGTCATTCAACTTTGATTTAGCGTCCTAATTTTATGCAATTAATAGGTTATTAGGTTATCATGATGATATGCCAGGATACATGCTTATGTGGATTTTACAATTAATGATATTTTCAAAAATAAGGAAATTTGAGTTGCATTTACAATTTAGTTTATACTTTAAGGAAAATTAAAAATCAATCAAAGTTAACAAAGAAATTTTGAATTTAGACATTGTGTACATTTAGCTGGCACTTGTCACCAAAATCAAGGGCTTAGCCGGCTTGTTTTTAGCAAAATCTTGGGCTTAGCTGGCTTTTTTTACAAAAAATGTTACTCGTCTAAGTTGACGGAGATTGTGTGACGACTTTTAATTGGAAGAAATGAGGGGTGATTGTTTTGGTGAAAGGTAATTCCCACATCTCTTTTCGAAATAATTTTGACTATCTTAATGATTATGATCCCTTCACCTATTTTAAGGCTTTAATGTTTATAGTTAGAAGTATTTTGGGCTTTTAGCAAAATCATTTACGTAAATGGATAAATTGTCTAGCCCATATAATTGATCCATTTATCTGACCTGGGTTCTAGTCCAAATATTCGCGTGCCTTATTTGGACTTTGGAGGACAATACAAGGCCCACCCTTTTGTTTGCAATGTTTGAAGCTGCCTTCGAATTCACATCCAATTCGAAATTCGTTTCAAGTTCAAAATAGAATATTTAGTTGATTTGATTTGATGCAAATTCAGCCAAAAAAAAGTTTTTTGTATTGTAAATTTAATTTTAAAACTACTACAAACTTTATTTCTTTTTTTCGTTCAAATATTGAACGCCCCTAGTAGGTGACACATCCACCAAAGGTGTGTGCAAAAGTTATTCCTCCCCTTGCGGTTGTTCAAGTTTTGTAGTGGACAAATCTGTAAATTTAGGAGTAGTATTAGAATGTGTGAGTTAGCTGGTTAAAAACAAGTTTGATGCATCCATCAAGTTTTACCAGGTACTTTTCATAACTTTTGAAAACATATTCAAATGTGGGAATTACGTCCCTAGTTTATCTACTGATCCTCAAGGAACGCTTCTGTTTAAGAAATTTTAACAGATTCAAGCATAGCAACCATAGAATAATCATCAAGATTCAAGAATATGTCTACATAGTTTATAGTTAAAAACGTTCAAACATGGAAGTTCATTAAGAAAGCACATTATATAATCTGAAGTTAAAACAATCATATTACAAGTTTACAACATTATTCATCACTTATGAAACATTATACCATAGTACTTATGATTAACAACCCAACATATACCTCAATTTAGACAACGAAATCCAAATTGTTCCAACATTCAGGGGAATGACAATGGACCAAAACCCAACAAAAAATCCAAGCAAGACGCTAATAATCAATCCAAAATCCACTCCATGTGATGTATCATCTTCTTGTTGATCTTTATGATTCTCTTTTTCTCCACAAATCTGGGTCAGTGGAACTCCACAGAGTTTGTTGCCGAAGAAGCTAGATTCATAGAAGCTCTGAAGTTGTGTGCTTGATGGAATTCTTCCAGTCAAATTGTTGAAAGACACATTGAAGCTACTCAAGAAACTCAAGCCTGACAAGCTCATTGGAAGCTCCCCAGACAGATGGTTTGAAGATACATCGAATGATTCAAGAAACTTCATGTCTCCAATATTCTTTGGTATAACTCCTGTCAACTGATTCTTTGATATGTTTAATGATTGTAATGCCTGAAGGGCCATTAGCTCAACTGGAATGCTCCCAGAAAGTTTGTTACCTGAAAGGTCCAAAACCATCACCAAACCAAGAATAGTGCTATATGTGTACTCTTGCCCCTTCATCACCAATGAAGCACTATTTGTGATTTCAATAATCCCAAAGTCAAAGATCACCCAAACTGGATCAATTTCGGTAGTTTCTTTCTTAGACAGGACAGTAAAGTTGTTGAAGCATCTTGGAATATTTCCTGATAGATTATTTTGAGCGAAATCCAAGATCTGAATTGATGTAAGATAACAGAGCTCGTGAGCTATGTTTCCATCAAAATTGTTTGATCGGAGGTTTAGAATTCTCAAACCTGAAAGTTATGTGCCAATCCATGCTGGAATGCTCCCAATAAGTTCATTTTGAGCAAACTGAAGGATCTGTAATTTTGTCAAGCTTTTTAGAGTAGCAGGTAGTCTTCCAGACAACTTGTTCTTGCACATATTCAACGATTCTAGCGAAGATAGAGATCCCAAAGTTGCCGGAATTACACCAGATAGATTGTTATTCTCCAAGTTCAAATACGACAAACTCGACCAATTCACCCAACACTCAGGGTCTATCCCTTTCCTACCATAAGGACACAAAAAATGGTGTAATGACCCTGTAAAGGAATTATTTGATAGATCGAGGACCTCTAAGATTGAACTGTTGAAAAGTTTAGGTAATTTCCCGCTAAACAAATTAGAACTCAATTCAACTATAACCATTCTTGCTGGGATTTCAATCAACCTTCCTTGAATTTGATTTCGAGACATATCTAGATATCGTAGGTTGGGGAATGACCTCCAAAATGATTCAGGCATGATTGATGATATCTTTGTATTTCTCATCTCCAAAAGATATATATCTCTCTGCGTTAACAACCACAATGGAAATTGAGGACCCAAATCCCAAGAACCTATGTTCAAGCTTGTTAGTTGGAAAGAGGGAACCCAGTTTGCATGGTGTGGTCTTAGGGTTAAGTTGTTGCCTCTTCCATCTAGGAATTTTAATCTTGTTAGTTTTGAAAAATGAGATTTGTAGGTCCGGCTAGGGGAGGATCTAGTCGCCTAATCCTTGTGTACAAACCAACCCGGTTGTGCGGAATCCAACCGAGATAGCAAACCGAGATAGAACACGTAAAAACACGACACGCAAAGTTCAACGATTAACACCACTTGTATTAAACGTATGAAAGGTCCGGTTACAGCTCAATGTTTACAAATCAGTCCTGTAAACTCTCTAAGTGTGTGTGTGTTCTCTGCTAACTGTCCTCTGTGTCTCCCTATCGAAATGAACACAACACACGGGTATTTATACCCAAACCAGCAGGTCTGGTCGAAGGATCAAATAATCTGATCGAAAGATCATCTTTCGACCAGAAACAGCTCGAACGATCTGCATGTACCACGAAAGATGGGATCTTTCGTGGTCCATCTCTCGAATGCTTATGTTTCGAGCTTATTATCATCGAAGGATCTAAGTCATCCTTCGATGACCATCCTTCGACCCAGACAAAGTACAAACATAATGTTGACTGTTTTGCCAAGTCAAACCGGAGGATGGTTGACTTGGTCAAACTTACAGACTAACAAAGACATCGTTCAGTAACAAGACAAAATACAGACAAAGTACAGACACAAGTGCACCAACAAACTCCCCCTTGGCTGTAGCTTTGTCTCGATCTTCGAGATAGTTTTGTCTTGATCTTCATTCTTGTAAGTCTCTCGTGTCTTCAAGTCTTTGACGTCTATTCACGTCTTCAATGTCGGAGGATCTTTAAAGTCTTCACGTCTTAAAAGCAGAAAGTGTATCAACAAACTCCCCGTATCACGTAGGAAGTGTGTTGACAAACTCCCCCTTAACATAAGCTCCCCCTTGAGTTATGCTCGTGAAAGTCTTTATCTTTATGAAGTGAGATCCTTGTGGTGTTGATGATGGTCAGCGGCAACTCGATCATCTTCATCATTTGAGTGCCTTCACGTCGTGTCTTCATTCCGAAGCTTGTCATCGACCATGTTCTCCTAGCCTTTAGAATCTGCACATGCAAGAAATCTAAACGCGTAATGAGAACAACCGCTTGGAATATCATAAGCAAACAACACACATGTGACCATTGTTTAAGCAAACACCGTCCGACAGTTTGAAAGTTTAACAAATATTATCAATTTCAATTTTAACTTTCAACGCTTGCAAATTTCGACCGTTTATGAAGATTTAGTCGTTTCGGTTTTCATTCAGGTTTCAGGTAACGAAGACTCGAGCTCCAACATCGTACGATCGAAAATAAAATAGAAATAAAATCTTTTTGGCTTTTATAAAGTTTATATTAAAACACACATAAAATCTTTTTGGTATTTTTGAATATCTCAAATGTAAAGACTGAAGACAGTAAATAAATATATACAGACATTCTTTTTGTGAGTTTCGAGGGTAAGAGAATCATATCAGTTTACGGTCATGCCAAAACACTCTCTTTGTTCAATTAGTTAACATTAAGATAAGCATCCTATAACAATTATCGGTATTGTTGTCCACTTAAGCTCAACTTATCAGATGTAATCATGGCGAGGGGATACGTTAAGGTATGATTTATACTTACCGACCGGTGTTCATCCACATCACGACACATTCCCGTATCAAGGTATGCACGAGGGTTCATCTTACCGGTGAGTATACCGATTATCATCTGTTTGACCGTATATGATGTGAGATTCTCACTTATTTTGAATTGAAAACAAGCCCTATGTGATATAATCACTTATTGATGAGGAACTTGATTTTCGATGCATGAGGGCACAGGAGCAAGTCCGTGAACAGGTCAGTACTTTCGTACAGCAGAGAGACGAACTTGACACCCGGAAAGAATTTGTGATATTTTATCACTTATTTTGTTTGGACATGTGATTGTTGATCACTTATTGAGGTCGTATGCAATATGTACACGTATGTATGGTATCATGGAAGATCTAGACTTGCGTCCCCGTTATTTTTCGGTAAAAGATACAACCATGATACCCAGATGATAAGCAGCATAAAGACCGAATATCTCAGAACCTCGGCAATCTCTCAAACGAAATTTCGGTACTAAGACCATATGCCAATGAATGGTTCCCACCGAGTCTTCAGTCGGATTTAAGTTTATATCACCCTGCACACTTTAAAATGATTGTGAGCCTACCGATACATCTTATATAGAGCTGCTTATCGCTTTTCAGTTTAAGTTTAAAGAGGTTTAGACAGACCACTGATGTACTATCAGTTTCTCTTTTACTCGCCAGGAAACTCATTTTTGCTTTTCTATTGTTTTTGTGTTTTTGAAATTTTTCGATGTTTTTGGATTTTTCAAATTTTGGATTTACTCCCCCTAAAATCAATAAACTAAGACAAATTTAAAACACAAAGGTATTTACAAAAATGATTTTCCGATGTGGATTACTCTTGCTTGACCTTAATGCCGTTTACCAATAATAAATAGTCAAATCTTGATTTGTCAAAAGCTTTGGTAAAAAGGTCGGCACGTTGGTCATCGGTGTGGACCATGACAACATTGATGAGTTTCATAATGAAACAATCACGTGTGAGGTGATATTCGAGATCAACGTGTCTGGTCAAAGAGTGCTGTACGAGATGATAATAATTCATAAAGCAGCTTAAATATCGACAAGTATAGGAGAGATTAGAAATTCAAAACCGTATCCTGCAACTGCTTCGTGCATTGCAAGGAATTTGAGTGTTCTCCCAAACTGGATATCCACCCGGTGTGGATTTCAAAGTCGATTTTGTAGCTACTGAGAAATCTCTTCACAGCAACAAGATCAGAAACCTCTGGGTCCGGCTGGTCTTCCACATTGCACCAGCGAAGGTCTTTATCTTTCTCTTGAGAAGTAGTGTGCGGTTGTTCAATCCATGCCAAGGCATCCGCACACCCGGTTGGTTTGATCAACAAACACATTCTCTTCAATCACACCGTAGAGAAAAGTACCCTACACGTTCATCTTGTGGACTTTGAACTTCTTGTGGAAGAAAAATCCATGTGTCTTCGAAAAAGCTTCAGACGTGCTACATGCGCGTACTTTTCATTGGAATCTTTCCTGAGGACCCGAACAAAAACCATAACAACCAAACTTTGGAACATTTTTCAACTGGTCGAATTTTTTAACTTCATTCCTTTTTCCTTCATCAGACATTTTTGTCTTCTTTTCTCCTCTCTCCATCAAAGGTAACAACATTCTCCTAGATGTAACAATATTTTGGAGCCTTATGTCGCCGATCTTGTGCATGGACGCTCCACTATCAACAATCCTAAGACTATCAATAGTTCCTCCTGGAACATCCTGCACACTCATTCAGAGATTAGTTGGAGAGGGGGACCCAAGCCTTCACAGACTTGGGTCGTCCGTCATCATCGAGGATTGTGACATCCATTTCCCGATGATTCGGAATTGATGTAGCTCCCCCTGAAACAATTTCCAATTTTGGTTTCCAAATCTGTTTTTGGTTTTCATGTTTAACATTTGATTCGACAGATTTTGTATGGACAACCTCTGGTTTTAAAACCTTTTCAACATTTTTCCGTTGTTTCTTTCTCTGTTTCACTTCTTGTTGTTTAACAAGACGAGGGTCCTGTTTTGGTGAAACAAATCTTTTATGGTAATTGTTACCATGGGGGGCATCAACCTTTGCTTTCAACTTATGAAGATACGGACAATTTCGAATGATATGTCCAATTGTGCCACATTCAAAACATGATCTCCGCTCAACAAACCTCGGAGTATCATAACTGTAGGAGCTTGATGATGATGATGAACTTTGTGATCTCGAGGTACTAGGTTTCGAACAGTTTGGTTCATTTCTTTTCAACACTGTTGCTTGTTTAACAAAATCTAAGTTAGATTTGTTTTCAAACGTTTCAATTTTGTCCGTTCCCTTTGATTTCACAAAGTTTACCTTCTTGTCCTTTTTCTTGTTTTGGCTCTGTTTGCCTTTTCCATTTCCTTGGGCAGCGTGATTTTGCTTTCGTTGATTGTTTTGTTTTTGCAATTTTTGATTCCCATATTTCTTTCTAACTTCGGATTTTGGGATAGGAGCACACTGAGTTACTACAACTCCTGGGCTCGACTTTCCCAAAAACTTACTGGTAGAATCTTCGAAAACTTTATCAATCAAAGATTGATTGACATTTTTGATAGGGAAGTCCTTGTCTGAATATATTTTATCAGATCCAATCAATGTGTAAAGCAAGTTCACGCTTTCACAGCTTCCAGACGAGGATTCAACAGACTTGGCTGTAGCAATCACAGACGGTTTTGCAGGTGGATCACAAAGAATGTGATTCTCAAGAGGTATGTCCTCTTCTTTGATCACCGCATCAGACTTTGCTGAGTCAGTATCATCGGATTCATCATCAGAAGAATCAGCATCCTCAACAACAACTGGAGGATCCTGATTCTGTTCAGCAGAAGACACACATGTATCTGCTGACACATCCGAATCTGACGATACTTCCTTCTTGTATCCGAGCCCTGCTGCAAATTCATTAACATCTAGAGGAACAGATGGTTCAAAGTGAGTTCTATACTCCTCATCAGGCATGGCATCATAATTGTTTCTCACGGGTGGTGGACATTTCTTATAACCTATGCATGTGACATCCTTTTTCTCTTTCTGAACATCAATGATGTGATCCAACACATAGCTAGAACTCAAATAACTATCTAACTTGAGCCGGATCGCCTCACTTTCGGTTTTAACACAAGCCATCTCTTTTTGCATTATTTCAAGACGTGTGATATACAAATTTATGTCAGTTTGTTTTCTCGAAACCATTTTTGTTAGCTCGGTTTTATCTTTCTTTAATTTTTCAATCATCGATTTAAAGTCCTTTTCATGGTTTTCATAAAACATGTTGGCTTCAGTGCACTTCGAAAGATCAACAGTCAATTTCTGATTGTGGATGAATGTCACATCATATTTCTCTTGCAAAGCCTCGTGTTTGCTTTGCAATTTACACCACTTATCATTCAATGAAACATGTTTGTCTTGCAAGTCAAACAAACTAGCTTGTAAAGCATCATGTTTGCCTTGCAACTCAGACATGTTTGCCTCTAAATCAGCACATTTAACACGCAAACTATCACAGTTATCACAACTAACAGCAGTGGGTTCATCGACACATACCTGACTGGAATCACTCTCAGATGTTGACCTTTCTGCATCAGAATCAACAACCTCCCTTGATGATTCATATTCAGATCCATCCTCGCTTGAACTTGAAGTTGTATCATCCTCAACTGAAGTTGAAACATCTTCATCTGAACTACTGTCATGTTCAGAACTGTCATTATTTCCCGAGGATTCACCATTGCTGGCATCTTTGACAATTTCAGCATACAACGCCGTTTTTGTCTGACTACAGTTCCTTGTATCAAGAGATGATGGTGCTACCGTAGAAGGATGGCACTGTGAGGCAACTGTTGGAGGAACTGGTTGAAGCGGATTTCCGTACATATCTGTTGTTCTGGTAGATTGAGGAGGAAGTGGATTCCCATACATGTCTGTTGTTCCGGAAGATCGAACTGGTAATGGATTTCCAAACATATCAGTTGGTCTGAGAGGTCGTTGGATTTGTTGTTGTGGTACTGATTGAGGGACTGTTTCAAGCGAATTTCCATACATGTCTGTTTTTGGAGGGACCGGAACTTGGATTGGAGTGCCAAAACAATTTGTGATTGTGACAAACGCCGTTGGTCTTGAGGAAGCTGTATCCGGAGACGGAGTTCCATAATACATATCCGTATTTATCGGAGTACCCCAAATCGGATTCATTTTTGATAAAATGAATTCAGAAAATAATACTCAAAACAACTAAAAGGTTATAAGTGACCAGCCGAAAGATCCAAGCTCGAAGGACAAGACAAACAGAAACTTGTTAAATTTAAACAGAAGAGATTTTCGAAGGATCAAAATTTTCGAAGGATCAATAGGGTTCGAAAGATCTCTGTTGAGTTTCGAGCAATGTTTTCGAAGGATTCTCCAACCGAAGGATCCTTATCCTTCGAAAAAGTACTGTAGACCGAAAGATACACACGAAAGATGACTTCGAAAGACTCCCCAGTCGAAGGATCCTTGTCTTTCGAAAATGAACAGTAGACCGAAAGATGAATGTTTCGAAATGATTCCTTGGTTCGAAGGATGATGATCTATCGAACCTCCACTGATCGAAAGATGGTCTTTCGAGTTCGAAGGATATCTTTCGAATGGTTCTGACACAGTTGACAAACGGTGACAAGTTGGTGAAAAAGTTGACGGGTTGGTGAGAACTTTCGGCAGAAAGTATGTTCAGACCATATCTTCTGAACATGCAGGTTTCACCAATCAAGTAAAGTCCAATATTTTAAACAAAATACAACTTCCAACACACAAACACTTGGTAATTCAAAAATTTTAAGATCAAAGTGTATTTTTATCAAGAACACAGCCCAGAAATATGAGATTTCTGATGAACCGAAGGTTTTCCGAAACCCGATTTTGGCCGCAACTTCACTAAAAACCCATTTTTAACATGTGATAATGAAAAATGACAAGGTTTTTATAAGAGCAAACAGCAAAAACAGCAAGATTTCCAGAAAATATGAACTATAAAATCCCGAAAAACAGCAAGAACACCTCGGTTTTAACAAGGATAAGAGCCAAGGCTCTGATACCACTTGTAGGTCCGGCTAGGGGAGGATCTAGTCGCCTAATCCTTGTGTACAAACCAACCCGGTTGTGCGGAATCCAACCGAGATAGCAAACCGAGATAGAACACGTAAAAACACGACACGCAAAGTTCAACGATTAACACCACTTGTATTAAACGTATGAAAGGTCCGGTTACAGCTCAATGTTTACAAATCAGTCCTGTAAACTCTCTAAGTGTGTGTGTGTTCTCTGCTAACTGTCCTCTGTGTCTCCCTATCGAAATGAACACAACACACGGGTATTTATACCCAAACCAGCAGGTCTGGTCGAAGGATCAAATAATCTGATCGAAAGATCATCTTTCGACCAGAAACAGCTCGAACGATCTGCATGTACCACGAAAGATGGGATCTTTCGTGGTCCATCTCTCGAATGCTTATGTTTCGAGCTTATTATCATCGAAGGATCTAAGTCATCCTTCGATGACCATCCTTCGACCCAGACAAAGTACAAACATAATGTTGACTGTTTTGCCAAGTCAAACCGGAGGATGGTTGACTTGGTCAAACTTACAGACTAACAAAGACATCGTTCAGTAACAAGACAAAATACAGACAAAGTACAGACACAAGTGCACCAACAAGATTCTGTCACAACACCTGTCAATAAGTTGTCAGAGAGAACTATAGCAATTAACTTAGACAGTTGACCCAGGCTTTCAGGAAGGGTATCAGTAAATTGGTTATTTGAAAGATCTAACAACTCCAACGATGATAGTCCTCCAATCGAGTACGGAATTGGACCAGAAATAAGATTGTCAGCAAGATCCATTGTTCTCAAAAATGATAGTCTTCCTATTGACTCTGGAATCGGTCCAGCAATATCATTGTCTGATAGTTGGAGGTGCACCAAGTTTATCAGATGTCCGAGTTGATTGGGTAGAAAACTAGATAGCCGTGAGGACTCGAGTAATAGTGATTCAAGCATAGGTGATTTGCAATCCAAAAACCTTCCAAGAAGGCTTGTTAAACTAATATTTTGAAAATCGTTAAAACCCATATTGATATGTCTCAAACTGCAAAGATTACCCAATGATTTAGGTAATGTGTTTGTGAGTTGATTACCTAATAGGTCAAGACTGCGAAGAGAGGTCAAGTTGTTAAGGGAATTAAGAGTTGCACTCTTAACACCACAACGACCCATATCTAATGAAATCAGATTACCACCTATGCTAGACAACCCTTTTAATACTAATGAAGTATTCATGAATTCATTCCCAGAGATGTGAAGAAACTTAAGAGAAGTCAAGTTATGGAAGCTATTGATGCTGCTAGGAATAGGACCACGTAAACCACAATAATTTAAATTTAACGAAACAAGACTTGTTATACTGAATATCCACCGTGGCATGAAACTATCATGGAAGTAGTTTCCAGAAAGATCAAGCGATGAAAGGAATGTGAGATTAACACTAGCAACATTGGGATGTATGTCAGGCAGTTGACTGCGAGATAAATGTAGCTGGACTAATGAAGGGAGAGTGTTAATCACCTGAAACCAATCGGTTGCTTTTGTGAGGTTTACACCACTCATATCCAGGTGATGCAGCGAACACAGACTTGATAACCACTGCATATTCATGATGCTAGTATATTCATATACAGGAATATAATAACCATCATAAGAACTGCCAAGACAGAGGACACCCAATTCTGTCAGATTCCCCAATTGAGGAGGAATTGTTCCTCGAAATCCAGAACGTGAGAGGTTAAGGTATCTCAAGTTTCCAAGAGATCCCATAAACCTAGGAATTTGGAGTCCTCCAAAATCATTGCAACTCAAGTATAGATGCTCGAGTTGCTTCAGATACAAGATGGATGGACTTATATCCCCTCTTAACCTCTGCCTAATGGCTTTGTTGTACTCTTTGATTGTGCTTAAAAGATCAATACAGTTACCAGGTAGATGAATCTTGTGAACATGACCAGTAATGTTATCACAAAGGATCCCAGCCCACTTGCAACAATCGCTCGTTTCACCAACCCAAGAAGCAAGTCGATCTGCTTCGTCAACGAGGCCGCTCTTGAACTGGAGTAGGGCTTGTCTTTCATCATCATGGCATAACGTAGCATCATAGTTTTTAGCTGATAAGGCCAGCACAAGAAGTAAGCAAAAGGTGAGGTAGAGGGAAGAGATAGGGGGTGTTTGGGTTTCCTTTTTCCTCAAAAGTCCTTTTGAGAAGGAATAAGTAAGAAATTCTTACTTATTCACTTCTCCTTTTTGAAGACAAAATTAAGCATAAAAGGCCTTTTCAAAGTGTGTTTGGGATTCCTTTAAGCTCCAAAAGTCCTTCTTAGATGGATGTTTGGCATTCCTTTTAACTTTTAAGAAGTTAATAAGTCCTTTTAAGCTTCAAAAGTCCTTTTGAAAAGAAATCCCAAACATGCACATATAAGAAAATTTAAAAACAGCACTCATGTTGATTGGTGATGAGAATATAGTCACTCCTGTTTTTAGTCACGAAGAGATGGTGAGTTTAATTTAAACACATAGCTTAAAGATATGAGATTTATAATGCTTTCAGTCTTCTCAACTGACACCTTACTAATACGTTTTGTGGATCCAAACGCTTTCCTTTTTAATACATTACTAATGAAAATGAAAGAAGTTGTGGAAGTCGAAGTCAACTGTTGTTGGCTTTTTTCTTTTTTTATTTTATTTTGTTATACTCCCTATCATTGTCTTGGCAAGATCTGTCAGTTAAGTCTTTATCAGTGATTACAATCACTGGATAGTGTGATTTCATTTTGGAATTTCAATAAATATACAATGAACTTGATAAGGAAAATGTTATGGGGTGCATAATATCACGAATAATGACATGGATGGTGTTTGTCTATGTGTGTATTATAGTTTTGATCTCTACTTCTTGAACAGTAGATCTTTAGTCCTCGTTCACTCACAAGTAAGAAGATTAGTCCTTAGAACTGTTAACCGGTTAAGAAGTTCTAAGTATATGTGCAAAGTAAAATTGACCTTCGGTCCCAAACTAGCATGAGATGGTGAAATGAGACTATTTATGTAACTTGACCTCTGGTAATGCGTATCGGGTTTTGGATCTTACTGGAATACTGCCAGAACCTCCAAGTATCGCAGAGCAATATTAGGGATAGAGAATTAGGTTGGAGTTGGGTGTCCTGGTGCAATTGTATTCTCTATTCTAGTATGTTAGTTTCCTTTCTTGTAATCTAGCTTTTTACTATAGTTTCTAATTCTTGCATATGTTTGGGACTTGGGTGTGGCATGTGGCCTGTGGGAATCGTTCTAGGTTGTTTTTGCAAGTGTGTTGTTTTATCCATGTTTAGTGCTTGTATCTTCTAGCGGGATGTGAGCGTTTCTTAAACGTATATGATGTTGGTTGTTTAAAAAAGAAATAATTTTCTTGTTTAACAAACCTCTATTTCAATTGAAAATGACTCTTAAGTCAAAGTAAACTCATAAAGTCTACGTATTCGAACTTACATGAGAAGTTAGAAAATCAATTTATGTGGACATAAAATGAAATCGTTGCAAGAATAAATCAACCAGCCATGGTCGAGCTCAATTATCCTCACAGTCATACAAAAAAAATGGCCATTGCATTATCCTATGGCTTATCCATACCGGACCATATATACGTAATCAAACATTTAATCAATAACATATTCTTGCACAAATTAGATCATTTTTGTTTAACTTAAAAAGTACAAAATTATTTAAGAGTGAAACATTAGAGTTCAGAATTAGAACTCAAACTCCATGACAAGATGCAAGCCGGATATATATATATATATATTTTTTTGAAAGGTGTAATTCACAACAGACGGTTAATACACACCCGCAAGACGCAGGCCCGCCCCATTTATGTCCCAAAGACTATGTTGTCTTAACGGGGCCCACGCCTCGGTAGAAATGGGACATAACTTTCCCCGAGAAAATTTCCGACCCCCTGCCACTTGACAGGAGTTGCACCCTCCAAACGAATCGACCGCCTGTTGTGACAGAGCGACCCGCTCGAGTAAATTCGCCGTAATAGAAAACTCGGGTTCCCTCAGGCTTGAACCGGAGTCCTTGCCATCCTTGGGTTGGGAATAACCCCAATGCCTCACCTTTGATGGAGGTGGGGATCGAACCTGAGACCACTCACATGGCCCAAGTCCTTTCCACCACTCCACCAAAGGGTCATTGGCAGATGCATGCCGGATATATGGTGGGCGTAAATGATACGATTCTGTAAATAAATGAAGGCCAGATGACTCCATGACTAGTCAACGTTTCATCTCCACACAATATTGTTATGGTGCAAAATATCCCTCAATAAAAAAAGGGTGTGCCTATTGGCACACCAAACCCTAGCAAAATTAGGGTTTATCTACTGTCACACCCCGATTTCCACGTGTCACCGGTGGGCCCGGTGGGGGAGTATCGTGACGTGGTTGGCAACATAATAGTCAAACAACACAATATTTAATATGCACAGCGGAAGCAATTTAAAAGATATAATACAACCGAATTTAATATTGTATATCAAATGTCACAATATTCGGATGTTTATCCACAGATGGATCGGAAATAAAATATGAAACAATAGTTCAACAGACTTCAGGCATCTTAAGCTTGCGAGACTTCTAATGATGCTAAGGAGAAATCCCAGCCAATTACGCTTAGTACCTGCATTTAATCTTTTTGGAAAAATACGTCAGTTTACACTGGTAAATACATTCAACTGACTCATTTTAGAAAATGATTGAAAATTGGTTTGGATGCACGTGGCATAAACATTTTATTTAACTTGGGAGAATTATTTAATATTATAATCTTGTGAATGAATTATATGTTCCTTGTGCGTTCAGTAGCCCGGATCTTGTCCGGGTTAAAGATCAATAGACACACCACAATATTCTTTTGTGTACTGACGGGTGTACGCCTACACCCCGCGCTTAAGTCGTGGCCATTTCGTAAAATGATGCCAAAGATATCCGGGACATGGTCATTAACCCCCCAAAGGCTTTAAGTAACAAGACTGTTTAAACGAGCCGATCAAATTTATTCAATTACCCACTCAACGGTGGAGAATTTGATGCCCGATCAAGCGGTATGCTATATACCGTAACCCAAGCCCGTATAGGGAAAATAAGTTAAAAGTATTTACCTGAGCAATGTATAAATCACAATAAGCAAAATGCACGTAGCTTTTACTGGTCCTCCTAATCTGGAACGAAGGTTTTATAATAACCTATTAGAATCCTAACGGGTCTTTAATTAAGCTTAAGCTTAGACCGGCTAGTTTCAAAGGTACGGTTCGTACGCACGATTAAGCGAAGACCGGATAGAATGTGATTTAGACCCGACAAGTTTGAAGACTTGTTTAATATGGGTTTATTATTCACATTCTGGATTTTGAGATAAAACCGTTAAGGTTTGACCCGTTTCGGCTAATTTATGTAAACTTGTTACATAAACCGAACCGTACGCGTAATAAGCGTGACGGGTATTCATGAGAGCTATATACAGGTTTCCTAAGTTAATTATGCCTCAAATATGTTGTGACATCAGTAAGATGTCTTTCATTATGCCCGAAACGCGTTTAAACACAAACTAGGCCCCGTAGGGGTAGTTTGGTCATTTTAAAGGTTGTAAAAGGGTTTAAGTGTTTAACTGAGTTACAGGTCTGATGTAATCAGCAAACATACTCAAATTAATGAGTTATAACAGTAGGATAAAGTACATATGTGAAATTTATCAATTATAACCAAACTATGCCCCGTAGGGGTATTTTGGTAATTTCACATAAGCCGAAAAGCTCAAAACTGAAGTCTGAGTTTAACAACCTTTGTTTACTGTTAAAATATTATAATTTGCCTCAAATATCAGTAGGTACCAACCCATGTATGTTCAAAATACTTCTAGTACATAATATGCGTTAAAAAACGCTTAAAAAGGCGATTAAAGGCCATTTTCGGGTTTGATACTTAAATCTGATATTTTTATATTTCCAGAAGGCTTAAAATAATTTATTTATCATATGTGATCAGTAGCAAAAGGTTTGGAGTCGTTTAGATATGTAAAACTCATTTTATGGCCCGTAGGGGCAAAACCGACAAGTACCGGGTTAAGCCTACGACTATGAGTTATGCTCAGCCTAAAATTAATTAAAAATCTTTAAAAATCCAACAATAATATATTACATCAGTGGGTAAAGAGTTTGATATCAAAAAGTATGTTTAAGTAGGCTATACGCTAAATACGCCATTTTATTAACATGAAGCTTTCAATTTGCGACAATGAGCATAACTCTCAATCTACACCTCAAACTGATGTCAAATTTTGCATACAAGTTTATATATCAGTAATTAAGGTTTCTACTCTTTTACATTTCCAAAAATCACGTTTTAAGGTAATAAGGGCATAATGGTCAACATATGAGCAATTAACGGAATCATGCGTATTAATTGGATAACTAATGATCCGAGGTGTATAATCACAGAGGGTTATACTAGCATGTAACCTGGTCCAAATAAAGCTCTTAGGTATTTCTAAAACATACCATAACGGGTAAGAACTGAAAGTCAAAGTATAAGTCAAACTATGCGACTTTCGGTTCCGAACCGGGTCTAAACAGGAAATTGTCGGGTTGAACATGTTTAGACATGTTCTTACACTCATTACCAAGTTATATTAATGATCAAACAGGTTATATATGTTCTACATTGCTAATCATGCATAAATCGCATTTTAAACTTTTTGTTGACTTTTTAGTTACACGTTTGACCCGACATTTGACCTAGTTAGAGTGGGAATCAGGGGAAACCCTTTTAAGGTTTTATTACCCACATAATTACCTACTTAAAGGTACTTTTAATTCGAGATTTGACTGAGCCAATATTTATTAATCTCGAAGTCAAACCGTAATTACGACGATTTGACTTTTAGCTAAATAACTAAGCTAAAATCAATTTTGAAAGGTTAAGACAACTTACAAAGGTCCTATGCACGAAAGTGAACACTTGAGAGCAGACTTGAACTCCAGAAATGATCAGATAGCTTGAAGAAGATGTGAAGAACAATGGTTGCATAACATGCCTTTATATAGTGTTTTAATCCACCATAAATCTTTGACACATGTGCCTATAACCCACCACAACTAATCAACACTTGTTTCTAGTGCTTAGGGGGTGTCTAGGGGTCAAGAGAAGTGTGGAAAATCAGATGAAATCGAGCAGATTGCACTCAACAGGCAACAACCCAAAGTTTTCGGAGCTGGGAGTCCCTCGCGTGGCGCGACGAGTCGTCTGCAGAATCAACATTTTTTTATTTTTGCGATTTGATCCTTGGCTCTTCAAAATTCGATTAGGCACTTGTTTCTTGCATTGTAAACCCTCATAATTGATCTATAAAGGCTTTAAAACATATACCCACTTCGTTAAGTCCCCGGTTAACTTTATTGTTACCCGAAAAGTCCTAACTTTTAACGTTTACGCTTTAACTCTTCGCACACGAATTTGATCATAACTTTCTCATACGATAACGAAACTTTACGAAATTTAAATCGTGTATTCTAGTGAGTATAATTATCAGTTACAAAACTTCAGGTTTGTCAAAAGGTCACTCAGAGGTATAATTTAAACATGTTGACACATTTAGTCCCTGTAGTTCGAAATATCTCACTTTTAGCTTCATATGATCCATGATTTATTCGTTTGAAGGTATGAGCATCATGTAGGGTTAGTGTACATTATATTTATTCATAGTTGACACTTAGAATACGTATATTCACATACTTTCCATGTTTGTCAACTTTAGTCCTTCTATAATATTCTTTCACACGTTTTAAACATATGACACGTGTCAACACATTATAGGACGTGAATTTTCGAGGTGTTACATCCTCACCCCCTTAAAATAAATCTCGACCCGAGATTTACTGAAACAAATAAGGGTACTTTTCTTTCATCGTGGATTCAACCTCCCACGTGTATTCGGGACCTCTACGGGCTTCCCATTTGACCTTAACAATAGGTACATGCTTCCTTCGAAGCTTCTTTACCTATCGATCTTCAATCGACAAAGGTTTTTCAACAAATTTCAAGCTCTCGTCTATATGCACATCTGTGTGTGGTATAATCAGTGATTCGTCAGTGAAGCACTTTTTCAGATTGCAGATGTGGAACACATTGTGAATTCCACTGAGCTCTTCCGGTAAGTTTAACTTATAGGCAACTGTCCCGACACGTTCGATAACCTCGAAAGGTCCTATGTATCTCGGGCTTAGCTTGCCTTTCTTACCAAACCGCATCACTCCCTTCCAGGGTGATACTTTAAGCAACACTTTATCACCTACTTCGAAGTGAAAAGCTTTACGCTTCGGATCTGCGTAGCTCTTCTGCTTATCACGGGCAGCTTTGAGACGGTCACGAATCTGGACAATCTTGTCCGTCGTTTCGAAGACTATTTCCGGTCCTGATAACTGGACATCTCCAACTTCCGCCCAACACACGGGCGATCTACACTTTCTACCATATAATGCCTCAAAAGGCGCAGCCTTTATGCTGGTGTGGTAGCTATTGTTGTAGGAGAATTCGATTAATGGTAAGTTCTTATCCCAACTACCACCCAAATCGATCGCACATACACGTAGCATGTCTTCCAACGTTTGAATAGTACGCTCACTTTGACCGTCAGTCTAAGGATGATAAGCCGTACTAAAATTCAAACGTGTGCCCAAAGATTGCTGGAAACTCTTCCAAAAATGCGACGTGTATCTAGTATCTCTGTCAGAGATAATAGACACAGGTATGCCATGCAAGGCTACAATCTTATCAACGTATAACTGGGCTAACATGTCGGAGCTATAAGTCTCCTTGATGGGTAAGAAATGTGCTGACTTAGTCAGTCTATCAACTATAACCCATATTGTATCATTGCCTTTCCTTGTCTTAGGTAACTTGGTAATAAAATCCATAGTTACCATTTCCCACTTCCACGTAGGAAGTTCAGGCTGTTGTAGCAAACCTGACGGTTTCTGATGCTCGGCTTTGACTTGCGCACATGTCAAGCATTTTGCTACATGGGCGGCTACAGACATTTTCAAGCCTATCCACCAATAATTTGCCCTTAGATCCTGGTACATCTTATCAGCTCCAGGATGAACGGAGTATTTGGAACTATGAGCTTCCTGGAGGATGATATCTCGAAGTCCTCCATAAATTGGAACCCCATATTCGTCCATTCAATCGCAGAATTCCGTCCTTGCTAAGAGTTAACTGCTCCTCAGTTACTCCTAACTTTTCATTAGGAAAGTTAGCTTCCAACACAGCTTCCTTCTGTGCAGCTAACACCCTTTCTATCAAATTTTTCTTTATCTCCATGCGCTTGGCATTGATTCGGATAGGTTTCATCCTTTCCTTTCGGCTCAAGGCATCAGCGACTACATTCGCCTTGCCGGGATGGTACTTGATTTCACAATCATAATCATTCAAGGTCTCCATCCAACGGCGTTGCCTCATGTTTAATTCCTTCTGATTAAACAGATGCTGGAGGCTCTTGTGATCAGAATAGATCACAAACTTGGTTCCATAAAGATAATGCCTCCACAGTTTTAGTGCGAACACAACGACACCCAATTCCAAGTCGTGGGTGGTGTAATTCTTTTCATGCACCTTTAACTGTCGTGATGCATAGGCAATAACCTTGCCTTTCTGCATGAGTACACACCCCATGCCGGTGTGTGAAGCATCGCAGTAAACTACGAATTCTTCAGTGCCTTCAGGTAATGTAAGCACAGGAGCGTTGCTCAACTTCTGTTTCAAAATGTCAAAGGACTCTTGCTGCTTATGGCTCCAAACGAACTTTACTTTCTTCTTAGTCAAGGAGGTTAGGGGTGCAGCAATCCTTGAAAATTTTTTCAATGAAACGCCTATAATATCCTGCCAATCCCAGGAAGCTACGAATCTCCGTAGGCGTCTTTGGCTCTTGCCAATTCATAACAGCTTCTACTTTAGCGGGATCCACTTGGATACCACGCTCACTGACCACATGTCCAAGAAATTGGACTTCTCGAAGCCAGAACTCACACTTTGAGAATTTGGCATAGAGTTTCTCATGATGCAGGAGTTTGAGAATACAGCGAAGGTGTTTCTCGTGGTCAGCTTGGCTCTTAGAGTAAATGAGAATGTCGTCAATGAAGACGATGACGAATTTATCTAAGTATGGCTTGCAAACGCGATTCATGAGATCCATGAACGCAGCCGGTGCATTAGTGAGCCCAAAAGGCATCACTAGGAACTCGTAATGACCATAACGAGTCCTAAATGCAGTTTTATGCACGTCTTCATCTCTAACCTTCAGTTGATGGTAGCCTGACCTCAAATCAATCTTCGAGAAATAACTGGCCCCTTGTAACTGATCGAACAAATCGTCGATCCTGGGCAAAGGATATCTATTCTTGATCGTGACCTTATTAAGCTCACGATAGTCGATGCACAGACGCATCGATCCATCTTTCTTCTTGACAAATAGGACTGGCGCTCCCCAAAGAGACGAGCTAGGTTTTATAAAACCTTTGGCTAGCAATTCGTCTAGCTGTGTCCTCAATTCCTTCATCTCCGTGGGCGCCAACCTATAAGGTGCTCTAGCAACTGGTGCTGCTCCGGGGATGATATCAATCCTGAATTCCACTTGCCTATCTGGTGGTAAGCCAGGTAGTTCTTCCGAAAAAACTTCTGGGAATTCAGAGATGACAGGGATGTCTTCGATCCTCGGTTTTGGCTCATCAATAATCACTTGTGCCATGTAGATGACACAACCCCTCTTTAAACACTTGGAAGCCTTAAGCATAGTCACCTGCTCAGGCAGTCCATACTGGGTATCTCCACGAATGGTAAGTGGTTCACCAGACGGAGTCTTTATTACCACTTGCTTCATGTTACATACAATTTGGGCCTGGTTATGAGATAACCAGTCCATACCCAGAACTATGTCAAAACCGGCCAACTTGAATGGAAGTAGAGACAGAGGAAAAGAATGGTTCTTAATGGATATAACACATCCATCTAACACAGTTGAGACGGTTTCTATGGTACCATCTGCTAACTCTACCTCATAGTTCACTTTTAAGGTTTTGACAGGTAATTTCAGCAATTCACAAAATTTATGATCTACGAAAGACTTATCAGCGCCTGAATCGAAAAGTACTCTAGCATAGACGTCATTTACAAGGAAAGTACCTGTAATAACATTGTCGTCTAGAACCGCTTCCTTTGGGTCCATTCTGAAGACTCTGGCATTAGTCTTCTTGGCCTCTTCAGGCTTCTTGTTGTACTTAGGGCAGTTGGTTTTAATGTGGCCTTTTTCATTGCAATGGTAGCACGTTGCGTCTTTCATCTTCTTGCAATCCAAGGTTTTGTGATCCGTGGACTTGCAAATACCACAAGCATAAGTTTTTTGACTGAGTCTGCGAGTTAGACTCAAGTCTGCACTTTCCATAGTGCTGCTTCTTGCAAATTTTGCATTTGGGCTTCTCACCAGAATGATGCCCATCTTTCCTCGACTCAGATCCTTTCTTGTTGTCACCGCTCCCACGGTGCTTCTTGTTCGACCTTCGTGAACCATCATCTTCACGCTTTCTCTTCTCAGCCTCCTTATTCCTCAGCGATCTCTGCCTGACCGCATCCAAAGTAAGGGATAAGGATATGTCAGCTACTGATCTAAAAGTAGCTGGCCGAGAAGCTTTCACGCTTGCCTTGATCTCGGGGGCTAAACCACCGATAAAACGAGCTATTCGCTTTGGTTCCGGGGTAACCAGGTATGGAACCAACCGGGACATCGTGTTGAAGCTCGTCAGGTAAGCTTGACAGTCGAGGTTTGTCATCACCAAGGATAGAAAATCAGACTCTATCTTCTCCACCTCATGCTGAGGGCGGTAATTTTCCCTGATTAGGGCAGTAAATTGCTCCCAAGACATGTTGTACAATGGGATTTTCCCGGTGGCTTGAATCAGAGATCTCCACCAGGCTAAAGCTTCACCCTTAAAAGACTGCGACACAAACTTGACCACGTCTCTCTCAGCGCATCCGCTGATGTCTACAACCGTATCCATCTCATCCAGCCACGTCATACAGTCAATGGCTCCCTTCTCCCCAGTGGAGTCCCGGGGTTTGCAGGAAACGAAATATTTATAAGAGCAACCCTTGTCACGGGGTCCCTGTTTTAGTATAACCTGCTGAGATGGAACACTGTGGTTCGAGGAGCGTCGATCATCATCTTTCTTCGAGTCGTCCTTCTTGGACGGTGGCTTTGAAGGCTGTGTAGATAGGGTCCTACTACGAGTCCCACTATACTCTTCGTACTGCCTTTCCAAGGCCTATGTAACTGCGCCGTCTATTATGGCTTTCAATTCAGCACCCGTTAAATTAATCCGGGCGTTATCATTTTGCTCCATTGGATGGCTATTAATTTCGTCTGAGTCAGCCATTTTAATTGAACTGTTGCAGAAACCAAGGACAATATTTTATTTGGGAGTTTATTATGGAATTACCCCTTAGGATAACTCATTAACCATGGTAAACAGAGACCATATTTGGTTAATTTATTAATCGTATTAAATTAGGATTTCAATTAAAATTTTACCCTAATTATAAACAATAACGATATATATTAGCACATAAGGCTTAGTCACATAGAAAATTTAAATTATAAGCTATGATTTCAGAGAATCAAGGCTTTTAAGGTTTGAACCTAGTTCACTACCTTTACTGGACAGGGAATCATAGCTACCACTGTCTTTTGGCTCATATGGAAACGAGCAGGGCCCGTTGGCACATATTACCACGTATGGTAAGATATGATCATCTTAATTGATGATTTAACCCAAGATTTAGAGATCATTAAGTTGGGTCTGGAATCCTTAGAAAGATCCTTACATAATAATAATGCGTGTGATTTTAAATGAATCACATCTGCCAGGAGTGTTAACATGTTTTCAGATGTTAACTGGGATTTGAATCTTTTTACCAGGTCTTACCATCTTGGCCCGGTCTTTTAATTGACCCGAAGGCTAGGTTTCACTCTTTAAGATCCTTATTTAAAATTTACATAGGCAGATTTTTATTAAAAGGAATGACTTTAATTTATTTATTTCATATATAATTTATCTATGCACACAATGGCAAATATGAAATTTATAAAACAAACATTCCATTAATTTATGAAAATATTACACGCTGCCCTAAACGGGTCTTTTCAAATAAACAAACTTACCCACGCAGGGGTTTTAAACAAGTACTTGCCCACGCAGGGGCTTAATAACATAAGTCCACGCAGGGACTAAACAAAAGATAAATGTCCTCGCAGGGACTAAAATCATAAGTCCACGCAGGGACTAATTACATAGATAATTGTCCACGCAGGGACTTGATTTAAATAAAAGTACAACAACATACCCTCGTAGGGGTTAACAGAAAGATAGACCCACGTAGGGGTCAAACAAACAAATAATCATACATACCCACGTAGGGCTTAACAACAAATGGAAGAATTCAATGATCCTTCTTGTTCTTCCCTTTGATCAAGCTTGCCAATCCTTGGAAGAAGCTCTGTCTCTCCCTACGTTCACGGTGGAAGCCTCGCTCCACTTCATCCAACCTTTGTAGGATTTCCTCCCTTTCTGGGGGAGAAAACTGTGGCGGCTGCGATTGCGTCCGCATAATAGGTCTAGGAGGTATCTGGTATCCCTGAGTCGGGTAACTTACTCCCCATGGAGCTCCGTATGGTCCCTCTGGATAAAGAGCGTTATAATTAGCCGCTACCATGTAAGGATCGGCCTCCGCGTAACCATAGTTGTGGTGAGTCGGGGGTTCAAACGGGTTGTATGCCATGGAACCTGTGTATGCTGGAATTGGGTTGTCAAAACCCATCGGCGGTGGCTGTGGTACAGCTGGTTGTGAAGGTCCACCCATTTGTGGGTCCTCCTGATGTGGCGGATAGTGGCTGCCACTGGATTGACGTGGGGAACTGAAATGGAAATCCCCTGCTCGTGACGACATGCGCGCACCGGTTCTCCTTCGCCTCGGTGGTTGCGGAGGTGCCGGTTGCACTGGCGGCGGTGGAGGCGGTGGCGTGACTGCCACGAATCTCGAATCCTCAGAGGGATCCTGTTGTTGCTGCTGCTGCTGCTGCTGAGGCGACGAATGGTAAGGAGGTGTATAGTACCATTCATGCCTGGTGTACATCGCCTGAAAGCTATCCGGACCAACATAGGGTGATCCGTGGAACGAAGATCCGTCGGAGATCTCGATGGGATGGTTCGGTGTACCACTTGCGGGTTCGACGGGGTCCGTATCCTCGTCCATGTCGTCCGCGTGATCTCCGGAGTAGTGATCTTCTGGCCCCAGTGGGTTAAAACCCACGGGTTCTTGGATGTAATTGGCCGGGTCAAACCGGCCCCTGAAAGCAGGTGTGGGGTCCCCGTAAGAATGATGCGATAAAGATCGCTGTAAGGGTATATATGAAGGTTGAGGGTTGTTGGGCTCATTTTCCGAGTATGGCCCATATGAGTTATGCACTGGGGGTGTTGAGCTGTGTGAGACCGACCATCTGGCTGGTTCAAACAAGTTCCTCCTGTTCTGCCGAGGGTCGTCACTCTCGGTAGTAGACGGAGCTCGCACATGTGATGGTCCTGCCTCGTTGTCATTGGGGGCGGTAATCGGTCCCTTGCCTCGTCCTCTCCTTCGGAAGAATCTTGGCGGCATTTTCAAATCCTGTCATTATAATGTGAGACAACAACAAAATATATAAATAAAGTAAAGGACAAAACAAAACCAAGTGGAATTTGTCCTATGTTATATGTCTAGACTCGAAAGTTTAGAAATGTGCAATTGTGTCATTGAGATTAAACACAAAAGGCTAGTGTTTAATTCACTCAATGTTGGCTCTGATACCAACCTGTCACACCCCGATTTCCACGTGTCAACGGTGGGCCCAGTGGGGGAGTATCGTGACATGGTTGGCAACACAATAGTCAAACAACACAATATTTAATATGCACAGCGGAAGCAATTTAAAAGATATAATACAACCGAATTTAATATTGTATATCAAATGTCACAATATTCGGATGTTTATCCACAGATGGATCGGAAATAAAATATGAAACAATAGTTCAACAGACTTCAGGCATCTTAAGCTTGCGAGACTTCTAATGATGCTAAGGAGAAATCCCAGCCAATTACGCTTAGTACCTGCATTTAATATTTTTGAAAAAATACGTCAGTTTACACTGGTAAATACATTCAACTGACTCATTTTAGAAAATGATTGAAAATTGGTTTGGATGCACGTGGCATAAACATTTTATTTAACTTGGGAGAATTATTTAATATTATAATCTTGTGAATGAATTATATGTTCCTTGTGCGTTCAGTAGCCCGGATCTTGTCCGGGTTAAAGATCAATAGACACACCACAATATTCTTTTGTGCACTGACGGGTGTACGCCTACACCCCGCGCTTAAGTCGTGGCCATTTCGTAAAATGATGCCAAGGATATCCGGGACATGGTCATTAACCCCCCAAAGGCTTTAACTAACAAGACTGTTTAAACGAGCCGATCAAATTTATTCAATTACCCACTCAACGGTGGAGAATTTGATGCCTGATCAAGCGGTATGCTATATACCGTAACCCAAGCCCGTATAGGGAAAATAAGTTAAAAGTATTTACCTGAGCAATGTATAAATCACAATAAGAAAAATGCACGTAGCTTTTACTGGTCCTCCTAAACTGGAACGAAGGTTTTATAATAACCTATTAGAATCCTAACTGGTCTTTAATTAAGCTTAAGCTTAGACCGGCTAGTTTCAAAGGTACGGTTCGTACGCACGATTAAGCGAAGACCGGATAGAATGTGATTTAGACCCGACAAGTTTGAAGACTTGTTTAATATGGGTTTATTATTCACATTCTGGATTTTGAGATAAAACCGTTAAGGTTTGACCCGTTTCGGCTAATTTATGTAAACTTGTTACATAAACCGAACTGTACGCGTAATAAGCGTGACGGGTATTCATGAGAGCTATATACAGGTTTCCTAAGTTAATTATGCCTCAAATATGTTGTGACATCAGTAAGATGTCTTTCATTATGCCCGAAACGCGTTTAAACACAAACTAGGCCCCGTAGGGGTAGTTTGGTCATTTTAAAGGTTGTAAAAGGGTTTAAGTGTTTAACTGAGTTACAGGTCTGATGTAATCAGCAAACATACTCAAATTAATGAGTTATAACAGTAGGATAAAGTACATATGTGAAATTTATCAATTATAACCAAACTATGCCCCGTAGGGGTATTTTGGTAATTTCACATAAGCCGAAAAGCTCAAAACTGAAGTCTGAGTTTAACAACCTTTGTTTACTGTTAAAATATTATAATTTGCCTCAAATATCAGTAGGTACCAACCCATGTATGTTTAAAATACTTCTAGTACATAATATGCGTTAAAAAACGCTTAAAAAGGCGATTAAAGACCATTTTCGGGTTTGATACTTAAATCTGATATTTTTATATTTCCAGAAGGCTTAAAATAATTTATTTATTATATGTGATCAGTAGCAAAAGGTTTGGAGTCGTTTAGATATGTAAAACTCATTTTATGGCCAAAACCGACAAGTACCGGGTTAAGCCTACGACTATGAGTTATGCTCAGCCTAAAATTAATTAAAAATCTTTAAAAATCCCACAATAATATATTACATCAGTGGGTAAAGAGTTTGATATCAAAAAGTATGTTTAAGTAGGCTATACGCTAAATACGCCATTTTATTAACATGAAGCTTTCAATTTGCGACAATGAGCATAACTCTCAATCTACACCTCAAACTGATGTCAAATTTTGCATACAAGTTTATATATCAGTAATTAAGGTTTCTACTCTTTTACATTATCAAAAATCACGTTTTAAGGTAATAAGGGCATAATGGTCAACATAAGAGCAATTAACGGAATCATGCGTATTAATTAGATAACTAATGATCTGAGGTGTAACAACTCTCGGTAAAATCAATACCCTCATAATATTTCCGACTCCCTAATATACTATAAAATGTCTCCATATGTCTTTAATTACACCCCGTATGTGAAAACCGAGCCCTAGTTATGTTATAATTATATAAAATAAATAAAATTCTGAAAGTATAAGCTGAGGCGGGCCGCGAACGACCTCACCTCAAACTAACGCGGGCCGCGAGCGACCTGGACACGCGATTTCACCAGAGGCCGACACGTGTCGACATCGTGGCGGACCTACTCAACGAGTCAGCTAAGCTAGTCCGTTGACCAGCTTTGACGCGGGCCGCGTAAGCCCCGCTTGTCTTTCACGCGGGCCGCGACAGAACCCAATTACACAACTATAAATAGCATGCATCAGATTTCAGTTTCCGTCGCTCACGTTCTTTTCTCAATCTCGAATTCTGAATAGTTGAAGTAATATTTTGGGTATTATACCCCTAATTAGCGAGGTTCTGCTCCATTGTAAGTATTATAACCCCGGTTTCATAATAGTTACGCTGCCCGATTGATTTAGGGTTCCGTAACAACTTGTCACACCCTGGCTTTTGCGGAAGCGTGGGTTTATTTGGTGTGACTTCTTAATACCATAGCAACAATCATAACAATGCTATATGAAAGTAAAACACATGATGTTCATCCATTCATTACATTTAAAGACACCACAACGTCATTGTCTAAAAATATCGACACACAAAACAAGTTACAACCAAGACAAGATTAAAGCGTTTTCACATGACACAACAAAAGACTTAAGTAATACGTGATTTAAAGACATGTAACCGTCCCGGTAAGGGTTACACCTCCTAAACCTGGATGACATCGTTATTCATTACGCAGCTTGACACAATAGCATACTTCCCAGATCCATTAATTTCCTGAAATACATGTATTTTGAAAAATCAACAAAAGTTGAGCGAGTTCATGTAAAAGTGAGTATGTATAAACCTTCAAAGTATGAATAAACGTCCCTGGTATGTAGCAATAAGGAAAAAGAGATCACCATTGGGTTGCAAAGCCAATGATATGTGTGAAGTGATGCAGGAAGACTCAAACCTAGCAAATTTGTGCGTCGGGCTCAAAGTCACCCCATGGTCCGTACTGTGGACTCAGGAGCTGGGCTCGCTACACCCAAATAGATCTACCGCTCATGACCCTCGGTCCTACAACGAGGATTAATGGCCTTAAGTTCCACCTACCCACTCACATGATCTAAGTAGTAAACCCTCCTTAAGCTAACCATACCATGTATAAAATGTCTGTAATAATTGTAACATGTATTCCACCCCCGAAGTATAAAACTGAAAACAGTAAAAGAAAAAGGGGGACATGAACTCACAGTGGTGCGTCTTGTACCGTAACTCAAACTCCGTCCGCTACACGACAACCTACACGTACTAATGTCTATTAGACTAACGGGCCGTGCCTTGGCTTAGAGTTAAATGTTTTGAGTTACGTTTCTTTTATTATTCCGAGTAATAATTATTTGTCAAAATAATTAATATTTCAACTTAATCATATGTCGTGTTGGAATATTTGTTCATGCAATATTCTTGTATTAATACTTCTAAAGTATTTTATATATAAGTGTTTCCTTCCCAAGGATGGGACATTTTTCATACGTATGTTCGTATCGGAAATATATTTTTAAGTCCCTTTTTGAGATTATATACTTAACCATTTTTATGTATAAAACCATCCTCCGATACTTTGTACTTTGTTATAAAATTTCTGGCGAGGTTTATCTTTTGAAAACGTAATCTAAAATATACTAGTAAACACTTATTCAGAAAATATTTACTAAGTGTTAGGATTTTCGGAAAATTTCGCCATAGTCTCCTTTGTAAATAGAAGTGTCCATGCTTAATAGCATATCATTTTCTTTTACATATATCTCGTAGATCGTTCTCACATAGCCAACCCGACAATTAGACATGAAATAAACTACTTATGTCATTTCAGCTTAATTAATCAAAACTGGACTGTTTTCGGGCATTTTAATAAAATAGTTAACCTTCTCCAAAAATTCTAAAATTTTTACAGGATGTCATATATAATCCAAAATTTATTGTGTAAAAATATCGGGGTCCAGTTCATTACCAATATTTTATAGAAATTAATTTACCGGACTGCAATCAGATTCGTCACTTTCTGACTGCAGTTTACGGAAAAATTCATTTAAAATTCATCGTAAGTTCGATTGAAGAAATTCCAGTGGGAGAATTACAAATACATCTGTGATCATCTACTGTATAAATTTCATGATCTGACTCTACACATAATTCAGTTTATGACGGAAAATAGGGCACTTATTTTCAGCAGTGAAAAGACAGCTTGAGCTGCTGTTACAAAACGGGTCTTTAAAAATAGTAAACGAAGTCCAAAAATTATGATTCCAGTGCCATTTGCTTTGTTTTTCTAAAATACACAATTTAGACTCCAGAAAATAAACTTTTCGATTTATAATGATCCGTTTACAGCTAGTTGAAGGTGGCTGAAAATGCTAATCAGCAAACTTTTTATAGGTTAAATGTTACTAAAACGCATATATACGATCACCATACTAACTTTTTAACCATGGAACAAGATGAACAAGGGTGTACAAGTAACTTACTACTAGCACAAGGCTAGGGAAGAAATACTAGAGAAATTTGGGTGGATAAAAGCAATTGTGAGAGGTCCTTCAACTTCCAAAAAGCTCCAAGCTTCCTAACTTAGCTCCTTGCACCTCTAAATCACCATAGATTATATGGATGGAAGCTAGAAAGAAAAGTGTATGATGATGGTGGATGATCCGTGAGTTTATGAGGGAGGGAGAGAAAGGAATATCTTTTATGGTGATTAAAGATGGAAGGTAGGGTTACTAATTGATTCCATTAGGCAAATTGGTCTTAAAAGTGTGATACAAATTACACCATGTCTAAGAAAAGATTAGTGGAGGATTTTTGAAGATTTAAATCAAATCTTGGGGGCCATATGAACCGAAAATTCAGCCAAAAAGAAGGGATAATTTGTAAATTAGAGGGTGATTGATTTAGCTAGTGGGAGGTTAATTATTATGTCTAATGTTTAATGTATTATGAAATGTGTTAGTGTGTTCGTGAAAATAATACTAGCTCAGAAAAAGTGAGGCAATGTTTTTAACAATATTTTTGTGTTCTGGGTAATGTCCGGTTGTTCGGTTAGATACCGTTCCGTTAAAGTGCTAAGTTATATCGTAAAGTGTCTTTTATATTTATTTTTGTAACACATTTTATTCCCGGCACTTAGGAAAGTATACAGGACCATTCTGTTACGTAACTGAACTTTATTAATAATTTAAAATGCTGAATTTTATAAAAGAATGCTGAATTCTGCATTTAAAGTATGTTTTAGGCACTTCCCGGCACTATAACTATCACCTAGTGACGCAGTTTTATGGTCCTCACTTCCCTACACTCCAAACTAGTGTAGTACCTTATCCCTGGCTCATACTGGCCATAATAATACTGTCCGTCTAAGTGCTGGCATTGTCAGCATGTTTCTGAATTATCCGTTCAGTTTGTTAACTGTGCTGTGTGCATCAAGTATGTCACTAATGTTTGTGAGTAATGAATAGAGTGACTGTATAATATATGATGCATGTGTATGTATGATATAAAAATCATAGAGCAGTTTAAATTGTCAGTTGTAATCAAGCACAGTCATTAAGCACATAATTAAAATTAATCAATTGTACAGTACCTGTAATTTTGAGGGTTGTCACATTCTCCCCCCGTTAAGAAAATTTCGTCCCGAAATTTTAGGATCTGCGTCTAGTTGCAGGGGTCTTGGGGAATAAATGTGGGTACTTGGCCTTCATACGATCCTCACGTTCCCAAGTGAATTCTGGGCCGTGTCGTGCATTCCATCGAACTTTGACGAGTTTGACACTACTCCGGCGTGTTTTGTTAATCTTCCAATCAGTGACCTCAACAGGTTCTTCAACAAAATGGAGTGTGTCGTCGATATGAACTTCGTCAGCAGGAATGACAACTGTCTCTTGAGTTGGACTCTTTTTCAGGTTCGACACATGGAATGTATCATGAACACCGTTAAGTTCAGCAGGCAAGTCCAATTTGTAGGCTACAAGCCCAATCCTTTGCAGGATTTTGAATGGACCAATGTAACGCGGATTCAACTTCCCACGCTTCCCAAAGCGTGCCACACCCTTCCAGGGTGAAACCTTTAACAAAACCATATCCCCAACTTGATACTCCATGGACTTCCTGTTTGGATCTGCATAGGCTTTTTGTCTGTCGCGAGCCGCCTCGATGCGTTTTCGAATCTGTGTAATCTTGTCTGTCGTCTCTTGGACGATTTCGGGACCAACAAGCTGTCTATCACCTGCATCAGCCCAGCATAGTGGTGATCGACACTTGCGTCCGTAAAGAGCTTCAAATGGCGCGACTCCAATACTTGTGTGGTAGCTGTTGTTGTACGAAAATTCGACCAATGGTAAATGATTATCCCAGCTACCGCCTAGATCCATTACACACGCTCTCAGCATGTCCTCCAATGTCTGAATAGTTCTTTCACTTTGGCCATCAGTTTGCGGATGAAATGCAGTGCTCAGATTCAACTGTGAGCCGAAAGCTTCTTGGAAGGATTGCCAAATCCTTGACACGAAGCGTCCATCTCTATCAGAGATAATCGAGAGAGGCACTCCATGACGTGCAACTATCTCTCGCATGTAAATCTCCGCAAGTTTACTCGTGTTGTCTTTCTCTTTGATCGGCAGGAAGTGCGCAGACTTCGTTAGACGGTCTACAATCACCCAAATTGTGTCATGGCCCTTGGGTGTCCTTGGCAATTTCGTAATGAAATCCATTGAAATCTGTTCCCACTTCCATTTGGGTATTTCAGGTTGTTGTAGAAGACCTGAAGGCTTTTGGTATTCGACCTTTACCTTGGCGCACGTTAAGCATTTGCTAACATATACCGCAACATCGCCTTTCATCCTAGGCCACCAATAGAAATCCTTAAGATCTTGGTACATTTTATCCGCTCCTGGATGAATCGAGTACCGTGACTTGTGAGCTTCATCGAAAATAACCTTTCTCAATCCACCGAACAGAGGAACCCAATTCCTTTTCATGAAGCACAAAGTTTCTTCCCTGTTTGGTACTAACTGTTTCTCCATCCCACGGAGATACTCATTCTCAAGATTCCTTTCCTTAAGAGCTTCTCTCTGCGCAGCACGAATGCGCAACGAGAGGTCCGTTTGAACAATCATTTCTAAAGCCCGAACCCTTATGGGCTTGATCCTTTCCTTCCGACTTAGAGCATCAGCAACCACATTCGCCTTCCCTGGGTGATACTTGATTTCACAGTCGTAGTCATTCAATAGTTCAACCCAGCGTCTTTGCCTCATGTTAAGCTCCTTTTGGTTAAATATGTGCTGTAAGCTCTTGTGATCAGTGAAGATTGTACATCGCGTACCGTACAAATAATGTCGCCAGATTTTTAGTGCAAACACCACCGCGCCTAACTCTAAGTCATGCGTGGTATAGTTTCTCTCGTGGATCTTCAACTGGCGTGACGCATATGCTATAACTTTCTGCCGCTGCATCAACACGCAGCCCAGACCCTGACGCGAGGCGTCACAATATACCACGAAGTCATCCGTTCCTTCGGGTAGTGATAAGATCGGTGCGTCACAAAGTTTATTTTTCAACAACTGAAACGCTTCTTCTTGCTTGTCACCCCAATCAAACTTCTTGTCTTTCTGTGTGAGTGCGGTCAGAGGTTGAGCGATTTTAGAGAAATCCTCAATGAACCTTCGATAATAACCAGCCAAACCTAAGAACTGTCGAATCTCGGTTGGCGTCTTTGGAGTTTCCCAGTTCTTGATCGCCTCAATCTTTGTAGGATCTACATGGATTCCATTTCCATTAACCACATGACCAAGAAACTGAACTTCGCGTAACCAGAACTCGCACTTCGAGAACTTTGCGTACAACTTCTCCCTTTTAAGTAGCTCTAAAATGGCTCTTAAATGTTGTTCGTGTTCTTCTTTCGACTTTGAATAAATCAGAATGTCATCAATAAACACAATCACGAACTTGTCGAGGTACGGCTTACAAACTCTGTTCATCAAATCCATAAAAACCGCTGGCGCGTTTGTCAACCCAAACGGCATCACCAGAAACTCGTAATGTCCATATCGAGTCCTGAAGGCTGTCTTTGGAATACTTTCCTCTTGAATTCTCAACTGATGGTATCCTGATCGCAAATCGATCTTTGAGTAGAAACTTGAACCTTGCAACTGATCGAATAAGTCATCAATTCTCGGCAAAGGATATCTATTCTTGATAGTCAACTTGTTCAGCTCCCGGTAGTCGATACACATGCGAAAACTACCATCCTTCTTCTTAACAAACAAGACTGGAGCTCCCCAAGGCGAGAAGCTTGGTCTGATAAATCCCTTGTCTAACAACTCTTGAAGTTGCGTTGATAACTCCTGCATTTCCGAAGGCGCAAGTCGATAGGGTGCTTTAGCCACAGGCGCGGCGCCTGGAACTAAGTCAATGTGAAACTCGACTTGTCTTTGAGGCGGCAATCCTGGCAGGTCTTCTGGAAAGACTTCAGGATATTCTTTCACGACTGGAATGTCTTCTATTCTCGGCTCAGCTGCTTCTTTATCCACGATGTGTGCCAAGAAGGCAACACATCCCTTCTTCAAATACTTTCTAGCCTTCAAGCAACTAATGATCCTCAGGGGCGTATCGCGCTTCTCTCCGTGTACTATGATCGTTTCTCCATCCGCCATTGGGATGCGAATGGTCTTCTCGTGACAAACAATCTCGGCCTTGTTGCTCGATAACCAATCCATTCCCACTACCACGTCGAAGCTTCCCAACTCGACTGGCAGTAGGTCTAGCGGAAATTCGTATCCTCCCAGTTCTATCACGCATCCTCTGATGGCTTCATTCGTTTCAACTAGTTTCCCATTAGCTAGCTCAATTGAGTACGGAATGTCTAACTTACTAGCAGTTAACCCAAGCATATTCTTAAATTCTAACGATACAAAGCTATAGTCGGCACCAGTATCAAATAGCACAGATGCAAAGCGTTGATTTATAGGGAACGTACCAGTAACAACGTTTGGATCCTGGCGCGCTTCCCTTGCACCAATGTTGAAGACTCTTCCTTGTGCTTGGTTCAGTTTTGGGCATTCCCTCTTAAAGTGCCCGACGTCTCCACAATTGAAACACCCTGGTCCTCGACCATTCCCAATTCCATTTCCACCTTGAGCGTTGTTTTGGTTGCGATTCCCACTCCCAGCATGGTTTGCAAAATTTCCACGGTTTCCATTTCCATTACTATTCCCATTGCCTCGATTACCACCACGCCCAGCACCAGTTCCGGCCCAACATGTATCCTTCGAGTGGCCGTTCTTTCCACATGACTCACATTTCCTAAATCTGCACTGGCCGGAATGATGGCGTTGGCATACCTCACACTTAGGCAGAGTGCCCATGTACCCCTTTCCTTTGTTCTCAGTACCGGTTTTAGCCCTGGCCGGTGCGCTTGTCTCACCCTTTTTGTTTGAACTGCTGGTGCCTTGTTTGAAGTTGGAAAATTTCCGTTTGTTTTCACCAGACGACTCCACATGAGTCTCCTTCTTCTTCAGTTCAAAATCTGAAAACTTGTTCAATCTAATGGCTTCCTCAGTAAGTGCCACACTGAGATCGATGGCTTCAGTGATTGTTGCAGGCTTGGACGTGGTTACCATGCTCATGATCTGGGGTGCCAACCCCCAGATGAAGCGCTCAACGCGTTTAAATTCTGGCGTGACCATGTATGGCACTACATGGGACAAATCATGAAACCTTTGAACATATTCTGCAATCTTAGGACCCTCCATTTTTAAGTGCTAGAACTCAGTTTCTAGTTTCTGTATTTCAGCCCGCGAACAGTACTTCTTCCTCATGAGCTCCTTCAGCTCATTCCATGTTAGTGCGTATGCTACCGCTTCTCCCAATGTTTGCACTTGCAGATTCCACCACGATAGGGCACCATCAAGGAACAGCCCTGAGATGTAGGTAACTTGTTGCCCGGGAGCACACTTGCTCATTCTTAGAACAGAATCTGTCTTCTCAGCCCACCGGACGAATGCAACAGCACCTCCAGTGCCGTCGAAATTTACGGGCTTACAGTCAAGGAATTGCTTGTAGGTGCACCCTGCACATACGTTAGAATTTACAAATGGTATTAGCGGACGTGCTATAAATATCCAATTGTATCGTAATATGTCTCAAGCAACTTGTCATTACCATTGGGTGGATTGTTGTTGTTGTTCGAGACACTTCCGCTGGTCCCTGCTTGGGAGGCCGCATACTGAGCTATGGCTGCGGCTATTATCCCTTGGAGTTCTGCCTGGGTATTAGGCATGCCTGGGTCGCGTCGCGGAGGCATCTTCTAAAAGATGATTGTATTGGTCAGGTCATAGTAAATATAATATACATGCTTATATAGTAGCATTCATCAACCACATAACATCTCATGTTATAATCGTAAAACAAATAATTTTAACAAAGCATGTAACGAGAATACTGCGATTGAGCTTTCATATAATCAAGACCACATTACAATGTTTACAAGTTTTTCCAAATGTATCATACAACCAAAAAGAGACTAAGGGTCACACTACCCTTGTCTGAATTGTCTAGACAAATACAACAAGCCAAAAATCAAATATCCAAGCCTTGATGTCAAAATGCGGTCTTCAAAATGCTGTAGCCTGGCTCAATTGTTGTCTTCTTACCAAAAGTAATCACTACTTGCAATCGACCAAAAGTAGCTATGCTGATGGCGGCGGAGGAGGAAAATGAGAATAGAGTAAGCGGCGCATATGTAACCAGTCCTCTTCCATAGCACGATGGGCGCGCAACAAATATGCTATCTGCTGCTCATAAATCCAAAAACGAGCGTCTGAGTCGGGGACTAATGGTCGTGGAGGGTGAGGTGCTCCAAATGGAGTCTGACAACGACATGGTGGAGCTGACTCCAAGACCTGGATACGACGCGTCAGCGCGTCGTGCTGTACCATCAAAGAAACAAGAATGTCCTCTGTGGATTGTCCCACATAGTAGGGGTGGTATGGGTCGGACAATGGCATGATAGGGGGCGTAGGCCACAAAAATGGCTCGCTAGATGGTATGGAAGATGGTGCAGTAGGTGGTGCAACAGTGGAAACAACAAAAGGATGAGAACTCTGATGCATTAACTGGCTGCCTCCTGCCACAAAAGGTGTATGATCAAACGACTGACGGGATGAACCCTCTCCAGGACGTGGCGGGGGAATGTCCTGAAGGAAAGTAATCGGAGAATCGGTACGCTGGACATCGACCGTGTGAGGGGGAGAGAGTGGAATATCAGTAGGTACAGAGACGGGTGTGACGGGTGCCACGTATGGTGGATAGTCTTCATCGTCATCGATCCACCCGTTGCGGGTGTCGTCATAACGAGGGTCTATATGAGTAGCAAAAGGTGCACGGTCAAACAGTACCGGCACAGGATCGGGAATTGGTGCATCGACAACAGGACCATCCATCACGGGTGGAGCAACAGCGTGAAGATCAGCCACGGGTACATCATCAGCAACAGGTGCAACGGCAGCTGCATCATCATGAACGGGGTCATGCTCCAATGCAAGGTCAGGAGCAACGGACATAGCCATGTCAGCGCCAGGAGAGTGATGCTGCACTCCCTGTTCGTGTAAAGACGCAGATGCCACGGACTCAAATGAATCCGGGACAGGTGAATCAGCAGGAAACTCCTCTATAGGGGCCTCAGCAATGGGTAAATTAACGTCAGCATCAATAGGGGCCCCGCCCTCATAGTCAGCCTCAGGGGGGTCCGCCTCGAATAGATCGATGTCGTCGTCAGAAACGACATCGAGTGGCATGTCCACCATGGGAACAGCACCAAGTGGTACAGGAGCAGGGATCACCACAAGTGGTAAATCCCCAGCAGGAAGGCCATCAGCAGGCTGTTCATCGTCACCGAAATCCGGCAATGCGAAAGGCTGGAAATCATCGTCGTCACTACTGTCCGTATCAGATGTGAAGACCTCCGAATCGGTGTGCATCGGTTCATCTGAGCCTAGTGCCACGGGGTCAGAAACTCCACTGGACGAAGACATAGTGTCTGTAATAACACAACCACAACATAGGCACATTTATCAATATGTAATCATGTAAACACGTGAGTCATAATAACGCAAGCAAGTAATCCTCCTAGTATTCCCCAGACTATCCCTCCCAATCTCTCAGACTGAACTCCCTAGCCTCTCAGACTAACTCCCTGGTCTCTAAGACCAAACTTCCCAGTCTCTAAGACTAAACATCCCCAATCTCTAAGATTGAACCCTCAGTCTCTAAGACTGAACCTCCCTCAGTCTCTAAGACTGAACCTCCCCAGCCTCTAAGGCTAAACTCCCTCAGTCTCTAAGACTGAAATATAATTTCTGAAAGGTGTATTTGTGCCCTTTTTTTTTTGTAAAAATGTTTTGGACCCCGGATCTGGACTTTTAGTGTATGCAATGTAAAAATGTTTGAAAACATTTTTGTGAGAGCCCTAGTGATCATAGTCTAGACTCGAGAAAGAATCCTAGTTCGCTATGATCGAGGCTCTGATACCAAGCTGTCACACCCTGGCTTTTGCGGAAGCGTGGGTTTATTTGGTGTGACTTCTTAATACCATAGCAACAATCATAACAATGCTATATGAAAGTAAAACACATGATGTTCATCCATTCATTACATTTAAAGACACCACAACGTCATTGTCTAAAAATATCGACACACAAAACAAGTTACAACCAAGACAAGATTAAAGCGTTTTCACATGACACAACAAAAGACTTAAGTAATACGTGATTTAAAGACATGTAACCGTCCCGGTAAGGGTTACACCTCCTAAACCTGGATGACATCGTTATTCATTACACAGCTTGACACAATAGCATACTTCCCAGATCCATTAATTTCCTGAAATACATGTATTTTGAAAAATCAACAAAAGTTGAGCGAGTTCATGTAAAAGTGAGTATGTATAAACCTTCAAAGTATGAATAAACGTCCCTGGTATGTAGCAATAAGGAAAAAGAGATCACCATTGGGTTGCAAAGCCAATGATATGTGTGAAGTGATGCAGGAAGACTCAAACCTAGCAAATTTGTGCGTCGGGCTCAAAGTCACCCCATGGTCCGTACTGTGGACTCAGGAGCTGGGCTCGCTACACCCAAATAGATCTACCGCTCATGACCCTCGGTCCTACAACGAGGATTAATGGCCTTAAGTTCCACCTACCCACTCACATGATCTAAGTAGTAAACCCTCCTTAAGCTAACCATACCATGTATAAAATGTCTGTAATAATTGTAACATGTATTCCACCCCCGAAGTATAAAACTGAAAACAGTAAAAGAAAAAGGGGGACATGAACTCACAGTGGTGCGTCTTGTACCGTAACTCAAACTCCGTCCGCTACACGACAACCTACACGTACTAATGTCTATTAGACTAATGGGCCGTGCCTTGGCTTAGAGTTAAATGTTTTGAGTTACGTTTCTTTTATTATTCCGAGTAATAATTATTTGTCAAAATAATTAATATTTCAACTTAATCATATGTCGTGTTGGAATATTTGTTCATGCAATATTCTTGTATTAATACTTCTAAAGTATTTTATATATAAGTGTTTCCTTCCCAAGGATGGGACATTTTTCATACGTATGTTCGTATCGGAAATATATTTTTAAGTCCCTTTTTGAGATTATATACTTAACCATTTTTATGTATAAAACCATCCTCCGATACTTTGTACTTTGTTATAAAATTTCTGGCGAGGTTTATCTTTTGAAAACGTAATCTAAAATATACTAGTAAACACTTATTCAGAAAATATTTACTAAGTGTTAGGATTTTCGGAAAATTTCGCCATAGTCTCCTTTGTAAATAGAAGTGTCCATGCTTAATAGCATATCATTTTCTTTTACATATATCTCGTAGATCGTTCTCACATAGCCAACCCGACAATTAGACATGAAATAAACTACTTATGTCATTTCAGCTTAATTAATCAAAACTGGACTGTTTTCGGGCATTTTAATAAAATAGTTAACCTTCTCCAAAAATTCTAAAATTTTTACAGGATGTCATATATAATCCAAAATTTATTGTGTAAAAATATCGGGGTCCAGTTCATTACCAATATTTTATAGAAATTAATTTACCGGACTGCAATCAGATTCGTCACTTTCTGACTGCAGTTTACGGAAAAATTCATTTAAAATTCATCGTAAGTTCGATTGAAGAAATTCCAGTGGGAGAATTACAAATACATCTGTGATCATCTACTGTATAAATTTCATGATCTGACTCTACACATAATTCAGTTTATGACGGAAAATAGGGCACTTATTTTCAGCAGTGAAAAGACAGCTTGAGCTGCTGTTACAAAACGGGTCTTTAAAAATAGTAAACGAAGTCCAAAAATTATGATTCCAGTGCCATTTGCTTTGTTTTTCTAAAATACACAATTTAGACTCCAGAAAATAAACTTTTCGATTTATAATGATCCGTTTACAGCTAGTTGAAGGTGGCTGAAAATGCTAATCAGCAAACTTTTTATAGGTTAAATGTTACTAAAACGCATATATACGATCACCATACTAACTTTTTAACCATGGAACAAGATGAACAAGGGTGTACAAGTAACTTACTACTAGCACAAGGCTAGGGAAGAAATACTAGAGAAATTTGGGTGGATAAAAGCAATTGTGAGAGGTCCTTCAACTTCCAAAAAGCTCCAAGCTTCCTAACTTAGCTCCTTGCACCTCTAAATCACCATAGATTATATGGATGGAAGCTAGAAAGAAAAGTGTATGATGATGGTGGATGATCCGTGAGTTTATGAGGGAGGGAGAGAAAGGAATATCTTTTATGGTGATTAAAGATGGAAGGTAGGGTTACTAATTGATTCCATTAGGCAAATTGGTCTTAAAAGTGTGATACAAATTACACCATGTCCAAGAAAAGATTAGTGGAGGATTTTTGAAGATTTAAATCAAATCTTGGGGGCCATATGAACCGAAAATTCAGCCAAAAAGAAGGGATAATTTGTAAATTAGAGGGTGATTGATTTAGCTAGTGGGAGGTTAATTATTATGTCTAATGTTTAATGTATTATATGTATTATGAAATGTGTTAGTGTGTTCGTGAAAATAATACTAGCTCAGAAAAAGTGAGGCAATGTTTTTAACAATATTTTTGTGTTCTGGGTAATGTCCGGTTGTTCGGTTAGATACCGTTCCGTTAAAGTGCTAAGTTATATCGTAAAGTGTCTTTTATATTTATTTTTGTAACACATTTTATTCCCGGCACTTAGGAAAGTATACAGGACCATTCTGTTACGTAACCGAACTTTATTAATAATTTAAAATGCTGAATTTTATAAAAGAATGCTGAATTCTGCATTTAAAGTATGTTTTAGGCACTTCCCGGCACTATAACTATCACCTAGTGACGCAGTTTTATGGTCCTCACTTCCCTACACTCCAAACTAGTGTAGTACCTTATCCCTGGCTCATACTGGCCATAATAATACTGTCCGTCTAAGTGCTGGCATTGTCAGCATGTTTCTGAATTATCCGTTCAGTTTGTTAACTGTGCTGTGTGCATCAAGTATGTCACTAATGTTTGTGAGTAATGAATAGAGTGACTGTATAATATATGATGCATGTGTATGTATGATATAAAAATCATAGAGCAGTTTAAATTGTCAGTTGTAATCAAGCACAGTCATTAAGCACATAATTAAAATTAATCAATTGTACAGTACCTGTAATTTTGAGGGTTGTCACACAACTGTCGTGGTTCTGCCCGACGTAGTTGTTGGAATGCCGTCTCGGGGAGGGTATTATTAATAATTTCAAAGGGTTATGGTAATAATCAATGTACATTTGTATAAATTATAGATTATAGCCAGGAAACCCTTACGAAAAGCCTAAGACAGCAATGTGAGTTTATCCTCTTTTTGACAATGTTTTTGGTACTGTTTTACCAAACCTTAAATGTTTTACTATGAAATTAAGCGGTGATTGAGTCTTTGTAGTTCTTCAATTACTGCCGGTATTATGGGTTTTTGTATACAAAATTTACTACGAGTAGTAGTAAGTCTGAATGACAGTGCATTACCATTGGACGACGAGTTACCCAATGGGTAATTTGACCATAGCCATAGATCCGGTCGAGTGGCAAATACTGAATGAGTAATTGTGTAGAAATAAACAATGTGATCGCTCTCAATACTGTTTTAATTGATAAAATGTTTCTTGATTAAACTGGGATTCACTCACCAGTATTTCCGACTGACAAATGTTTTTAAAACACGTTACAGGTAACACAATGTGAACAGCCAATTAGTGAAAAGGCAGCTGGAGAGCACTGAAGGCTTGGGAAAATGTGGCTATAAAAGTTACCTAATATACGATGTTTTAAATTAAATAAAATAGGGTTTATCCCTATAATGTATTGTAATAAAGAAACTTGGGTTTTGCTCATGTTATTATTAATATAAAAGAAGGTGGTTTTACTCTGATAAACATTTCCTAACTACGGTCCTGATGTAAATTCCGCTGCGAGACTAATTAAAACTGATACCACCAAACTCTGAGCTCACGTCCGCCCGTTCCCGGGGAACAGGGATCGGGGGTTGTGACAGAAGGTGGTATCAGAGCCTAGCCACTGGTCTGAGCCAAAGAAGTGTTCTGCTGACACTTAAATTTTGAATTAATGTTAGGAAATAAAATAAGGAAATATATGCATAACTGTAATTATGTGTTATGTGTTATTTGACTATCTGTTAGTTTTCAGTATGAGTGATCAAGGGCCATCAGATGTGAATCGTCAGTTAGCTGATTCACCTAGGAGTGAAGGTACATCATCATAGCCTGCCCTCTCGGGGTACGTTGCTGATCAGGAAGACGGGATATTTGCTTTTAGAGCTCAATCTGAAGAATCATTTCCTACTAAGAAACGAGGATGGTTCAGTAAAGATGCTTTTGCTCGTAGGAAAAGAATGAGGAAATTGCAACAGCAAAGGGCTTTAGCAGCTATTAAGAGAGAGACAGATGCCCAAACTCAAGAAATACTTAATAGAAGCCTAGCTAATTTCCATATCTTAGCTACGACTGCTGCTGACCCAGGTCTGGAACAATTAATAGCCCCACAACCACAAAACCCAGAACAGCCCATGGAAATAGAAAATCAGGAAAACCAAGAAGAGATGTACAACTTTAACCCAGAAGAAATCCCTAGAGTGCCTGCACCAAACCCCATAGACCCGAATTATGACCCCTGGTGGGACGACAATAGAGACTTTGTGCAACGTTACCCTATCCAGGATTATCCACCCATACAAAACATAGAAGCTTACTCAGGTATGGACCCTTTAGATCCCTATTATCAAAATAACTATATTAGGGAAATATTAGAGGATCCTTACCAATTTCAGGAAATGTCACCCCCATATCAGGAACCCGTACCCCAGATTCCAAACCCAGTCCGAGAACATGCACCCCCAATGAGTGCAGAAAACGTGCAAGAACTTAGGACTTTCGGGGAGGAGATCTTAGAAAGTAGTGAGAGGATGCGCCAGGTGGGAGAGCGTCTCGTATGGAAATACGATGAGCGCAATATGGATTTCTGGATAAATCCATATCCATGAATGTTAGAATGGAGGAAGCAGTAGTAATAATAATATAATAAAATAAAATAAGATATGTGTGTACGGATGCATATTATTATTTTATTTCTGTTGGTATTGTAATTTCATTTCTGTACTAGTGTGTAATAGACGCATAAGTATATGAAAAGAGTAAAGTAGCAATGATCTACGCTTTTGGCAAAACTGCGTGTCTTGTGATTAAGTATATTAAGATATTATTTGTGAGATTAATATTGGATAAATGTTTAAAATTCAGATGGCCGATGAAGGAATTCAAGAAAATCTGAATAACGATAACCAGAGTAACATTAACGTGGTTGATGATAATCTGAATAATGGGAACCCGAACAACAATAACAATGGAAATCAAGTGGACAATAGTGCTATCCAACATATAGTAGCACAAGGAATTATAGATGCAATGTCATTTATTCTTCAAACGGTTAAGGATGCTGATAATAAAAGTAGGCATAGCAGTAAGCGACCACTTGAACCAGAAAACAGCGTGAACAATGGACCTGTACTTCAAATGCCTATTCCTAAAAGAAGAAGAACCATGCCTAACGGTTGTTCTTATAAAGAATTCTGGTCTTGTAAACCAATAGAATTCTCGGGCAACGAAGGGGCCATTGCAACCTTACGCTGGATAGAAAAGACTGAGGCAGTCTTAAGGATAAGTAAGTGTGCTGAAGAAGATAAGATATTATTTGCTTCTAATCTGTTTAAGAATGCAGCATTAGAATGGTGGAACACTATCCTCCAGACAAGAGGAAGTGATCAAACCTATAATATGGAATGGGAAGAATTTAAAAACAAGGTAGAAAGGAAATTCTGCCCACCCAATGAGAAAGAACAGATAGCAAACAAATTCCTAAACCTTAGGATGACTGGTGTAGATAGCAAAGGGTATACAAAGCTATTTTTCGAATATGCTAGGATAGTGCCAACTCTTGCTTCACCAGAACCAGTGTTAATTTCCCGTTATATTTGGGGATTAATTGGAGAGATAAGACATGTAGTCAAGGCAGCTAGACCACAAACCATAGAAGAAGCTGTAGAATTAGCCAATACCTTGACTGATGAGTTAGTCCGTACCCGAGAAGAGGATCAAAAGAGGAACCTAACCCAGAAATTAACTCAAGAATTTCGTTCTGGAAATTCTAATCGTGGGAGAAATGTACGATCTACCTCTGCACCCTATTGTAAGTATTGCAAAAGAAAGCATTCAGGAAGATGCTCTATATATTGTAACTTTTGCAAAATGTCGGGACACAAGGAAGAAAACTGCAGGAAGAAAGCTAACAGCAAGGTATGTTACAATTGCGGAGAACAAGGTCATATCAAACTGAACTGCCCAAAATTAGCTCCAGCTACAGATAACAAGAATACCAAAAATGCTAGAGCATTTGTTCTAACTGCAGATGAAGCCAGAATGATTCCAGATGTCATAGCTGGTACGTTTTTAGTTAATGATGTTTTTGCTAAAGTATTATTTGACTCTGGTGCAAACCAAAGTTTTATTAATACATCGTTTTGCAAATTTTTAAATCAGTCATTAACTAAACTACCACATGAATGCTTAGTAGAAACAGCCAATGGAGAAACTATTAGAATTTCTGAAATATTGCAGGGAGCAAGCATAGAAATTTTAAATCAGAAATTTATTGCAAATCTTTATCCCATGAATCTGGTAGGATTTGATGTTGTTCTAGGAATGGATTGGTTAATAGCCAATAAAGCTAGTATTTTATGTGATCAAAAGTTAATCCAAGTAAAATCACCAAAAGGTAAAATGATCACAATTAAAGGAGATAAGCCCTTTAGATCTACTAAATTCATTTCTGCAATGAAAACTGCAAGTTGTATGAGAAAAGGTTCTATAGTGTATTTGATTTCTATAATCACTAACACTAAAGGGAAAGAACTAAAAGATATTCCAGTAGTATCTCAGTTTTCAGATGTCTTTCCAGAAGAATTACCAGGACTACCTCCAGACAGAGAAGTTGAATTCAGAATTCACTTATTACCAGGAACATCACCAATTGCCAAAGCACCTTATCGTTTGGCACCTGCAGAAATGCAAGAATTGAAGAAACAACTAGATGAATTATTAGAAAAAGGATTCATACAGCCAAGTTCATCACCATGGGGAGCGCCGATATTGTTTGTTAAAAAGAAGGACGGATCAATGCGTATGTGCATTGATTACCGTGAATTAAACAAGGTCACGATTAAGAATCGGTACCCATTACCGAGAATCGATGATTTGTTTGATCAATTGCAAAGAGCTCGATTTTTCTCTAAGATCGATTTAAGGTCAGGATATCATCAATTAAAGGTACAGGAAGAGGACATTCCTAAAACCGCATTTAGAACAAGGTATGGTCATTATGAATTTACTGTCATGCCATTTGGTTTAACCAATGCCCCAGCTGCATTTATGGACATGATGAACCGAATATGTAAGCCATATTTGGATAAATTCATAATTGTGTTTATAGATGATATTCTAATTTATTCTAAGAATAAAGAGGATCATGCAAAACATTTGCACATACTTCTAAGTTTATTAAGAAAAGAAAAGCTTTATGCTAAGTTTTCAAAATGTGAATTTTGGTTAGAACAGGTACAATTTCTTGGACACCTAGTTAATTATGAAGGAATTCACGTAGACCCAACCAAAATCGAGGCAATTACGAAATGGAAAACCCCTGAATCACCAACTGAGGTTAGAAGTTTCTTAGGATTGGCCGGTTATTATAGAAGATTTATTAAAGATTTTTCTAGAATAGCCATTCCCTTAACTAAGTTAACTTGTAAATCTGTTAAGTTTGAATGGGGAGTAAAACAAGAAGAAGCCTTTAGAATTCTTAAGCAAAGATTAACCCATACACCTATATTAGCATTACCAGAAGGAACTGAAGACTTTGTAGTCTATTGTGATGCTTCTAAATTAGGTTATGGATGTGTATTGATGCAACGCCAAAAGGTTATAGCTTATGCATCTAGACAACTTAAGAATCATGAAGAGAATTATTCAACCCATGATTTAGAATTAGGAGCTATAATTTTTGCTCTTAAGATTTGGAGACATTACCTTTATGGTAGTAAGTTTACCATATTCACTGATCATAAAAGTTTAAGGTATGTTTTCAGACAGAAAGAGTTAAATATGAGACAAAGACGTTGGATGGAATTTCTTAGTGACTATGATTGTGATATCCAGTATCATGAAGGAAAAACAAATGTAGTGGCAGATGCTTTAAGCCGAAAGTATCATGAAAAGCCAAAAAGGGTACGTTCTCTTAAATTAAATCTGCAAGTAGATTTAAATGATCAGATAAGAGAAGCACAAGAATCAGTAATCAAGGATGATTCTGAAAAATTAAAAGGTATGTTAAAAGAATTAAAACAAGGAATAGATGGGATATGGAGATTCCATGAAAAGAGAATATGGATACCTAAATTAGGAAATCTACGTAATTGTATATTAGAAGAAGCCCATAAATCTAAGTATACAATGCATCCAGGAAATGATAAAATGTACCAGGATTTAAGGAAAAATTTCTGGTGGATAGGAATGAAAAAGGACATAGCAACCTATGTTTCTAAATGTTTAACTTGTTCACAAGTTAAAGCTGAACATCAGAAACCCTCAGGTTTGTTACAGCAATTAGAAATGCCAGTTTGGAAATGGGAATTAATAACAATGGATTTTGTTACTAAATTACCCAAAACTAGGAAAGGAAATAATACAATCTGGGTGATTGTAGATAGACTAACTAAGTCAGCTCATTTTCTACCAATGAAGGAAAAAATTAGCATGGAACAATTAGCTAGATTATATGTAAATGAAATTGTTTCTTTACATGGCATTCCTTTATCAATTGTTTCTGATAGAGATAGTAGATTTACCTCTCGTTTTTGGTCAAGTTTCCAAAAGGCAATGGGAACCAAGTTAAAGTTAAGTACAGCTTATCATCCACAAACAGATGGACAAAGTGAAAGAACAATCCAGACAATGGAAGATATGCTTAGAGCTTGTGTAATTGATTTTGGAGGTAATTGGGATGAACACTTACCTTTAATAGAATTTTCTTATAATAATAGTTATCACACAAGTATCAATGCCGCACCATTTGAAGCACTTTATGGAAGAAAGTGTCGAACTCCAGTCTGTTGGGCAGAAATTGGGGAACAACAATTATCTGGACCTGAGATAGTGCAAGAAACAACTGACAAAATTATTCAAGTCAAGGAACGACTAAAAGCTGCACGGGATAGACAAAAGAGTTATGCTGATAACCGATGCAAGCCATTGGAATTTCAAGTAGGAGATAGAGTATTGTTGAAAGTCTCTCCTTGGAAAGGAGTGGTAAGATTCATCAAACGAGGGAAGTTAAGTCCCAGGTATGTTGGACCTTTTAAAATTATCAGAAGAATAGGATCTGTAGCCTATCAGCTACAACTACCAGAAGAAATGGCAGGAATACATGATGTGTTTCATGTATCTAACCTTAAAAAGTGTTTAGCTGATGAATCACTGATAGTGCCTCTCAAAGATATAGAGGTAAATGAACAACTCAAGTTTGTAGAAAGACCTCTACAAATTGAAGATAGGAAAGTCAAGAATCTCAAGCACAAAAGACTAGTTCTAGTCAAAGTGAAGTGGGATTCCAAAAGAGGACCTGAATACACTTGGGAGCTCGAGTCAGAAATGAAAAGAAAATATCCATACTTATTCCAGTAGATCTCGGGGACGAGCTCTAAACAAGGTGGGGAGAATGTAACAACTCTCGGTAAAATCAATACCCTCATAATATTTCCGACTCCCTAATATACTATAAAATGTCTCCATATGTCTTTAATTACACCCCGTATGTGAAAAACGAGCCCTAGTTATGTTATAATTATATAAAATAAATAAAATTCTGAAAGTATAAGCTGAGGCGGGCCGCGAACGACCTCACCTCAAACTAACGCGGGCCGCGAGCGACCTGGACACGCGATTTCACCAGAGGCCGACACGTGTCGACATAGTGGCGGACCTACTCAACGACTCAGCTAAGCTAGTCCGTTGACCAGCTTTGACGCGGGCCGCGTAAGCCCCGCTTGTCTTTCACGCGGGCCGCGACAGAACCCAATTACACAACTATAAATAGCATGCATCAGATTTCAGTTTCCGTCGCTCACGTTCTTTTCTCAATCTCGAATTCTGAATAGTTGAAGTAATATTTTGGGTATTATACCCCTAATTAGCGAGGTTCTGCTCCATTGTAAGTATTATAACCCCGGTTTCATAATAGTTACGCTGCCCGATTGATTTAGGGTTCCGTAACAACTGTCGTGGTTCTGCCCGACGTAGTTGTTGGAATGCCGTCTCGGGGAGGGTATTATTAATAATTTCAAAGGGTTATGGTACTAATCAATGTACATTTGTATAAATTATAGATTATAGCCAGGAAACCCTTACGAAAAGCCTAAGACAGCAATGTGAGTTTATCCTCTTTTTGACAATGTTTTTGGTACTGTTTTACCAAACCTTAAATGTTTTACTATGAAATTAAGCGGTGATTGAGTCTTTGTAGTTCTTCAATTACTGCCGGTATTATGGGGTTTTGTATACAAAATTTACTACGAGTAGTAGTAAGTCTGAATGACAGTGCATTACCATTGGACGACGAGTTAGCCAATGGGTAATTTGACCATAGCCATAGATCCGGTCGAGTGGCAAATACTGAATGAGTAATTGTGTAGAAATAAACAATGTGATCGCTCTCAATACTGTTTTAATTGATAAAATGTTTCTTGATTAAACTGGGATTCACTCACCAGTATTTCCGACTGACAAATGTTTTTAAAACACGTTACAGGTAACACAATGTGAACAGCCAATTAGTGAAAAGCCAGCTGGAGAGCACTGAAGGCTTGGGAAAATGTGGCTATAAAAGTTACCTAATATACGATGTTTTAAATTAAATGAAATAGGGTTTATCCCTATAATGTATTGTAATAAAGAAACTTGGGTTTTGCTCATGTTATTATTAATATAAAAGAAGGTGGTTTTACTCTAATAAACATTTCCTAACTACGGTCCTGATGTAAATTCCGCTGCGAGACTAATTAAAACTGATACCACCAAACTCTGAGCTCACGTCCGCCCGTTCCCGGGGAACAGGGATCGGGGGTTGTGACATGAGGTGTATAATCACAGAGGGTTATACTAGCATGTAACCTGGTCCAAATAAAGCGCTTAGGTATTTCTAAAACATACCATAACGGGTCAGAACTGAAAGTCAAAGTATAAGTCAAACTATGCGACTTTCGGTTCCGAACCGGGTCTAAACAGGAAATTGTCGGGTTGAACATGTTTAGACATGTTCTTACACTCATTACCAAGTTATATTAATGATCAAACTGGTTATATATGTTCTACATTCCTAATCATGCATAAATCGCATTTTAAACTTTCTGTTGACTTTTTAGTTACACGTTTGACCCGACATTTGACCTAGTTAGAGTGGGAATCAGGGGAAACCCTTTTAAGGTTTTATTACCCACATAATTACCTACTTAAAGGTACTTTTAATTCGAGATTTGACTGAGCCAATATTTATTAATCTCGAAGTCAAACCGTAATTACGACGGTTTGACTTTTAGCTAAATAACTAAGCTAAAATCAATTTAGAAAGGTTAAGACAACTTACAAAGGTCCTATGCACGAAAGTGAACACTTGAGAGCAGACTTGAACTCCAGAAATGATCAGATAGCTTGAAGAAGATGTGAAGAACAATGGTTGCATAACATGCCTTTATATAGTGTTTTAATCCACCATAAATCTTTGACACATGTGCCTATAACCCACCACAACTGATCAACACTTGTTTCTAGTGCTTAGGGGGTGTCTAGGGGTCAAGAAAAGTGTGGAAAATCAGATGAAATCGAGCAGATTGCACTCAGCAGGCAACAACCCAAAGTTTTCAGAGCTGGGAGTCCCTCGCGTGGCGCGACGGGTCGTCTGCAGAATCAACATTTTTTATTTTTGCGATTTGATCCTTGGCTCTTCAAAATTCGATTAGGCACTTGTTTCTTGCATTGTAAACCCTCATAATTGATCTATAAAGGCTTTAAAACATATACCCACTTCGTTAAGTCCCCGGTTAACTTTATTGTTACCCGAAAAGTCCTAACTTTTAACGTTTACGCTTTAACTCTCCGCACACGAATTTGATCATAACTTTCTCATACAATAACGAAACTTTACGAAATTTAAATCGTGTATTCTAGTGAGTATAATTATCAGTTACAAAACTTCGGGTTTGTCAAAAGGTCACTCAGAGGTATAATTTAAACATGTTGACACATTTAGTCCCTGTAGTTCGAAATATCTCACTTTTAGCTTCATATGATCGATGATTTAGTCGTTTGAAGGTAAGAGCATCATGTAGGGTTAGTGTACATTATATTTATTCACAGTTGACACTTAGAATACGTATATTCACATACTTTCCATGTTTGTCAACTTTAGTCCTTCTATAATATTCTTTCACACGTTTTAAACATATATGACACGTGTCAACACATTATAGGATGTGAATTTTCGAGGTGTTACATCTACGCAGCGTATTGGTCAATACGCAGCGTATAGGGTTAACCCTCTACGCTGCGTATTGACCAATACGCTGCGTAGATAAACCATGGATCTGAGTACCTGATAACCAATCATTGCACAGAAAACAAGGGTCATATACGCTGCGTATAGGTCTATACGCAGCGTATATAAACCATTAGATTTTTTTTGGTCATTTTGGTAGGTTTGAGGGATCATTTTTTCACAAAGTTTAAATACGCTGGGTATTGACCTCTAAGCAGCGTATATAAAGGTCTGCAAATGTCTTTTATACCCTTGTGTTGAGGCTATACGAAGCCAAATACAAGGGTAGTTGTGTCATTTTGGTATTCCTTTGTTTATTTATAAAATTTTTGTATTTTTTTATTTTGTATTCCTTTGTTTATTTATAAAAAAAATTATTTATAAAAAAACAATATTACTGGAAAATAATACAAATATAAATTATAAAAATAAAAAATAATATAAATATTATGAATTATAAAAATTAAAAAAGAAAATTATTTATAAAAAACAATATTATTGGTAAATAATACAAATATATTGTCTTGTTATCGTTTAAATTAAATTATCGTATTCCTTTGTTTATTTATAAAAAAAACAATATTATTCGTAAATAATACAAATATATTATATTGTTATCGTTTAAATTAAATTATCTTATCGTATTGCATCGTTTCGTATCGTATCGTATTGCATCAAATCGTATCGTATAGTGTATAGTATATAAGTCTCGTATAGAGGCCTATACGGGTGTTATTGTATAGTATAGTATCGTATCGTATCATATAGTGTAGTATAAGTCTTGTATAGGTTTCCTATAGGCCTTGTATATGCATATAGGATTAGACGGGTCCTAAACCACACCTATACGATACGATATCACACTTATAGGCTTATACGAGGTTAATACATGACCTAAACCACACCTATACGATACGATATCACACTTATAGGCTTATACGAGGTCAATACGTGACCTATACGACAGTATACGATACGATATCACACTTATAGGCTTATACGAGGTCAATACTTGACCTATACTACGTTATACGATACGATATCACATTTATAGGCTTATACGAGGTCAATACGTGACCTATACTACCCCTATACGATATGATATCACACTTATAGGCTTATACGAGGTCAATACGTGACCTATACGACGCTATACGATACGATATCACACTTATAGGCTTATACGAGGTCAATACGTGACCTATACTACGTTATACGATACGATATCACACTTATAGGCTTATACGAGGTCAATATGTGACCTATACTACACCTATACGATACAATATCACACTTATAGGCTTATACGAGGTCAATACGTGACCTATACGACGCTATACGATACGATATCACACTTATAGGCTTATACGAATTTAATACGTGACATATACTACGTTATACGATACAATATCACACTTATAGGCTTATACGACGTCAATACGTGACCTATACTACACCTATACGACACGGTATCTCACTTATAGGCTTATACGAGGTCAATACGGGACCTAAACCACATCTATACGATACGATATCACACTTATAGGCTTATACGAGGTCAATACGGGACCTAATATTTGTATTATTTTTAATTCTTATAATTCATAATATTTGTATTATTTTTAATAATATTGTTTTTTATAAATAAACATCGAAATACCCCAAAATACACACAATTAATTTACTTTTTTTAAGAAATAAAAAAAGGAATACACAATAAAAAAAATACAAAAATGGAGTTTTATATACGCTCCTTAGAGGTCCCTACGCAGCGTATGAGACAAAAATGACACAACTACCCTTGTATTTGGCTTCGTATAGCCTCAACACAAGGGTATAAAAGACATTTTCAGACCTTTATATACGCTCCTCAGAGGTCTCTACGCAGCGTATATATACAATAAGGGTTAAAAAGATAATTTAACCACATGTTTGGGGTTAAAAATAAAAATTACTTTTTATATACGCGGCGTATAGAGGCGTATAGACCTATACGCAGCGTATATAAAGGTTTGAAAATGTCTTTTATACCTTTGTGTTGAGGCTATACGAAGCCAAATACAAGGGTAGTTGTGTCATTTTTGTCTCATACGCTGCGTAGGGACCTCTAAGGAGCGTATATAAAGCTCCATTTTTATATTTTTTTATTGTGTATTCCTTTGTTTATTTATAAAAAAAAGAAAATTATTTATAAAAAAAACAATATTATTGGTAAATAATACAAATATAAATTATAAAAATAAAAAATAATATAAAGATTATGAATTATAAAAATTAAAAAAGAAAATTATTTATAAAAAAACAATATTATTGGTAAATAATACAAATATATTGTTTTGTTATCGTTTAAATTAAATTATCGTATTCCTTTGTTTATTTATAAAAAAAGAAAATTATTTATAAAAAAACAAAATTATTTGTAAATAATACAAATATATTATATTGTTATCGTTTAAATTAGATTATCTTATCGTATTGCATCGTATCGTATCGTATTGCATCAAATCGTATCGTATAGTGTATAGTATATAAGTCTCGTATAGAGGCCTATGCGGGTGTTATTGTATAGTATAGTATCGTATCGTATCGTATAGTGTAGTATAAGTCTCGTATAGGTTTCCTATAGGTCTTGTATATGCATATAGGATTAGACGGGACCTAAACCACACCTATACGATACGATATCATACTTATAGGCTTATACGAGGTCAATACGTAACCTATATTACCCCTATACGATATGATATCACACTTATAGGCTTATACGAGGTCAATACGTGACCTATACGACGCTATACGATACTATATCACACTTATAGGCTTATACGAGGTCAATACTTGACCTATACTACGTTATACGATATGATATCACACTTATAGGCTTATACGAGGTCAATACGTGACCTATACTACCCCTATACGATACGATATCACACTTATAGGCTTATACGAGGTCAATACGTGACCTATACGACGCTATACGATACGATATCACACTTATAGGCTTATACGAGGTCAATACGTGACCTATACTACGTTATACGATACGATATCACACTTATAGGCTTATACGAGGTCAATACGTGACTTATACTACACCTAACGATACGATATCATACTTATAGGGTTATACGAGGTCAATACGTGACCTATACGACGCTATACGATACGATACCACACTTATAGGCTTATACGAAGGCAATACGTGACATATACTACGTTATACGATACAATATCACACTTATAGGCTTATACGACGTCAATACGTGACCTATACTACACCTTTACGACACTGTATCTCACTTATAGGCTTATACGAGGTCAATACGGGACCTAAACCACACCTATACGATACGATATCACACTTATAGGCTTATACGAGGTCAATACGGGACCTAATATTTGTATTATTTTTAATTCTTATAATTCATAATATTTGTATTATTTTTAATAATATTGTTTTTTTATAAATAAACATGGAAATACCCCAAAATACACACAATTAATTTACTTTTTTTTATAAATAAACAAAGGAATACACAATAAAAAAATACAAAAATGGAAGCTTTATATACGCTCCTTAGAGGTCCCTACGCAGCGTATGAGACAAAAATGACACAACTACCCTTGTATTTGGCTTCGTATAGCCTCAACACAAGGGTATAAAAGACATTTTCAGACCTTTATATACGCTCCTTAGAGGTCTATACGCAGCGTATTTAAACTTTGTGAAAAAATGATCCCTCAAACCTACCAAAATGACTCAAAAAAATCTAATGGTTTATATACGCTGCGTATAGACCTATACGCAGCGTATATAACCCTTGTTTTCTGTGCAATGATTGCTGATAAGGCTCTGAAATCCATGGTTTATATACGCTGAGTATAGCTCTATACGCAGCGTATAGAGGTAACCCTATACGCTGCGTATAGGTGAATACGCAGCGTAGGTAAACCCTAAGTGTGCAGATAGGCAAACTGGGTATGCAGATAGTTAGGGCCTAAAAAAAAGAAAAAAAAAAGAAAACCCAGCCCCTATGATATCAGTTGAGTTAGTTGTGTTATTTCAAGTTTAAACTATCAAAATATTATTTTTTAGCAGGAGATACAAACATACTAACTACTAACCTGGTTAGCGATAACCTAACCATACGCTGTTAAAAAAAAAAGCAGGTGATCTCTTTATAATTAAATGAAACAACCTAAATTACATGATAATCCTTTATGAGCATTCAAACACATAATTAAAAAAGATTAATATATATATATATAGAGGCGGGTTATCATACAAATGCCCTTATCGTATATTACGTACGCTACAATCTCAGCCGTCCGATCATCTTCCCGCATTGAATTCGCATGTTGTTTTTTTGTACCACATGCGAAATTGTTACAAAAAAACATGCTATTTCATCAAAATTATCACATGCGAAATTGGTACAAAAAAACAACATGTGAATTCATCAAAAATTATCACATGCGAAATTGTTATAAAAAAACAACATGCTATTTCATCAAAATTATCACATGCGAAATTGGTACAAAAAAACAACATGCGAATTCATCAAAAATTATCACATGCGAAATTGTTATAAAAAAAAACAACATGCGATTTTAAAATGCGGGAAGATGATCTGACGGCTGAGATTGAAGCGTACGTAATGTACGATAAGCAATATTGTACAGTACTCTTTACCTATATATATATATATATATATTCATTTATATGGGGAGTACTAGCTCAAATAGCATACTTAATTATTATGCATAAACACACATTCATTGCAGATAATAACAACAAAAAACATAAAAGTTTACTGAAGGAATTGAATCACTTATCCGGGACTAAGGCGCTGAACAACAGGACACTACACTATAAACTGTATTGCTAATTGGGTGTATTTCTAAACTAAAAATATTACTTGCGTTGTGTGGCATGCCCTTTTGGTTTCGTATAATTTACTTTTTGGCGATGGTTTTAATTCTAGCATATGGTGTTTGGGAATCATATCTTTTAGATTGTTTGCACAAATGTGTTTTTTAATTTATTTTTTAATTCCACTTTAATGCTTTTGTATGATTTATCCTATAGCGTGTTGTTAGCTTTTAACATGAACACAATGTTAGTTGTTTTAAAAAAAATTAATTACCATGTTTAATAATTCGATTTTGATTGAAAATGACCTAAGTCCAGGTAAACTCAAAAGGCCTCAATATCTGAACTTGCAAGACAAGTTCGAAAATCAATTTATGTGGTCACAAAATTACAAGAATAAATCAATCAGCCAAGTCAAGCTCAATTGTACAACCAACTTTACAAAAAGAAAATGTCATTGCATAATACATCCCTAAAAAAATATGTTTGTTTCCTTTTGTCTTTGGGTATTAGCTAGATTGATTTATCTTGCAATTCTATGACCACATAAATTTATTTTTGAACTTGTCGTGCAAGTTCAGATATGGAGACTTTTAAGTTTACTTGGACTTAGGTCATTTTCAATCCAAGTAGAAATTTTAAACTGGGTAATTATTTTTTAAACAGCTAACATTGTATACATGTTAAAAGCTAACAACATGCTAGAGGATACAAGCATTAAACCGGGTATAAATAATAAATAAAGGGTCTACATATTTACACACCTTATTGCCTATTTCCACACCTTTCAAGACGCCTCGTATAGAGCTATACGAGGCGTATAGGGTTGCTTTTCCAACCAGCTTCTGCACCAAGCACAATGTCACATCAGTCACATCAGACGGGGAGTCTAGGTCTATACGAGGAAAGGATACGAGACACTAAGACGCTTCGTATAGGCCTATACGAGGCGTCTTTAGTGACTGATTTGACTATACGTTTGACAAGTGACTTAAAGCTATACGGGTAGTCTAGAGCTATACGAGGCGTCTATGTCTCACATAAAGTGCAAAATACAGTGCATTCTTTGTCATTCATTCTGCTTCTTCTTGTTCCGTTTTATCCTCCGCCAACATTTCATTTCATTCATTCTGCTTCTTCGAAAGAATTGGCATTTGTGTTCTTATCATCCCGAAGTGTTGAAATGTCATCATACTGGGACGGCAACTATGTCTTCGGGCAGTATTCTAGCGACAACTGGGTGGCCAAAAGCGTTCCGGTAACAGTTATTAGCTTAAATATTTTAATTAGTTGTTGTTTTAGTTTATTATTTACTAATGATGATACAGTTGTTTATTTTGGAGGAGTCTGGCGTTCCCGATTCTAATAAGCAAGAGGAGGTTGTGTCTAGTATACAAGGAGAACAAAACAGACCGTTTCTATATTTGAACAAGCATCCCCCTGTTGATGAAACAACCCCTGTAGATGACTCATACCATGCTTGTCAACCAAGTTATCCGACGCAACAAGGGTATCCGGATTATAGATACGGGTGTGAATACGGAGGAGACGGTGGATACGGAGGAGACGGTGGATACGGAGGAGACGGTGGATACAGTGGATACGGAGGATATGGTGGATATGGTGGTTATGGTGGATATGGTAGATATGGTGGTGAGACACCTCCCATCCAGGACAGTCCGTACTTAAAAAAGCAGGTATTAATTACTATTTTTTATTATTATTTAATTATTTTTATTATTTATTTATTTATTATTATTATTTATATTTTTAATAATTTTATTATTTATTATTTATTATTTATTTATTTATTTATTATTATTATTATTATTATTAATATTTATTTATTAAAATTATTTATTATTATTGTCGATGTTACAGGTTTTCAACTCTTTAGATGAACTAAAGAATCGGATACAAGAAATAGCAAACGCGGATGGTTTCGTTATTGTCACCCGTCGATCAAAGAAAACCGGGGGAAGAACCGGGAGGGTATGGCTTGAATGTGATCGTCGTGGTGAGCACCAGACTACAGCAACACTTAGAAAAGCCGGAAGCAAAAAAACCGGTTGCCCGTTTTACCTGCTGGCTGTGCAAAACCACCCGTATGAAACCTGGGAGATTAAAGACGGAAAACTTGAACATAACCACGAACTTTGTGAGGACCTGTTGGCCCACGCGTTTGTGCGAAGGTTTACTCCAAGCGAAATGAAACTGATTAAGCAGCTGACATCTCAAAACATGGAGTCGCGCAAAATATTTCAAACGATAAGGAAGCAGGACCCGGACAGGTTTCATGTTCAGAAAGACGTTCAAAACGTCGTGGCGAAAATTAGAGCCAAACAAAGACAAGGATTGACTCCCATGCAGTCACTAGAAAGCATACTGATAAACAACGACTTTATTTACGAGACACGGGAGGAACCCGAAACAGAGATCATAACAGAGATCTTTTTTTCTTCATCGAGACTCGAGATGCATGTGGCGTGCATTCCCCCACGTCATGCTGATCGATGCGACGTACAAGACAAACATATACAATATGCCCTTTATCCAGATTGTTGGTATGACGCCTACCAACTAATCGTTTATTATCACGCATGCCGTTCTTAGTAAAGAATGGGGTGATAACTTTTTGTGGGTGCTTGAGAGGGTCAAGTCAATGTTGGATGAATGTATGGAGCCACATGTGATTTTAACGGATATAGACCTAGCCCTTATGGGCGCGTGTGCTAAAGTATTTCCAGACGCCTCCAGGCTTCTTTGCAGGTGGCACATACAACAGAATGTTATGAAGCACTGCAAGGGTACCTTCATAGACGAAGACTGGAAGAAATTTTTGTCATTCTGGGGGACATTGATTGAGTCTCCATCCATACCCATCTACGAGTACCACTTGCGCAACATGCGAAAACGACTTGTGGAGTGCAAACGTTCTAGTAAGTTTTTATAATAACATACGACTCACCTATGCAAATTTTATTAAATTATTTTTACTTTTAGGAGTCTTCAAATACGTGTACGATAACTGGCTAAAAGACTATAAGGAGATGTTCGTCTTTGTGTGGACTGATAAGAGGCGCAACTTTGGTAATCGTACCACAAACAGAGTTGAGAGCCAACACGCCAACTTAAAGAGATACGTCCTAGATAGGAGCTCACTGGACCGTGTAGTTGGTTGTGTCCAGGATATAGTTGAGACACAGTTCAGTGAAATAAGGAAGACTTATCGAGATAGCATCGAAAAAAGAATGACCCACCACAAACACCTGTTGTTTCAACACCTACTTGGAAAAGTATCCTATACAGCCCTTGACTTATTGAGGGGAAAGGCAATTAGGAAGCTAGATGTCTTGGAGCACTTTCATTCATCATGTGGTTGCCAAATGTGGCACAGCTATGGGTTGCCCTGTGCTTGTAGGATAGAAAAGTACATGCTTGAAGGTAATAATTGTTAAACGTACAACACTTGTGTGATATATTTCCGTTAATCATGTGACTTAAACAATGTTGTTTTTAACCGTGCAGAGCGTCCGATTCAACTCGAAGATATAGACATCTTCTGGCGGAAACTTAACTTCGAAAGTTGTAAATTGATAGATGATGACGTGGACGTGGTCGAAGAGCTGAATATTGTTAGAGAACAATTAGAGTCGCACAAAATACTCGTGGCCGACCAACAACAAAGCAAAAAAGCCTGATGTCAAAGATTAAAGCGGTGTTGACTCCAAAGAAATCTACCAAGAAACCACCGGTTGTCCAACAAAATACTCGTGGCTGACCAACAACAAAGCAGGTACAACAAAGGTTGGACGAGGCCTCTCGTATAGATGAAGAATTGAGGAGAAGCTCATTCGGTGATGCAAACACGTGCTTTGAAGGTTCCCGATAAAGTAAGTACGATAAACCTCACTACAGCTCGTACGTTCCGTCACACGCCTCTCAACAGTCGGTTATAAGGTCCCAAAAACCCAAAGCGAGCCTAAGCCGTTCAAAGAGTTCTAAGAAGAAAGAGACACGAGATGCTCACGGTTTTCCTTTAATCATTGGGGACGAGTACGTGGGAATCATCAAATAGTTTAAGTATGCCATTCTGCCAGTGTTCCATCCGTACGTCTCGTGCATACGAGATGTGATGTCGGACGGTCATTGTGGGTTTCGGTCTGTGGCTGTGGGCTTAGGTATGGATCAGAGTTCATGGGGGCTCATTCGAAGGGACCTTGTCCAAGAAATGGATCAGAACGAATCGATCTGTTCCCAATATTTGAAGCATGGGATAAAGGTTATTTTTACACGCATCGTCAGGGCCTAATTTGGGATTCAGTGTCCGGTTGTGGGGAGGATCACTGGATGGACTTCCCCTTAGCAGGACTTCTTATTGCACAAATGTACGGTATCGAGGTGCACCTGTTAACGACAACCATGGGTGCGAGTTCCACTTTCTTCCCGATACTAAGTCCTCCGGCTAATCAACAACCATTATTCATAACGCTTACATATGTTAACGAGAACCACTTCATACATGTTAAGCTGGAAGGGGATTATCCAATGCCACCAGCACACGGGCTATGGTTGACCCACCGAACACCCCATACGGAACAATGGGAAGATATGTACTTGCCACGTCTAGAATGGTATACATCGATAATGAATCCTCCGCCAAGATCAAACCCCAGTCTTAATTACATCGACAGTGATACGGAAGAATGACTTTTGTAATTAATAGTATTTTTTTTATTAATTCCTATAATTTTCTACAATTTCTAAATTTTTTTTATAATTTCTATCATTTTTCTATAATTAGAATTGATTAAAACAGGTTAATAACATTTTAATAAAAAAATTAAAAATATACGACTCGTATAGAGCTAGACGCGTCGTATATGATTGATCAAAAGACCATTTTGCCCCTAATATGCCCCCCAATCTAGGCTTATTTCAGGGGCTAAAAGGTCATTCTACCTTCCCCAGACGCCTCGTATAGATCTATACGAGGCGTCTATTTGAGCGGGTTTTTGAAAATTTGAATTTTGAATATTTGAAAATCAAAATTTGAATTTTTTTAAATAAGGACAATTCGTATAGATCTATACGCGGCGTCTATTGGGGCGACAACAATTCTTTTTTTTTTAATTTGAATTTTGAAAATATTTTATGTTAATTACTAATATACCCCTGAAAGTCCCCAGTATAGGCCTTTAACAGGGCTTAAAGGTAATTTAAAAAGCTAGACGACGCGTATAGATCTATACGTGGCGTCTATTGGGGCGGCAACTTTTAAACTTTTTGTTTTTTAATTATTAAAAAAATGTTTATTAAATGACCATTTTGCCCTTGTAAAGCCCCCAGTATAGGCTTTAGTCAGGGGCGAAATGGTAATTAACAATTCCAAAAATATCTTTTTGAATTGGTTAATTACCATTTTGCCCCTGAATAATGCCTATACTTCGGGCTATACAGGGGCAAAATAGTCATTTAATAAAAAGGTTAGACGACGCGTATAGGTCTATACGAGGCGTCTATGCTTCGTATAAGGCTGGGGGGCCTAGACGAGGCTGGTTATCACCCCAAACAAAAATATATACGGAGCACACACCTCTATACACCTTGGATTCGTATTTCGACCGTATTTTCGAAGATTTGAAGCATCACTGGTACGTATTTCATCCCGTAGTTTAGTATTTTTGCCTCGTTTTTACCTTTAGACCGTAGGTTTGCCCTGAAATTTGGTTTTTGTTGGGTTTGGGGGTTTGAATCTAAGGTTGAAGATGAAGCTGGTAGAACAGGACGCCGAGTATAGCCCTATACGAGGGCTATACGAGGCTCTGAAACTTTTTTTTTTTTGGTTATTAATGTTATTATTATTAGTATTATTATTATTATTATTATTATTATTATCATTAATGTTATTATTATTATCATTTATTATTGTTATTAATATTATTATTATTAATATTGTTTATTAATTATCATTATTATTAATATTATTAATATTATTTATTATTATTATTATTGTTATTATTATTATTTTTATTGTTATTGTTATTATTATTTATTATTTTTAATATTATTATTATTATTATTGTTGTTAATATTATTATTATTTATTAATTATTATTATTAATATTATGTATTATTATTATTATTGTTTATTTATTTATTTATTATTGTTTTTATACGTATACGGTATTTATTTGCAGATTGATTATGGAGGACGATCTGATTCAGGGCGATGACATTCAGGTAGAGCTTCATGGGGCACACCCGGGGGGTCAGCCAGTTGAGTCGGGGGGTCAGCCGGTTCAGCAGGTTCCACGACGGAGACGGCGGCCGCCTATGGATACGTTTCAGGGTTGTCCGTATCTAGAGTTTCCCGACGGCACCGATGCCGCCCGTCATTGCCAGAAGCTTAGGAGGATGCACATTGGATCGCATGCAGCGATCGACTGGGATGCGATGGATGGGATTGCTGAAACGGCTAGAGTGCGTCGGTTTATACCTGTCGATTCGCCGTGGCATCGTCTTTTTGATTTGGCGCACACGCCGACCTACAGGGAGCTGCTGGTCGAGTTCCTTTCGTCATTCACATTTCACGCTCCTGGGGTCCCAGTCCCGCTTCCGCACCCAGATGCTACCCCTCCGCCTGAGGTTTCTTTCAGGCTCCCTGGCATTTTGCGTGAGATGACGCTAGCAGAGTTTGCGGTGCATTGTGGTATATACATGCAGGGGGAGATCGAGACTGAGGTTTACACAACGGGGCTAGTGGTGGTTGACAAACCCACTCTTGTAGGGTTTTGGCAGGTGATTGCGGTGGCAAATCATTGGGAGCACGACAAGTCGACGGGAGGGTGTCATTTGTTAGGGACCCACTGTACAGGTACGTACGTTTATTATGGCAATTATTTTTGTTATGTGCATTGTTTATTAATCTATGTTTCTGTATTTCGCTAACACTATATGCAGGTATCTGCACCATTTGCTCGCTACTTCTATTTCAGCGCGCGACTACAGCCGTGAGTGGTGTACGACCACAGATCTTTTTTTCCTTTATTGTTTATTGTATAGGAGGCCGTGCGCGCTAGCACACGGTCTAGCCCAGTACTACGCCTCCGCCCATCACCGGCAGGAGCGCGGATTTTTGTATGGCAGGGCGTACGTGACCGTCATTGCCCGTTCATTATGCCTCGTACTGCACCAGGACCCACATCTACGGACGTCGCCAGTCATGCCGACGCGGATGGGCATGCAGTCGCTGTGGGGGATGAAACCGCGACGGGGGCATATGGACAGAGGAGGCCCTACCAGAGCATTTCGAGCCCGTTTATCCTCCTACAGATCCTGCTGATGCAGTGCCCGTGGAGGAGCCTCCGGAGGATGTAGACGGTGCAGCGGTGCCACAGCCACCGCCACCTGTCACACCCCGACCACGTAAAACAATAAAACGTGGCGGAAACATCGGGGAGTGTTGTAACAGAATCATTGTTTCATAACACGTGGAAATTTGAATATTGTTTTATTGATTAAAAGTGTTACAATGTCTTGACAATCAAAGAAACATAACATAAATAACTAGTCTTGCATCTTTTATTGTCGCTAAGGCCCAAGTCCGCCTAAGTGTATCTTGAAAAATCCTATGCATCATATCCTGAAACACATGTGAAAATAGGTACGTCAGCATAAAAATGCCTGTGAGATACATAGGTTTTGTGAAAATAGAATTCATGACTTATGTTTAAGAAAATGTTTAGTCATGAACCTTGTAATTTGCTTTGTCTTGTAAATCATTTGAAAAGTGATAAATAAACCAAATGATATATATGTATAAAGGAATAATACATGGTTAAGTAAATAACCAAGTAAAATGAGTTTATATCAGATAAGTTGTTTGTAAAACAATGTATTGTGAAAAGTATGTTATTTGTATAAAATGTTATATGTCTAAATTGAAATAATTCAAATAACGCTACGATATGTAATACCATACAAGCACTTATATATAGGAAGTACCAGCGGCGTATCCACCATGCTTGTATCATATTACACACGCCTCGTTACTTAAATCACTTACTCAAACCAAACCACCAAAGTAAAATGTTTATGTATAATCAAATGTCAAAATGTTTGTGTGAAAACCATGTCTAATATCTACGTCTAATGTAAATCATGAATTGTGTATATCAATGTCAAAAATGTTTATGTCTAATGTAAATCATGAATTGTGTATATCAATGTCAAAATGTTTATGTCTAATGTAAATCATGAATTATGTATATCAATGTCAAAATGTTTATGTCTAATGTAAATCATGAATTGTGTATATAAATGTCAAAATGTTTATGTCTAATGTAAATCATGAATTATGTATATCAATGTCAAAATGTTTATGTCTAATGCAAATCATGTAATGTATATCCAAAATATCATGTATGGTAAGTGAAATATATCAACTAAACCATATGTAAAATGCACAAAAACAAGGTATTGAAGTAAAACATTGTTTAAATCAAAGTTATGTTTTGTGGAACAAATGCATGCTATACTGATATAAACATCTATGCGGTATTGTGAAAATGCATACATCCAAGCCTTGTGATTGTGGCGATAAACCCCTAAACGAATTTAAAGGTCTATCTGTGTTATGTTTATCGAATTTTGGTCATTCCTTCCATCCAAACATACCTAGGATGTCAGGAACGGGAGTTGTCAATTCCTATGGTACCACCACCTACTAACAAATGGCGTGATCATTGTTAATGAATGTATATTGTCCCATTTGAACAAACCAAATGTCATACCAAAATGTAAGCATGTGATGAATAACAAATGTACTAAGTATGCACACAATGGACATACATAGCATAAAATATAATGTAAAACGATGCACTAAGTATGCAACACAGGACATACATAGCAAAAACACAATGAAACCATGTACTATAAGTGTACTATTGAACATAACAAGCATATGATATGAAAACATGGAAAGCATGAAAGTAACAAGTAGGCACATGTGTTTCACCCCAAAACGTTTGAATGTCACACCCCGATTTCCACGTGTCACCGGTGGGCCCGGTGGGGGAGTATCGTGACGTGGTTGGCAACGTAATAGTCAAACAACACAATATAATAATGCACAGCGGAAGCAATTTAAATAAGATACAACCGAATTTATTTATTGTAAACAAAGTCACAATTATCCGGTGTTTATCCACAGTAGGATCGAATTTAAAAACATTGTTTATGGTTCAACAGACTTCGGCATCTCTAAGTTTGCGAGACTTCTAATGATGCTTAGGAGAATCCCAGCCTATTTCGCCTAGTACCTGCATTTAATCTTTTTGGGAAAATACGTCAGTTTACACTGGTAAATACATTCAACTGACTCATTTTATAAAATGATTGAAAATTGGTTTGGATGCACATGGCATAAACATTTTGTTTAACTTGGGAGAATTATTTAATATTATAATCTTGTGAACGATTTACATGTTACTTATGCGTTCAGTAGCCCGGAACGTATTCCGGGTTAAAGATCAATAGACACACCACTTATGTGAGTTATACACGGGAGTACGCCTACACCCCATGCTCAGGTCGTGGCTATCTCGTAAGATAATGCCGAGGATATCCGGGACATGGTCATTAACCCCCCAAAGGCTGTAAAGTAAACACATCTGTTTAAAACGAGCCGATCAAATTATTCAATTAACCACTAATGCGTGGAAGATTTGATGCTCGATCAAGCGGTACGCTATGTACCGTAACCCAAGCCCGTATAGGGAAAATAAGTTAAAAGTATTTACCTTGATGCAAAGTATAGTCACAATAGTCAAATAGCAAGTAGCTTTTACTGTTTCTCCTAATCTGGAACGAAGGTTAAATATAACCTATTAGAATCCTAGCGGGCCTTTAATTATGCTTAAGCTTAGACCGGCTAGTTTCGAAGATACGGTTCGTACGCACGATTAAGCGAAGACCGGATAGAATGTGATTCAGACCCGACAAGTTTGAAGACTTGTTTAATATGGGTCTATTATTCACATTCTGGATTTTGAGATAAAACCGATAAGGTTTGACCCGTTTCGGCTAATTTATGTAAACTTGTTACATAAACCGAGCCGAACGCGTAATATGCGTAACGGGTATCCGGAAGAGCCATATACAGGTTTCCTAAGTTAATATGCTTCAAATATGTTGTAACATCAGTAGGATGTCTTTCGTTATGCCCCGAACTAATTTAAACACAAACTATGCCCCGTAGGGGTAGTTTGGTCATTTTAAAGTTTGTAAAAGCGTTTATATGTTAAACTGAGTTACAGGTCTGATGTAAACAGCAAACATACTCATTTTGATGGGTTATAACAGTAGGCTAAGGCTTATATGTGAAATTTATCATATTTAACCAAACTATGCCCCGTAGGGGTATTTTGGTAATTTCACATAAGCCGACAAGCTCAAAACTGAAGTCTGAGTTTATCAACTTTTGCTTACTGTTAAAATATGGTAATTTGCTTCTTATATCATTAGGTATCAACCCGGGTATGTCCAATATGATTTTAGAACATACTATGCGTTAAAAACGCTAGTTTAGGCGATTAAAGGCCATTTCCGGGTTCTATACTTAAATCTGATATTTTTATATTTCCAGAAGGCTTAAAATAATTTATTATTCATATGTGATCAGTAGCAAAAGGTTTGGAGTCGTTTAGGTAAGTAAAACTCATTTTATGGCCCGTAAGGGCAAAACCGACAATTACCGGATTAAGCCTACGACTACTAGTTATGCTCAGCCTAAAATTAATTAAAAATCTTTAAAATTCCCAAAATAATATATAGCATCAGTGGTTAAAAGATTTGATACCAAAAAGTATGTTTAACTAGGCTATACGCTAATTACGCCATTTTATTAACATAAAGCTTTAATTTAGCGACAATGAGCATAACTATTAATCTAAAAGTCAAACTGATGTCAAACTTTGCATACAAGTCTAAATATCAGTAACTAAGGATTCTACACTTTTACATTTTCATAAATCATGATTTAAGGTAATAAGGGCATAACGGTCCAAGTATGAGCATTTAACGGAAACTTGCATATTAATTGGATAACTAGTGAACCAAGGTGTATGATCACAGAGGGTTGTTCTAACATGTATCCTAATCCAATTTAAGCTCTGTGGCATTTCTAAAATATGCCCAAACGGGTCAGAACTGAAAGTCAACCGAAAAGTCAAACTATGTGACTTTCGGTTCCGAACCGGGTCTAAACAGGAAATAGTCGGGTTGAACATGTTGGGACAAGTTCTTACACTTATTTCTAAGTTATAACAATGTTCAAACAGATTACAAATATTCTAGATAGCTAATTATGCATAAATGACAATTTAAGCAATATGTTGACTTTTTAAGTAAAGCTTTGACCCGACATTTGACCTGTTTAGGATGGTGATCAGGGGAAACCCTTTTGGGGTTTTATTACCCACATAAATACCATTCTAAAACTACTTTTAATTCGAGATAAGACTGAATCATTAGTGACTAATCTCGAAGTCAAACCGTAATTACGACGGTTTGACTTTTAGCTAATTAACTAAGCTAAACTCAAACAAATAAGAACTAGAAGACTTACAATAGTCCAATGCACGAATTATGATCAGAAGGGAGAGTTCCTTAGCTCCAGGAATGCTCCAATGATCAGTTGCAAGTGTGAGAATGAATGTTGCAACAATGTGGCTTTATATAACACTTGGATCCACCACAATTACTTGACAACTAACTCTAGGACAATCCACAACCATTCAACACTTGTCCTAGTGCTCTAGGATAGTTTAGGGGTCGTTTATAACTGATAAAAACCGAACAAACAGGTCACAATCGCGAAATAACCTGCTGCAGAAGGTTTCTGGTCGCTGGTAGTTACCTTACGGACCGTAAGGCTTCCAGTGCTACGGTCCGTAAGCTTCACATCAGCCACAACTTTTGACTTTTCTTTGGTGTGTTGACTATGCAATCCCATTATCCGACTTTGTGACCTCAAAACAACATTGAGGGACCTCTATAATGTGTCTAGTACAGTTCCTTACCCTACCATTTGCATTTGTTTGCTTAGGTTCCAAAAACAAGACCCGAAAACCAAGTGTTACCATTGCTTTTTCTTAGTAGGATCACATCATGCACTTGGGGTCCTATTATAATCAATAATTTCTGTACTGAGGGTATAAAAGATGGATATAACATTTAATCGGGTCTTGGGATTTATACTTGAGGTCGTTCAGAGGTAACAATTTAACATGACGCCACTTTAATCCTACCGAAACATCTTTATTAAATCCGGGTTTTTCAACGCGTTTTGTCTTACATGACACGTGTCAATTTATTATTAAACCCGAGATTTTCGAGGTGTTACATCCTCACCCCCTTAAAATAAATCTCGACCCGAGATTTACTGAAACAGGTAAGGGTACTTTTCTTTCATCGTGGATTCAACCTCCCACGTGAAATCGGGACCTCTACGGGCATCCCATTTGACCTTAACAAAAGGTATATGCTTTCTCCGAAGCTTTCTTACTTGTCGATCTTCAATTGACACAGGTTTTTCCACGAATTTCAAGCTCTCGTCAATATGCACATCTGTATGTGGCATGACATGTGTTTCGTCAGCGGAACACTTCTTTAGATTGCAGATGTGGAACACATTGTGAATTCCACTGAGCTTTTCTGGTAAGTTCAACTTATAGGCAACTGACCCGACACGTTCGATAACCTCGAAAGGTCCTATGTATCTCGGGCTTAGTTTGCCTTTCTTACCAAACCGCATCACTCCTTTCCAGGGTGACACTTTAAGTAGGACTTTTTCACCCACTTCGAAGTGAAAATCCTTACGACTTGGATCCGCGTAACTCTTCTGCCTATCCCTGGCAGCTTGGAGATTTTTACGAATCTGGACAATCTTGTCCGTCGTTTCGAATACGATCTCTGGTCCTGATAACTGGACCTCTCCAACTTCCGCCCAACAAACTGGCGATCTACACTTTCTACCGTATAATGCCTCAAAAGGCGCAGCCTTTATGCTGGTATGGTAGCTATTGTTGTAGGAGAATTCGATCAATGGTAGATTCTTATCCCAGCTACCTTCCAATTCGATCGCACATGCACGTAGCATGTCTTCCAACGTTTGAATAGTACGCTCACTCTGACCGTCAGTCTGAGGATGGTAAGCCGTACTAAAGTTCAAACGTGTGCCCAAAGATTGCTGGAAACTCTTCCAAAAATGTGACGTGTACCTAGTATCCCGGTCAGAGATAATAGCTACAGGTATGCCATGTAGGGCTACAATCTTATCAACGTATAATTGGGCTAACATGTCGGAGCTATAAGTCTCCTTGATGGGTAAGAAATGAGCTGACTTAGTCAGTCTGTCAACTATAACCCATATTGTATCATTGCCTTTCCTTGTCTTGGGTAACTTGGTAATAAAATCCATAGTTACCATTTCCCACTTCCACGTAGGAAGTTCAGGCTGTTGTAGCAAACCTGACGGTTTCTGATGCTCAGCTTTGACTTGCGCACATGTCAAGCATTTTGCTACATGGGCGGCTACAGACTTTTTCAAGCCTATCCACCAATAATTTGCCTTTAAATCCTGGTACATCTTATCAGCTCCAGGATGAACGGAGTATTTGGAACTATGGGCTTCTTGGAGGATGACATCACGAAGTCCTCCAAAAATTGGAACCCATATTTGTCCGTTTAACCGTAAAATTCCGTCCTTGCTAAGAGTTAACTGCTCCTCAGTCACTCCTAACTTTTCATTAGGATAGTTAGCTTCCAACACAGCTTCCTTCTGTGCAGCTAACACCCTTTCTATCAAACTGTTCTTTATCTCCATACGCTTGGCGTTAATGCGAATGGGTTTAACCCTTTCCTTTCTGCTCAAGGCATCAGCGACTACATTCGCTTTGCCGGGATGGTATTTGATTTCACAATCATAATCATTCAAAGTTTCCATCCAACGGCGTTGCCTCATGTTTAATTCTTTCTGGTTAAACAGATGCTGGAGGCTCTTGTGATCAGAAAAGATCACAAACTTGATTCCATAAAGATAATGCCTCCACAGTTTTAGTGCGAACACAACGGCACCCAATTCCAAGTCATGGGTGGTGTAATTCTTTTCGTGCACCTTTAACTGTCGTGATGCATAGGCAATCACCTTGCCTTTCTGCATAAGCACGCACCCCATGCCAGTGTGTGATGCATCACAATAAACTACAAATTCTTCAGCGCCTTCAGGTAAGGTAAGCACAGGAGCGTTGCTCAACTTTTGTCTTAAAACATCGAAGGACTCTTGCTGCTTAGGGCCCCAAACAAACTTAACCTTTTTCTTAGTTAAGGAGGTTAGAGGTGCAGCAATCCTTGAAAAATTTTCAATGAAACGCCGATAATATCCTGCCAAACCCAGGAAGCTACGAATCTCTGTAGGCGTTTTCGGCTCTTGCCAGTTCATCACTGCTTCAACCTTAGCGGGATCCACCTGGATACCACGCTCACTGACCACATGTCCAAGAAATTGGACTTCCCTAAGCCAAAATTCACACTTGGAGAATTTGGCATAGAGCTTCTCCTTATGCAGAAGTTTGAGAATACATCGAAGATGTTTCTCGTGGTCAGCTTTGTTCTTAGAATATATGAGAATGTCATCGATGAAAACGATGACGAATTTATCTAAGTGCGGCTTGCAAACGCGATTCATGAGATCCATGAACGCAGCCGGTGCATTGGTGAGCCCAAAAGGCATCACTAGAAACTCGTAGTGACCGTAACGAGTCCTAAATGCAGTCTTGTGTACGTCTTCATCTTTGACCTTCAGCTGATGGTAGCCTGACCTCAGATCAATCTTTGAGAAGTAACTTGCCCCTTGCAGCTGATCGAACAAATCGTCGATCCTGGGCAATGGATATCTGTTCTTGATCGTGACTTTATTAAGCTCGCGATAGTCGATGCACAGACGCATCGACCCATCCTTCTTCTTGACAAACAGGATTGGCGCTCCCCAAGGAGATGAACTAGGTCGAATGAAACCCTTAGCCAGCAATTCATCTAGTTGCGTCCGCAACTCCTTCATTTCGGTGGGTGCCAATCTGTATGGTGCTCTAGCAACTGGTGCAGCTCCGGGAATGATATCTATCCTGAATTCGACTTGTCTATCTGGTGGTAGGCCAGGTAGATCTTCAGGAAACACTTCTGGGTATTCTGAGATGACAGGGATGTCTTCTAACTTCGGTTTAGGCTCATCAATAATTACTTGTGCCATGTAAATGACACATCCCTTCTTCAAACACTTGGAAGCCTTGAGCATAGACACGTGCTCAGGCAGTCCGTACTGGGTATCTCCCCGAATGGTAAGTGATTCACCAGACGGAGTCTTTATTACCACCTGTTTCTGGTTACAGACGATTTGGGCCTGGTTATGAGATAACCAGTCCATACCCAGAACTATGTCAAAACCAGCTAATTTAAACGGAAGTAGAGACAGAGGAAAAGAATGATTCTTAATGGATATAACACATCCATCTAACACAGTAGAGACGGTTTCTATGGTACCATCTGCTAACTCTACCTCATAGTTCACTTTTAGGGTTTTGACAGGTAAATTCAACAACTTACAAAATTTATGATCTACGAAGGACTTATCTGCGCCTGAATCAAAAAGTACTCTTGCAAAAACATCGTTTACAAGGAAGGTACCTGTTATGACGTTATCATCCTGCACAGCCTCCTTCGCATCCATCCTGAAGACTCTGGCATTAGTCTTCTTAGCCTCCTCAGGCTTCTTGTTGTACTTAGGGCAGTTAGTCTTTATGTGGCCCTTTTCGTTGCAACGGTAACACGTTGCATCTTTCATCTTTTTGCAGTCCAAGGTTTTGTGTTCCTTGGACTTACACAACCCACAAGCAAAAGACCTTGACTCGTTATTCGAGCTTGATTCGAATCTGCACTTCCCAAAGTGCTGTTTCTTGCAAGTTTTGCATGTGGGCTTCTCTCCAGAACGATGCCCATCTTTCTTCGAACCTGATCCCTTCTTGTGATCACCGCTCCCACGGTGCTTCTTGTTCGACCTACGCGAACCATCATCCTCTCGCTTCCTCTTCTCAGCATCCTTATTCCTTAGCGATCTCTGCCGGACCGCATCCAGTGTGAGGGATAAGGAAAGGTCAGTTACAGACCTGAAGGTAACTGGCCGAGAAGCTTTGACACTGGCCTTGATCTCGGGCTCTAATCCACCAATAAAACGAGCGATCCTTTTAGGCTCCGGGGTTACCAGATAAGGTACCAACCGGGATAGTGTATTGAAGCTTGTCAGATAAGCTTGACAATCGAGGTTCTTCATAACCAGTGATAGGAAGTCATATTCTATCTTTTCCACCTCATGTTGAGGGCAGAAATTTTCTTTGATCAGTGCCATGAATTAATCCCACGTCATGCTATACAACGGGATCTTTCCTGAGGCCTCCATCAGTGATCTCCACCAAGCTAACGCCTCACCCTTGAAGGACTGTGAGACGAATTTAACCACATCACCTTCAGCGCATCCGCTGATGTCCACGACAGTGTCCATCTCATCGAGCCACGTCATACAGTCGACGGCTCCTTTCTCACCCGTAAAATCCCTGGGTTTACAAGACACAAAGTACTTATATGTGCAACCCTTGTTACGGTGTCCTTGATGCAGTACCAAATGCTGAGATGGATCACTTTGGCGGTTGGTGGACTGGCGATCATCACCGTTTTTCTTTGGTCCATCCTTTTTAGGAGGAGGTTTATTATGAGCCTCAGAATGGGTCCTTGGCTTTGACTGTGACACAGAGTGGGTCCTACTCCGAGTACCACTGTATTCGTCATATTGTCTATCCAAAGCTTGTGTGATAGCTCCGTCTATGATTGCTTTTAGTTCAGCGCCCGTTAATGTAATCTGGGCGTTCTCATTCGGCTCCACTGGATGGCTATTGCCTTCATTGGAGTCAGCCATTTGTATTGAACTGTTGCAAAAAAAAACAAGTTCAATATTTTATTTGGGATTTTATTATGGAATTACCCCTTAGGGTAATTCGTTAACCATGGTAAACAGAGACCATATTTGGTTAACTTATTAATCGCATTAATTTAGGATTTTAATTAAAATTTATCCTAAACATAAACAATAACAATATATATATTAGCACATAAGGCTTAGTCACATGGATAATTTTAAATTATTAGCTATGATTTCAGAGAATCAAGGCTTTAAGGTTTGAACCTAGTTCATTATCTATATTTGACAGGGAGTCTTTGCTACCACTGTCTTTTTGGCTCATATGGAAATGAGTAAGGCCCGTAGGCATCATATTACCAACGTATGGTACAATATGATCATCTTAATTGATGATGTAGACCCAGGATTCAGAGATCATTAAACTGGGTTTTGGAATCTTCTAAAGAATCCTTATACAAATGTGATTTTTAACGAAATCACTTCTGCCAGGAGTGTTAACATGTTTTAAGATGTTAACAGGAATTTGAATCTTTTAAACAGGTTTTACCACCTTGGCTCGGTCTTATATTTGACACTAAGCTAGGTTTTACCTTTTTAAGATTCTTAATTTATAATTACATAGGCAGATTAATTAAAAAGGAAATGATTTTTAATTTATTTATTTCATTTATTAATTTATATATGCGCATAATGGCAACATGAAATTTATAAAATAACCATTCCATTAATTCATTTAGAATATTACACATTTGCCCTAAACGGGTCTTCCAATATCAAACTTACCCTCGTAGGGGTCAACAGATACTTACCCTCGTAGGGGTTAAATAACACACATGCCCACGAAGGGGCTAAATATAATACATGTCCACGCAGGGACTACTTATTCAAACCACACACACCCACTTAGGGGTTTAAAACAAATAAGCATGCCCACGCAGGGGCTTAACAACCAACTACACACATGCAGGGGCTTATACATCAGCGATGGAAGAATTTAACGATTCTTCTTGTTCTTCCCCTTGATCAGACCCATCAGTCCTTGGAGGAATGTTTGCCTTTCCCTTCGTTCTTCATGTGCTTCCCGTTCCACCTGCTCCAACCTATGCAAAATTTCCTCCCTATTTGGAGAAAATCGTGGTGGTTGCGACTGCGTCCTTATGATGGGCCTAGGTGGTATCGAGTATCCCTGTGTTGGGTAACTCACCCCCCAAGGATCCCCATAAGGTCCTTGCGTGCCATAGTTCGCTGCTACCGAGTATGGATCAGCCTCTCCATAACCGTAGTTATGATGTGTTGGTGGCTCAAACGGGTTGTAGCCCATACCACCCGGGTATGCTGGTATCGGGTTTTCAAAACCCATTGGAGGCGGCTGCTGAAAAGCTGGCTGCGAAGGCCCACCCATTTGTGGGTCCTCATAGTGCGGTGGGTAGTGACTAGCACTAGACTGTCGCGGGGAATCGAAAGTGAAGCCCCCCGGTCGCACAGATATGCGAGCACCGGTTCTCCTACGCCTTGGCGGTTGAGGAGGTGCTGGCTGAACTGGTGGCGGTGGAGGTGGTGGCCTAACTGCCACAAAGCGATGATCCTCTGAAGAATCTTGATGATGCGGCTGTGGTTGTGGTTCCTGTTGCTGATGATACGGCTGCTGCTGGTGCTGCCCATGTGACGACGAGTGATGTGAGGGTGTATAATACCACTGGTGTGGTTCAAACAAAGCTTGAAAACTGTCCGGACCACCGTAGGGTGACCCGTGAAAGGATGATCCGTCTGATATTTCGATCGGATGATTCGGCGTACCGCTAGCTGGCATGATGGGGTCAGTATCCTCATCCATATCGTCAGCATTATCCCCCGAGAAGTGATCTTCAGGTCCTAGTGGGTTAAAACCCACGGGTTCTTGCAAGAAATCGGCCGGATTAAACTGGCCTCTATAGATAGGTGTGGGGTCCCCATAGGAATGATGGGACAAAGACCTTTGTAGTGGTACATATGTAGGTTGTGTGTTGTGAGGTTCATATGGGTTAAGTGCGGGCGGTGTCGAGCTATGCGAAACCGACCGTCTGGCCGGTTCAACCTGGTTTCGCCGGTTTCGGCGAGGGTCTTCGCTTTCCGTAGCTGTCGGAGCCCGTGTATTTGATGGTCCTGCCTCATGGTCGTTGGGGGCGGCTCTCGGCCCCTTACCGCGTCCCCGTGTTCGGAAGAATCTTGGCGGCATTTTCGATATTCCTGTCGATAAAGCATGAGATAATAATACAAAGATATATGCAAAATTTAAATAAAGGACAACACAATCAACAGTGGGATTTGTCCTATGTTATAAGTCTAGACTCAAAAGTTTAGATTTTTGTGCATATTGTGTAACTGAGATTAAACACAAAAGACTAGTGTTTAATTCACTCAGAGTTGGCTCTGATACCAACCTGTCACACCCCGATTTCCACGTGTCACCGGTGGGCCCGGTGGGGGAGTATCGTGACGTGGTTGGCAACGTAATAGTCAAACAACACAATATAATAATGCACAGCGGAAGCAATTTAAATAAGATACAACCGAATTTATTTATTGTAAACAAAGTCACAATTATCCGGTGTTTATCCACAGTAGGATCGAATTTAAAAACATTGTTTATGGTTCAACAGACTTCGGCATCTCTAAGTTTGCGAGACTTCTAATGATGCTTAGGAGAATCCCAGCCTATTTCGCCTAGTACCTGCATTTAATCTTTTTGGGAAAATACGTCAGTTTACACTGGTAAATACATTCAACTGACTCATTTTATAAAATGATTGAAAATTGGTTTGGATGCACATGGCATAAACATTTTGTTTAACTTGGGAGAATTATTTAATATTATAATCTTGTGAACGATTTACATGTTACTTATGCGTTCAGTAGCCCGGAACGTATTCCGGGTTAAAGATCAATAGACACACCACTTATGTGAGTTATACACGGGAGTACGCCTACACCCCGTGCTCAGGTCGTGGCTATCTCGTAAGATAATGCCGAGGATATCCGGGACATGGTCATTAACCCCCCAAAGGCTGTAAAGTAAACACATCTGTTTAAAACGAGCCGATCAAATTATTCAATTAACCACTAATGCGTGGAAGATTTGATGCTCGATCAAGCGGTACGCTATGTACCGTAACCCAAGCCCGTATAGGGAAAATAAGTTAAAAGTATTTACCTTGATGCAAAGTATAGTCACAATAGTCAAATAGCAAGTAGCTTTTACTGTTTCTCCTAATCTGGAACGAAGGTTAAATATAACCTATTAGAATCCTAGCGGGCCTTTAATTATGCTTAAGCTTAGACCGGCTAGTTTCGAAGATACGGTTCGTACGCACGATTAAGCGAAGACCGGATAGAATGTGATTCAGACCCGACAAGTTTGAAGACTTGTTTAATATGGGTCTATTATTCACATTCTGGATTTTGAGATAAAACCGATAAGGTTTAACCCGTTTCGGCTAATTTATGTAAACTTGTTACATAAACCGAGCCGAACGCGTAATATGCGTAACGGGTATCCGGAAGAGCCATATACAGGTTTCCTAAGTTAATATGCTTCAAATATGTTGTAAAATCAGTAGGATGTCTTTCGTTATGCCCCGAACTAATTTAAACACAAACTATGCCCCGTAGGGGTAGTTTGGTCATTTTAAAGTTTGTAAAAGCGTTTATATGTTAAACTGAGTTACAGGTCTGATGTAAACAGCAAACATACTCATTTTGATGGGTTATAACAGTAGGCTAAGGCTTATATGTGAAATTTATCATATTTAACCAAACTATGCCCCGTAGGGGTATTTTGGTAATTTCACATAAGCCGACAAGCTCAAAACTGAAGTCTGAGTTTATCAACTTTTGCTTACTGTTAAAATATGGTAATTTGCTTCTTATATCATTAGGTATCAACCCGGGTATGTCCAATATGATTTTAGAACATACTATGCGTTAAAAACGCTAGTTTAGGCGATTAAAGGCCATTTCCGGGTTCTATACTTAAATCTGATATTTTTATATTTCCAGAAGGCTTAAAATAATTTATTATTCATATGTGATCAGTAGCAAAAGGTTTGGAGTCGTTTAGGTAAGTAAAACTCATTTTATGGCCCGTAAGGGCAAAACCGACAATTACCGGATTAAGCCTACGACTACTAGTTATGCTCAGCCTAAAATTAATTAAAAATCTTTAAAATTCCCAAAATAATATATAGCATCAGTGGTTAAAAGATTTGATACCAAAAAGTATGTTTAACTAGGCTATACGCTAATTACGCCATTTTATTAACATAAAGCTTTAATTTAGCGACAATGAGCATAACTATTAATCTAAAAGTCAAACTGATGTCAAACTTTGCATACAAGTCTAAATATCAGTAACTAAGGATTCTACACTTTTACATTTTCATAAATCATGATTTAAGGTAATAAGGGCATAACGGTCCAAGTATGAGCATTTAACGGAAACTTGCATATTAATTGGATAACTAGTGAACCAAGGTGTATGATCACAGAGGGTTGTTCTAACATGTATCCTAATCCAATTTAAGCTCTGTGGCATTTCTAAAATATGCCCAAACGGGTCAGAACTGAAAGTCAACCGAAAAGTCAAACTATGTGACTTTCGGTTCCGAACCGGGTCTAAACAGGAAATAGTCGGGTTGAACATGTTGGGACAAGTTCTTACACTTATTTCTAAGTTATAACAATGTTCAAACAGATTACAAATATTCTAGATAGCTAATTATGCATAAATGACAATTTAAGCAATATGTTGACTTTTTAAGTAAAGCTTTGACCCGACATTTGACCTGTTTAGGATGGTGATCAGGGGAAACCCTTTTGGGGTTTTATTACCCACATAAATACCATTCTAAAACTACTTTTAATTCGAGATAAGACTGAATCATTAGTGACTAATCTCGAAGTCAAACCGTAATTACGACGGTTTGACTTTTAGCTAATTAACTAAGCTAAACTCAAACAAATAAGAACTAGAAGACTTACAATAGTCCAATGCACGAATTATGATCAGAAGGGAGAGTTCCTTAGCTCCAGGAATGCTCCAATGATCAGTTGCAAGTGTGAGAATGAATGTTGCAACAATGTGGCTTTATATAACACTTGGATCCACCACAATTACTTGACAACTAACTCTAGGACAATCCACAACCATTCAACACTTGTCCTAGTGCTCTAGGATAGTTTAGGGGTCGTTTATAACTGATAAAAACCGAACAAACAGGTCACAATCGCGAAATAACCTGCTGCAGAAGGTTTCTGGTCGCTGGTAGTTACCTTACGGACCGTAAGGCTTCCAGTGCTACGGTCCGTAAGCTTCACATCAGCCACAACTTTTGACTTTTCTTTGGTGTGTTGACTATGCAATCCCATTATCCGACTTTGTGACCTCAAAACAACATTGAGGGACCTCTATAATGTGTCTAGTACAGTTCCTTACCCTACCATTTGCATTTGTTTGCTTAGGTTCCAAAAACAAGACCCGAAAACCAAGTGTTACCATTGCTTTTTCTTAGTAGGATCACATCATGCACTTGGGGTCCTATTATAATCAATAATTTCTGTACTGAGGGTATAAAAGATGGATATAACATTTAATCGGGTCTTGGGATTTATACTTGAGGTCGTTCAGAGGTAACAATTTAACATGACGCCACTTTAATCCTACCGAAACATCTTTATTAAATCCGGGTTTTTCAACGCGTTTTGTCTTACATGACACGTGTCAATTTATTATTAAACCCGAGATTTTCGAGGTGTTACATTGAAAAACAGTAAAAGAGGGGTCTATGTACTCACTTGAGAATGCTCAATAGTCCTAGGATAACCACCAAGCAATGCTAGAAGATCTCGGAATCAAACGGTACCTAATATAGGTAACTACATTAATAAACCGGACCTAAATCGGAGGATCGGATAGAATGAGGGTTTGTAAACCAAATGAGTGTAGGAACTCATGTAATACGGTTTAACAAAGCCTACATACTAAAATGAAACCTAACCTAAGTGCTTACGACCCATTACGACCCGTTTAGGTAGCTTATGCTACTTTAACGCGTCGTTCGCGTAAAACGCGTTCGGAACGCCTAACTAGTCCTATGACAAGTAAAATATGCCTTAACATGTCTAATATTGTTGTCAAATCAGTTTAGATGTTAAAAGTTATGTTACATATGTTTAAAATGAATTTTGGCTTAAAAAGGGCATTTTGGTAATTTACCTAAGGCATATAAACTACCTATCATACAACTAACTAAACATCGTGACCATAAGGTATAACCTCAGTAGGTTATTCCCTATATACTATGGTCACCTAATGTGTTTGGTCAGATCCTAATGATTGACCAAACGGGTCGGGTTCGAAAGTATAAGCGATTGTTTAGATCGCTTACCCTTACGACCCTAGACAAGCACAAAACTAAAAGTGACGAGCTAAGCATGTTAAAACATGCTTAACTAAGTTTAGAAAACAAGTTTGGTATCAAAACAAACGGTTTTGATACCTAAGAGTAGTTTGGTTACAAAATACGCAAGAATGCGCATTTTGGCCGAAACTACGACTCGTCACTGAGCCTAGATAACGTGGTAATCAGTAGGTATAGTCACTAGGGACTATAACCATCGTGATTACGCTCACGTTATGAAGTTCAAACGAACTTCGCATTGACCATAAACTGGTCAATGCAGAAAGTCAAACAAAGTTTGACTTTTAACGCTAAAAGAATAAAAGAACGAAGGAACACTTACAAAGGGTCCCCGAAAGCTTTGATTTCCAAATATTTCTCAGGTATGAAGCGTTTTTACACCTCAACTTAGAGAAGTTTTCAGAAATCAAGTGGGTTTTAAGTTGTGAATCAAAGGGGTATTTATAGGATTTGGACTACCGTTAGGATCGTTCCTCGAATACCGTGCTTTGATCTTGTATTTACACTTGTTGCAACCCTAAGGTAACTCAAATTGGCCCTCCACCATCAGGGATTAACATGTGGCATTGGGTTTGGGAGTGCTTAACAGCTGTTGATAGCTGTTTAGAAGTTTCTGATGAGCTGGGAGACCCTTACAGACCGTAAGGTTGAGGGCTTACGGTCCGTAAGCCATCAAGTTTGTTGAATTGTCAGTTTTGGTCCCTGCAGCTCCAAACTTGGTTTTTGATGCATTTTTGACACGTTTAAGCCCCGTTAACCCCATTTCAAAGCTCTAAAATGAAGTTAAAGTATAGGGAACTTAAAATGTGCTCAAAAATATCTTGGATGTCGGTTCGTTTGGCCGTACGATTGCGTTGTTCGGTTAATTACGACGGAAGTCGTAACGGACGCAAAAATGATCCAAATTACACGACGAATGGATTTTTCTTATGCCAAACAATAAAATAAAATATTTTAGTGCTTACATAAATTTTTGGATGTCCGGATGTATTCAGAACGTAAGATATGCGCGAAAATGCAAACTTGTGCAATTTTTGACGCTTTTAGTCCCTGAATTACCAAAAAGTTTATTTAAGCACACCGAACCCTTCAAAGCCTATTTCTAAGCTATGTAAAGGATATTTATGGTATGTTTAACTTATGGTCATGTTCCAGAATGTCTGTTACAGTTCAAATTGGCATCCTTTCGCAGTTTGTCAAATTTAGTCCCTGTAAGCGAATAAATCTTGATTTTGCCATACCAAAGCCTTCAAAACTTATTTCTAAGTTATGTAAAGGTTATTTAAGGTATGTTAAGCATATGTTGATGTTCCAGAGTATTTGTTGCATTGAACTGGTTATATTTACGCATCAGTGCGCGTATAACCTTCCAGAAAGCGATTTAAAGCTTGAAATCGAACAAGAATTGATATGTGCAAATGATACACATATTTATACAAGTCCCAAGTATGAAATACAATATTTCATTAGTTGGGTATTTGTTTGACGATTGAAGTGACACAGGTGTCACACCACCTGCCGGGGCGCCTCAGTTTTCACGTCACGTTATTCCAAGTCATGCCCCAGGAGCTGCGCTACATCCGGATGTACGAGCCGAGCTTGACAGGCTCAACGATTTGGTAGGTTGGCTGGTATAGGCCGAGCAGGATAGATGAGAGAGAGAGGGATTACCCCCGATACCGCTTCCACCGGCTCGAGCACCACATCAGCAGCAGCAGTAGCCGCAGCAGCCAGATTCGGATTCGGATTTGGATGCATAGACCTGTTGTTGTTTTTATTTTTATTATGGATGTACAAACTTATCTTATATATTTTTGTTATAGATGTACAAAGTTATCTTATATATGTCATATTTATGTTTGTTTTCAGTTATTCGGTTACCTAATGATTGTTGTCTTAAATTGAGATAATACGGAAACAAAATATGTTTTGAATATAATACGGAAACAATATATCCCCTGAATATAATACGGAAACAATATTTGAACGAGATAAAATTTTAATCGGAAGAATAAAAAAGTAAAATGTTAAAAACATTATAATATTTAATCGATATAATATATTTAAAGAGCCGATTTTTAAAATAGTTGATTTTTAAAAAACAAAACTTTTTTTAAAACGAAAAAAATTTTCAACCAAAAAACACATCTTCAAAAACTATCCAAAAAACCATACCAAAACCCACCAAAACACCCCTCATTTCAGCCAAAAAAAAAACCCAAGATTAGACGCCTTGTATAGGTCTGTACCCTTCGTATAGGGTTCCTTAAACTTTGTGCCTGACACCCTCTGAGACCCCCTTGAATTCAGTGCTTGGACGCCTCGTATAGGCCTATACGAGGCGTCTAGGGCACAAAAAGTGGGAAAATAGGCGCAGAGGGTGTCCAAATATCTCCACCCTAAATAAATAACACACCTGGGCAAACAATCTAAAAGGGTTCCCAAACACCACCCCAACATATGCTAGAATTAAAACCATCGCCAAAAAGTAGATTATACCAAACCAAAAGGGGATGCCACACAACGCAGCTCGTTGAAGATGGTATGAGAGATATTAATTGAAGAAAGTAAAAGATAAGCATAGATTACAATTGAACTTTGGGTAATATGATTTTTTTTTATATATAAGCCATAAATGAGTTAAATAGGCACAACCAACTTAGACCACCCGTAGTGGGGCGGTTTTTTTAAAAAAAAATTCAAAAAAAAAACGCTTAAAAACGCCCCCCCCCCCCCCATTACATAGGGCCTTTTTTTTAAATTAAAAAAAGCCCCCTTGGCGTGGTTTAAAGCACGCCTTGCCCCCTTCTCATTGTCCAATCATCTTTCATCTCCCTTATTTTTATCCAATAAGATTTTTAGGTGTTTTTTCTTTATTTTATTTAATGCCCCAATAATACCCAATAATGTCCCATCCCCACTACACCCATTTTAGAAAACGCCCAATAATGCTCTTTGCTGACTGGACTGCCACATTACGTAAACTGCCATAGGGTGAGGGCATTATCTTCCCCTTCCACTACACATGGTCTTAGACGTTAGTTATTGTGTTGTGTGACATCATGTAACTTAACATTATGGAAACATCACTCCATGAATCTATGTAAATATATATGGCTAAAATTAGAGAAAAATAATTTTATGTTTTAGTTTAACAAAAAGGATTTAATTGATGTGTTTGTCCAAGAATATGTTATTGATTAATTGTTTTATTACGTATGTATAAGCCATAGGATAATGCAATGGCCATTTTTTTTAAGATTGGGAGGACAACTGAGCTTGACAATTGACTAGTCAATTTATTTTTGCAACGATTTCATTTTATGTCAACATAAATTAATTTTCTAACTTTTCATGTAAGTTCATATAAGTAGACTTTATTGTAAGATTAAATATTTATTTATTTATATTTAATCTAGTAGCTATCATTATCATTTATATAATATAGATCAAAATATATAAAACCTATAATATAATTAGTCGGTAATTGTTGATCGGCCATATTACCCTAATTAACTAATTGGGTTTCCCCTTGGTTGTATATAAGGAGATTACTAGAGAGGGATTAGGGTTAGACATTCATAACATCAACACTAAAATCGCCCCTCCTCTCTCTCCATTACTACGAGTTCTTCAACCCTAAAGAACTCGATATTACCATCAAGAACATACATCCTAAAGGGGAACCAGACCAATCTGATGAACATGACTTCTACTTCCCTCTCTGGTGTGGTTACTGGCTTATCAGGTACACAATCATTATTTATTTTCCATTACATGTTTATTGAATTGATCAACATGTGGTATCAGAGCATATGTTGATTATATCAATTCAATTAATTGAATTACAGTTCTTTTTGCTGTTCAAAAGAAAAAATTGAATTACAAGAATTAAAACATAAAGATTGTTTTTTTTTCTTGTTTTGCGATTTAGGATCAGCTAATTTATTTAAAATTCAAAATCAATCAAATTTATTTTCATCCATGATGGTCACTAAATCGCTTTATGAAATTAATTGAAATCAGCCAGACCCTTTACGGTACTAGTGGATGTTGGTTTTGATATTTGAAACCATAATTAATTCATTAAATCGTTTCCTGTGTTGCACTTCATTAATTTACTAGTGATAATTCCCGCGAATTTCGCGATGTTGAGAAATGATATGGTTTTCATTTTTTGAAAAAAAAAATTACGTTTAAAATGTTTATAAACATACTCTACGCATGGACTTATGGAAATCTGAAGTTGAACATTAAGAACACAATTCGGAAAGAAAAACAACTTATTATGTTAAAACATGTTTGGGTACATTATACTAAATATGGGTGTCAATTCGTACCCAGAAAATTCTATTTAGTTAACAGATTAAATATAAAATTTCTTCTTACTTGGGCAAACCATTGAGCGGGTCAAGAAGAGTTTTAGTTTCAATAGACAGCACATCAATTTGATTTCTAGTGTACAGTACTTTTTTTTTCTTTTTTTGGCCTTGATCGTATGATGTATATATTTTAATGGACCCTCTAGCTGCCCTCTTTTTTGTGATATATTTATATGGACGAAATTTTTTTTTTATGTCGTAGAGTTTTTTTATGATATACTGAATGGAATATTCAAAGTACCCACTTACCTCCTATTTTCTTGGATAATGGAATCCTAAAATAATAATTGTTATATATGATATTAGTGCTAATACCTGCAAACTTCGTGGGGGACAAATTATATGTTTTTGAGGTATAGATTCCAAGAAAATTATACGATTATTCCTAGAAGGAAATAAATATAGTGAATTATATGAATTATAAAATTGTCCTGACTTTTCCTTGCTTAAACTTCTTGAAATGATCAATACTCTTATCACTCGCATAACTTGCTGGAAGCTTTCCATGTTGAATAAAAAAACATATTGGTCCATCCAAAAAGTCAAAATTGGAACTTTTGTGATGAACCTACTGCATGGGACATGTGTCCCCTAGTTATATATTTTTTATTAGTATGAATAAATTTTGTTTTGAATTCATAGTTTTAAAACTTGTTAGAAAGACTATATCACCAGATTCTAACAAAGCAAAGTCCAAGGCCAATTCCACCATGCCTAAAATTATTGAAAAGAATAAAAGATATATATATATACAAAACTTACATACAGATCAATTATAAATGTGATCTTATAAAGAAGATTAAGTGGGTAATATTTCTTATAGTCTAGTCATTGACGGACCAACTTGTTTAAAGCAACAAATTTAAACTTTTCGTTAAATAATGCATGTGTCAAATACATAAATTCTATAATCATTATATGACAATCTCCAAAAATGACAATAAAGTAGGCCCCACTGCGTTGTGGCGGGGTTACTTATAATCGCTCGTACCAGCAGCAATGGTTGCTTCATGAACCACAACATCAATTTCATCAGTGGTCACACCAGGGCGCACAACATGTGCAGCTGCATCCTAAACTTCTGTTGTAATCTGTAAAATTATATTTCATTACTAATAGTAAAATGATATAAAGTATTGTGTTTCTATACATATTTCAAAAGAAATAAATGAAATTAAAAAAAAAAAAGACTTACTTGGTTAGTGCATTTCATTCTAGTCATTTTCTCTTCATATTTTACCTTCAGAAACAAAATACTTAAAAAACGAAGTAATTCACAACTCCTCAACAAAGAGAAAAAAAATTCCAGCACAATTAATAAGAATATCTCACTATCTTGAAGTAAAAATAAAAATTTTAAAAACTTACTAAGGACTTAGGATAAGTTGAACCATATGGCATCCTCTTACATATAACATACATGTAACAAACCAAACAACAATTAGGCATAAATAAAAAAAAAATTCTTATTCAAAACAACATTTCATGTACAAAAAAAAAAAAAAAAAAAAAACAGGATTTTTCTTACCTTAAAACATGTCATCTCTTTCGGTTAGGTTCTGGGGAGGTCCCCCACTCTATCTGTTATTGTTTAATCATCAAATCAGCATGAGTCATCGGATTAAGTTCATAGAAAACCGATTTATCCAAATGGAAAACATGCAATAGAAAAAAGCATACCAAAATCGTGTCAGAAGTTGATCAAAATCCTAGCCACCTGACCGCCGTCTCGCCGCCAGCATCCACCATAGCAACCACAATCAACAACAATTACCGCAACCATATCAAAACCGTATGAGACAGTCTTGAAAACAGAAGATGAAGTTGAATCTCCATGGTTATGTCTATCAATAGTAAAAAAACCACAACTCTATTATACGAACTTTGATGTTAAAATTGTCCTTTAAAAGATCTATTTCGCTAAGCAAGGTAGTCCCTGATTCTCTGGTGATCCCATAAGGCTGTAGCTAAAACACAGTAGCAACAAAGAATAATATTTTGTATGGAGTGATTGTATGTGATAGTGTTAAGTGTTTTCAAAATTTTGACTTAAAATTGACTAATTTGAATTTTCAAATGATTTATCATGCCACATCAGCGTCACATAGGTTTTACCGTTTTAGAGCAACAATGACGCCACCCTTAACATCAACGGCGTGGGATAAACCCCCCATAGCACCCTCCCCCTGTATAAATAAAAAAAAAAATTAAACAAAGGAATCTGATTATATGACATACATGTGGGCCCCCCTTTTTTTCCTTTAGCGCTCGTGAAGCCAATGGCGAAGCCAAGGATGGCGCCCTCCTTTGGCATAGGAGGGGTGGTATTGGGGCGTTGCCCCACACCGTATAGCCTAAAATAATATAATACAATATTTAAATTAATAAAAATAGAAGTAATGTGTTCTTAAATTGTCTAAATACCTTTATTTTAAAAAAAAAGTCAATATTTGTGATTGTAAAAGTCCAAGTGAATGACGTTTATAACAAAAGTTTTATGCGCAGGGGTATTAACAGGCCTAAAAATTTCAAAAAAAAAGCGCAAATTATTTCCTAATTATTCCATATATTAATTATCAACTTTTTAGTGCATCATGGCTTATACTTTATGCTTAGGGAGTGTTTCAAAAAAAAAATTATTTTTCACTTTCAACCTTCAAGTTTTTTCTTTTACATTTTAACCCATTTGAAAAAACTTGATTTTTCACTTTCAACCTTAAAGTTTTTTCTTTTACATTTAATCCATTTGAAATTTTCACTTTTAACTCAAACTTTTTCATCTTTTGTAATTTAACACAACACTTTATTATTTACAAATTAGGTCCCCTATACTTTTTATCTTTCGCAAGTTTTTTCGTTTTACGTTTCGTTCTAAATTTTGCGAGTTATGTGAGGTTCAACGTTTTTGCTCTATTTTTTCATATTTGACAGACCCGTCGCAACGCGTCCATTTTTTCCCTTTTGAAAACTTCCCCGCAACGGGCGGGTCCTAGATCGACTAAGTTATTATTTTGTACGTTTTACGTTTCTGGTTAATTTCTTCGCATTAAGACACTGTAATGGGTGTACGTGGTTCAACGATTGTAGTCTCCTTTTCGTTCAGTGTAATTTTTACCATTTTATCTATTTAATTTTTACGATGTTGAGAGTCGATGTCGTTGTGGCATTGGTGCTACTTGGAACAGTTTTACGAACGTTTTTAACCTATTAATTTTTTTACTAATAGTTTTTTTTTGGTTTACCCCTATATTTCATTTACTTAAAAACTATTTTTTACGTGCATATTTATGTACGAGTATGTATAAATATGATTTGTTCTACATTCCGACATAAACTTTTTTTATAGATGAGTTAGGTCAAATATAATACGTTTTCGTTTAAAGAAATAATTTTTAAGTGCATATTTTTATGTACGTTTTGAAATAAATTCAAGTTGTTCTACGTTTCAACGTAAATTTTTTTTGGAAATGATTCATGTCAAATATAATATGTTTTCGTGTTTATTTTATGTGTGTTTCGTAAAGTTTTTTTCGAACCGAGTGGAGTCAAATTATGGTTTATTTTTCTCCCCTTTTTTCTGAAAGCTCTAATTAATCACTTTCGATTACATGTGCATATTTTCCTTCATACCCGTTACGTTTTCTATGTATGAGTTGGGTCACATATAATAAGTTATGATTGTTCGATATGAATTCCATTTATTTTGTGTTTGATCCAATCACAATGCTTATACAGGTTACACTGGATTCAACTAGATACTCGAAATGTGTATTTTCATATGGTTAATGCATCATATAACGTTTGGACTAATTCATTCAATGTTTACGATGTACCCGCGCCGCAACGCGGGCGGGTGTTAACCCTAGTTGTATATAATAAGCAAGGTGTATTGTATCATATAAATTCTAAAGGTACCATATTAAATCCTACTGAAAACTAATGGGCTTTTATCGGGATAAATACCTTTTGAAAAATTAAAGGAAAAATGGATAAGCCATTGTTGTAGATAATCTAAAGTCGTTTCGCTTGAAGCTTCCTTAAATTTCAATCTATACATTATATGCAGTATGTCATAAATCAAAGTAATTGCTTTTGATCTTTTAACTCAAATCTATATCTCCCAAGAAATTAGATGTTTATGATGGCCACCTACTACTCACAACATTTAAAAATTATAATCTTATTCTACTATAAAGTATTGTATTTTTAAAAAACTAATGGTAAACCCGCGCGCGTTGCGGCGCGATAAACAGATTGTTTCTATAATTCTAACCGGCAATACGGGGCGGAAACATAATTCAAACCTTAAAACGATAAATAAATCATATATAAGTTGTATATCTATATTACCGATCTGATAGGTCTAAAAGACTACCAATCCGTGTTTTATATCGTTTGAATAAACCATAAAGACTTATGTCAGTACCGTAAAGAACACCAATTTCGACCAAATACGATACCGTTAGCAAATCAAAAGAGAAAACAACAAAAAATAGAGTCGTAATATGACTAAAATGGTATGAACAAGTGTTCGATTTGACTCAACAAAAATAATAAAAACAAGTGCTCGGTTTGACTTACAAACAGATGCACAATAAACAACAGTATTCACAGGCCACAAAGTCTCTCTCTCTTGGATCCTATCAATTATATCCAACAGCAATCTGAAGGCAAGTTCGCCCACTGACCTTGATGACCATCTCCACCAAAGCTACATCCAACGCAACATGAGACCTAGTTGGATTCCTCTAGTTCACCGTCTCCCTTCAATCCCTCTCCTCAATATACTACCGATCCCATCTCGCATCTCCCTCAGCTTGCGCACAAGTCCTTTGAATGACATCTTGATAATTTATCATGCCAATCTATACACCTTCCCTATAATCATAAATCAAGAGTGAATCTCTGAACTATGAAAATTAAAAATAAAATGATATTATTTTATCTTTTTTACAAACATCATGAAAACATCATTAATCCTTAAGAGAAAAAATCAAGAAACATTGAGAATTTTAGTTTTGGGAAAATCACCAAAATGGCCGTTTTAAGCAATGAGTTTGACCAAATAGCCTTGATTTATTTTTACAAAAATATCATTTGATTTTTCTTATTTTTAGTTAAGAAATCGTTCCAGCCAAGCAGAAGGTTTCTCATGACACACTTGCGTCCACGCAACGCATTTTGACCTGACGCCAGATGGAAATTTGTTGGGCCTCAACTCTCAAGGGACATTTTGTCAAAGATCAAGACTATTTTGTCAAACTCATCGGTCAAGATGATCATTTTGGTGATTTTACTCCTAATTTCTTACCACATAACCATCTGCAGTCCAAGACATGATACCCATTTGGCTGTTATGTTTCCAGTTGGATCTAGAGGATCAAAAGTATCTGCAGTCCGTAGAAGTGACATTTTATCAAAAGATATATAAAAACATAGCCTAACCACATTTAGCACCTATAACCATAACTAAATATAGAATCACCTTTTAACAAACAATTGGAACCAAAGTGTTGCCTCTGCAGGGCTGAAAACAGATCACTAAGCCTCCCTTCATAATGCACCCCCAAGACGTGATGGTCCTAGCAATCAACGGGCATAATGGTGCTTTCAGTAATGTCCTCTATGGGCATGGTGGTGTTGCGAATGTTGTTTACCCGCTAGTCAAAGACCACAACCGATGTTTGAAGTGGCGATGATAATCGTGCCTTCTTCAATAGCGTTGAAGAATCATTAGCATAGTCGTCAAAAATTTGACAGCTAGCCCGCCACCAATCAGTGGCACACTCTGCAAGAATGGGTGTCAACACTGGCAGTGGCTTAAATATCGTTTTAGTAGTTTTGTTAGCTGTACAACCCGTCTTCAAAATTTGATATTCAATTTTTAGCCTTAGTTGGTGAAATATTGATAGTTGTAACCTCAAGACTCATCCCAACATGTAGTTTGCCTCCTAGAAATGTTCTAACAGCCTCCATAATTATACTCTGTGGAAATAGAAACATTATATTTTTAGAGAAAATTTCCATTAATAAAATTTTACTAAGTAAATATAAAAAGATAAGAATATAAAAACAATGTTAAGTATGAATACCTTCAGTGAACCTATAGTCGCGTCCTCTGGTGTCGATGTTAAGTTCGAGCACTTTTAAGGACTTTATGCTAAATTTCACTATACAATCAGAATTCATAATACAGTTGGTTAGCCAACTAACCAAATTTTTAAAAAGAATAAGATAAAAAATTTAAAAATCCAAAAAACAGAAATGGTCCTTTAATTTGTCTTGTTTTCATTGCCACTCTTCTCAAATAAATTTTTTAGCTATAATAAAATAACTTCCTCCTTTTGGAAGGAAGCTCTATTTGACCTATTTCGGCACCAAAAGCAACCGAAACGATATACTTAGCAAGATAAGACATTGAAAATGTAAGAAATATTAAAGTAGGGGTGATAAACGGGTTGTGTTCGCGGGTTGGCGGGTTCAATCCGACCCAAACCCGGAAATTTTAGGCGAACCCGAACCCGACCCAAACCCGAAAATCGTTTCATACATATGAACCCGAACTTGACCCGAATATTCGCAGGCTGACCCGAACCCGACCCGTTCAACCCGGTTTTTTTTATTTTTTTCCAGCAAATTAATATATTAAAATTAGCATCTACAACAAAAAAAAAAAAAAAAAAACACAAATTAGATAATAAAATTACAGTAAAATCATAACGTCTTATGCCAATTTCTATTTTTAAGTTATAAGTATAGCATAAAATACACATCAAATTTAATTTATAACATAAAACATATAGTAAAAAATATAATATTATAGAAATGGGTTAAATGGGTCAACCCGCCAACCCAACCCGGTTGACCCGAACCTGGCTCGTTTGGCTAAACGGGCTGGCGGATTCAACCTGAAACTGACCTGAACCCGTTTAGACTAAACCCGCGAATTTCGTGTCAGGTTCGAGTCTTGTTTTCGGGTCGTGTCAGAAATTCACACCCCTATATTAAAGTAGTATATTCACTTACTTGTAGGGTTAGTGAGTTCATGATTTTTCATTTGAGTTTGTTTTTGTGGATCTGGGTTTGTGGGTATGGTGCTTTGAGGTGTTTTGTTGGATGCTCTTTCATTAACTAAAGGGTATATCCTCGCCTTTAATATGAACTTGTGTAAAGCACGAGCTACAACCATATGCTCTGCTCCTCAAGAATCCCTTTTTGTAATGATGAACTTTCTATTAGTTAGGTCACTGAACAAAAGAGAAAACTGGTCATTTGTCTTTAAGTTCATATGCAACATTATGCAGCTAGTAAGACTCAATCCACAGCATTACAAAAATTAAACGACTTACAAAGTTTTAACGATGACCAAGCTGACATGGCAGCATTCTTTTCAGCTTGATTCTTATTCTTGATTGGTTCAACCGTAAATGTACAACCAGCTAAGTCAACGGTACAAGTGAAGATGGGCAAATGCCGAAGGCCAGACCCAAAGGTTGTATATGTTGGTAAATATGCTTCGACCCATTGAGAAACCCACCCTGCAGTAGGTTCTTGTACACCCCTGTCTCATCCTGACCATAACAAAATTTAAATAAAAAAATCAACATCTAAAGCAACAACGAGCACGAATGACAGAATAAATAAAAAATTCCCAAAACAACCGAAACGATATAATTAGCAAAATATGATATTAAAAACACAAGAAACTATTAAAGTAGAATATGCACTTACCTGTAGGGTTAGTAAGTTCATAATCTTTCTTATTCTTATGTATCCAGCATGTGACCGTGGCCTAGATGCCCTCATTCGAGCTCCACGGCAATCGCATCTAAATGAATTATCATCATCATTTGTAATACCCATCTTTATATTTCCCCCATGTTTCGAAAAACAAAAAACGCGGTTCTTATAAAAGGGTAAATTTACATTTACACTATTAGTTGATTTGCTTAAAACATGATTAACCAATTTTAAACCACGAATGAAAACTCAGATTTTCCATCAACTAATCATATTTACACATTGCCAACCAAAAACTCATATTTTCTCATCAACTTATAATTAAATTTACACGTCATAGCCAACAAAGACTCATATTTTCTCATCAATTTGTGATCAGACTTACGTATCGTTGGTGTTTGGCTTTAGATTGAGGAAGAACTTCTCATGTCAGATAAGATCTAGGCACCTAAAATTCAAGCTATTTGCTAACTACTGGTGTTAACTTTTGAGAAATAGAAACCAATCGATCTAATCTTAAATTTATGTTGGTTTTTCTAAACATGCTAAGCTAATGAAAAGATTAAAGCTTGATGGGGAAAAATGTCATCCTCCATTCCACCTAATATCCTTTCCAAAAAAATAGTGTTTTGTAGTTTGCTGGAGATTGAACTACTTGTCTACTTGATTATAATCTTATATTATATATTAACTAATCAGGACAAATAGTTACCACTCATGGTTTAGAGCTTGCGGCGGTGTGAACAATTAGTGTGATATTACCATAGTGCCCGTCTAAAATCATTTTTATAGTATAGTAAACGTGCGGCAAATCAGATGATGATGAAAGTGATTACGTAATCGAAGTTACCTGATTACCGAAGCAAACACAGAAAACCCTTTTTCCAACAAATCAAACCTACCACAACGGCTCTAGCAGATAACCATATCCTCCCGATCCTGTTTTATAAATTATAGGTTAAACAAAGAAAACTGAAATTAATCAAAAGAAACCTAGAATTATATCATAATATGACTAAATCTAATGTTAAAGAAATACCAGAGCCCAAACAACGATCCAAGCACCAACGTCTTCACATTCGTCGACTTCTTTAACGCCACCACGTCACCAGCGTCACCGCTATAAAAAATCAAGGGTTGTTTTTAGACTGCGGAAGTGAAAATCTTACATTGGATAATGATTCTTTAACCGCCAAAGTGCATATCTGTGAGTAAAAATCTTTGATCAGAATAAAATTCATATGTATATTAGGATAATAAATGTGACAACTTCAACTCATTTACATGAAAATGAGTAAAATCGGGTTGTGTTTATCTTTAATAAAATCATTTAAAAAATTCATATCCACAAATAACTAAAATATTTGATACGGTTACAAAAACTAAATTCTTAAAGTACAAATCTATGTTTCTGAATAAAACCATTTTGAGAGGTTGTAAGCATTTCAATACGCTTTTGAGTCACTTTTGACCAGTTCGATAGTTCCATTTGTAACCAAGCTTTATAACTTACCCATTTGACTTGTTGTTAAAACTTACTAACACGACATGTCAGCAGAACCTAAATCACCTTGATATTGCCTCCTCTAAAATTAAAAACAAAATTATCTGTTACACCTCTAAACTTACCAACACGACATGTCAGCAGAACCTTCAAGGGGTGGTGCAGTGGTAAGCACATGATTCCACTATAGCAGAGGTCTCATGTCCGAATCTTTGCTTCCACTGGTTTCCTATAAGCTCTTGAAGGCCACCTACCCAGCACAAGTTGCACCTGATCCCCTTGGTTAGCAGGATAGATCCCGTAAGTTTTCGGGCTTAGACCGTTAGAGTTACCATAATTACCAAAAGAAAAGTTGTCAGCAGGATAATCCACAACAATTTCTCTAATTATAAATACAACTTTCATAACAATTTTTAATAAATACCTCAGAGAGATGATCTACATACATCTTTTCTTCAGTTGCATCTTTCTTCTCCAACACCTAATGCAAAAAAAACAAAAAAAAAAAAAAAAAAAAATTTCCATCAAATTCAAGATACGATATTTGAAAAACAGGTTATTATTTCTACACCTACATTTTCTAATTGTTCGATTTCATTGAAAAATACTGATCAGTAATGATAGTCAGGTTGTCAATAGTGCAGACTGCTAGTAACCCAACACCTCACATACATCCGTGAGGCCATGTGGCGATAAAAACCTGCCACGCGCCCAATGAACGACAAAGGGATATGAATAGAGCATCCTGCCACTGTTCATTTCCCTATGTCTATTAACATATAGTAATTACATATTCTAAGAGTAACACAAATTAGGGAGATTTGGAATTTTTTAATGTTTATGTCTTTGAAGCAAATGATCAAACAGTTGGTGGGCATGAGTCTGTTAACGGATTAAATGGAATATTAGATCCATAATAACATCCATTTACCATTCCAACAAATTAACCCCCTATTGATCAATCAATAAACAACATCCAAAATTACACTTATACTTTGAATCAATTATCTCCAAAATTTAAACACAAACAGATTCAACATCCAAATGTGTTACACTATGTTCCCGAGTCATTTAACAGGGGGAGGTGAGGGGAGGGGAAGAAAAATTTTCTCTCCTAATCTCTCTAATTTGGGAGGACGAATATATGGTCATATTTGGTCATATTTTCTTCCCTTTTCCCTCCCCTCCCCCTGTTAAATGAAACTCGGGAACATGGTTTTTCATATTTTCATCTCTTTTCCCTCCCCTCCCCCTGTCAAATGAGTCTCGGGAACAGAGTGTAAACATTTGTACTACAATCCACCATAACTTAAAACACACAAAAACCTAAATTAGAGACAAATTAAACTACCTGAGACAACTTCAAAATGGCCATCGAAGCCCTGGGTGGCTCGTCTCGCTTCTTCCCTCCGCTACACTCTCTATGCTCTCGAATTCTCTTCTTCAATGCTTGATTTCTTTGCCACCATTAGAGTCATCGGCAGCGATGACAGCGGTGGAATTGGATTCGATAGAGAGAGACAATGAGAAATGGAATGTACAGTCCTTCCATTGCAAAACCCATTCAAAGGGGAAGGAAGAACGATTCATTTACATGCCTTTATTTAGGGTTCTTTACAATTTCGGGTGAAATTCCAATCTTTAACCCTCTAGTGTCTTAAAATTTTGAAGAAACCTCCTCTCAATTGGCTCTAAGCACCTTGTACATGTTGCTTTAGAATTGATACGCGTGGTAAAATTACCATCTTGTACGTCACTTCTCCTTTTTATAATAGTATAGATATTTAAATTATTTTAGATATGTGTGATTGCATATAAGACATTGAGTACGTTTAGCCGGCACTTGTCACCAAAATCATGGGCTTAGCTGACTTTTTTTAACAAAATCTTGGGCTTAGCTGGCTTTTTTTTACCAAAAATCTTACTCGTCTAAGTTGACGGAGCTTGTGTGACGACTTTTAATCGGAAGAAATGAGGGGTGATTGTTTTGGTGAAAGGTAATTCCCACATCTCTTTTCGAAATAATTTTGACTATCTTAATGATTATCCCTTCACCTATTTTAAGGCTTTAATGTTTATAGTTAGAAGTGTTTTGGGCTTTTAGCCCTATCCTTTACGTAAATGGATAAATTGTCTAGCCCATATAATTGATCCATATAATTGGGCCCACCCTTTTGTTTGCAAAATTGAAGCTGCCTTCGAATTCACATCCAATTCGAAATTCGTTTCAAGTTCAAAATAAAAAAATTAGTTGATTTGATTTGATGCAAATTCAGCCAAAAAAAGTTTTTTGTATTGTAAATTTAATTTTAAAACTACTACAAACTTGATTTCTTTTTTTCGTTCAAATATTGAACGTCCCTACACTACAAAAAAAATGCCATACAGTGGCACACATTTTTAATGGCATTTGCTTTTTATGCCACTAATTTAGGTTTTAGTGGCACTTTTTGTGTGCCATATTTCTTTAGCATCCATTTTTAACTTTTAATGGCACTTTTTGTATGTCGTACTTCCTTAGCATCCATTTTTAGCTTTTAGTGGCACTTTTTGTGTGCCGTATTTTCTTAGCATCCATTTTTAGTGTCATTTAGCTTTTATGTCGTGTTTAATGACATTTTATTTGTGCCACTAAATTTTTAATGACACTTTACATATGCATTGAAATTAGGGCTCGAGGTCTGACTTATTTATTACACAAGCTTATATTTACGTTTGGGCTCGTGCTCAATCTCGTTAAGCTTGATCCGTTTCAGGTTTTTTTTTTCAAACCGACCTAGAGTAGCTTAGCTCGTTAAGATCCCTTAGGGTATACGGGGCACCAGCGGGGAGGGGGATCGGTGACCCAATTCCCCTAGCGGGAACACTGCCGCCATCCCTGCGGTGAGGCAAATCGGGGAGGGGGATCAGGGAGGATTCACCGCACAAGAAGCACAAGGATCGATGATGTATACGTTGGGCAACGGTCATTAAAAAAAAATCAATTTTAACAATATAAATAACCAACTTAATCTAACTTTTTACCACACCCATTCTCAAACTCACTCTAAAAATCTATCAAATACAACACAAAGCCAAACCAATCTTTAAAAAAATGGATTTCAAGTTCCCGTTTTTTTCTCCCCTACCCGACTTTCCCGACGATGAAGATTCATCGTCAAGCGATGGTAGTTTAATTTTCTTCCAAAATTTCATCCAACAAGCGGAGCTACTAGACACGGCATCGTCTAGTAAAAAAAATTGTCCGTCAAGATCGTGTGGGAGGCCACGAAACACTCATGGCCGTCTTCAATGATACAGCTTATAGCGAGCTCATTGACGAAGAAACGCATTGGAGACTAAAACACGATCTCGTTGAGCATCTCGGGCGTTTAGATCTACCTCACCTTGAAGTGAGTTCCGACGACGAGTAGTTTGTTTTTATATTTTTCTAGTTTGAATGGAATTTTTAGTTTTAATTTAATGAAATGTATTTTATTAAATTTTATTTAATTTTTATTAATATTTTTTTAATTTATAAACATGCATAATTACAACAAATAAAAAAAAACAAAAAAATAAATAAAAAAGCAAGTACCCTAAGAGAGGAGTGCCGCCATCAAATTGGGGTGTGAGGGGTGTTTAAGAGGAGAGTTGACGTGGCATAACCTGATTGGGTGTGCGTAAGAGAAGGGACTCCCCTAAGAAGGGAGTGCCCCTCTCACCCTTATTAAATTTTTTAGCACTTTCCCTCCTCAAAACTTTTTAATAAAATTTCCCTAAATTTTCCCTCTCAAATATATTAGGGGGCGTTTGGTTCGCGGGAATTCAATGGAATTTAAAGGAATTGGAATCTGAATTCCATATCTTAAAATGTTTGGTTCACATAATTTGATGGAATTAGAATCTAAATTTCAATCTTCATATGTTTGGTTGACAATGGAAATGCACATGAAGATTGGAATTTAGAGTCCAATACCATCAAATTCTATAAACCAAGCATCTTAAGATATGGAATTCAGATTCCAATTCCTTTAAATTCCATTGAATTCCTACGAACCAAACGCCCCCTTAGAAATTTTCAAGTAACATCTTCCCAAAATAAAATTTCCCCAAATTTTCCCTCTCAAATATATTAGAAATTTTCAACATCTCCCCCCCAAAATCGTTCCCCCATTCCAAACCAAAACCACGTTTTATCATAATCAACTTCCCTGCAACTCCAATTCTAGAATTTCTTCAATCTCCATCTCGTAACGTCAGACTGCAGGCAAACCCCGTCCCTGTCTTCGCTAGACCGGAACTCTTCACCTCGCTAACTACGTCAAGTTCTGGCGGCGATTGGTACGGGCGAAAGATTCCCTTGATACTAATTAGTGGACAATTAGTCAAATTTGGCAGATATGTGTCTAAAAGTTCATTAACTGCCTCAACTTATAATTTCATGGTAAAACCCTAATTTCATCTTCATGTTTAAAGCAGGTAATGTTTGCGGCTATTTCATTTTTTGTTCTTGAATTATATTGTTTCTTGATTTCTGTAACATATTAAGTTATGTAGGTTTGTGAATTCCTACTCATTTGTTCCTTTTGGTGTTTTTGGCACCTAGGTATTTGGTTTAGCTAGTTAAGTAGATGTTTCATTTTGTATTCACAGTGAACGTTAGTATCTCCTTTTAATAATTATTCTATGTGCATCTATAAATTAATTAATATTGACTTCCAATAATATATCTTGATTGTTTGTGTAAGTTTTGGGTCAATTAGACCATGTGTAGTGGTTAACACCCTACCCTTGGGCGTTTTTCGCCATGTGGCAGCCAGTTAGCAATGGGAGATTATGAGGCGTTTTCTAAAATGGGTTTAGTGGGGATGTGGGCATTGTGGTGTAATAGAATTAAATTAAAAAAAAACATAAAAATGTTATTGGACAAAAAAGGCATGGAAACAGGTGATTGGCCACTTCAAACATGGATCGGGCATTGAATAAAGAACATTCCTTCAATTTTTTTGCAAAAAAACTCCCCGGGGGGCCGATGTCAGGCGTGTTTGGGCGTGCTTCATCAAAAAACGCCCAGTTTTTCAACGAGTACGCATGGTCTTAGAGTTGAAAAGGGTTGACATTTTAAAGGCCACAAGACCAGCTGCTAAAATTCTAACCAGTTTTATTTTAAGTGCTTTTGTTGGGAATAGTAATGCTTTGGTTGGAAGTAGTGGTTGTGGAAAATCCACTGATGTTTCCCTTATTAAAAGTTTCTATGAGACTATGATCTTACCTTGGGTAATGGTAATAACAATGTACAAATATACACGCAGTATGCACAACACATTGTTTGTTAATGTTTTCTATTTAGTAGTTTTCAGGTCAAGTAATGCTTGGTGGGCATGACATTAAAGGACTAAACTTAAAATGAGCAAGGCAAGAGCCAGTACTATTTGCAGCCACCAAAAAAGCAGGCATACTTTGAAGTTGGCAATGCATCTATGATTGAAGACAAGAAAGCAGCCCGTGTCCAAGATTTTTTTCACTGGGGATGAGCATGGTACCCGTTCGGTAACGAAAGTACGAGTACCGAAAAATGAGGAAAGTTGGTACCAGTATTGGTACCGAATATACCGATTTGGTACCGGTACCGAAAATCAAAGAAAATAGGTACCGGTACCGAATATCCCGGTACTAAATGCTCATCCATATGTTATTCTAGTCATATACTAGACCATATTGGTAAATTAATTCAAACCTCAGGATCCAACTCTAAGGTTATTTTGGTCGTTTCAATCCTTTTAAGTCTGACTCATGTTGTGTTTGGTTTCAAAATACTAGACCATATTGATAAATTTTTTTACCAGAAACAAATATTATTTTATGGTTGGATCTATGTAGGGACAGTACTCATCACTTGAAGATTAAAGTAAATAAACTAACTGAAATCAAATGAGAGTTTAAAACAAAGGACGTGAAGTAGTAACAAAGCTTAGTACATTTTAATTTTGCAGCTCCAGTAGGTGGAAAGTACAAAACTTTTGTTTTTGTAGTCTTTTGTGAATTATGTATAAAGAAAATCTTTGTTTTTTGTGTTTCGTAAGTGTGCATATATTATAAATTGTTTATGCTTATGCCAAGTGAAAGATGATTATTGACATGATGCTACCACCTTTTGATTTTGCTTGTTATTTTGAGTAAAATATCAATGGCTGATGCAGGTTCTTATCAAAAAGGATATTTGTATAATTTGATTGAATTTTTACATTTGGTGATGGAAATGATTTGGCTCAAAAGTATTGTGATTCTTTTGGTCAGCAACGAAACAAGACTTGTTGCTTTCTAGAGAGAAGATGGCTGGAAACGAAGTGGTCGGCAATGGAAAACGACTTGTTGCTTTCTAGAGAGAAGACTTGTTGCAACAGAACATGACTTGTTGCTGTCAAACTGATGCTAATCCATTGCTATTAAATTGCTAATTTAGAATGAATCAACCCAGGTGGTTGCTTATTAAAAAACCAAACTGTTGTTTTGTTAGATGACCGCCGTAATGCCCGTCATGACGTCCGATTTTTCTCCTGAACTGGTAATGGCTCCCGACAGTGGAATTTATGTCAGGCTACCGGAACAGTAGATGTCGGAGAAGTGTGACATACATGTTCCTAAGATACGCATATCGAGACCCTTTCATCCGCTTTTTATAGGCGTATTCAGTGATCTTTACCATCTTCTTCATTTTGGCTTTCACATATTTGAATCGCAAGAAGTTTATGGTTGTATATTTAATTAGACAATAGTTAACTGAACTTCTTGATGTGATCTAATGTTATTTTCGTTGTGAAATGCCCATACGATTATTTTGTCACACATTAACATAAACTTACTTCATTAAGTAACGTTGATGTATGAAGTACATTGTTGGATAAACGTTGTGTTTGCAGGAGATGCTGAGTCTAGCCATCAAATATAACAAGGCGGTTCAGGAAGAAGACAAACTGTCTCCGGAGAAGCTAGCAATTGCAAATGTAAGAAGACAGGATGCAAAGAAACATCTAGAAGAACATGTCTCCAATCCCATGTCATCCAATATCATTCAGACATTAGGTACAATGCTTGACACGGTTTCTTTCTAGAGTTCTGATCATTTTTGTTTTGGTACATTATTGGCCGTGCTTTTGTACTTGATTTAATATCTTTTTACAAGACTTGTGTACACATGATTTTGTTCAAAACAAATCTGCCCTTATTGAACTCATGTGTGCCGAACAAGTAGAAAGTCATCAAAAGTTTATTTAGGTTCTTATAACCTAAGTTACCTTGTTTTTTTAAATATTATTGTTGTTTTATAATACAGTTTTGCTAATCACTTGTAATACATTAATTATTTGAGAAATAGAAAAACTGACCCGATATGTTACCAACCCTAAGTCCTAACACGTGTTGCAAAGCTTAGAAGTACATGATTACTTGCTTGATGTCATCTAATAGGGTGTGCGTCAGGTTGAAACCGGTTAGGACGATGTGCTTTCACTATGTTTTATGTAAAGAAGTGGATAAAGTAGCAATGGGGAAGGGAAACATATTAGGTTCAATGTTTCTATTAATTCCTCTCTCAGGTTTCACTCAGGTCTGGAGTAGAGGTACCAATTGTTAACAAAAGTTCAAATTTTTGGGCAAAAATGTTTGAGTCAACTTGATCTGTTAACATCATGCGAATTCTTTCTTTATTTTTTAACTTGTGTTCATTTTATTTCAGTTTTGTTCTAAATTAGGAGAGAAGCAGGAAGCACCGGAGGCGAAGAAAATTAAATGCGAGGCAAGAATTATAGGAAAATATCATTATGTCTATGGTTCTTAGAAATATGAACATAAAGGTACTTACATGCATGAACTAATGTTTGTTTTCTTTACAATTACATTATTTATGTATTAACATATGTTTTCTGTTATATTTTATAGGTCTCTGGTATTGGTTCTTTGGTCCCTACCAACCCTTTATCAGTTAACCATATATCATTTTAAAGAAGTCAATGATAATGGTAATTACTTTTATGTTATTAGTTTTCACATAAGTAGGGGCCAATAATTTATATTTGCATATCAAATAGTGTCCTTGTTTGCATATTAAAAGGTCTTTATTTTTTTTACAGGTATCTACTAGTATTATTGCTAAGAAAGAGTTAACATAAAGATCATTTTACTCGCATGAAGATTGTGAAAGAGGTTCATGATTGCAATGAAGTTTCAAGTTTTTTTTATTAAAAAATGTGTTAGTTTGTGTTCTATATGTTTGATATTTAGACTTAAATTGACATTTATTAGACGTTGGAATATGTTTGGAACATGATCTTAACTTTTAATTGAAGTGATGATATTACAATTTTCTACATTTTATGGTTTTGTTTTTATTTAGTACTGTAAATAAATAATTATTTTAATTAGTTATAGTTAATTTGATAAACGGCTATAGTGGCATAATTGGATGTATTTTTTATGGCAAAATTATGCGCCACTAAAAACCCAAAAATTTGTAGTGTCAGACAAAAAACTGCCACTAAAGGCCCCTACTAAAATGAGCGGCACATAAAAGAAGTGCCACTAAAAGGCTTTAGCGTCACCGCTTCTAGTGGCACTTTTTTAGTGTGCCGCTCATTCCAATAGAGGCCTTTAGTGGCACTTTTTTGGTTTTTGATGGCACTTATTGTATGCCACTGAATGGCTTTTTTTTTGTAGTGCTAGTAGGTGACACATCCACCAAAGGTGTGTGCAAAAGTTATTCCTCTCCTTGCGGTTGTTCCAGTCTTGTAGTGGACAAATCTGTAAATTTAGGAGTAGTATTAGAATGTGTGAGTTAGCTGGTTAAAAAAAAGTTTGATGCATCCATCAAGTTTTACCAGGTAGTTTTCATAACTTTTGAAAACATATTCAAATGTGGGAATTACGTCCCTAGTTTATCTACTGATCCTCAAGGAACGCTTCTGTTTAAGAAATTTTAACAGATTCAAGCATAGCAACCATAGAATAATCATCAAGATTCAAGCACATTATATAATCTGAAGGTAAAACAATCATATTACAAGTTTACAACATTATTCATCACTTATGATACATTATACCATAGTACTTATGATTAACAACCCAACATATACCTCAATTTACACAACGAAATCCAAGTTGTTCCAACATTCAGGGGAATGACAATGGACCAAAACCCAACAAAAAATCCAAGCAAGACGCTAATAATCAATCCAAAATCCACTCCATGTGACGTATGACCTTCTTGTTGATCTTTATGATGCTCTATTTCTACACAAATCTGGGTCAATGGAACTCCACAGAGTTTGTTGCCGAAGAAGCTGGATTCATTGAAGCTCTGTAGCTGTGTGCTTGATGGGATTCTTCCAGTCAAGTTGTTGAAAGACACATTGAAGCTACTCAAGAAACTCAAGCCTGACAAGCTCGTTGGTAGCTCCCCAGAAAGATGGTTTGAAGATACATCGAATGATTCGAGTAACTTCATGTCTCCCATATTCTTTGGTATAACTCCTGTCAACTGATTATTTGATATGTTCAACGATTGTAATGCCTGAAGGGCCATTAGCTCAACTGGAATGCTCCCTGAAAATTTGTTACTTGAAAGGTCCAATACCCTCACTAGTCCAAGAATAGTGTTGTATGTATACTCTTGTCCCTTCATCACCAGTGAAGCACTATCTATGATGTCAATATCGTCTGCTTCTTGGAACACACTATGAGTTGAGGAAGTTTCTTTATTAGTGAAGACACTAAAGTTGTTGAAGCATCTTGGAATATTTCCTGATAGATTATTTTGAGCGAAATCCAAGATCTGAATTGATGTAAGATAACAGAGCCCGTGAGCTATGTTTCCATCAAAATTGTTTGATCGGAGGTTTAGAATTCTCAAACCTGAGAAAAAAAAAATTATGGAAAGAAAAAAAAATAAAAAATAAATAAAAAAAACCTGAAAGTTCTGTGCCAATCCATGCTGGAATGCTCCCAATAAGTTCATTTTGAGCAAACTGAAAGATCTGTAATTTTGTCAAGCTTTTTTGAGTAGCAGGTAGTCTTCCAGACAACTTGTTCTTGCACATATTCAACGATTCTAGCGAAGATAGAGATCCCAAAGTTGCCGGAATTACACCAGATAGATTGTTATTCTCCAAGTTCAAATACGACAAACTCGACCAATTCACCCAACACTCAGGATCTATCCCTTTCCTACCATAAGGACACAAAAAATGGTGTAACGACCCTGTAAAGGAATTATTTGATAGATCGAGGACCTCTAAGATTGAACTGTTGAAAAGTTTAGGTAATTTCCCACTAAACAAATTAGAACTCAATTCAACTACAACCAGTGTTGCCGGGATTTCAAACAACCTTCCTTGAATTTGATTTTGAGACATATCTAGATATCGTAGGTTGGGGAATGACCTCCAAAATGATTCAGGCATGATTGATGATATCTTTGTATTTCTCATCTCCAATTGATATATATATCTCTCTGCGTTAACAACCACAATGGAAATTGAGGACCCAAATCCCAAGAACTTATGGACAACAATTCTAGTTGGAAAGTGGGAACCCAGTTTGCATGGTGTGGTCGTAGGGTTATGTTGTTGCCTCTTCCATTTAGGAATTTTAATCTTATCAGTTTTGAAAAATGAGATTCTGTCACAATACCTGTCAATAAGTTGTCAGAGAGATCTATACCAATTAACTTAGACAGTTGACCCAGGCTTTCAGGAAGGGTATCATTCAATTGGTTATTTGAAAGAACTAATAACTCCAACGATGATAGTCCTCCAATCGAGTACGGAAATGGACCAGAAATAAGATTGACAGCAAGATCCACTGTTCTCAAAAATGATAGCCTTCCTATTGACTCTGGAATCGGACCAGATAGCCGTGAGGACACGAGTAATAATGATTCAAGCATAGGTGATTTGCAATCCAAAAACCTTCCAAGAAGGCTTGTTAAACTAATATTTTGAAAATTGTTACCACCCATATTGATATGTCTCAAACTGCAAAGATTACCCAACGATTTAGGTAATGTGCTTGTGAGTTGATTACCAAATAGGTCAAGACTGCGAAGAGAGGTCAAGTTGTTAAGGGAATTAAGAGAGGTCAAGTTGTTAAGGGAAATGGTACTAACTTTAACGTTATTTTACTAATTTCGTGAAAATAATGTTAAAAGCGGCGGATGGTTAATCATGCATCATGTGGTGACGTTGATAGCTAAAAGACACGGGGGTACATGCACCAATCAGTCTCTGTCCTGATTGTTTGAGTGTTATGTGTCTTAGGTCCAAGGCTTGATACAAAACTACAATCGAGCCGGGGGTCTCACCGGAAGCAGCCTCTCTATTCCTACGGGGTAGAGGTAAGGCTGTCTACATCTACCCTCCTCAGACCCTACCTTAGCTTTGCTATTGGTGGGATTTACTGAGTATGATGATGATGATGATGACTCTTAACACCACAACCACCCATATCTAATGAAATCAGATTACCACCTATGCTAGACAACCCTTTTAATACTAATGAAGTTCTCATGAATTCATTCCAAGAGATGTGAAGAAACTTAAGAGAAGTCAAGTTATGGAAGCTATTGATGCTGCTAGGAATAGGACCACGTAAACCACAATAATTTAAATTTAACGAAACAAGACTTGTTATACTGAATATCCACCGTGGCATGAAACTATCATGGAAGTAGTTTCCAGAAAGATCAAGCGATGAAAGGAATGTGAGATTAACACTAGCAACATTGGGATGTATGTCAGGCAGTTGACTGCGAGATAAATGTAGCTGGACTAATGAAGGGAGAGTGTTAATCACCTGAAACCAATCGGTTGCTTTTGTGAGGTTTACACCACTCATATCCAGGTGATGCAGCGAACGCAGACTTGATAACCATTGCATATTCATGCTGCTAGTAGATTCATCTTCATATCCACCATAAGAACTGCCAAGACAGAGGACACCCAATTCTGTCAGATTCCCCAATTGAGGAGGAATTGTTCCACGAAATCCAGAACGTGAGAGGTTAAGGTATCTCAAGTTTCCAAGAGATCCCATAAACCTAGGAATTTGGAGTCCTCCAAAATCATTGCAACTCAAGTCTAGATGCTCGAGTTGCTTCAGATACAAGATGGATTGACTTATATCCCCTCTTAACCTCTGCCTAATGGCTTTGTTGTATTCTTTGATTGTGCTAAAAGTTAAAAGATCAGTTAAAAGATCAATACAGTTACCAGGTAGATGAATCTTGTGAACATGACCAGTAATGTTATCACAAAGGATCCCAGCCCACTTGCAACATTCGCTCGTTTCACCAACCCAAGAAGCAAGTCGATCTGCTTCGTCAACGAGGCCGCTCTTGAACTGGAGTAGTGCTTGTCTTTCATCATCATGGCATAACGTAGCATCATAGTTTTTAGCTGATAAGGCCAGCACAAGAAGTAAGCAAAAGGTGAGGTAGAGGGAAGAGATATAAGAAAATTTAAAAACAGCACTCATGTTGATTGGTGATGAGAATAATAGTCACTCCTGTTTTTAGTCAGGAAGAGATGGTGAGTTTAATTTAAAAACATAGCTTAGGGTGAGCGGGGCACTCCCCTAAGAGGGGAGTCCCCTCTCTTACGCACACCCAATCAGGTTATGCCACGTCAACTTCCCTCTTAAACTCCCCTCACACCCCAATTTGATGGCGGCACTCCCCTCTTAGGTGACTTATTTTTTTATTAAAAAAAAAGAAAAAAAAAAGAAAATCACTGATTGGTTGAAAATGAGGCTGGCCCCACCAACAACCCTCCCCTTCTTCGGTGACTCCACACCGATTACCCTCACCGATTCGGGTCCCGCATGGATGGCGGCGGTGTTCCCGATCGGTGGATGTGGTCACCGAACCACTCCCCGCTTTACGCCCCGTTCACCCTTAAAGATATGAGATTTATAATGCTTTCAGTCTTCTCAACTGACACCTTATTTCAACCTGCACGGGTAATTGGATATCAGTTACTGCAAGTCAATGTGAATTTTGTGGATCCAAACGCTTTCCTTTTTAATACGTTACTAATGAAAATGAAAGAAGTTGGAGTTTTTTTCCATAATGGTGTTGGTGGAAAAAGTATTTACCAAAATGGTGTTATTAGAAAAGTATTTACCAAAATGGTGTTTTTAAAGGTTTTTTTCTATCTCACTCTTAATCTCATTGGATAAATCTAATTAACAAAATAACTAATGATTTAATCATGGTATAGTGCCTCTCACCAAACTTAATTTATTTAAGAATCTTAATAAGCCTATTTTTTTACAATACCTACTTTGAAAAATAATACATGTGTTATAAATTATACCCTCATAAATATGTATTTAAAAAAAACTAAAAACTTCACTCAAATCTCAAATATATATACGACCACTGTTATAATTTTTTTGACATATTTTTTTAATATAAATCACACAATATTGTATTCTTTTCTTGAAAAAGAACTGACTACATTAGTTTAAAATACTGTTAACACTTTGAAATGGACTTTATAATTATTTAATATCTTATTATATTAACTTAAATTATAATATATTAAAAAACTCGATAAAATTTGTTTATAGTTCAGATCTTTTTAGTCAGCGATTTTGTTGATACCTTATTTCATCTAAATCATGTTTTCAAGGTCTGAGTTAGGGATTTTTATTCCCATCGTTAGTAAAAAAAAATTACATTTACACTTTAGTAAAACAAGAAAAATAAAATTTACATTTACACTTTTGTAAAACAAGAAAATAAATTTAGTAGCTTCGAACCTACAAACTCTTTTGTGTTTGAACACAATAAACTTAAATGTTTTTACATTTTATTTTAATTTAATGTATTATGTTTTAAATCAATATGACAATATATCAAATATAAGTTTCATTCTTAAAGTGTTTGAAATACCTTTAACTAATGTAGTTTTTCTATCAAATACGTACAGTTTTAAAGTTTTAAAATAGGTTTTTTTCAAGGTAGGTTTAGAAGAAAAAAAATAGTTTTTTTATTCTTCAAAAAATGATTAGAACAATAGTTATATAATAAATTGGATTTATCCAATGAGATTAGGAGTGAGAAAGAAAAAAACTCTTTAAAAACACTATTTTGGTAAATACTTTTCTAATAACACCATTTTGGTAAATACTTTTTCCACCAACACCATTATGGAAAAAAACTCAAGAAGTTGTGGAAGTCCAAGTCAACTTTTGTTGTTTTTTTCTTTTTTTTATTTTATTTTGTTATACTCCCTATCATTGTCTTGGCAAGATCTGTCAGCAGTGGCGGATCTAGCCCAATAATTCAGGGGTATCTAAATTCTTTTTTACTATTCAATCATACAATAAAACAAAATACGATAATAAATAAAGGTAAACAAATACCTAATTGACTTGTCCTCTTGGGGTTTTCATAGCTTGAAATTGTTCCATTATATCGTAGTCTTTTACTTTACCAAAAGTTTTTTCTTCGTCCGCACAAACCATAGCATTGTAACCACCACAAGTGGCCTAGTGGTGGAGTGACTTGGGTTCTCCAATGGAGACCCAAGTTCAATTCCCATTAGTGCCACTTTGGTGGCCACCGACACCCGCTTTAAGCCGGACCGAGGACACTCGAGGTCTCGGGTTTGAAACATGTTTCTTACCCCTCTTTGATGGCTATGGGTATTTGCCGCCAGGGATCCTTGTCGGGTTGTGAACTGGGAAGGGAGATCCGTTCCGCGGTCAGGGGTACCGTGCAACTACCCTTTTCACAAACCATAGCATTGTTCATATAATCTTCGCCCGTTCAATTGCGTAAGTCCGTCTTAGCAAGCTTCAATTTAGAAAAAAACTTCTTTCAACGGTTGCGGTTGCAACCGTTAAAACCAAAGGTAGCTTCACTACCCGATAAACCAGATGAAAAGATCTATGTGTTCCGCTTTCCACCATAAGAGGAGCAAGATCACTTATTACATTCAAGTTTGCAAATCTATCACCATCGCTTATAGTGTGACGAAAGACCTTAACATCACTCGATGGGTCAAACTTAGAAAACCCGTTAAAAGGATTTAAACCCGACATGTATTCTATCAAACTAGTTGTTACCTTACTAAATCGATTTTCTAATTCTTGAATTTGCAGATCCAAAACCTCAAGTAATTGATAACGATTTGCAATCTCTTCTTCTTTACTCGTTATGTTTAATTTCTTTAATGTAACAACCACGGCATTTTACCTAGGTTCTTATCATCCAATTTGTTTTCCTTAGAATACGTACCTATAATTTTTTTACATCATGAAATATATTATCAATTGCCATTATGTTTACTTAAATCATATACACTAATACACATATCCATTCATCAATCAATACACACAATCATGTATCCAATTTTAAACTTTCCAATTACTATACAAAATAATAATAATTATAATAATAATAATAATAATAATAATAATAAAAAGGTTTCAAAACATTTTCATAAGTTTATAAAAGTTATAAAGTATTAAACTTGTATAAAGAAATAATCAGTTTTATAAAAAGAATCTTTTATAAAGTTGATATAAAAATTCAGGGACCATATTCGTTATTTTTAAAACTTGAACTCTTAAAACATTAAAAGTTTAGATTTAATTTTTAAAGTTATATAAAGTGAAGGGACTGAAATAACATATTAGGGAAACTTATTTCAAACCGTTTAACCGACTGTTTGTTTATCTTCTTCGTTTTTTCTTTGCAACATCTCCGGCGTGCAGTCAAGACCCGGCAAAACTAGGATCCACGTTTTTTTATTGCAATCAAGTGTCCCATTTTTAGGGGTATGCCTTTATACGTTTAGGGGTATCCTACACCTAAAACGAGAAAAAATAAAGAAAATACACTTGCGAGCCGAACTTCAGCCGTAGCCCGTGCAACTCCACATGGTTATATACATCCGCCCCTATCTGTCAGTTAGGGTGTTAGGAGTCGTTAAACATTTGAGAGTGGCAAACTAAAAAATCAACCAATCAGAGTGCGCCACGTCAATCAGTGAAAAGTGTTTAAACTTTGGTGAAAAGTGTTGGCAATGGTTTAGACATTTGGTGAAGTGGTAAACTTTAAAAAAAAGGAAAAAAGGTGTGATTGGTTGAGATTGGAATGGACCCCACCCCACAATACCCTCTCTCTCACCTTCCTCCCTTCCCCGCCTCGGCATGCACTCACCGTTTCGTCCCCCATTTCGTCAAACATGCATGCGGCAAATGGGTTGGCATTGGTTTGCCGCCCATTGCCGATTCGGTGAAATTGGTTTGCCGCATCCCGCTCCGAACACCCTTAAGTCTTTATCGGATAGTGTGATTTCATATTGGTATTTCAATTAAATATACAATGAACTTGATAAGGAAAATGTTATGGGGTGCATGATATCACGAATAATGACATGGATGGTGTTTTATCTATGTGTGTATTATAGTTTTGATATCTACTTCTTGAACAGTAGATCTTTAGTCCTCGTTCACTCACGAGTAAGAAGATTAGTCCTTAGAACTGTTAACCGGTTAAGAAGTTCCAAGTATATGTGCAAAGTAAAATTGACCTTCGGCCCCAAACTAGCATGAGATGGTGAAATGAAACTATTTATGTAACTTGACCTCTGGTAATGCGTATCGGGTTTTGGATCTTACTGGCATACTGCCAGAACCTCGAAGTATCGCAGAGAGATTTTAGGGATAGAGAATTAGGTTGGAGTTGGGTGTCCTGGTGCAATTGTATTCTCTATTCTAATATGTTAGTTTCCTTTCTTGTAATCTAGCTTCTTACTAGTTTCTAATTCTTGCATATGTTTGGGACTTGGGTGTGGCGTGTGGGAATTGTTCTAGGTTGTTTTTGCAAGTGTGTTGTTTTATCCATGTTTAGTGCTTGTATCTTCTAGCGGGATGTGAGCTTTTCTTAAACGTATATGATGTTGGTTGTTTAAAAAAGAAATAATTTTCTTGTTTAACAAACCTCTATTTCAATTGAAAATGACTCTTAAGTCAAAGTAAACTCATAAAGTCTACGTATTCGAACTTACATGAGAAGTTAGAAAATCAATTTATGTGGACATAAAATGAAATCGTTGCAAGAATAAATCAACCAGCCATGGTCGAGCTCAATTATCCTCCCAGTCATACAAAAAAAAATGGCCATTGCATTATCCTATGGCTTATCCATACCGGACCATATATACGTAATCAAACATTTAATCAATAACATATTCTTGCACAAACATATCAATAATTAGATCATTTTTGTTTAACTTAAAAAGTACAAAATTATTTAAGAGTGAAACATTAGAGTTCAGAATCAGAACTCAAACTCCATGACAAGATGCAAGCCGGATTTTTTTTTTTTTTTTTTTTGAAAGGTGTAATTCACAACAGACGGTTAATACACACCCGCAAGACGCAGGCCCGCCCCATTTCTGTCCCAAGGACTATGTTATCTTAACGGGGCCCACGCCTCGGTAGAAATGGGACATAGCTTTCCCCGAGAAAATTTCCGACCCCCTACCACTTGACAGGAGTTGCACCCTCCACATGAATCGACCGCCTGTTGTGACAGAGCGACCCGCTGAAGTAAATACGCCATAATAGAAAACTCGGGTTCCCTCATGCTTGAACCGGAGTCCTTGCCATCCTTGGGTTGGGAATAACCCCAATGCCTCATCTTTGATGGAGGTGGGGATCGAACCTGAGACCACTCACATGGCCCAAGTCCTTTCCACCACTCCACCAAAGGGTCATTGGCAGATGCAAGCCGGATATATGGTGGGCGTAAATGATACGATTCTGTAAATAAATGAAGGCCAGATGACTCCATGACTAGTCAACGTTTCATCTCCACACAATATTGTTATGGTGCAAAATATCCCTCAATAAAAAAAAAAAAAAAAAAAACCCAGCCCCTGTGATATCAGTTGAGTTAGTTTTGTTATTTCAAGTTTAAACTATCAAAATATTATTTTTTAGCAGGAGATACAAACATACTAACTACTAACCTGGTTAGCGATAACCTAACCATACGCTGTTCAAAAAAAAAGCAGGTGATCTCTTTATAATTAAATGAAACAACCGAAATTACATGATAATCCTTTATGAGCATTCGAACACATAATTAAAAAAGATTAATATATATATATATATATATATATATTCATTTATATGGGGAGTACTAGCTCAAATAGCATACTTAATTATTATGCATAAACACACATTCATTGCAGATAATAACAACAAAAAACATAAAAGTTTACTGAAGGAATTGAATCACTTATCCGGGACTAAGGCACTGAACAACAGGACACTATAATCTGTATTGCTAATTGGGTGTATTTCTAAACTAAAAATATTACTTGCGTTGTGCGGCATGCCCTTTTGGTTTGGTATAATTTACTTTTTGGCGATGGTTTTAATTCTAGCATATGGCGTTTGGGAATCATATCTTTTATATTGTTTACCCAAGTGTGTTTTTTAATTTATTTTTGAATTTCACTTTAATGCTTTTGTATGATTTATCCTATAGCGTGTTGTTAGCTTTTAACATGAACACAATGTTAGTTGTTTTAAAAAAAACTAATTACCATGTTTAATAATTCGATTTTGATTGAAAATGACCTAAGTCCAGGTAAACTCAAAAGGCCTCAATATCTGAACTTGCAAGACAAGTTCGAAAATCAATTTATGTGGTCACTAAATTACAAGAAGAGTTAATAGCCAAAATGGTCCCTGAGGTTTGCTCACTTTAGTCCAAAATCCAATTTTTTTACATCTGGGTCCCTTAGGTTTGCATTTTGTTGCCATTTTGGTCAAAATCTCAAATCAGGTCAGATTTTTGTCCTTTTCCTCAGAGGTATTTTAGTCATTTTAAGTATTAATATACCCAAACACACCTAAAATCACTCTGCACACACACACACACTCTCTCTCTCTCTCTCTCTCTCTCTCTCCAAACACCCTTCTTTCTCTTCTCTCTCTCTCATCTCTGTCGAACACCACCACCACCACCACCGCACCGCCACCACCACCATCGCCACAGCACCTCCACCACCGCAACCATCTCTCTCTCTCTCTCTTCTCCCTCTCTCTCTTCCGCAACCACCACAACCACCACTGCAAGATAAGAAACCCCACCAACCACAGTCCATCCACCATTATAAACTGCCATCACCGTCGCTAGAGCTGTTGGATCTGTGATGTTTCTGGTCAGTCATCGTCTGTTGCTGCATCTGAATTCAAACCGCTTAGGCGTCGATGATCAAAGACACTAGAAACCATCATCGTCTCTAACACCCCTGTTCAGATCTGGTTAAATGGGGAACGACAATGGGTAGGTATGGTGGAGGATGGGGTGGATGTGAGGTCGGTGAAAGCGATGGTTGGTGGAGAGAGAAGAACGACGGCGGAGGATTAAAGTGGTGGTTGCGGTGGTGGTCATCCTAAGCCATTGAAGCCATGATTGATGAAGAAGACCGGTGAAGTTTTCCTGATTTGATTGTGTTATTGAAAGTTTAAACTGTTGAAAGTGTTCTGGTGTTCTCCTTTCATTAAATAGTTGGAGATAATCATCAATAGCCAATTAGTGGCGGATGATTAGAGAATTTTAGGGTTTCTTTTGATTTGTGGTGGTTGGTTGTGGTGGTTGCGGAATAGAGAGAGGGAGAAGAGAGAGAGACAGAGATGGTTGCGGTGGTGGAGGTGCTGTGGTGATGGTGGTGGTGGCGGTGCGGTGGTGGTGGTGGTGTTCGACAGAGATGAGAGAGAGAAGAGAAAGAAGGGTGTTTGGAGAGAGAGGGAGAGAGAGAGAGTGTGTGTGTGTGTGTAGAGTGATTTTAGGGGTGTTTGGGTATATTAATACTTAAAATGACTAAAATACCTCTGAGGAAAAGGACAAAAATCTGACCTGATTTGAGATTTGGACCAAAATGGCAACAAAATGCAAACCTCAGGGACCCAGATGTAAAAAATTTGGATTTTGGACTAAAGTGGCAAAAGTGAACAAACCTCAGGGACCATTTTGGCTATTAACTCTTTCAAGAATAAATCAATCAGCCAAGTCAAGCTCAATTGTACAACCAACTTTACAAAAAGAAAATGTCATTGCATAATACATCCATAAAATGATATGTTTGTTTCCTTTTGTCTTTGGGTATTAGCTAGATTGATTTATCTTGCAATTCTATGACCACATAAATTTATTTTTGAACTTGTCGTGCAAGTTCAGATATAGAGACTTTTTGAGTTTACCTGGACTTAGGTCATTTTCAATCCAAGTAGAAATTTTAAGCTGGGTAATTATTTTTTAAACAGCTAACATTGTATACATGTTAAAAGCTAACAACATGCTAGAGGATACAAGCATTAAACCGGATATAAATAATAAATAAATAACACACCTGGGCAAACAATCTAAAAGGGTTCCCAAACACCACCCCAACATATGCTAGAATTAAAACCATCGCCAAAAAGTAGATTATACCAAACCAAAAGGGGATGACACACAACGCAGCTCGTTGAAGATGGTATAAGAGATATTAATTGAAGAAAGTAAAAGATAAGCATAGATTTCAACTGAACTTTGGGTAATATGAATTTTTTTTATATAAGCCATAAATGAGTTAAATAGGCACAACCAACTTAAGCGTTAGTTATTGTGTTGTGTGACATCATGTAACTTAACATTATGGAAACATCACTCCATGAATCTATGTAAATATATATGGCTAAAATTAGAGAAAAATAATTTTATGTTTTAGTTAACAAAAAGGATTTAATTGTTGTGTTTGTCCAAGAATATGTTATTGATTAATTGTTTTATTACGTATGTATAAGCCATAGGATAATGCAATGGCCATTTTTTTGTAAGATTGGGAGGACAACTGAGCTTGACAATTGACTAGTCAATTTATTTTTGCAACGATTTCATTTTATGTCAACATAAATTAATTTTCTAACTTTTCATGTAAGTTCGTATACGTAGACGTTATTGTAAGATTAAATATTTATTTATTTATATTTAATCTAATACCCGTCATGAGGTTCATTGGGGAACACTAAAAAAGTGGGGAACCGGGGAACACTCTTAAAAATTTAACTTAACATGTTAAAAATAAATTTTTTAAACATCTTTTTCGGCGCTTCTCCTTATATATACTTGTAGAAGCATTTTTAATAAAAAAAATCAAAAACTAAAAATATTAAAAAAAAAACAATTAAAAAAAGGCTAAAAAATTTTTTTTTTAGAAAATTTTTTTTTTTTACTCGACTAGTTTCTCTTCCTTTTTATAAAGAAAAGAGCTGAAATTTTTTTTAAAAAAATTTATTTTTAACATGTTAAGTTAATTCTATAAGATATAACTGTTTTTTAAACATTTTTTTATATTTTTAGTTTTTGATTTTTTTTATCAAAAATGTTTCTACTTGTATTTATAAGAAAAAGCGCCGAAAAAAATTTAGAAAAATATTTTTTTTAACATGTTAAGTATAATTTTTAAAAGTGTTCCCCCGTTCCCCACTTTTTTAGTGTTCCCCAATGAATCATCCCCTACCCGTCATTATCATTTATATAATATAGATCAAAATATATAAAACCTATAATATAATTAGTCGGTAATTGTTGATGGGCCATATTACCCTAATTAACTAATTGAGTTTCCCCTTAGGTGTATATAAGGAGATTACTAGAGGGATTAGGGTTAGACATTCATAACATCAACACTAAAATCGCCCCTCCTCTCTCTCCATTACTACAAGTTCTTCAACCTTAAAGAACTCGGTACTACCATCAAGAACATACATCCTAAAGGGGAACCAGACCAATCTGATGAACATGACGTCTACTTCCCTCTCTGGTGTGGTTACTGGCTTATCAGGTACACAATCATTATTATTTTCCATTACATGTTTATTGAATTGATCAACATGTGGTATCAGAGCATATGTTGATTATATCAATTCAATTAATTGAATTACAAGAATTAAAACATAAAGATTGTTTTTTTTTATTCTTGTTTTGCGATTTAGGATCAGCTAATTTACTTAAAATTCAAAATCAATCAAATTTATTTTCATCCATGATGGTCACTAAATCGCTTTATGAAATTAATTGAAATCGGCCAGACCCTTTACGGTACTAGTGGATGTTGGTTTTGATATTTGAAACCATAATTAATTCATTAAATCGTTTCCTGTGTTGCACTTCATTAATTTATAATTGAAGTCAATTACTTTTTCTTGATTTATATTTTAATATAATTAATTTATATTTTAATATGTGCATATAAATTTAACTTAGTGAATTGGATCGGATTCATATGATTGAATGATTCATTCAATTTTTTTTCATTAACTATTATATTAATTTGGTTCATTTATGTTCTTACGATATCACCTAATTGTTGTGATACATTAGGTTTTGATTATATTTCGTAAAGATGTGTAACTTTATCTTCAAGTTTCAAATAAAATATAATTTTAATTATAATCGAATAAATAACTTGGATAAATACACATAAGAATTTTCGAAATTATAATCAAATCCCTTAAAATTAGCTGAACCAGGCTTATCGGGTCAAAGGAATTTTTTTTTTCTGTTTTGATCTAATTTTACCTTTTAAAATTTTTTCGAAATCTGTTATAAGATAAATGGATATTATTTTCGAAATATTTTGATAAAATTATATCATCACTAAAACAGGAAACCATATTTCGAAATCCCTAAAAATTCAAATTTTCAGTTTTATCTTCACTAAGAGCTGTTGATGAGTAGGTTTCGAGACTTGAAGAATAAGTTTCGAGATTAAATGGTTTCGACTAAGGTTCCGACTGAGATTTCGACTCGAAATCTCACTAAAATACGAGGATAGTTGAGATTGCGACTGAGATTTCGACTCACAATCAGGTGGTTGCGACTCGAAATCTCATAATGAAGTCGAAATCACATTAAGGCATTAATCTTCATCACTCGAAACCTTAGTTACTCGAAACCTTACTCGAAATCTCATAATTAAGTCGAGATTTCACAACTGAGTCGAGATGTCACTCGAAATCTAAGGTTAACTCGAAATCTCACTCAAAACCTCATTACTTTATTAACTGAGTTCG